>OY978458.1:10015000-11275000 GCA_963854805.1 Plagodis dolabraria | reverse complement strand
AGCGATTCCCAAGACGCCTGCCAAGCGTGGAGATTATGGCAAACCTTCCCCAAATGGGGAAGGCTGTGTTCAGCAGTGGACAATCCGGCTGATACAGACATACACAAAACGCATGGTGTAATAACTTTTGAACCCTTCTTTGATCTGTATGCGGTAGATTGATGTAATGACGTGCTTGCCTCTTTGTAGATGTTATAAACCATTGCCTATTTCCGAGGCAAACACAGGCTTAATGATAAATATTAATACAAATACATTTTAAATATTTACGTATGCCATAAACACTTACTTGTATAATATAAATGAATTTAAGTTTGCCCTTCTTTAACAATCCTCCATAATATGTGTATCTGGAGATTGAACATATTATGTCATATTTACTTGTAGTAATATGCGTCATCGAGGTTTCTTGGCCACAGTAAAAAAAAGACACTGTTTATTTTTATTGGGTATAATGTTTTTCTGGGTTTGATAACTCGCGTTAGTGTAATTAATTTGTTATTGTCTCTAATAGCTCACTAAATGCCAAAACAATGTTTTCTTTTCCTGCTACGGTCGGTTGCGAAATAATTGGGTGTAATTTGATTCTGTCTCCAAGAGGATGTGGTAATAGTCAGGTTATTATAATGAAGACTTACGGTTAGATACAAGTACGAAACAGTTTTGAACTTTGATATTCACCACAGTTGGTTTGGTATCAGAGCGGCATGAAAATCAAAACAAAAAAAATAATAAAAATAAGGGTAATACAGAACAATTACAAGAACTAAATTAATCTTCACGTGTTCACACCTTGTAGACATAGGTGCATACGCACACCCCCTTAATTATCTCGTCTTAATACCATAATAACACATACTGACAAAATGTCTACGAACTTCCTGTGACAATTCAAAGATCCTGCCTAAAAGGTAGGACGGAATGATAGTCTTAATGATAGGGTTACAGTACAGGACCTTAAAAAACTTGTCCTTTTATATATTTAGCTGATGTATAGATAATATCGGCAGGTGGTCCACACATACGAGGGCACGGGCTCGTTCGGCGAGCTGGCGCTCATGTACAACATGCCTCGCGCGGCGTCGGTGCGCGCGCAGACTGCCGGCGCTCTCTGGGCCATGGACCGCCACACCTTCCGCCGCATCCTGCTCAAGAGCGCCTTCAAGAAGCGCAAGCTGTACGAAGAGCTGCTCGAAAAGGTGCCCATGCTCAAGGCTCTGCAGGTAAGACCCACTGCTCTACTATTACAGAAATTGCTCAACTGCGGGGATAAAATAGCGCTCGCTTCGCTTATGCACGACAAAGGTCTTAACATCCGCCGCATCTCGCTGAAAAAAGCCTTTAAGTAGCGCGAGCTGTACGAAGAGCTGATTGAAAAGATGTCCATGCCGAAAGCGCTGCTGGTAAGGCCACTGTCGACCATTAAGACATTACTCACTTACCTGTGATGAGTGATATTTTCGCTCGCTTCGCCTACTTTATGGAACAATAACAATTAGTCTGTCGCCGGAGCCTGATTAAGGCGTTATAATAAAAGAGTTTGTGTTACGAAAAGGTACCTATGCTGTGGTTTCTGCATTGTAAGATACAGTTCTCTACCATGTCGGGCATTACTAACTTAGCTGTTTTGAGAATTGTTTTGAAAAAAAATTCTCCTCTTGCCGCATACTGATAAGTCTATTATTGTTTTTGATTGATATTATATTCGGCAATATTATGAAAACCATGTTAAACATCTCCCTAGCTATTCAGATGCAGAAGAATCAGCAAGTTACGTAAACGATAATCAGGAATAATGTATGAGGCAGAGGTATTAGAGAGTTAATACAGGTATATCTCTTAAATGCTTTTATTTTTTGTAAATAATAAGAATATCTTGATCTGATCTTTCAACACGGGCGGGGTTGTTGAAGGCTCATAGGTCAAGAGAGTTTGCCTTACTATAAGATCTATCAATATAACGCCAACGCTTGTGGCGGTCACTGCCATTGCCCGCGTGATATTAATTTCCGTTGCCGCGTTACATAGCGTTGTACTAGTTATATCCCTCGTATTTAAATAAATGGTCATAATAATGAAATGGTAGAACTCCGGTGAATAAATCAGATAGGGCCGATTATTAATAGACAGTTTTTCTCGTGGGCTCCTTGAAAAAAAATATCGAATGTGGTCGAACAGTCACAGGTTTTTTTATGCTATCGTAATGAAACAAGCACGAAGCCAACTGGTGTTCAGCGTTAACCTTTGCCTATAACGGATGCAGTTCATCACAAGAGGTAAAGTGCACTGCTTCCATCACCCAGAGACATAATGTTGTTAAGTCTCATGTGTCTGTAAAGAAGAAGAAGTTATTCACCGGCATCCGCATACCCTTCAAACCGGAAGACAGTAATGCAAACGGCGGTAGAAATAGGTATAGGGCCAGTACTTCCCAGGAATAACACGTAAAAAGAATTCTACTGCGTCTGAAAAAAAGATCTATCTGACTTATTCAAGTGAATTATCCCGTATTGTTGACTAAAATAAGTGAAAAACATGTTTGTTTTTATAATAAAATCCTCGTACTGTTTTCACTTTTCATTGTTATTTGTTCAACACGTGAGCAAAGTCGTTTTTGGTGCGAGTGTCGAATTTAAATCCAAAGCAAGACTACTTCGCTAGTCTAAAATTAAAACACTAGCGTAAGAAGTGATTTTAATATAGAGTACTGAGCACAAATAAAGGTGTAAGGCAAACGATCTAAAAAAAATGCTCGTGTGAAAGATGCATCTTTTCTTCCAAGAAATATTAGGTCTTATGTAAGAAACACTAGAAGGCCAAATAGAGCCGTAATGTCTTGCCTATAAATCTAAAGTAGTTTCTGAACGAGTCATCAAGTTATTTTTTCTTTTCAGAGTCGATTTTTTCCAAAAGTTAATGTTCGAAATTGAAATCACTTTTCCTCACGCAGTTTTTTTGACATCAGTACCGCTCATTTCGTACTTTAGAGGTGAAAATATATTTTTACAGAGTAGGAAGCATTGCCAAATCTTGACTGTTAATATGTTTTATTAAGGTGTAAGCACACCACCGCAAAAAGGGAAATTCAAAAGTAAAATAGTATTTTCGCTTTTGTTTGAATTTGCGGCATTATAAAAATATTAGTCACAAACAATGTTTTGATAAATTATTGAACAGTAATGAACGTGATGAATTTAAGTTACATCCTTTAATCCAACTATAATAGTTATCGAAAAATATGTTTACCTGTAAATTAAATAAAAAAACTTGTAAAATTTTCAAAAAATCTCATCATGAAATATTCTCCGAATGCATAATTACTAGAATTTTTTATTAGATCGTGTACGGAGTATTCTCCGAAACTGGCGTATCACATGACCAAATACAAAAGGTTACCTGATCGGGTTATCTTTTGTACTTGATCATGTGATACGCACTATATCAGTGGTTCCCAACCTTTTATCGATCAGGGACCACTATGCTTTCTTTTTTGTCATCAGGGATCACTAGGTACAAGATTTATTTATAAACAGAAGTATAATTTTTAGTAGAAATCCAAATATTTATTCGTATTAAGATACACGCCAAAAAGTTTCTGAAAATATTATAGCTACATTTGTACTAAAATTAAATCGCAGGATAATTAAACACGTTAACATATGTACACAAAAAAATATTGATAAAGATACATTATCTAAGGCCAAGAAAAGTCCGTAAGACGTTTTTCTTAAAATTATCTCGATAGAATAAAATTACAAAGTTGACTCTAAATTACGCTTGTAACGTAAATATCTTAATTATTTACGTATAAATGTGTATGAAAATAGATTAAAAAAAAATAGCAAACCTTATGGACAAGAAAAGATACAATTTCAGCATTTGGTAGCGTCTTAATTGGAAAATGTACAGGATAGTCTCCGAAACTCGCGTATCACATGTTTATGTACAAAAACTTGCCCCACCTATAAAATCAAATGTAATTTTGAATTTCCCGCTAAAGACGTGTGCATTCACCTTAAACAAGTTTTTCAACCGAATTCCAAAAAGGAGAAGAATCTCAATTAGACTGTATTTTTATAGTTCTGATTTTGATGGTTTTTTTTCGTAAAAACATTCAATAAGGTTTTTTATGCAAATATTTTGTAAGCTTTACCTGTCCCTGAAAATAAAGTTACAATAATGAGAGACTGCTTTAGTAACAAATTTTTGCGTCAATTTAGTTCTTACATGATGTCAATGTGAATAAAAGTGTATCTAGATATTATGTTGAAACTGCAATGATTTTATGGGCCATGTTTATTAATCTGTTTCGTGTAAATTTGTTAATAGTTGTTTTTCTCACTATACACTATAATAGTAGTATGTATAGTTATGTATCTATGTAATATGGAACATAAATTTACAACGCTGGCCAAGCGTGGGATGCCAGATATCACATTTCCTCGAAATTCGCAGTTCCCGGGAAAGCGAGTTTCCTTGCGATGATTTCCTTGACTATTATTGGAATGCTGTAAAAATAGCACCTGTGTATTGAGTGATTTTCCTACAATTTGCTATCCGAAAATATTATTATCAGTCGAGAGTAGGGAATTGTTCCTGAATTATAGCAATAGGTTGGCTTCCCTTTTCGTACTAAATATAAATAGCGCAATGTAGGTGATAATCTATATTTCGCACCGGATTAGGCCGGCGCGAAATCTGAGGACGCGCGCTTGATTCCCACCCGGGACTTAAAATTTTGTGCTTCTATAATTTGTAAAGTGTGATTTTCGCTTAGCACGTTGTAGTGCTTGTAATCATTATTAACATTATTATTATTTAGAAATATAGAAGGCTAGCGACATCGTTGCGAGAGTAAGTGTTTGAAAAAACACCTTTTTCGGTCAGATAAAGTCTAGTAGTCTAGTTGATGGCCGCGCACCGTCCCCTATGACGGTGAAAGTAATACAACTGGAGGAAAAGGTTTCGGCTAGAAATAATGTGTCCAGGTGGCCGAGCGGATTAGACATCCGGCACGACATCGGAAGACGCGGCTTCGATTCCCACACGGGACATAAAATTATACTTCTTTATCTATACTAATATTATAAAGAGGAAATATTTGTATTTTTGAATGCAACGAATGAACTTTATAACTACTGGACCGATTTGGATGAAATTTGGTGTGGAGTTTGAGACCCGGGAAAGGACTTAGGATAGTTTTTATCCAACTGCCCAAAAAGAGGTTAATGGTTTAGCGCGACATACGCGCGGGCAGAGCCGCGTCTGGAAAGATAGTAATTTGTAAAATGTGACAATCTAAATAGATTAGTGCACTGGTAGTATCTGTTATTTTGATAGTGGATTTCGCATTGAAAATAGTAAAGTGCAGATTATGCATGTTACTGATAGCCAATCCCGTGTAGACTACCGCTATTGGTGACACTGTATAAAAACCCAGTTACTAATGCGCTACATTTTATCCAAAAAAATAACAATCATATATTGTAATAAATTACCTCTCTTTAGACTCTTAGTAAAAAAAAAAAAAATTTAACCTGTTTATTACCACAAAAAGTTATTTAAAATAATAAAATACAACGTCAAGCACTTAATCTAATACAAAGATTATGTGCGCCAGATTAATTACGTAATTAATTAATTACGTAATTAATAAATTAATTATTAATTATATAATCAGTAATTACGCTTATGATTATATCTAGCATCACACATAAAAATCACCATAATGCAGTACGGAATGTATATGCAAGAACAATATTCTGTATGCCTTCGCTATTTTCATAATTAATCTGGAAGCTTCGCTCTAATAACTTGGTGCGCCTGGTTGCGCATGTTCAATCGAACGTAGAGATGAAAGAATATTAGAAAAATATACCTGGATACATGTTCCTAGTTCATTGAAATAACAGTTAATTGTTTCTGAAATAACCGTTATGCAGAAGCCTTATGAATCATTTCATAAGGTTTTTTATAATATAATGTAACTATAGTAGTTTGTTTGTGAAGATTGAAGGAGATGATTGTTACATGGCTCTTGAAAATGTACCTAGCAGAATATATGCTACTAACACTTACAAAAATAAATCTTTTAAGAAAAAAAACTTTGAATAAATTTAAACATAAAATACGCATTATCAGTACTTCAGTACTAATATTATAAACTAGCTATCCGGGCGCGGCTCCGCCCGCGCGTATGTAGGTTATCGCCCAAAAACATTAACCTCTTTTTGCGCAGTTGGATAAAAACTATCCTATGTTTTTTCCTCGGGTCTCAAACTATTTCCATACCAAATTTCATTCAAATCGGTTCAGTAGTTTTAGCGTGAAAGCGTAACAGACAGACAGAGTTACTTTCGCATCGAAAGCTAGTTAGGGATAACTCAAATACTACTTGTCCGATCTCAATCATATTTAAAAGGGACAACATGACAAGCTCTTACTTTCGAAATTAAAAAAAATGGTCAAAATCGGTCCGCTCTGTAAAGATTTAAGAGGAGACACAAAAAAACAAGTAGGTACAGTCGAGATGAGAACCTCCTCCTTTTTTTGACATCGGATAAAAATGGCATAATGTTTTTTTGTATATTGGTTGGAACCTTTAGTTTTTGTTAAGATTTAGATTTTATTTTACTCAACTTCATAATTTTGCACTCTCAGATTTATAAAAAAGTATTGATGGAACACGAAGCGACGCTATAAGTGATTCTAAAAAAAACGTGCTGACAACATACTGCCTCTTTCGCCCTCCACGATTTTGCCATAGTATTAAAAAGGACAGTTTTTTTGTTTCACTGATATCATTCGCCGTATTCCATCTGAAATTCTTTAATACATCTGATTTTTGTACATTGAAATAATTCCATTCCTTTAGAATATTGCCAGAAGATTCTATCAGAAGTACTGTAACAGCCGGATCGTCCACTGCTGAACACACCCCCCATTTAGGGGGTATTTGCCACAATCCCCACGCTTGGCAGTCGTCTTGGGGATCGCAGTGTAAGTTGGCAATTCTTTAGAAGGCGCTGCTGCCCACCTTCCAGTTTTTTTTCCCTTGGTCGCCTCTTACGACACCCACAAGATGATATGGGGAGGTGCAATTCTAACCCGGCAACCCACGGGGCCAGCTATCAGCTATCAGAAGTAATCAATACATATTATAATTGAGTGAGAAATATACACCTACGGCTTAACGTGCCCGCCGAAGCACGGAAGCGCTCAGTTGTAATGTTACTAGCGGTCACCCAAGCAAGTCATGACCGCGTCGGACGTTGTTTAACTTAGCTGACCGGTTAAGAACGGCTAAACAAACTTCGCTTCGAGCTAAAATGATAGCTTATGTATGAAAAAACTTCGCGTTTGCAGAATCTAGTCTAGCCTCTTCGCACGATCTAATATTGTGGGATGTTTCCCATTAACTTATCTCCACATGTTATTTACACGTGTCGGCAGCTAATCCGCCTTAGTATATCCGCCCATGTGCAAACCTGCGTACACAAAATATTCTCTTCGGCCAAGGCCGTGTATGGTCAAAGATCTTCGCTCCTTTGAGTTTAATTTATTCTGCCTAATGGAATCCGTAGGTACCAAAAAGATTACACTTTCATAAATTGTGTTTAAGATTAGTTAATTTACCCTGCTTCTATTACATTATCAATGTATACGTAATTATACTACAAAACTTAACAAATTAGTACAAAAAATACCAATGTTTATATCATTATTTTCTCATAAGACTCTTTCAAAAAGTAAAAAGATGGTTATAAATTGCAATGCAATCGTAGGCTCACAAAATAACAATGATAGGAAAATCTTTAATTGTTTACCAGGTATGTTTAGCAAGAGTCCGTCTGGATAGGTATCACCGCCGTGCAATTGTAATGGACATGCGTGACGCTTATCTTCAGACAGGCGAGTGTCGTCACAAAAACTTGAAACATGAGCGGTATTCAAACCCTCGAACAACATCTGGCCGGGACAAGCTCTCCAAATTGAGCTTTGGATAAGAATTCTTGACCAAATCGGCCCCAATAGATCAATGTATATTATTATTATATACGTTTCATAATATTATGTAAACAAAACCCCGTGGGTCCGGTTTAGAATGCCACACCATTTCTTCCCGCAGTGTAGTAAGGGGCGACTAAGGGAAAAGTATCAGAAAGTGGGAAGCAAGCCTTCTGAAGAACTGACAACCTCTACTACGATCCCCAAGACGCCTGCCAAGCGTGGGGATTATGGAAATAATGGGGGTGTTCAACGGTGGAACCGTTGAACACCCCCATTATCCCCATTATTTAATTATTAGTTACAGTTAAATTGAAGATAATGTAAATTTTTACAAGATCGCTTTTATAAGTTGTCTATAAAATAGATTATCTTCTCTTTCGGCAACTTAGTAATCTTATTACGAATAATACATAAGTTTCATAATAAGAACATTTTGTACCAGAAAACTATAGTTAGTTGCCATTAGAAGATTTAAAGGAACTTAGTATTCTAGTCAAACAGATTTTTGTAGGATGTTGATAAAACGGATAGTCACATAATCAACAATTAATAGTTTCATTCACGTAATTCTTGAATATTCCTCCAGTTTTACATTCTCGTTGAAAATAGGACTTAATTTCATTTTCAAATTATTGTAGTATATAATTATTATTTTTTGGGATTTTTGGGAACAAACAAATTTGTACTCCAACAATTTTTAAATGAGATTTCCGCTCAGCACGTAGTAGTGGTTGTAATCATATTTAGAAAGGGACTTTATCTATTATTTATTTTGGTTAATATCAAAGCTCTGCCGTAATCCTGTACCTTCTTTGATCCACAGTTTCATTATCAAGATAGTGGTAAATTGTGCTATTTTCGTTCATGTTATAATGTCTCATCTATAACACGACAAACCTTGAATCTTAAATTCAGTTTTCAATCCGTAAAGCGAAAAATGTTCAAGGCGATGAGTGTATATTGGCACTACAGCTGTAATCAGGAGCGAATTGACAATAAAATGTAATTACACTTGATTGCAGTGACGTAATTATCTCCCCTGTATTGTATTGTATTGTCCCACTGAACTAGGTATAACAACTCCTGAAACAGATAGTGACTTGAACAAGTTTAATAAACTCGTCTCGCAGCGCAGTGTAGGGCGTAATATCGAGTTTTCAAAGTTGCAAACGTTTAGTTAGGGGCGGTCCGTTTCACACACGGCCGATTCCGTTGTTCAGTGTCCCGAAAATATTGGCCCGACGAGCTTGGAGCCATCAATCGATATAAGCTTAGCTATGTTCCTTGTTTTTACGCGTAACTACGTAATGGTACGCAAATATTAATTATTACTGTGTCAGCTGGATTGGCTACTGCTGAACACAAGCCCTTCCCGTGGGGTGCCGGGTTAGAATTGCACCTCCCCATATCATCCCGTGGGTGTCGTAAGAGGCGACTTAGGGAAAAAATACTGGAAGGTGGGCAGCAGCGCCTTCTAAAGAACTGCCAACTTACACTGCGATCCCCAAGACGCCTGCCAAGCATGGGGATTAGTGCAAATACCCCCTTAATAGGGGAGGCTGTGTTCAGCAGTTGACGATCCGGCTGTTGCAGGAACACAACCTCCCCCATTATAGGGTTTTTCTATAATCCTCACCCTTAGCAGCCGTCTTGGAGATCCTCATAAGGCGCTACTGTCCACCTTCCGATATTTTACCCATAGTCGCCCCTAAGTATACCCACAGGTAGGAAAGAGCGGGTGAAATTCTAGCCCGGCATTCAGCGGGGCGAAACATTAATTATTATAACATCATAATTATAGCAGTCTCAGAACTTAAAAGCGCTGTAACTATAACTAACCCATTTCTAATTCAATTACAATATTGCACTTACAATAGTCATATATGAAATATGGTCATAGTGTAAAATATCCTGTTTACAATGTATTTAGGTGAGGATGGTTTCAATTATTGACTCGAATGCTAAATTTCTGTATTTCCCAATGGTAATTTTCCCTAAGTTGTTTCATTAATGGGAATTGAGATTAATGTTATTCTGAATAATGTCATTTTCTTCATTTTTAATTATAAAAACAGCTATGCTCGAGTTTTCATTAGTGGTATTATCTATTTTGTGCATTAATTAACCTAATGGTCTGTAGGTATAGGTTAAGGAATAACAAAATTAGTGTGAATAAAGCTTTGAGTGCCGCGAATAATGTTTCAACATAATACCTATGTTCGATAACGCTGTTCTGACGGACGCCGGTTGTGTGAGCATTGAGCACGCTTATATATGTCCTGTTTTACACATCCGGAGAACCATAGGTACGTAAGATAATGACTGTTTATAACGGTTATTGGAGATAAATAGAAATTGAACATTGAATTTTGTAAAATGCCTAATTCAAATAAAATCAAGATATTTAGATTTTGGCATCTTTATTCGACATCCAAAACTTGGATAGTGGATAAAGCAGGGGCTTTGTTACTGTCTTTAGAGTGTAGATGTTTCTTTCCTATATAACTCAACAGGCATGAAAAATCTATGAATGAAAAATCAATTAAACCTTGGCCAGAACAGATTTCCGCTGATTTAATGGCTAAAGAACTTTGATATGAATATTATGTTTTTCTTTTATTTCTAGTTTTAAAATATTTGTTTGAATACCTATATGTAGAACCTAACGATGAGATGGATTATCCTATTAAATCGGATTACTTATAACAAAAGACCGTCACTTGCTAGATCGGTTCTGTCTTCATGTCTTTGCCTCAATCTTGAGAAGTATACATAGCATTAATAAAATAAACTAAATCATCCACACTGTTCAAAGACTTTTTCATGGTGGCTTTTTATAATTTATTCGGACTATTCAGCGATATCAGATGACTGATGAATACCTTCTGAATTCGCTACAAGTAATTATAATTCCATTCCCATAACCTACGAAATAAATCGGTCTCCTGTAACGTGTTGAAATCGGAAACCAAACTTTTGAAGCGTAGTTTACAATTCTGAGAAAGTCCACCCAATTATAGAACTTGACCCGCCAACTTCGATGCTTGTATATTACAAGTATGTATCAAAACCACCAAGGCAATGACACCAGAAGACATAATTCTATTACTTACTAGAAGAAGTCCACTCGTAAGTCGCTTTTCAGTAAGCGAAGTGACAGCATCCAGACTTGTATACGAGTAATATTGTATTTTTTACATTGCATCAAAACGCTTTTTCCAGAATTGAGTTCAGTTCTTGTCGCGCATTCACCTTTATGTCTTGTACCAAATGAAAATGGGTGCAACGAAGTGTTAATTTGAGTTTAGGAAAAATAAAGAAGTCGGCTACAGCCATATCTGGATAAGGTTTGCTCGCTGGTATTTGTTGTGCCAATCTATCAACAAAAAAACTGAATTTGGAACCATAAAAACATCATATCACAATGTATATGTGTTTAACCATCAGTTTTATATACCTTTGGTACCATTCCCCGATACCTTTTGATTATATCGCACCCCTTGATACTCATCCCTGCTCTTCTACCCGTATCTGTCGCAGTTCATAACATCAGAGTATAATAAGTGTAAGAGTTTTGGATTCCGCAAACCTTTTAACTGCTGAAGTCTGAAGAGTTTCCTCGCCCGACGATTCTCATCTCTGGTGTTTAATATTCTCTTACGTCCAACACTGGAAAAATCCAGATTTTTAAAAGCAAAGCTTACAGATTGCTAGAATTTTCCTGATAACAACGCCGCCGCGTTTGACGAAACACGTTTAAAATTGAATTGGGTCAGGGAATAATTTAATAATGCGGCAAGGAGGGGCGCAAGTTTCACTCGCACCGCAGTAATAATACGTATTTGCTCAGCAAAAATATCTCTGAAGTATTTTTATTTTACCTTAAAGGTTAATTTTAGTTATTTGATATATTTTTCTATTACGCTATTTCTTGTTAGTAGCTTGTAAAGTCGTTCTTTTCCGATGAACTATGTTAAGCAACGTCCTCTGCTGTTATGACTTGGCATATAAGCACTTCCGTGCTTCCTAGGGCACGTTAAGCAGTCCCGGTTGTTGTCTTAAGATGGCAGTCATTATTGCATGGTGGCATTTTGCAAATCCTACATAATAGTGTGTTCCGGCAGCTGCCTTCGAGATCCAGTAATTCTCGGATAGCCTGAGCATCGTCTTTGACCATCACTTACCATCATATGAGATAGTGATCAAAGGCTAGCCTATGAGATATAAATAAAAGAAAAATTAACTAAATAAAGGTTTCAAACTTGAAAGTCAAACATTTCGTAAAATTTAAAAACAAGGAATTGTCAATCAGGAAGAGATGGCAATATGAAATTGTGACTTCTTGTGAGGTAAGATATTCGTTAAATTATTAACATTTTATGAAATTTTGAACGGCTAGGTACTTATACTAAAAGTATTCGTTGGGTAGTTAAGGCCAATTATAATTAATAACATTTAGCGAAAAATAAGATAAATTTATTATGAATACATTAATGTGACGATGGCAAGAGACCTGACGGAATGACCTTAACTCCCTGGATTCGTGGAAGGCCGCTAGTTTGGGATGCCACTTGCGTTGACACGCTTGCGGCGTCTCATTTACCATCCACCTCCAAGACGGCGGGAGCAGCGGCAGTGGCAGCAGAAGGCTCCAAAGGGCGAAAATACGAGAGTCTCGGCGATAGTTATATATTTCTGCCTTTTGGAGTAGAAACATTAGGTCCGTGGGGTCCAAGCGCATGGACTTTATATAAAGATTTATCAAAGCGGCTGATAGAAAAGACAAACGACCAAAGGGCTGGCGCTTACCTCGGCCAGAGAATTAGTCTTGCCATACAACGGGGTAATGCTGCCAGCCTTTTAGGCACTCTACCCGTGGACAGTGACCTGAGTTCTGTTTTCTACTTATGATTGCCTCCTGGTAGAAAACAGAGCTCAGAATTTTTAAGTGTAATATTTTTAGGTCATAAGTAGATATAGTTAAATTATTTATATATTTTTGTATTAGTATACGTACTGTTAATTTTATGATTGTCAATTTGTGTGTGATATTATAGTCTCGCCTTTACAAGAAATACTCAAAATTAGTGTAAAACTAGTAATTTTATATTATTTACTCAACTTGTAATGCTCATGATAAAATATCACTATATGCATATCAATGCTTTTAAATTGTATACGTTCCACTCTGACAAGTATAAATAACTTCTCATAGGGCTAACATAAACAAAGAAATTTATGAATACATTAAAGTATAGGTATTGCTAAAGTTATAGGAATGAATGTAACACAGATTTTTATTATAGTAAGGATGTGAAACATTACTTATGGCAATAAAATAAATATTCTATTCTATTAATATGTAAGTGAAATTTATCTTTATGTTTTAGACTCCCTACTTTCAATTATAGATACGAAAGTGAGACGCCATATAGCCCGAACACGGACTTATCATATCCTGTAGACTTATTCTGTAAATAAAATGAAGGTGCAACTTAATTTTACATTTGGACTTTTTCAATGCAACCTTCTTAAACTATGCACAGAGATATAATTTGTATTGATTGATTTTTGATTTGAGTTAATTTGAAATCATTCGTTCTATCGCTAAACCCCAGTGGGTTCAGTAATCCTTAGACAATTCTCCCGAACACAGTTCTTACATGTTTTCATTCTGGAATGTCAATATGCCAAACTAAAACGGTATAATAGAATAGAGATGAATTCTTCATATTTATACTGTTTTAGTTTGGCATGCAATCTGCCATTTAACACGTCGTGTATTTACCGGGAGCAAGCAAGACATTACTAGATACCACACAGGTCAAGTCACGGACGGTTCAGATAGTTTATTTTAAAAATTAACAAATAAAACAATTACGCCTTAGACCTTTCACTATCGGCCTGCAGATCGCATAAAAAAGTAATGAAATCAAATCCAATGACAATCGATAGAGTTTAAGAAGCAATTGAATGATAAAATGGCGTGATAAGTCAAATATTGTAGCGCGTCACATGATACCTCCATATACGTATCGTATACGTATACGATACGTTATCACCGTTATCAGTTAATGCTGATTACTGATTTAATGCTAGATTAGGGAGAGGCCGATAAAATGGTGCCCGTATTGAAATTATCGTTACTATACCACGCAGTTACACCTGCTACTTGTTTAAGCCGAACCACACAACAGTTAAATGCCGATAATTAATCGCAGTAATCGATCATAGGATAGAATCTTTATACTTTTGCAATAGACGATCACTCATGATCGTGTATCGCGATATAATCGATGTTTAACTGTGATTGGTGTTTTTGAAAACATTAAGCTCACGAGTGCGTTTTTTTTAAGTGTGTGTTTTTGTTTTTAGTAGCATTTATTTTTCATATAGCATTAGCTGTTCATAATTACACATGTTTGGTAATTGACCTATGGGTCCACATTTTGATTCTTCAGAATGTCTTGTAATGAGAACGACTTAATGTCTAGACATATTCTTTACATTCGACCACTGAGCATCAGATTCGACATATTACAAAATAAATTTAAACAGAGTAACTGAGTACAGACTTACGTCGCGTCACTCTTATAATCTATATACATAAATACAATATCCACGATGGGTAGGCATCTCGGATATTCACTTGCCAAAATACTTTTTCTATCTTGCATATTCTTCTATGAAATCCCTCATACACGAGCATTTTGGGGTCCATTGACTTGACTATTCTCCTGAACGTGTTAAATTTTGAATGAATTCTTTACCAAGTACTTCTCTTTTTTAATCAAGCATCTGCGAAATGTAGTATCATGAATTTATAATATAATAATTATAATATTTTTACATAATTTTTTTTTACCGAACTTGGTATCACTTGACCACTATCTTACCTGATGTTAAGTGATGATGCGATCGCGATGATGGAGCGCGCTTACACTTACGCAGAAGATACCTATTCACTCGAATTTTGAAGACCCCCATATTGTACTTGACCGGAAACAGACTTAGGCAGGGTGTTCCATTCACTGGCGGTTCGTAAGATGAACGAAGAAGCAAATCGCTTTGTTCGGGTAAACGGAATATCCACCATATAGCGGTGGCGCTTCTGAGTATCCCTAGATGTCTGATTATAGAATGGGAATGGCGGAATCAAATCGTGAATCAAATTACAAATTTACGAGAAGAAAAATCCATCCCCATAAGATGCTTTAAGAACTAGAGGAAAAAATAAAGTTATGTTAACTCCGTCGGTCAGAGCATACCCCGGCTATAGGGGTGGATGACGCGGGTTCGAATCCCGCACATTACTATAATTTTGCCTGTCGTAAAATTGTGATATAATAATTAGTTACACACAAGTTGATGACCGATGCAACAGCACCGCAGAGTGCAGAGCAGGCCTGAATCTTATCGGCAGAAACTTTTGCGACTTCGCCCGTGTAATTAGATAAAAGTACAATTTTGTTGAAGAAATCGTCAATTATTTCTGGCTCTGTCAGGAAGTAATCAGTAAATCGTGATAGCATTATCTTCTCTTATATATCGGGATCATTATAATGCTATATTTCTAAAATGTTTCGCCGCGCCGCTTCGTCGTAGGTCGCAGACAGATATGTACAAACTATAATCTAAGTAGCTTGTTCCAAAGTATATAGTCTTACAATAGATTAGACTAATATTTTCTTACAATCGATAAATACTAAATATTATATCACTTATCTATTTCATGAAAACGATAAGATAGAGTCGGTTCTTTTAATGTAGATATAGTACATATAGTAAATGAAACAAATGTTTCTGTAGCCTACTTACTTAATTTGTTTGCCTTCTACGCCGAACAATGAATGAACTGAAAATATTGTACCGGCAATATTTAGTGATTCATGTTAAATGCATAGCCCGCGCATCGGGTGGCTGGAGTAACGCACGCCACCCGGCATCACGCACAATGAGCCGCTGCAGACGGCTTGGGTGCGGAAAACAGCCCGCCTATCAAGTATCAAGTATGCATAGCCCGCTCTAATAAAGCTGTTCTAATTAAATATATCAAGCGAAATGAAATCGTTCACAAAATAGTTTTATTCAGTAAAACAGTCTTTTCCATGGATTTCTATCTTTGTTCGAAACCTTGTTGAAGTAATCATGTGGGAAGAAAATTCGCAGAAAATATTTTGTGAGAAATTTGTTTCTATTTATTTATAGTATGATAGCAAGAGAAACAGCAAAATGCTGTAGATTCGCTAAGCACGTCAGGTAATGTCAGTTATCAGTCGTAATGATGTTACCGGGTAATTCACTCAGTAAGCGCAGTTCGCTGTAAGGCAGGTGGGATTGCTGATCAATATAGAATAAAAAGTATTCCATATCCTATTCAGCGTGTAAGGAATCTTTGTACCAAATTTCTATAAAATTCGTTCAACCATTTCAGAGGCTACAAACTTCGTAAACACATACACCATTTTTTATTTATAATATTAGTAAGTAGCAGACTGAGCTCTCTACTCTAGCTTATAGATAATATTATGTCATCTCATTCGCTTAGCCGAAAAAGGAAGGTGACATATATATCATTCACGAGATTCAATAGAGTTTTGACCAACCGGTCAAGTAATTGTGTTGTTGATGCCGCTAATTAACGTTATCAAACGAAAATAAAAAATTACTTATAGAATTGTGGACCGGATTGTACTTTGCGATCCACTTTCTTTATTGGCTATGATATAAATTCTTGATCGAAAGCTTTAGGCGTGACCGCAAACGACGACTCTTGATGAATTTTATGTCAAAAGCATCGTTTTTAGTCCAAATACCTGTATGACTTCATCTATTCTTCCGCGTGATTGGTTCCATTAATTACGGGTCATTTAATTAGTTATCTTTAACGGAAAGAAACATAAGGGATGTAACTAAGAAGACTAGGTATACAACTTATATGTTACACTTTACTATACTGACTCAGACGAGGTAGATATCGTCTTGTCACCGTCTCACTGTAACAAAGACTTTATTTATGCCTCAAAGGTTAGCCTTTGACCACCATCTCGCCAGATGGTAAGTGATGATGTGGTCGAAGATGTTGTTCAGGCTAACCTAGAATTACTGGCTCTCAAGGACAGCTGCCGGAACACACTGTTAGGTGCTTGATAGATAGCCAGGCGGGCATTCGCAAAATGCCCTACCACCGTGCTGTAACGACTGCCATCGTAAGATAACAACCCGGACCGACGGCTTAATGTGCCCTACGAAGCATGGAAGGGCTCAGTAGTAATGTCACTAGCGGTCACCCATCTAACTCCTGACCGCGGCGGATGTTGCTTAACTTACTGATCGATTAAGAACGGCTAAGCAAACTTCGAAAAAAGACCACAGTTTAAGAAACATACAGTGATAAAACACCTTTGATATTTGTATAAATATTTTCTATCTACAGCCATACGAGCGCGCCAATCTCGCGGACGCTCTAATCCCGCGTACTCTGATGGACGGCGAGCTGATCATCCGACAGGGCGACACCGCCGATGGCATGTACTTCGTAGAGGACGGCTCTATCAGCATCCGCATCACGCGCGCCGACGGCAACGAACACGAGATCAAGACCCTCGGTAACTACACTGTCTTTGTACTAGAACTGCGACCTTTACTGTACTGTACTGTAACAGCCGCATCGTCAACTTCTGAACACAGCCTCCCCTATTAAGGTGGTATTTGCCATAATCCCTACGCTTGGCAAGCGTCTTGGGAATCGCAGTGTAAGTTGGCAGTTCTTTAGAAGACGCTGCTACACACCTTCCAGTATTTTTCCCTTAGTCGCATCTTTCGACACCTACGGGATGGTATAGGGAAGTGCAATTCTAACCCGGCACACCACGGAGCCACTGCGACTTTTACACCAATAAAATTACAAATTGTACCTATCAAAATGTCCAGAGAGCAGTGCTTGGCATCTGAAATACAGGTTTAATACTACTTCAGATGCCATCAGCTTTAATCAATTTATTTTGTGAATAAGGTGCACATGTATACTAATGTTTATATATGATGGCAAAAATCTATAGTCATTATATCTGAGAGTGGCAAACTGATTACACCTACCTTATATCCATATTTCTTAGATATTAGTTTCTGACTGGAATTGTTAAATTAGTCTGATAAGTTATGTCAATGAACCTTATTATAATATTATAATTATAACGGTCACTGCTGACGCCCTTCCTTATAATAATCCCACAATAGTAATAAATAGATTTTAACCATGGATTTCTATGTGGTTCTACTTCTGAACTCTCCGTGATTTTCACAATGTCAATGGTCACCTTGCAAGCTAATTTATTTACCTTACTTATGCTATGTCTACCGGTTGACGGTCATGACTCAAATATCTTTCGTTTTCATTGCCCTAAGTTTCATATATCTTCGTTTCTGATAAGTTATGTCAATGAACCTTATTATAATATTATAATTATAACGGTCACTGCTGACGCCCTTCCTTATAATAATCCCACAATAGTAATAAATAGATTTTAACCATGGATTTCTATGTGGTTCTACTTCCCATTTTCCCTTCCCAGATTTAGTCATAAAAATATATCATCATTATGTCATTCCCTTTCGGTCGCTCACAAAACACTAAGTGTAAATTGGGGCACGTTCGCTCTATGTATGATTTCCGGCTATGATTCTACTGCTTATTTTGATGCAACGGACATCAAAGACCATGACTCAGATACATACATCATCACTGGAGTAGGCAATGCTTGATGTAATTCGTAGAGGAATGTAATTAATCATGGGATGTTCCATCGTCACGAGAAAACTTCAAAGAACTAGTAGAAAATGTATACAACATAAATACCATAATATTGTTCAGAAGGGTTATTTTTCTCTAAAGCTTATGTCTAAGTTCCATAAATAAGAAAAGTATAAGTAATCAGCTAATATAAGTATATATTGTAACACAGGTAAAGGCGGATATTTCGGCGAGCTGGCCCTCGTCACCCACAAGCCGCGCGCCGCATCCGCTTATGCAGTCGGAGTCACTAAAGTTGCTTGTAAGTATCACATCCAACCAAAAAAGTTAGCTTAAAATGAAGATTTTGTTGTTTCTTGTTTTCTAAACTCATCCATAACATATATTATATTGAGGTTAATATTGACTTTACATATGAAAGTCCAAATCTATTTATTCCAATGAGGCATACAGAGTACTTACTTCTTGCAGTGGCTCTACTTCTCTTTGCTGAATGCTGCAGTAGAATCTTTTTATAGTAAATGATGTACTTGGCCTTCATAAGAGCATAGTAGATGTCTAAATTGAATAAATTATTTTGTCTCTGAAAAGGAAAACTCAATTAAAAATTGTACCGGCTCCGCAGCTTTTATATCTATAGGTAAAGACACCAACCACCCTTTATTAAGTGATGATGTGGTGGACACGCTGCTCGGTGTGTTTGGCGACAGATATCTTATTTTATCGTCATGTCAAGCCACATGAGTTGCAAAATACCTTACTACCATGCAGTGAAAGCTCAAGCGCGAGACAAATTTCGAACCACGCCCCAGCATGGCAGACTATAACTATTGCCATTGGAAAATCATTGCTTCAATATAGAAAAATAACATCAACATACCATAGGTGTCACGATATTAGCCGGCCTGTATTTCCGCAGGGGTATGTAGAGTAGAGGTGTTTCGAATCCAGGGCATAGAGATACCAAAGCGGTATCTTCAATTTTCTCTTCTCATCAATCAATCATCAATGAGTTTTTGACATATATAATTATATATCCTAGCTAGCTGCGAGCCGCGGTTTCATCTGCGTGAACAATGCTAAGGAAAGGATCCAATGTTTTAATTCAGGACAGAATTTATATTCCAAGTTACATCCAAATCGGTTTAGCCGTTTCATCGTGAACGAGGAACAAACCTGGACCCAAACTAGCATTTATAATATTGGTTTAAGATATAAATAATGTATTTTCAGTCCTGGACGTGGAAACGTTCGAGCGGCTCCTGGGCCCGTGCATGGAGATAATGAAGCGGAACATCGACGATTACGAGGAGCAGCTGGTCAAGCTGTTCGGAGACAAGAGCAACCTCACCGATGTGCGATGAACAACAACTGCTCACAAGCACTTTCCCCTTCCCACTGCCGTAATCCCACTCCACAGTTATGTTGTGTGCCGCGCATTCACAAGGCGATTTTAATACTTACCTAATAACTACATACATATAAGCGGTAACGCAAGTCTGTAGCGGGAAATTCAAAAATTAAACAGCTACGTTTGGTAAATATTTTACGTAATCATGGCGTAATATAACTGCTTGGTATGGCGGCCATCTTGAATCCGCCATTTTGAATTTTTGACTGGTATCTTTCCCAATGCCAAAATGTTTGTTAAAACCACCATACCTATTACCGTTTTCGAGATCAAGTAATGGAAAATTCATGAACATGATTATACTAAAAGCGTCGAAATATAAAAATATGTGTGTTATGTTGTAAAAAACAGTAGCATGATTGTAACAAACATTCATATATTCAGAATATTACCTGAATTAGCCGTATGTCATGAATCATGATTGAACACAAAAAAATATGCATGATACCTACAATAAAATTTTATTATTTTGAATTTTTCGCTATAGACGCCAGCGTTCACCCAAAAAATGTAAGATAATCCCGGGATTTGTTTACATTAGCCAAATTCGGTTGATAAAGATATAACAAAGTTTAATTTATATTTAAACGAGCTACATTAAAAGTGTATTATATGACAATTACAAATAGATTGATATTCTAGTCATATTTAATTTCAAAAGATTTGCTAATTTTTAGTTGCTGTAAATCTAAAGACTTACTTATTCTAATAAAACGGCATGCAAAAGACAAAAACAGAGCTTTACCATGTTTAGCCAGTTGAAAGTTTATGCAAAATAAAAAGAATCTGGTTGTTATTAGCGTAGTTCAAGGCACATTGTCAATCTTACTTTAATGTTAATCCTAACATCATGATTGACTGAAGGCAGGTGTGGCTAAAGTATGCCAATTTATCCTACAGCATATTCAAACGATGATATGGTTCATTATAACTTAAGTTTCATGCAAGAACTATTTCAAGTTTTTTTACCGTCTGTTTCATGTTGATTAAAATTACTCTGGAAACTTAACACAGATGCAAATTGCTGTAGAAGACATTATGAACTAACCGATTATAAATAATTATGCTCTGTTTATATAGTGTAGTTATAGAAATTTTTTACAGCTCTAGCTATGTCAAATATTGCTCAAGGCTTCGATATAACTGCTCAAAATACTAATTATTTATTTATCCGTATTTAAATCGCCTTGTCGATCCAGTCTCTGTACTTGAGCCATGCAAAATAAATGAATACTAACATTGTATTCAACTATGTTTATACAAGACTATACTACAATTTGATCTCAATATTAAATACAATATATATAAACATATGTTTGCTAAGCATGGCTCATGTGAGCTAAAATTAATAACATCACAAGTAAATGTATGAAAAATATCAATATTTTACACATTTACTCAAAGCTGTATTCGTCTAACGCGTCACTTATCATTTGTATTAAAATTATTATGAAGATTATGCTGTTATTAAATAGTAATATTTGCTTTTATCTACTTTGTTTGAAGTTATAAGGCATTGATATTTATGTGGAGACTACACAATATTACTGTAATAACAGCAAAATCTTGAGAACTTCGCTCAATCCAGCACTATAAAGCGAAAGCTTTGTATAACCCACTCGCACTCACTAATAGAAAATGTTCAAATGTTTATCCAACGGTTAGTGCCATGTCGATAATTAATTTAACAAATAATTTGTAGTACGATTACGCATATGGAAGGAGAAATGACGACGTACCCTTGACGAGCGCTTGGCCCCGTTGCATTGGTACGAATATACGCTTATTTAGATAGATAAATGCCTTAGTAGCTAAGTAATGTAGGATACACCAGCGAAGGCGAGGCGTAACGCGGAGTCGTAGAAAGCAAACACGCTCACAATGTGCCATAAGAATTCTAATAACAATGATTTACGCGAAGGCGTCTCCTTTTGATGTCCGATAATAAATCTCAACGTGCTTACGATTTAAACCTATAATATTTTTTTGTTTTCCACGATTACCGCACATAAAAAAGGGACGTAAACAGCTGACGAATTTGTTAAATGTATGATAAAGGCATTAGTCTTAAAGTTTAACCAGTAAATTGTTTAAAGTAGTAAAAATATTGATGCAACGATGCCGCGCGCTCGGACTCTATGAGATATTCAATCTATCACCATTTCGATATACTTAAGATAATTTACACTGACACAAGCTTTTCTTGAAGAACTATAACATTTTGTAGATATATGAATACTTATTTGTGTTAGATAAAATCTATCACCCTTACTTTATTTATTTGACTTGGTTTATGGTTTTTGTCGATATATGTATATGATGGAGTTTTGTGAGGACAGATATCGAATGCCAAATTATAATCTAATAGTTACATTCTTGTAATTGTTTTTAAATGCGAATTTAAGTCACTTCACTTAAGTCACGGCATGGTTAATAAGCAAGAAGATCAGAGTTGATATCGATCGAGAAATTATTTGTATTGACATACAAAATTATTTAGAGATTTATGTTAGTTTTTGCAAAGTATTTTTAATAGTTGTTTCATATTATTTTTTGTTAGGGTAAAAAGAGTTTGTTTTCGTGTTATATTTTAGTTAATTTATGTTTATTAGTATGCTTCTTTTTTCTAGTAGAGAGTTCCTATTGTTTTGTTTTCTGTAACTATTTAACATAATAGATCTGAGGTGTGTTGACATTTTGATGATTTATAGCGAACACACAGAATGATGAACAAATAGAAACATGGAATTTCCTTTGGTAGGGAGCCAAGGTATAGAAGTGAGCAGTAGCTTAGCAACGTTGACACATTTTGTTAACGTCGAGAACTGCCATTTGAGTACCAATCTTATTAATCACGTAATCAATAAGTATCCACCACCACTCCCAGTTCGACCCTCAGGCTAACTTCCAGTATTATTCAAAAATTATAAGAAAGCATATGACACCATTATTTGTGAGTCCAGCCAAAGTAGGTGATTGTGTATCAATCATGTGTAGCGCTATGTATTAAAAACTTATATTTACTATGTAGTAGTTAGTTTTTGTCATTTCTTATTGTAATTTTAATAATAGTAGTTTAGGAAATTTTAATGGAATTATAGTCAAATCCTGAGGGTGAGGTGCATCGTTTTGACGCCCGTGTACAAAAATGTACAAATTTATTTCAGATGCCATAGAAGATTTATAATTTTAATTTTATTCATACAAGTATTTAAATAATGATTAGATTATTGTCCGACATAAAAATAAATTAGGCATTTTCTGTTAGCTTTGCTGCTTGTTTTCATCGACCTCATAGCATGAAATATTTATTTGTCTTCTTAGCTCTTACATTCCCGTCTTACTGGTTGATATATTATTTTTTTATTAAATTTTACGTTTGTTATTAAATTAATTATATTCTATGTACCTCTAACTTATGTTAATCCTATTTACCCTTCAAGTGCCTATTTCATACAAAACATAAATCTGGTGACAATTATGTATTTGTACACTCTATCACTAACAACTATTGTTATTGTCGTGTTTTAACTTATACTGCTATGTGAAATGTATCGTGCGGTGTGTGTGTGTGTGTTACATGCGATTGACCAGTACATTTGATTCATTGGAAAATAAATGTTCAACAGTATGTAGCATATTTCAATTTGTACATTTGATATTTCACCTGCTATAATAACTCTGGAAAATTTGTCAAGAAAATATGATATGTGACTGGTTTTCATTCATGCTAAAATAACAAAACAATATTGCTAAGTCCACAAACATGATGGTTGAGTGTGTGAAAAATTTGATAGTATCCTAAAAAATTTTTCCCAGTATAATATTGTGTTGTTCCCTTGTGCAGGTATGACGGATGCGCTGCGAGAACACCGCGAATGTCTGTATGTCCCCAGTGTTATTGAACCCAGTAGTTAAATAGTATTTGTGCAATAACAATTTAATGTCATTATGAATGTCGTCTACATCAATATCATGTGTTAAATTTTGTCTGTGTGAAATTTATTTAATAGATTTTAATAAATAAATCATAGTGAATAAGATAATATTCCTCTTGAATTACTGGTGTTGAGACTTTGGCAGAATAAAAATGTGTGCATTGGTAAAGTAGAAAACGCTATGAACACAAATATAGATATAAATTTCTTTAAATGAAATAATACATTTATGTGTAATCAATTCGCTGTACCTAATAATTAAAATAGAAGCACAAATGTATAGAGGCGTGATTCGAAGGGATATTTTGATTCTGTAGTCTTCCACGGGACGCACAGAGTTGCTGTCAGTCGACCCTCTCCCAAAATCGAGAACTTTCTAACTGCTGCTTTCATTCTCATAATAAAACTGATGTAAAATTTAAATTCAATACGCTTATATGTAGCGTAATTTTTTACTAATTATACTAGTCATTGGTGTCTAATGTAGATTTGTAACCTGACAGCACATTGAAATGGTACATACTCCCTAAATTCACATTCGTTAGATTGTAAGTGGTCATACTGATATATATGGTGTGAAAGCATATCAGAGCGGTAGCAACCGCCGGCCGGCGCCGCTATCCTAAATGTAACGTTAAATGCACCCCGTACATGTACCATGTGTACCGGTAGCCAGTTGAGAACTAGTACCGCTTTTCCCACGTCATGAGCTTACCCTGTACATTTATATAAATTATGTATCGTAAAATGTTAGAACAACTGAATTATATTTGTTTGTAGATCTAATCTGTGTTGTTTATTTTAGGCCCTAACCACCCCAACCACGCTTTTAGACAGTATTAACCCTGCTAGTTTTTTAATGGTAGGGTACCTTTTTAAGCGGAGAAATGACTGTATTTCCTTTCCGCTACGGGCGTGACGGAAAGCGGTGTGTGGGACTTGAACCCACTAAAACCCTCCGTGTGCATTCCGCTGCCGTGGGCCAAGGTGGGGTCACGTTAGTATTCATCATCTCGCCTGAGTCTAACCGAGCTTCTCCGCCTGTGGAGAGGCGACTGCTCACCATGACCAGGTCGGACCTCAGAAGAATCAGTCCTCCCTGACCCGCTCCGCGGCAGTCTTGTCATTACCGCTTCACAGACAAAGACCACCGCCTTCCACGATCCCTCACTGAAGAGCATAACATTTACACGCTCGTTAGAGATCTCTTCCTATGAGCCACTGCGAGACCCTTGCGGCACACTTCCAGCATATTAAGCGCCGCGCCGTGTCCTCTCTTACAGAAACATCCATGCCGGAAAGGACCTGCATTAGTCGAAAGGTCAGCGACCAGAACCGCCGCCGTTGCACCCTGCTCCGAAGGACTGGATGGATGGGATCCACTGTCCACTGCCCAAGGACCAGTGGAGCCATGTCTTTTTTTCTTTATGCCTTATAGGTTAGTCTTTTACCACTTTCTCACCTGATGGTAAATGATCGAAGGTGTTATTCAGGCTAACCTAGAAGTACTGGCTCTTAAGGACAGCTGCCGGAACACACCGTTAACACCTAACGCGACAGATTTTCTACTTGAGTGTGGTAGCTAGCCAGGCGGGTATTTGCAAAATGCCCTACCACCATGCTATCAATAAGTCCACAACCGGGACCGACGGCTTAACGTGCCCTCCGAAGCACAGTAATGTCACTAGCGGACACCCATCCAAGTCTTCTAGTCATGACCGCGGCGGACGTTACTTAACTTTACTGAGCGGTTAAGAACAGCTAAGCCAACATTTTTTTAGTATGTATTAGTAACAGAAAATTGCCAAGAACAACTGGTAATTAGTCAGTGTTGTGGTCTTGATAGAAAAGGGATCTTATTGTGCTAAAATATAAAGGAAATTAAGTTGTTCAGGACTTTTATTGGCATTCATCACATAGGTACATTTATTTACTCTCATTGTCAATTATAGATAATTGACTATTTATATTGGTTCAGGTTCCCGTCCATAGACTAGCATTATTTTCTCCATTATCTGCCAGTTCTTTTCTTTTTGTAGATCTTTGGTAAACACCTGAAAAAGGAATCAAGATTTACTACTTACAATGTAATTAACATTATTAGTCCTCGCGCAACATAGATAATGATAACAAAGGAATTTCATTCATAAATGCCTGACTGCAGCATATTATGATACTAACAGGTTAAGTCAAAAGATTATTATTATTCATTCAGATTCAAAACTAAGCAGATCAGGCAATTGCCTAAAAAAAAGTCTGAACTCGAGTGTGAAACGAAACAATCAAATGTGTCAGTCTTCATTACATTGTCCTACCTGAAAGCTGTTAGTGATGGGATACTGTGATTTCACAACATTATAGACTACTCAACAAAAGTGAATCCTGATAATGGTGTTTCATATTTTCAGTATCTACTTACCGAAAATTCGAGACACCATTATCTTGGCTAATAGAATTGCTTTACTCTTTGAAACAAACTATATGTCAGAATATGTCATTTAAAATGTTATTTTTAATTATAAAAATAACACATTATATTCTAGTTGAACAAAGAGTATACCTATCCTATTCTAACATGCAATATGCTGAAAGAGACAAATAAAGTTTACAGTACATGTTGTCTAACGATTTAGAACATAGATCAACCGCATCATCAATATTCTAGTCACTTTGAAGTTATATTATTAATACAGTTTCTTATACATATTTATTTTTTTCCAGTTTTCCAATGATTCAATACAAAATTTACTGCCTATAGAAAACTATTATAGGCAAATCACACTAATAAAATATTATTGTTCACAAAAAATTTAACAAATCTATAAAGGTCTATTTTTGAAAAAATTTAAAATAATTCTTATTTTTACTACATGTACACAAGATTTTAAGCCATAAATAAATAAGTTTCATAACATTAAGCCCCATTTTAGCAATTAAGAGGCAATATTATCAAAACTACTATTCTTAGCACCAGTATAGTATATCACAAAAAGAACACACCCTTAAATATTCAAGTGCAGTCACTTCCAGTGCAGGCCAATTCTTATTAAGAATCTGGTTACTTGGAGGCCAGAATCTAATACAAAATGTACTGCTGGCCTTCCGCCCAGTGAGCAAGAGCAGTAAGTAAGCTACTGGCCGGTAAGGGCATAGCTAATGCTCAAGTCGGTAAGCGTAAGGTGCCCACTATGTACTCACTTGATACTAATGCTATGAATCGCTGCATACAGTGCAATTGTAACCCTATCTGATTCCACCGGCATCAGTTCCCCTTGCACATCAAAAATTTATAAACAGGTATAATTTATGCATTTTGTTTTGCTTTATATCAAAGTAACAGTACTTAACAACTAAGACGTCTCACACAAAATGTACAGGCAGCAACCAGGTTTCAATTCTTAAGAAGTGTGAATAGAATCCGAGCAGAAAATATAACCTCACACTAATTGAAGCTTTTAATTTATTATGTTTCGTCGGAACTAAGTAGTATCTAATAATTACACAGCTCTTTCAGTACTACAAACATAGTTTTGTCACCTTTTAGATATCATGTGTTCACACTTGGTAAAATTTTTAATGCATGCCTTGAGCCTTATCTATGAGGTGAAGAAAGAGAATTACCGCATGCATGCTGCAATAATTGAAGAGGTTACACTTGAATTTTAAAGTAAATAAGGAACGAGAACAGCCCTTTAACTTACAGAATACCAAGCAGCATCGTCATCTAATGTAGAAGCCAGGGGAACAGAAACACCTAATACATGAAGAGCCAGCGTCAGACTAGCAACTGCTACATGTGGTGCTCTATACTCCAGTATAGCCGGGGAATGGTGGAAGTCTTGCAGAAATGCCATAGCCGTGCGTGCTACAGGTGCCGTACGCCACTGTGAGGCTGGAAACCACTCTTGAAGAGAGCGTAAGTAGTGTAATAAGTATCGGTGTGGAGAAGGCGCATCTAAGTTGAATCCTAGTAATCTTAACACCAGCAATTCCGCCTGTGCAACAGCACCACGCCACGACCAGTATTCCTCCCCTAACTCTAGGGGACCCGCACCGCGATTAATGGAATTATAGGCGACGTTAACAGCATCTCTCAGTCTTACTGGCTCATCTCTGGACTTTCCGGCTGCGCATAAACAAGCTGTGCATATCACGTAGCAATCATAGTCGTTTTTATCGGCTTCTTTGAAGAATTTATGGTAGAAAACAGCTGCAGTGGCAACGGTGGCCGGTTGCAAGCCTAGTTTTATTCCACACTCAAATATGAAATTTGTTGCCAGGCTATGGCCTGGAGCACTTCGATAATCGGGTAGCCGCCTCTCACGTCTACTTTGTAACGCCATAACATCTATGACATCCTTCATATTTATCGAATTCAATTAAATAAGTTTATTAATTTAGACGATGCACAACGCACAAGCATTTATTTTTCACAAACAAAACAAACTTTAAACCAAAGATTACAGAAGGCTGTAGTGCAGACTAAAAAGATTATAGGTTATCCATAGACAAGACGCTTGTTTGTCGAGTTAACCCTTCTTTGCATGATTTTTAATTTGTTTGTGAAATAAATCAGGGTGATGTAATTAATAATCTTAAATATAGTAAAACTTATTTTTAAAAATCCTTGTATAAATATATGATATAAAATAAAGAAATCATCATGCAAACATGCATGTTTAGCTCGGTACTATAGAAATGAAATATCTTTTTGTAATTTTTATTCCTGATGATCAATATACAATTATTATTCTTATGTGTGCACAAACGCACAGCATGTCAGGTGTGCATGAGCTTGTGAAATACCTTTATAAAAAAATATACTAATGGTAATAATAATTAGGTATAAAGATTATCTAAGTTAATAATATGGTTTAGCTTTCACAGTAGTCCCCAAAGCAAAAAAAATGCAATCTATGGCTAAAATATTTTGTGATTAAGTGGGCGAAACACTGATATACGATTTCGAGTTGTTATATCTCATCTGAATTAGCAGAACTTCCCGAGACAGCAATATTATCCTCATCATACACCATATTTATTTTTTCCATATTCTTCTTTCCCTTTGTCAAATGAAAAACTGGGAAAATTGGTTTAAGTTGACGAGTGAGAGGGTTCCTGACCTTTTATGGTGCCTTTTTCTACAAGAGGAGGATAATTGTCAGTAGTTTCATCTACCACATCATCACCGTCAATCTTCTCCTGCAACACTTATAATTTCATCGGCATCGCGGTACTCGTCATCAGATTTCTCGTCATCAAAGCTATCTTCTGTATGCCAAATGCCTGCTAACTGAGAAAAGTAAGCTGCAGTATCCTTATTTCTAAAATTTGTATACAAAAATTATATAAAATAAATATTTTGTAGAAATATTTTAGCCGTGCATTAGAAATGAAGCTACTGCATAGTGGTGAAAATATGCGTCACATGGTTTTGGGAAAATTAATGAGGGGCTTTGATGTAAAACGCAAAGAAAATAAGAAAAATAATAATATAGGCTCGTTTAAAAACGAACCGTTCTTCCACTCATTATCATTTTATTAGCAAAACAATCTCAGAATAGGAATAAAAAAATATCAAGAAATCGCACGTTTTTTTTCAAACCACTCCAACAGCGAATGACAAGTTCAAACCAGCTATGTTGATAGTGACATTTAATATTTTTTGATTGCTATGTTCCTTTTTACGTAATAATCGTGTTAAAAGTAGCTTCAACCAATTTATAGTTCATCTTTTTTGTGTACCATTTGTTCGTCACTAAATGTTATGATGGAAATTTTCATCACCAGGCAAAGAAAGGTTAAGTTCATATTGCCGGGCCGCGGCACGGCACTTCACATGGATATTCGACTATTGGTATTCATATAATTGATGTATTTGGCAAACCTAACGAAATGTTACCGTTCAATTCAAGTTGATCCGGCATTTTTCGCGGGGGGAGATATGTACACATCTAAAGTTCCTTTTCACCGTCTAATAACACAATGAACGTACAAACTGGGTGTTTATTATTCGTATTTTTTTTCACTTTATATGATTGTTTAGAATAATTACTACCTTAGTCTTCAAGTACAGTGTATTATTTTGTTAAATATAAACAACTACAATGCGTATTTTACGCAATATTCCTTTTTTTAACCATTTTCATTTACATTATAATAATAGGAAAACGTTTATATATATAAACAATTGAACAAAACACTTAATTTAAATATAAACATTCACACATACACATTCAAACGCGCGCGCACGCATAAACTCGCAAATATATAATAATAAATTTAATAAAGTAATAAAAAAAACTTGCCATAATAGTTGTATTAGGTTATACCCTAATGGAGTGAACTAGCTCTCACCAACACCGGGAATCCTACCGTGAGAGCTAGAGTTATAAATTGTTATCTTGCTGAAACTTATAAATTGCAAACATTGTTAGTTTTAGAATAGTTTTTTTATAATAATTTTGGTGTCAAATTGTGAGTAACATTCTTCGGCATTTTATTCATCGAGCTATCCATCACACGTTAAATAACAACTCGGTACAATCAAAGGGAGACCTATGGGCTAATACTAGCCTAATAACTAATATAATACCTATCCGCCCAGATCATCCCCAAAAAAAAAACACACACACACACACACATTAATTTAGCTCTCAACAAGCTTACCATATCAGTCAAAGCGGCTCGATTGAACATCACAATCAATGAAATACACTTTACACATCACATAGGCACGCACATTTTCACGCAGGCACGTGACTTATTCTATCGATAAAGTGTTAAACGACATAATAACTACAGTGTACCTAATAGTTCGCTCCGAACTGGACCTCGCGATAACACGGCAAGGAGCTCTTGCAGCTCTTGCATGTAACATTTTGTGAAGATAATATGACAGTTTGTGACAATGATTAGGATTACTTAACATTGGACATACGAAAATAGGCGTTACACTACAATAAATGTACACTAAAAATAAATAACGATTATAATATTTTATATTATTTATACCTACTTATTTTATAATATTTATACTTTTTTGATAAGTTTTTTGCGCATCTTAGTACAATGTCCACCTTATTATTATCTACGGATGATAATAGCATAGATATTATCATTTGAGCTCCTAGAACAGGTGAAACCTTAAATTAAACAATAAGCTTATTATTATTTCTTCTTCGATTCTTAGCTGCAAAACCCTCATATTTTTATAAAAGATAAAAATATGAGAGCTTTGCAACTAAGAACTTAAGACTTTCTAAATCGAAACTCTTATCGAACCTATTTTCGAGGTCTAAACGTCTAGAGTATCATAGGAATCATAGGATACTCTTAGTGCTCGTTGCGCCAACAATAATTCGAGAGAAGTCGGGGTAATTTTGTTTTTGTATGACAATTTATACTTAATTCGAGTTCTCGCGTTTCCTCGTTGGCGCAAGTGGGCCTTAGACGTTTAAACCTCGAACATAGGTGCAACAATATTAATGCATCTTACTGCCTCATTGTATAGTAGAAATTTCGAGGCATTCCTGAAATCATTCACATTGATGATTAAGGTCTTCTCACGAGTCATGAGAAGCCTTCTCAGCTTTAAAGGATTCTCCCTCACTGAAACGAATCAAGAAGTTCTTTAAAATACTGTTGGTTGGTTCCTGCTTGCCTGTGGGCGGTTTTCAAGAATATATTTTTTTTTCTCGATTTAGTGAGAGTGTTTCGTTATCATAAGGATCTAGCATACCGTATCTCATTTTATTCATTTTATATTTTTCTATCGGTATTGTGGGTATGCGATTTTGTCATTGACAAAGCAGTGGCCATTCGACTGCGGAACAGTGCGCTCTAATTAAAATCGTGGAGCTTTGCATTTAGGTAAAATTAGTAGCTAATCGCGTCAATTTACATCAAAACATCGGCTGGTGCTTGTGAAAGCTCCGGAGCATAATACAGGCGTTGTGAATTGTCAAAACATAACAGAGGAACATCGGCGAGGAAAGAACTTCAGAATACATTAGCGAAGAATTTGGATGGAACCTAAGTGAGATGCACAGGCATACCCAGGTACGTGCTGTTTGATATTGTCTCCGGCATCTCGTAGTCCCACATATATCTTACTGAGTATTTATTTGCAATTATCCCAGTGTAGTATTAAGCCACCACTGCCACCAGCTATTTCGGCTCGGTGCGAATGCTACATCTTTATGGTGCCGAAACCCGGGAATTTCCACCTAAATTCGTCTACGTATTAATAAACTAGCGGTATTTCTGGTCAAAATCATTGTTTATACTTAAATACGCAAATTATTGGTCTACTTCACATCTTTGTTACCTACCTACTGCATCTAAGTCAATGCATCAGCTTTTCACATTCATAAATTATGCCTCAATTGCCCATATTGTAAAACTATAACAAGTTCTCGAGTCGACTGCCATCGAACAAATCAAATTCTTTAATATTTTGTACAGAATCGGCAATTAATTGCAAGATCTCATTATGCAAACAATCTCATTCACTGGTGCGTAATTCTATCGGCTTGCAATAATTGCATCACACAACATTTTACTTTACGAGTATCTACATATATAACCAGCAAAGTGCAAGTTAGTAATAAGAAATAATAAAATCATTACTTCTACATAATTATATCTAAAAGGAGGTAGGAAATTGACCTTGCATTTTATTGTGTTACGTGCGGCATATGTTAGTACCTACTAACTATTTATCAATCTGTTACAAACTGCAATACGGTCTTATCGCGACTTACCTAGATATACCCATAGTAACTATCAGCAACGTACGCATATAGCTACAAACTGTTGTTTATTTTGTTCGCCTAATCAGTGCTAGGTACAACTGTTAGGTTTATTTAGAATATGAAAAGTGAACTACATTATTTTATGCATAAATAAGATCGTTAGTTACAGTATAGAACTTATTTTGTCAACTGAATTAGTCACTCGTTCTTGCGTTTTGTGCTTTAATCATTTATAATTTAGAACATTAGGTTACTATGTCACTTCTTACCAAACGGCCGGTTCGTAGACATTCTAAGAAACTTGTAGATGTTGAACAATATACCGTGCAGGACTTGCCGTCATTGCGTAGGAAACGGACTATTGCTTATAATCGTTTAAATAAGGCTTTTGAGATTGGCACTTCCGCATTAAGTGATACTTCTCAACGCGATTTATTTTTGTCTTATCATCAGGACTTAAAAGGGATTTCCAAGAACTTTGAAGATACCCATTTAGCGATATTAGACCTTCTGGATGATCCGGAGAATGAAGATAATGAAAGTCAGGAACTATCAAGAAAAAGGAGTTTTGATGACATGTACTATCAAGTTTTATCAATTCATCGTAGTTTAACAAAGAGCGAGTCTGCTCAGCCGCAATGTGGTTCCGTATCAAATATTCGCCTCCCAAAAATACTACTACCGAATTTTAGCGGCGATATTAAACAATGGCCGGAATATTATGATACTTTTAACGCGTTGATACATAGCTCTAGTTCTCTTACCGAAACAGAGAAGTTTCATTATTTGATCTCTTCTTTGGGAGGTGATGCGTTGTCTGTAGTGAGGGCGTTTCCTATGACTCATGAACATTATACCGATGCATATCAAGCGCTCGTTGCGCGTTATCAGTGTAAACGTACCCTAGCTTTCACATGCTGGAGGGATGTGCTGAATATCAATTTTAACTGCAGCGAAGCGCGTGAGTTTCAAAAATCGCTTGATCTTTTCGAGGAAAACTTAAGCATTTTAAAAACAATTAACTTACCAATCGCGCACTGGGACGTTGTTCTCGTTTATCAAATTTTATCGAAACTTGACACAGACATGCGCCGTAGTTTTGAGGAGAAGTACTCTTATGTCGAGTTACCTACTTATGAACAACTTAAGAATTTTCTACGATCTAAATGTGAGGCTTTATTGCGTGACACTCATTTTACCGACATCAGCAAATCGAATAAGTCAACGAGTAAGTATGGTACTGGATCGCTTCAGCCTCAACGGGGTAACAAGTCGCATGTACTAGTTGCCGCTACCGATACGCAGCAAAGTACAGGCGACCGTAAAATAAGTACGTTCTCCAGTAAATGTTCTTATTGTAATGAACCTCATTCAATTTTATCGTGTCCAAATTATCTCGAAAAATCGGTCGACGAACGTATGACTATTGCTCAAGACAAAAACTGGTGCTATAATTGTTTGAAGTCGTCTCATCAACTAAAAAATTGTAACTCAATCTTTTCATGCCGCACATGTAAACGTAAACATCATACTTTACTCCATCGCGATAAATCTAACGTAGAATCAAATCACATCGGATCGTCTTTAGTGTCAAGGTCACAAACGAATACCACAGTGTTGTTGGCAACTGCAATCGTACAAGTTCAGGATGCTTCAGGCCATATGCAATCTTTTAGGGCAATTTATGACAGCGGAAGTCAGAGCAATTTCATAACTGAATCTGCAGCGAAACGATTAAACTTAAAACCAGTCAAAACAAACGCGAGCGTTAGTGGACTGGGGGACGCTGCGGCGCCCATTACTGGTGACGTTACCTGCTCCATTGGCATTAACAATCGCGTTCTTTTTAACTTGGATATGCATGTTATTTCTAAGATATGTGGCGATCAACCTATTGCACATCTAAATACATCGGAATGGTCACATATCCAATCGTTGACCTTAGCTGATCCTGGTTTCGATATTCCGGGACCTATCGATCTGCTTTTTGCTGCAGACGTATTTGCTGACTCTGTACTACCTCAACATATCAAGGGTAGAGTAAACCAACCTACCGCACTCAACTCCATTTTTGGTTGGCTCCTTTTAGGCAAGATTATCCTAACGTCCACTGCTCTGGTACATACACTGCCAGAAATCGATCACGATTTGAATACCTTGGTTCAACGCTTCTGGGAACTGGAATCCTTACCAGAAGCGTCGAAATTGACTCCCGATGAATTGCTTTGCGAACAAAAGTTTGTTAGTGATCATTCTCGCGATTTTTCAGGCCGATACATGGTTCAGATACCTTTTAAAGACGAATCAGAACCGATATTCGTGGGTTCTCGCGATGTGGCCTTGAGAAGGTTCCATGCAATCGAACGCAGACTATCTCGTGACCCAAATCTAAAATCGCAGTACGTAGACTTTATGTCTGATTATATCGAAAGCGGTCACATGTCCTTAGTTCCCGCAGATGAAGTTGGCAAGGGAAAATACTACATACCCCACCATTGCGTTTTACGTCCTGACGCAGCATCAACACGCTGTCGTGTGGTTTTTGATGCATCGGCGAGAGATTTACATGGTCGATCGTTAAACGATAGTCAACTCATAGGTCCAAAACTACAACCAAATATTCTACAGCTTCTTTTGCGTTTTTAGGCACACCTGCTCCACATGCTTTTTCCAATTTAAATGCTTGTCTAAGTAAATTCCAAGGAAACTGAAGGTATCAACTTCGTCAATTCTATTATTATTGTAAGTAATGTCAAGTTTGATTGGATCAGTGTTATATGAATTGAATTGCACTATTTTGGTTTTATTTATATTTACATATAAATTATTACTTTCCATCCATAAAATATCATTTTCTAAGGCCTTATTGACAATTGACTGGACTTGTTCCTTTCTATCGCATTTAACAACTAAAGTAGTGTCGTCGGCAAAGAGAATGCATTTATGTGGGGTTACTTCCGGAAGGTCATTAATGTATAGAAGAAAAAGCAATGGACCAATAATACTACCTTGAGGCACACCAGTATTATTTATGAGTGCCTCAGATTTAAAACATTTCCTAAAATATACTTTTTTTTCATTTGTTACTAGTTTAGTCATTTGAGTGAATTGCTTTCTGTTGTTTAAATAACTAGATATCCAATTGAGTGCTTTACCTCTTATTCCGTAGAAATCTAATTTGTGTAATAGTTTCGGGTGGTTTACAAAATCGAATGCTTTAGTCATGTCTAAAAAGAGTGCAATTATTGGTGCACCATTATTAATACATTCTGTAACAAAATTGACAAAGTTAAAACATGCTTTTGTAGTTGAGCTTCCTTTACGGAAACCAAATTGTTCATTATGCAATATTTTATACTTTGTCAAGAACCGGCTTAATCTAATGAGCATTGCCTTATCAAATATTTTAGAAAAAATTGGGACAGTAGTTATAGGACGGTAATTATCAGGATCAGACTTTTCTCCTATTTTATAAACTGGTTTAACAATTGCTAACTTTAGTTGGTCAGGAAACATACCTTCTGAAAATGACAGATTTATGATGTGTGCAAGTGGGTTGCATATCCATTTGGCACAGCACTTGAATGCCCTAGTGGTAATATCGTCAAATCCACTAGTTTTACTATTTTTCAGAGACATAATAATGTTATAAATTTCACTCTCATCTACAGGATTTAAAAATATAGTTTTAGTGTTTTTATTATTGTTGTTTAGCCTTATGTCGTTTATTTTATGAAAATCAGTTGTTTTAGTCAGATTAATGAAATAATTATTTAATAAATTACAAATGTCAGTTAAATTAGTATATGTTATATTTTTAAATTTTATCATTTCTATGTGCACCTACGTTCACTTCTAAAACTCCAGTCGGCAACTAAAGACAGAAAGCTCTTAAGCCTCTTAGGTATAAACACACAGCCATGCGTGGGACTCTTTACTGAAAAGTCAGATTTGCATTGATTTTTTGTAAATAGCACTCTTTAAAAATATCATCACAAATCTACCCCAAATAACCATTAAGTAGATGACAGTCCAATCAGCTTCATCAAAAACGTGACCAAAATGCTAGCATTGCAATTCAACGGGGCAATGCTGCCAGCATGCTGGGCACGCTGCCAACTGGTAGTAGACTGGAGCATTTAGAAGACTGCCTGTGAGTCTGCTATGACTTATATAGGTTGTCCAAATGCTTTTATTGTAGTAGCTGTAGTGTTGTGTATAGTTCGTACTTCGTAGTATTTTGTTAAATAAAGGCATACCGCAGGTATAAAAAAAAAATAAGTTGTTTGTAGAAAAAATTGCGATTGATGTAATGTAATGAAGTAAATACATTTACTTCATGTTTCTAAATATATATAATAATTTATTACCGACATGTTAAAGCAATATTATTTGTTGCTACGTGTAAAGCCTTATTAACGCAAAAAATTTGCGATTGGCGTATAGGTTTTCTTTTAATTGAATGAAATACGGACACCTGACCTGACAACTAGGGCATGGATACCGGTATTCGGTATTACCGAAAAACCGGTAATACCGGCCTATTTAGAGTACTTTCAAATACCGGTATTGGAATGAAAAATACCGCTATTTCGGTATTATGACAAAAAGAAGTTTATATGCTTGAAAACTAATCAAAGGCTTAAAAACAATACGGCGGCTTTAGATAATATGAATAACATCAACAACTTATTAAATAAACCGACTTCAATAACCATTAATTCATAATCTGATTAGGTAACGTTGATTTCTACTTAATAAAAATGTCATTTTAAGATTGGAACCAGTCAATGTGTCCGTGCAATTGTGAGTACATAAATGGTATTACATATTAACTACGTACACCGGCAAGAACTAACGGTGTTTAATCGTTATCTCCGACCGGTGTTCGAGCAGTAAAGACGCTCATTCTCAAGGAATGCGGGCAGCGGCATATATGGTGGTAGTACTGTTTATAGTTTAACAAAACTGACATATCGTCCGCCGACCACGGCACGCCCCTTAGACCCGCACGGTGCATCTTTTTATCTCACGCATATTCTCAATTGCATTGTGCGCTCTCACTTGATTCTTCGGTTCTCTATTCACAATTCTCTTATTACTACGCACATGCACGTGGTATATACGGTACTCAGTGTTTCCGAGTATATTCCAGTGATAAGAACTGTGTATGAACTGATATCTCACACTGCGATCCCCAAGACGCCTACCAAGCGTGGATATTATGGCAAACTCCGCTTTAACGAAGGAGGCTGTGTTCAGCAGTGGACAATCCAGCTGATACAGTAAGAACGGTGTGGGGAGTTTCCGTTTTCGAGACAATATTACGAAAAAACTATCATTTAGGAGATAATCGGTAAGTTAGAAACTCTAAATACTTTCAAATTTAACAAGCCTCATAAAGCGTTACTCAGATCGATCATTCGGCAATATCAGCAGATAGTGCCAAAAATGGTTGTGGCGATAGTGTCGAGGTGCCGGTTCAGCTTCGATATAATATGAATTAGATAAAACGAGCGACAAATCTCTAAAAGAGAAAAGTACATAAAAGGATATTTTACACTTATCACAAGGGATAGACAACGAATCTAATGACTCTGATCCAAAAGGTGATGAAATCTGATGCGATACATTATTGAATTATTCACACGGAAATGACACAGTACGCAAACAAATGGCAGCAATAGAGGACTTTATTGGGATGAACTTTATAAGACCTTACCTCCAATTAATATTTTAATATTGAATCCGAAATAGCGTATTCAGTGACGAATTTTATCCAAACTAGTATTATATCTGATTGTTGATTTTAATAATATATAATAAATATTTGATTATAAATTGGCAAATAAAAAAAAAACAAAAAGTGCCAAAATATATTAATAAAAATTAAGTTGATTAAAGAAATTACTGTTTCATGATGATTTTATTAACATATTTTTTCTGCGTTTTTAACATTTATAGTGAAATACCGAAATACCGGTATTGAAAATATTGATACCGATATAATACCGGTATTGCCAATAAGTCCAATACCGCCATGTCCTACTGACAACCCCACATGAAATCGCCGACTCGAGATTAATATCGGTGTGTTTTTTGATTACGTGATATTTTTGAAATTTTAGTACAAATGGGGAGAATTTGTGTCGTGGAGGCTTGCGGAAGCGAGTATTATCCTCATTATGGTTTATCTTTTCACAGGTAATAGTTTAAACATAATTTGTTAGTGAAGAATTACGGTGACCATGAATGACTATCTAATCCTTTTTTTATTTTTTATTTTATTGTCATGAGGAAAATGCATTTACGCATACACACCCGCCAGGGAGCAGGTGGTTATGTCGGACTCAGGGTCAATAGCGACCCCACTACCGACTAATAACCTCATGATGTTCCGTCGTCATCGACTGGCGGCACGGAGTCACTCGCGCATTTTGCGACAACAGTAGCCCAAGCACGAACATTTCGATAGTCCGTAACGTAAACGTATCGAGTTTACAGTACGTTTACGCAGGAGGTGATGGTTGACAGCACAACGCACCGTTTCTTGACTAACGTGAACTCGATAGGATTACGAAAGTGACGTCATCCGGCGTAAATCAAATTAATTGTACCTTCTTTCTAAGAGCTAATGATTCATTCCAAAAGAGGTTTGAATTCTTTTTTAGCCGTAGAAAGAGTATAGTAATAGAATCGGCGTAATAAATTGTACTAATTATTAGAGAAGGATGCACATACCATAACCGCAATAATAATGAGCGAGACAGATATCAATATTGTTTATCCTTTTCGCGTATACCTACCCCTTTATCTGTTGGGAGCCAGTGGTCCCTGGCCTGGTCCACAAGAGGCGAGTCACTGTATTTGCGTGCGTAACTCTTTCTCACCTGCCAACGTGAAATTAAACAATTCTTTAAAAATCGTTTGCTATAGTAACCCAACCGAATAATGTTTTAGGGTATCAGGCGATTCAATCAAAGAGTATTTACAAGACTTTCGTTCCTATATTGCAATAGTAAGTAGCTAATATCTAAATAATACTGCAAGAGGATCAGGAATGGCCGATGGATAGGTGCCGGCCGGTGGACCGGTTCCCCTACCCTACCTAATCTATGTGAATGTTGCCATTCTTTTCTCTTATAAACCGACTAGAGAAAATAGTCTTGGCTTACACGTGACCCCAATATTTTCATGCATCTTCATTAATTATTAGGGTTTTCATCGAGTTAGAAACCATTTAGTAAACTATTACCCAGAAAGTAGTGTTCCCATAAAAATACTAATTTATTTATTTATCTCACGAAAACCACATCCGATAATATATTCGACAAGTTTATACTTTGTTTATCCTACGGAACATAACGGATTTAAATTTATTTTAATTTTTAAACCATTTTTATTGTTCCAGTCCAAGTTTACTGTAGCATTAAAAATACATTTAAACCGTTGTTTAGATTACTTACAATGGTTTACATTTTTAATGTTTTGACTCCCTACATTTTGTCTTTTTAAAACTAGTATAAAAAGTGTTGAAGTATATTATTTATTATAGTAAATTAAGTCATGACTGTGCTGAAACAGTCAAAATCTGTCACAGTCAGGTCAAAATCATCATCATTACTAGAAGCTTAGGCAACAAGGTAATTAAAGATTAACTGCATTTCTCACTCGCATGTTGTCTAGAAATTTATGGTTATTCGAGAATACGCAAATTTTAGTAATAATACAATGGTGCAACATAAAAAATTCTGTCATAACTTTCGTACTTACCTTAATATAATATTATGTACATAAAAATTACGTTATTTCAATGTTGCCAGTTAAAAAAATAATTTATACCAGATAATTATATGGATTTTGCTTACCGGAGGCAAAAAAAAGGAATGCTCGAATATGCTCCGAACATTTTGAATCTCATTGCTTTCGCAAGACAACACATAAGTAATTTACCTAACTTATTTTAGAACGGACCAAATTCCAACACTATTTATTTCTATAAGTTCTATACTTCCAGTTTACTGGGTGTTGTTTAGATGACGTGATTGTAATAATTTCCCATATTTAGACTATGATAGCAAAGCCAAAAGAAAAACATATCTTCGGTTGTAAAATTATATTTACAACTTTAGTTTAAATTCTATAAACAATCATAAAAATCCAAAACCAATAACTTAGGTTTTATAGTGATTGTAGATTGGCAACAACTTGAGTATGTGATGATAGGTTATAGGTCGGGCCGGTATTAATGTTTATGATAATATAATTAAATCTGGTGCTGCTTTTTACCCCATCAATATGGTTAAATCTTTCAACTGGCATTTCCATAAACAACATCATAAACTATTGCTATCCCTTAGATATACGCTCATAGCGCTTCTATTACTATACTCTTTCTTCGTTTTCAGCCTATACAAAGTCCTCTATGATTGCTATTTGTCAATTTTGGCGTTTTATTTGGTGAAAACTAATCTGTAATAAAACATCTTTATAGGTATTTAATATAAAATGTGATATATAAATAGTTTTGAGCCAGGAATTCTCAAGCCTAGAATCTGTGCCACTGATAATTTACCTACTATATATTAATTACAAACAACTACTATCAGAATTTACGCCTTTAATCAGAGGGAGGAGTCTCATGAAACCCTGAAGGGTCGTCAGCCGTCGTGAAGAGTAGCTTGTGCTAAATTTGATGGTGTTTTAGCAGAAAAAGGCTACTGAGTTCAAGCAGTGTACTCTCTTGGTTCTAAATGTTCACTGAAGGAGATTTCTGATAGAATTTTGGTCCGCAGCGGTATTTTTACCGTCTGTTCTGGGAAAGAAGAATACTGTGACAAACTGGAGCGAGTATATAGTAATATACCTAATAGTTTCGCAAATACAAACCACTTGGCATTCCATGAATGCACCGTTACAAAAAATCGGGAATGCTGTGACTTGCAACAGGAGTGATAGTGTTGTTTTGAAATTATAATAATTTTAGGACCTATACGTGTTTATTTTGTATGAGTCAGCTTATGGTTGGATTATAATTTTGTGTGTGTTATTACTTTGCCAAAAATAAAGTAATTACTACTGTTGGTGTAGCTTTGTTTTTTATCCATCTCCTTTTCTGTATTTTTAAGTAATAGTGTGGCAAAAAGAGCGTGATATCAGGTGAACCCAGGCCCATAGCACGATCATAGGGGGAAGAAAAATGCTTCTACTATGAGTTCGCCACCCAATAGTCTTTTATACATGTGTCTGTAGGTAATTTCACTGGCTAATCTTTAATCACACAGCACTGCAATTTGTAGATGAGGTTGCGGTACCTATATTGACCTACTCACGGATGCTAGTGTTAAGATAGCTGTATATAGCGACCGTCTTCCTAGTCGAAGCGTTGAATAGTTATATGCGCGTTGCAGTTTGAAGTACCCACCATACGAAAAATACTGAAGGTTAAAGCGAATGGCGTCGGATGGAACAGTGTGCGCCAACCATTAAGAGCGCACACTGATCCATTTCATCAGCACTGTTGTACGCCCAATGCGTAGCAACACCCCATTCACACCGACCTGAGCAGTGGCGAGCCGTCACGTATCCTAATCTTAGTCGCCTTTCACGTCATCCAACAAGAGGATATTGAATAATCCTTAAACTCATAAGCCAAGAACTTTTCGATATACCAATAAATAAAACGCACAAATGCACTTCGTTTACTTTTATTAAGAACCTTAAGTCCAATATCACAGCTTCTGCATTTCATATTAAAATCTTCTCTTCGTAGTGGTTAGACTGTTGGCTTGAGCATGGTCATCACCTCAGAGTTCGTATAGGTAGTTAGTCTGACGAGCCGTTGGTATTCCTTTAGTATCGCTGCCTTCTTCTGGTGCATTTGTTGACAGCCTTAGTTGATCTAAATGATGGGCGATCTGCTGAGAGCTTTATTGTTTTCGATTTGACCAAGACTTTCATAACAACATTGCAGCGCCGCGAGACATATCCAAAAAGCGAAGTTGGTGTAAATGTGGGCTGGAACGGTGGAATTTAGAGGCTGTTTGATGCAGAGTTTTAGAAAATGTCCTGATTTGGGCCATTCATATATTAGCATCACTTCCCTCCAGTGCCATAAATTAATTAACACTTACTTTGTTTCTGATAAACGAAATGGTACATTTTAATCATGCTGCCACGTTTGTAACTCTTTTCATAGTTGAAATATGAATGAAAAAACATATTAAAAACATAAAATTTCGATGTTTTTATTGCAAATTCAACACGTTACGTCAACCATCTCAATGAAAACTTCTCAATGACAAACATTCGTAGATTTTTGACAGACTCTCGATAGCCAGACTTCGAGTTTACGTTAAAATTAGGTTCGTGGCGTTCTTGCTCACGATTTCATACAAAACTTTTTACGTGACGAAACGTTCACGTTAATATCTCGACGCGTTAAATGTCAAAACCTTTCAATCTGCCAAAATTTGGTTCCTTTTACGCACTGTAGGGGCGCTGATCAAATCCTATACAAAATGGTGACATTTCGATACGTTAACGTAACGTTTACGTTCTCGCAAGTTATTCGTGCTAGGGCTACAGCTCATTCCTGTTGTACGTAGTACTTATTACTTCCATGGGATTATGTAGTTATTGACATTTATTGGCTTGAAGAAGAAGTGCACATGTTTCTCAGATTAGCCATAAGATTTGCAATCCTGCCTAGGGGAAAGGGGCACATCACGTTCCATTATGCGCTTTGCACATCAACCATTTGTAGGCAGTATGCACGGACTAAGTTAGTCCGTGGCAGTATGTAATTTCTTTTTCTAGCTGTGATTTTTGGCAGCAGTGAAAGTAGTATTTTTCTTTTGATCATTTCATCCAGTGGTATCTTTTCAAATTTTGGCTTTAGTATTCATAGTAGGGAAGCCCACGATACTAAATGGGGATTTGCTTGAACGTCATAGAGACCTATTGGATTGTAAAGCATAGATTGTAGATGATAAAAAGAAAAAAATGTTATAAGATGAATACTATTCATCGGTGGGGGAAGCGGCTATAATTGACCTTTAAGGTCGGGTATTCCCGTTTTTGCCTAAAGTAGATGTTGTTTTTTATAAACAAAGAAGAACATTTCAAATCTGAAATAAATATATGTTTTAGTTACATTCTTTCTCCTTATTGTGTATTCGTTCAAATCACGATACGAGTAAATTTTCTCGATTGAAAAAAATGTGAACTAAGTTCGATTTGCGGTTTTTTTACCGGCCAAATTTCATTTTTAACAGGTACTAATACTCCACTTAATATATAACTTACACCATTTTGTAGGTAATTTAATTTGAAATACAACTAAAGCGATCCTTTTTTCTCATTACATCTATTCTTTTTTAAATCGAATATTTAAGTGATAATATATCCAAACGTCGCTCGTCAGTGTCCCGCGGGACGTCACCAAGACAAGATCTGTGTCAAATTTTTGCGCGCGCACTTCTTGGTATCTGCGTAAACAAATATCATGAGGATACACAATAAATTGTAAATAATTATTATTTAGTGAACTATAGCATATAATTATGACATAGTGTTTATTCCTCATAGTGTAAATATCTCTATTAGAACATTAGAGGCATTAGATAGACTGTGATTGTGTTTATTTCCCGTTGTGTAAATATTTTATGAAAACTTATGAGACAATATTTTTTTTTGGTTGATTTCTGGAAATGGCAAGTAAAGAAAATAAACTACACTCTAAATCACGGTTGAACGAAAGGATTGAAATCAACTTAACTCTGGCAACTCTAAGTCACTGTTAGAACGGGACACAGGGTTCAGTGGTAGCCTTGTCAATCGGCTTCATTTTTATTTTGCGCGCAACAAGACTCTTACGATCTTAACATAAGGTTTTATTTTCTTTATTTTAGCTGCATGATGCACAGATAGAGCTCATTCCTGTTGTACGTAGCACTTATTACTTCCATGCATAATCCTAATTGAATAATTAAACTGTCAAAGAAATTAAAGTTTAGAGATGATCTGAAGGTGCAATCCAACCTAAAGTTCAGTAACTTTTTAATGCAATTTTTATTTTCTTTACTGTCTTAGCGGTTCTGTAAAGAGTAAAAAAGCCACATACGAGGCTTCATTAAAACACTTGGTTGCTCCTCTAGTCTGGTCTCTGGTATATCTGGTAAAAGGTTTATGGAATCTATAGCGGAAAGTTAAATAAAACCCACATATTTATTTGAACATAAAAATTAGAATATAATCATTTTCAGTAATTATTTAAAATTATACACTTAAAAGTACATTTATAGTAAATTCAATAAAAAATACCAGTGCAGACGAGATACAAATAAGAGAAAATATTGTTTATTACATCGTTGGTTAAATACATCGCTTTCATTAAATGCAATACAAAACAAAGTCGGAAACAAACAAAACCAAAGTCCAATGTCACTCGATATAGAAAAATAAAGATAAGATTGAATCACATTCAAAAATTACCCACTAGTGACTAAAAATTTTACTTCCTTATACATTTGTTCAATAGAGGGGATCGTTCAGGGTGCGCGGGGCGGGACGGTATGACGTCACGAGTGACGTCACGCCGCGCCCGCTCGCTAGCGGCCGACCCCTCGCACGCGCTCGAAATAAATATTTTCATGTTCATCGATTCTAAATAAGATATTCTTTAACATTGTACTCTGATCAGTACAGATACGACTATAACTCGACTCGACTCGTCGGGGCTCTCACCTACACTCACCGCCGAGGTGCCTCCGGAGTCCGGCCCCAGCATCGCATCGCCCCGAACCTCACACATAATTTAGTTTATCAAAGAACATACAGTAGGTATAAATAGTGAGGTTAGTAATTAACTTTGGCAAATATGAATGAAGCACGGTGATATCGACGACGTCGTGACGAAACAGCTCTTTAATAATAAAACGTGACCGATTGTCGCTCAATACTAATGCCGTGTCGATACGGGAACTTTAATGTACTCATGCCATGTCACGTACGTTGAAACGATACATCGATCCGATCACTAAGCTACGTCGTTTAAAAAACTGCGGTAAACCTCCCCGAGACCGTCCGTCGTGGATCTAATAAAGCGCGACAACTTTTTGAGCCGCAACAATTCAGTCTTCAAATGAGAAGCCTACGGCACCGCGCGCCATTACGCCGCGTCGACCGTCTTTGTGCGATCAAACAACATTTTGTGCGCACCATTGCGTCGAACTAAGTAACATGGGCGTGTGCGGATCGATCACTGTCGTTCAATTCTTATAACTAAATGTGATTCGAGCGAACAAACAATGCGGCAGTGTACAAAATTTACAACACATTCACTCGATATATTAAAGCATACAAGTTAAACGTCCTGCTGCGGAGGAACACATCGAAATGCGAAACTGACGACTAACTAGATATCCTACGACATCTGCGATAATACCGCGGCGGCCGCGTTCTATACACTGCGGAAGCATCTCGAACAATGCCCGCTATCCGACAGGCGCGGCCGCTGCGACAACACGCAATTACAATAACATGAAGCCCTCTTTCGGGCGTTAGAATGAACATACACTCGACCATTCACTCACAAATAAACGTTTATGTCGTGTGAAGCTTACTTAAATGTAGATTTTGGGCTGAATGTAGAACTGCGCTAATATTAGTTTACGTACACATATTGTTACATAACAGTAAAAAACCTACCTAGCAACAAGCGAGCGCGGGCCGAACACGAGGAACCAGACAACCGACACTACGCGATACTATACACTCTAACTCCATACTGTCCATACTACTAATGCAAGACTCATACAATATTACAAGAAAGCTTCTATTTCGTCTTCATTCCAAATACGAACGTGCGGGTAGAATATATCACCTACACACTCATATTTGAAATAGTATAGTCAAATGTACTGCACTCCGCAATGTTTCCAAACTGGTATCACCAACTCAAGATGAAAGTTAGAGCATAAATTAGAAGTAGAACAAAATCTTTGGTTTAGCGACGTCACTAACGATGCTATTAGGGTGAACAGCCCGCGCGGTCACAATGTAGGCGTTACAATTCATTTAATCACTTTTTACATATTCAATAAACATAAAAACGTAAATAAAAATCACCTAACCATGACAATAGTAAAGGTTACTGTCTAATTGCATTATTAATTAATGTTTATTGATACAGTTACTGTCCTAATGCTTAAAAGTAAGATTTTTTTTATTATTATTAATAATAAATTATGTTATACAGTATAATATATATAAGGTTTTGATTACGCCAATTCGTGAGTGTATACAAAGATTATATACTCACTTATCTTACACGGCTAGCGTGTCAGCGCTACTACAGCACGCTTGCTATGCTATGTATGTATACAAATGACCACGAGGATAAATCCTTACTTACTCCGACCGCCTCGAATAATCACCATAATTAACATGATACATTGGTTAACCATTTCAATACAAAATTAAACACGATGGTACATTATACCGACTTAGCTAGATCAAATAAATACCTAACATGATTTCCATAATTGAATACAAGAATAGATCTTAAATGGCTACAATCTTAATGTTAACTGTAAATGATAATAGAAAATAATCATATGAACACTGAATATAGAAATTATAAAACTGTATATACCGCATAAAGAATGTTCACAATGGAACATATTGTGCGTGATAGAATGCTTAACTTAAAACAATAGCGTGGATCACTTGAAGGGTTTACATAGGTCTTAGCTTAATTATGTAGGAGGTACGTAAAATAACGCTTATATGAATATAGAGCCGGTTACTGTGAATCAAAAGTTTATAAAAAATAATTTCTCAGATATAATACTAAACAATGGAATGATGTTGTAGTCAGTAGAGTAGGCCTGTGAACGTGTTCATTTCACTAGCTTGTTAATAAATATTGGTTCCTTTCTGTGTTTGGTCCGTAAGAGAGTGAGTATATAAGCGGTTTGTGGGCGCCGGAACTAACGCACGAATCGTCAACGTATTGTACGCGCTTCAGTGATTCTACTGTGACAACATCCGTATGGATAACTATTACAATCTGCATTGAAATCGAATCAGATTAAGAACAGGCGAAGCGTTGAGCTTACGTATATGTAGTTGGTATGGAGATATGGCCACTTGGATCGTGTCACAGTGTATTCCACAACAGAAGGTAAACGCGCACGGAACCAAAGGGCGCACGACTAGAACCGCTCGATAACCGAACTACGTACATCGCCTAGCACCAAAATTTAGAATCCAACGCTAATCCATATCAAAAACTGTCTAAGCGCGGCGGTCACCACCGGCAAACGAAACGGTTTATATTACAGAGGAAATGAAACTACGAGACTCGCCGAATCGGGCGTGTGTTACCCGCGAGCCTTCGATACGGCTCTAGTCGGAACGTCACAAAATGCCCCAAGGCGCATATAATCCGGTAAGCTTATTCCATAAAAATATATACGCGTAGCTGCGAACCTCGGCCGCGCCGCCCGCGCCGCTTCGTTGATATGCTTGGTGAGGGTCGGATATCCAGTGTGGTGTCGCGGGCGTCGGCCACTGTCGGCCGTTGTCGGCCACTGTCGGCCACCGTCGGCCGGTTTAGTAGAGGCCGCAGCCGCGCAGGTTGTTGGCGATGATGACGTCGGTCACGGCGTCGAACACGAACTGAATGTTGTTGGTGTCTGTGGCACAGGTCATGTGGCAGTAGATCTCCTTGGTGGTAGACTTGTTCTTGGCCTCGAACTGGGCCTGGATGTAGGCGGCCGCCTCGCCGTACTCTTGCGCACCTGCAATACATACATTCATATACAGAACTATAACAGAAAGTTGCAGTATTGCAACACCTCCATATATTATTGTACGAGTCCTGTAAACTACTGCCATCTTACACTGCGATCCCCAAGACACCTGACAAGCGAAGAGATTGACACAATAGGCAAGGTTCAACGGTGGAGGCTTCTGTTGATGTGTTGTGATAGGAGTATATAAGTATATTGTTTCGAGGCAATAATGACGCTGAGCTATCTTGCTCGACAAAGACTATGGACTGCATCGAAGAGGCCAGGAATCGAGTCGTGCCGCTGCACGCTGGTTCGGGCTTTACCGCATGGTGTTAAGACAATTTGGGAGTAGAATTTTCAGAATCTTCTGGCAAGCGCCAAACTGTGTGTTAACAGGACAGCTTCCTTGAGTGCCAGCGGTTACTAGGTACACTTGTGGTCACTACTACCCACTCTGGGGTGATTTAAAGTGTTTAAAGTAGTTTAATTACTATCTTGAATTTTTTATCGAAACAAATCTTTCATTCTTTCGAAATACATACTACAATCAAAAGATTATCAACTATTCACAGTACTTGTTACTGAAAAAGTGTTTTTTTTTTCTGTTGCTTTTCTATAGTTTGGTTTGGCAATCATATCTATAGAAAGATGATGATGATAGAGTTTATAATAGAACTTGCTTCAAAAATAATTATTGAACATGTGAAAATTACAGACAATTGTAATGCAAGTAAAAAATATTAAGAGTACTTACACTTTTTATTACACAACAATTTATAACAAGGAAGCATAGAGGAAAGCAAGATAACTTTCCTTTTTCAAGACCAAGTATGTACATATAAATGAGTCAGCTGTGATAGATTCCATGCAAATCATTATGCATATATTTGTTTGTGCAGTGATTTCTCTTTACGCTCTCATACCATGTGCTGCTTCGTTAAACTATTTATGTGTTATGCGTTAATTGAATAGCGACATGCCATGTCCCACTTTAAAGGCTTTTTTTATGTTATTGTGACGGGACAAGCTCGAGGCCCACCAGATGTTAAGCGAACTAACCTCTGCCTATAACAGATGCATTTCATCACAAATCACGAATTGCATTACGCCCGTTACCTTTGAGAGATAGTTGTTAAGTCTCATGTGCCTGTAACTGGCTCTCAAGGTCTGCTGCCGGAACACACCACTTGGTGCTTGGCGACAGATTCTACTTGAGGGTGGTCGCTAGCCAGGCGGGTATTCGCAAAATGCCCTTCCACCGTGCGGTGAAGCTCAAGCCCGTGGCGGGGTTCGAACCATGGACCTGCTGCGCGGCAGTCCATAGCCAATGCCACTGACACATCACAGCTTCAAAAACATACAGTTTGAGGTATTGCCAGTTTTTATAATAATATAAAACCTAATATGAAACTCAGTAGGTATCCATCTTAGGCATGTTTATAGTACTCGTATTTTAAATGTGAACATTGTTGAGATCTTTTCCTTTAAAATTATTAATACTGCACCTCGGCATAATTGCTTCGGTTCGGCATAAAACTGTCCAAGTGCGAGACCAGCTCACATACCGATAGTCTCGATCCACACATAGTGTGCCATAAAAAACTTTTTTCATACAGCTCGAGGTCGGGTTAGACTAGACGGTTTCATTATTTGATGTTATACATTGGACTTTAATCATGCCAAGTTTGATATGCTTGTATATATAACCGAAACAAAATAGCATTATAGACAAAAAAGCTAAGACAAAGTTAACATTCTGGTAATTCTGAAGTAAGCTAACATCATATTGATAACGTCAATTCGTACAAGTTATGCAGTAGTATATATTATTATGAGCAAGATTATTTATTTATTTTATTTATTGCAATATGTACTTACATAATAAGACGAGTACATACCCTGTTACGGGTGTTGCAAATAAATAATATTAAATCTATACAATAATAATTGTTAATCTATAGGTATTACAGTAATTTGATACATTTCTTAAGTATGTCAATAGAGTAATTCAAATAGTTTAAGAATAATTTTCGTATTATGTTAGCTACATATATAGTCAATGTATTAAGATTAACATTATCGTGGTTAGCTCGATCAGGATCGGGAGTTCGTTACGTTTTTATCTTCAATATATTCTTACTTACTCAACCCTAGATACATTTACATTTTACATATTATATCACTTCAAATTTGTGTTTAGACCAATGTTTTGGACTAAGACGTGATGATATGTTATGCAGCGCCGAGACAGGTTGTGTAATATGGTAACTAATTAAACGCACATGTTCCTTCTTTTCCTTCATAATATAAAAAAAATAACACCTTTATAACTGAGAACAATGTAATATTTTGATTTAAGAGGTCCCCTTATTACTCTCCGTGCTACTGACTATCACACATTACATCAACAGCAGGAATGTCCACGTTTGAACAAAGGATTTCCTATAACATCCCCACGCTTGGCAGGTGTCTTGGGGATCACAGTGTAAGATGGCCGTTCTTCAGAAGACAAGCCTGAACACATGTAATGTAATGCAATACACCACTGATGCAATTCTAGCCAGCTCCACAAACTGATCGATATAATTACTAATTTCATAGCAATCGGTTCAGTAATTATGGCCATACAGACTGAAAAAACATATTGAATGATAAACTCACTTTCGCATAATATTATTGAGTATTACATACTGTAAAGCTGTAAACAACACTTTGGTTATTTTCCGGTCTTTGGCTATTGTAACGAGCGCAATTATAACGCTTTACTAAAATACCAGTGCATGCCATAACATGTTATTTATGTAACGTTGTCACACTGCGCTAAACAAGCATCATTTTGTAATTCCTCGTGTAATGTTTGTGACACCTGCAAGCTGTAAGCATTATATACGGGTCTCTGATAATTTAATTATACACTTGGCCCTATGCCAGTGATCCAAACGAAGTAAAAAATATACAAGGAAGCTTAAATCATGAAATCTAGAACTTATAAGCGAACTTCGAAGCGCTCGCAGCGAAGTTTGCTTAGCCATTCTTAACCGATCATCGATAAGTTAAGCAACGTCCGCCGCGGTCAAGACTTGGATGGGTGACCGCTAGTGACATTACTATTGAGCGCTTCTGTGCTTCTGAGGGTACGTTAAGCCGTCGGTCTCAGTTGTTATCTTAGGACGGCAGTCGTTAATAAGAATAAGAAGCTAGTTACCACCTTCAAGTAGAAAATCTGTCGCCAAGCACCTAACCGTGTTTCGGCAGCTATCCTTCAGAGCCAGTAATTCTAGATTAGCCTGAACAACATCCTCGACCACATCCACACTCATAGTGAGTCACCTGATAGTGAGATAGTTTTCAAAGGCTAGGCTATCAGGTATAGAGGTCCGCGCCGCGATCATGATAGTCAGCGGCGGCGAGCTGGTAAACGTACCCGGCGCGGCGCGGCGTAGCCGGCGTGATATTATTTTTTTACCTATGTAGTGGAATAGAAAAATTTAATCTGCTGTATATGTACTAAAAGGGTAAATGTTTATTTTCTTGCATACGTACCTACACAAATTAATTAGTCAAAATATTGAAGAAACAGGATCTTACCACCAACCGATACACAGACTTCCACGAAAGCCCAAAATCGACTGACCTAACTAAGTTTATGAAAACCGCATGAGCGACCTCAACTTCAAGGCCCGTCACAACTCACAACCTTAAAAGAAGTGGACAATCTTGCAGAAGAGATCAATCAATGCATACAGAAGGCACTTCATACCGCCACAATTAAAGAAAACCCCTAAGGAGAATCGAGATTGCCCACCCTCCCCCGCTATATAAGTGAGCTCATAAAAGAAAAACGCCTGCTCAGAAAAACCTGGTAACATTCACGAGACCCATCACCACCACATCCACAGAACTGGGCCTAACTCCACAAACTCTGCAGGTAACTTAGGAATCACCCAGAACCGATTCGTTGTCTATTCCACGAAAATGGCAACTTGAGATACAGAGCAGAGGACAAGGCAGAAATATTTGCCCAATCCCTTGAGAACTAATACAAAGTGAACAGAAAACACTCAGACTCTGTGGAACAGTTCCTCTATGAATACTTCAGTGTCCCATTAAACACAGAAGAAGATCTTGAGCGGCGATCCGTCACCTGCCCTCTAAAACTACGGCAGCCATCACGCGCCTGTTTAACGGGATACTGCGCACGGAGCACTTCCCCTCTCAATGAAAAGTTAGCCACGCACGTGGTTGTTCCCGAAACCCGGCAAAGACGTTTGGAGACCCGAGAATTACAGGCCTATCACGCTAATGACAAGCATTTTGTATAACAAACTAGCAGTCTTTGAACGCCTCTTTTTAAGTAAGATAGCCCCGCCCCACACATGAAGTCCCGAACGGAGCAGTTCGGATTCCGGTCGAAACACTCTCCCACATCTCAGCTATCCAGGGTACTGCACCTATATTTTTTTTTATTGCTGATAGGTAAGCCTTTGACCACAATCTCACCAGATGGTAAGTGACGATGTGGTCGAAGGTGTTAACAGGCTTAACCTAGAATTACTGGCTCTCAAGGACAGCTGCCGGAACACACCGTTAGGTGCTTGGTGACAGATTTTCTACTTGAGGGTGGTCGCTAACCAGGCGGAAATTCGCAAAAATGTCCTTCCACGATGCGGTGAAGCTCAAGCCAGCGGCGGGATTCGAACATAGCCAGAATCACTCATAACTTGATAACCATCACTGGAGGGATCTGTTTATAAGTGTTGAAAACTCTGTTGAAGATATTGCTGCCCATAAATTTTACATACAGAGAAAATAATTGGATGATCGAGGATACCATATTCGATAAATAATATTAGTCTGACCCACAAGACATCTTGCTATTAATGACACTCATCTGTACTAAGTAACAAATATACTATCGATATGAGAATCAACTACGCACCCTAATCCGACTACTGGGTATGAAAAATGTGATGGGAGCGAATGAATAAGCAGTGGTATTGCCAAGACTGAACAAGCATATCATACACAGTAAGGTAAGGCATAAGTGTCTGACCAATTTTCGCCAGATATTTTGTTCTATGTAAGAGGGGGTAAGTCTATTGTCAAGCACAGTTCAACCCTCTCTCTAATTAAATGATCCTCCTAAATAAAGTTTCTTGACTTATATATGCATGGTGAAAAATGGCTTTTGGTAAGACAGATTACTCAGCATCAGAAGCTTGAGGTTGCTTGACTTGTAATCCAGACACAAAGGTACCATATATGGACAGGGATGATACGTACCGGTGTATTCTGGAAAGCAAATGGTGAGCGGCGACTTGCGTATCTTCTCCTCGAACAGATCCTTCTTGTTGAGGAACAGAATGATACTGGTGTCCGTGAACCACTTGTTGTTGCAAATAGAGTCGAACAGCTTTAAACTCTCCTGCATACGGTTCTGGAAACGACAAATATTAACATTAGCTCTTGATACTTGTATTAGAGAAAAGCGAAAATGTATATATTAAGATGTACATTGAGCAAGTATAAGGAAAATTTTGACGTTGCAAAAATCCGTTTCTCGATCGTGCGCTCAAAAAGTCAAGACCTCCTGAAGATCCTTCGTGTAGAATCAAAACGCGTCGAAAATTCTTTTTTAAAAGTAAAGTTTGGCTGCATGGCGTTTGTGACGCACGTCGACTTAACAGGAAAATTAGGCGGAATTGTCACTGGATATATTTTTAAGTGTTATACTTAAATATTAATGTAACGTTTTCTTAAAATATTTTTTAAAATTATAATATATGGATTTCCGCATATTATCAGGCGTTAATATGCGGAAATCCATATATTATAATTTTAAAAAATATTTTTAAAATATTTTAAGAAAACGTTACATTAATATTTAAGTATAACACTTAAAAATATATCCATCTATTCATTATACTTCGAAGAATTAGCGTTAGAATAAATATACAAAAATTAGTCTACCGATAAGAGCAGCGATCTTTTAAATACGATGATGGTATACAAGACAATTTTATGACCACATTTATAAAAAAATTGATGCCTTTGCTCAAAAATTGTGACCACGGCCGATAGCGTTTGTATTTTAACCTGAGGTTAAAACACAAAAAAGCAAATGGAATCTTGAGAAAACCGTTAAAAACTAGTGCATTTTAAGGTGAAGGCTGACAAATATGGCGGTTAATTTATGAAAATAATAAGTGTTTTTGTTTTGTTGTAACGCCATCTGGCTATTGTACTTGATCACGTACTGCGCGAGATTCGGAGACGATTTTACAATATCTTATTTATTTTTGAATAGTTGAAATACATTTTTTTGGTAATTTTTAATATTTTTGGGATGCTTATGAAATCATGTGCATTGGATATAACTTTTCAACATAATACAAATGATATTATTTTAAAGTCACGAATGGTAACCAAAAAAACTATTAAAATTTTGACAATTTTTTTATTTTATTGTGACGGAACATGTACGAGGCAGACCGCCCACCTGAATCTGATGTTAAGCGATAACCTCTGCCTATAACATATTTATTTCGTCACAAGTGACAAACTGCACTACATACGAGTTTCCACCTTAAAGGTAATTCCTGAACTGTATTTCAAAGAAATGCATCTACTGAAGAAATTCACCCAAATATGTGTGAGAGCGAATCGACGTTTGTACTGTTCTGTTACAAATTAGGCGCACGTGGCTCCTAATCATCTTAACACACTTATTAACCAATATGTATCAGTATGGTACTGACACGGATTCATTGAGCGACTGGCCATGAAATTGAAACAAACCCTTTACAAAATATGCAGGTATTTCATGCGCAATACTATGGATAATACTCTAAAATGTTATGTATATCTTAGAGTAGTAGTACCATAAAGATAGGAAAATGTACAATATTGTTAGATTAATTCGGAATGCAAGAACGATAACACTTATATGTAACTATTTTATCTATCATTTCCAAAATCGGTTTCAAGCCTTAGACAGTTACAATATCTCTCATCATAAGATATATTCAAAGCATCGCAGTACTCGTGAAATCTCGAAATTACTACTGTCGATGCCAATGGATGGTTGTGTATGATAATCATATATTTACGAGAATATACCATGTTACATAGTTGCAATAGTGTTTATGTTATGCTTATTTTCACATCACAATGGTTACAAAACAAAAAAAGAAAGAAAAATAATAAAACAAATAGACCTATACAGTACAAGAGACGGCCTTATCGCTCAAAGTTATTTCTTCACGACAGAGACAGATTTAGTTTAATTTAGATTGAATTGTAGAGTTTAATTTTTTCCGTCACATGTTAATTTTCTCGAATGATTATTCATTTTAATTTTACGACAGTCTAGCCTTAGATGACTACCTATACCTACTGTATAAAGTAATAATATGGCTAAAGTCCTTGAAAAGACCTTATAAAACTCTACCATGTGAATAAAGTACATGACATGACTAAAGCCTTAGGCACATAGGTCAATTGGAGCGTTCGTACAGATCAAACTTATTGTAAGACCAATAATTGTCGGCTTGCCTCAGTACTGTTGTTGCTGACCTACTAATTCTGATATTTTATGAACGAAATCATACAATCAGCTGTTTGTATGTGGTCATTTATGGGCATGCTCGAATATATGCTAGAAGAGTATCATATATATGAAGAATTGGTTTGACTAGAATAGCTGATTGGGGAAATGCACAGTATACTCCAATGGTTGCGGCGTGGGTTAAAAAGTTGCGAACGAAAATAGTTTTATATTCTGCCGCCAATCAAATCGGGCGGAACCAATCAATCAATGTGTAGATGAGCAACGACGGCATTGTCAATCGAAAAAAGTTAGAAGGTTGATAAAAAAACGTATTGTTTGGAAATCGGTCTATAGATTACCTACTGATTATTTATCTAGCAGAACGTTTGTATTGCATAGTATTTTTACAGTATTATTTATAGAATCATAAACGTCCAGAAAACATTTACTAGCGTGAATTGATGGCATAATATCGAATATGCTGATAGTACATTAAAGAGAAAGGCAATTTTATACCTTTTTAAGATACCTCACGAGAGGACCCTATTGCAAAGCCCCACAGCCTGTCTGTCCGTCCAATCTTAGCTTTATATTTCTGTGGTCCACTATAACCATATGAGTTTTATGATTGTATGTATTATTTTTTATTTATATACAGCATCACCACGCTTCTTACCAGCTATTTTTTTCTTAAGATATATAGCCTATATCTGGATACTAAGGTTAAAGAGATAAAGCCATTCAAAGATAGGACGAACAGACTGCGTTGGCTTAATAACAAGTTACTTTAAAAAAGTAAATAAAAACCGGCAAAACTCGAATGCTATGCATATCCGACTGATCGAAAGAAACACTTATTTTTTTACGAATTCTTTTTATAGTTACCGTTGTCTCGTCTTCGTGCAACACTTGATCGTACTCGGACATCGCCACACAGAAAATAATCGCGGTGACATCCTCGAAGCAGTGGATCCATTTCTTTCTCTCGGACCGCTGACCGCCCACGTCGAACAATCTGCAACGAACACAATTTCACAAATTAATCAAAGTCAAAATGGCAACTATAAATGAAATAAATATTCATAGAATCCGTGTCCTGTGGGCTATAGTCAGAAACTGGAGACCTAGAATTTATTGCCAAGATGATAAGACGTGGAGATCAAATCCCCGAACTAAATTTTCCAGATTCTGTAATTATATATTTTGTACAGCTGATAGGTTAGCCTTTGAACACTATCACTGTTGGAAGTGATAATGTTTTAGAGGACGGTGAACAGGCTTAGCTTAGAATTACTGCTTTCAAGCACAACTGCCATAACATACCGCTAGGTGCTTGACGACTGCTTTTCTACTTGAGGGTAGTTGGTTGTTAGGCAACCAATCGCTAAGTGCCCTTTCACCATGTGTACTGCATGGTCAAGCTCAAGGTGGGATATGTACAATGGATCCTCAGAACGGCAGTTCGTGGCCTATAGCCACTGGGCAACTCTTATTTCAAAATATATTTAACATCAGTTAATTAAACTTTATATAAAATCAAATTGACTAGAATATACAATAATGAAAATATTGTGAATTTTTCTCAGTCTCAGTATATTTTTTCAGCTTTGATAGTAAGTTGCAATAACTACGACCCCGCAGGGGTTTTATCGTTGGAATCTCGTTAAGGGCTTGAGATTTACAGCGTGGTAGATGAGAATTAGACAACTATTCCTGGCTAGCCACTTTCCTCAGGTTGAAAATCTGTCGCTGAGCACCTAACAGTGTTTTCCAGCTGCTGACCTTAAGATTATTTTCTTATTCTGTTTAATAATGGTCAGAGACTAGCCTGTGAAAAAAAGTCTTCTAGTACATCATACGCAGTTCATGCATCACAAGAAAGTTGCTCAACCACCTTTCATGAAAATTAGACAGACATAAAAGTCAGTAGACCAGAGGGAGAATACTTATATCTCGGTTCAGAAAGTAGTTCCCAGTATAATAAAAAATACACAATAACTCGTAGGTAGCAGTGAGTAATATTAATATAGTGATTGTTAAATAACAGAATTGTTGTAGGTACCATCATCACTCGTGACTCAGTACAAACCGGTTTGCTTCCATCCACATTTAATTCTTCAACATAAAGTACATAATTCTAGACTTCTAGTACCTAGCCATAAACTTAAATGTTTCAGAGAAACGCTCAATTGAATGTGACCTTTAATATTAACTTGTCGTCATAAACAATACGATTTGCACGCAAAGATTATATAACGATTATCTGTATTCAATACAAGTGAACGATCATTATAGACTCATTAAAGGTTTAATTATTGTTTCACTTCAACGTTGGAGGTATCACTGAGCTTACACTATCGCTTAGTCCACTTATTTTATTTGTCAGTTCAGAACCGTTTGCTGCTCATATCGTCACACAAAACTACATTTAAAATATAGAAAATGAGTACGTTGTATGTACCTAGTTTCAAATGTTTTTCATCTCGATGCACGCTACTTGGAAAGGATGCCGTTGCGATTAACTATTGCATCGCTTATAATATATGCAATCAACTATTGTATATTATTGTAAATGTTTTTCTATGTACGCTTCGCGGCTTCGTTGAATATAAATTTCACTTTATTAAGTTCGATACTAAGACATTAATAATTGTTCACCACTTATTCGGACACATATCCGAAAACAATAAAAACTCTCCAAATAAGACTCCTTTTGAGTCAATTAAATCAGATAAGTCAACGTATGGTAATCGAACTTTAATTGAGTGTAATAAAGTTTCAAAGTAGCCAAAATCTCAATTTATATTGACAATATACATGGATTTTCATTGCCACAGGTATTGTCCATGGAACTTGTTTACTTTTACAAAAAAAACGTCGCAAAGTTGAATATAGAAATCCCTTCGAAGGGTCTCCATCATCTTCATACCCATTGTTTGACTAAAATATTGTTTTTTTTTTTTTTATTGCTGATAAATAAGCCTTTGACCACAATCTCACGTGATGGTAAGTGATGATGTAGTCGAAGGTGTTAACAGGCTTAACCTAGAATTACTCTGGCTCTTAAGGACGGCTGCCAGAACACACCGTTAGGTGCTTGGCGACAGATTTTCTACTTGAGGGTGGTCGCTAGCCAGGCGGGCATTCACAAAATGCCCTTCCACCATGCGGTGAAGCTCAAGCCCGCGGCGGGATTCGAACCATGGACCTGCTGCGCGGCAGTCCATAGCCAAAGCCACTGAGCTATCCCTGCTTCAAAATGGCCTATTCAAAATGCTTTATCGGCCAACATCAAAATATTCACACAACACTGACACATCACCATTCAGGTGATCCAGTCATACATACGTCATCGCTCTATCTACTACTCTACCGTATCAATAGACGATACTCATTCACACACTAAACTTTTATTGCGTCAGGGGCTCTATTGTCTATCTGTATATTATAACATAATATTTGCATCTCTGCTGCATGGAATGGACTTTCATTTGCTTCCTTGGCAGCCACATACTCCAGACTCATACAGCACGACAGGTCTTGTGGCTGACGATATGTTATCCTATCATATTGTGTATCGCCTTTTAATAAACCTTGAGCTACGTTTCCGGCTTCAATGTGTACTTACTTGAAATTAAGGTTTTTGAAGGAGAAGTGCACTTCGACAATGCCGGTGGTTTTGACTCTAGTCCTAAGGATATCCTGTTCAGTGGGCTGGTAATCTCTCGCGCCTAACCGGTCCAGGTCATCGAGGAAGCTGGAAGAGAAAAACGGACACTGTTTAGAAAACACAGATCAACAGGCCAATGGACACTTAAGACTGACCGGTAATATAATTTTTAATATTTTTAATAATATACATATAATTTCTTCTCTACTAAATTTGTAATATTGTAATCACAAAAGACTGCCCCGTAATATGGTTTCGCAGATATCAGAAGTTGCGAATTTAAATCCTTTATCACGACAGTTTTTTTTCGAATACCTACATACCTTATTTTTTATATAATTTACGTTAAGGATTATGGAGATCAAGTAGATAAATATGATATCAAATTTAAATAGATGCTATATTTATAAGGATTATGGAGATCAAGTAGATAAATATATCGAATTTAAATAGATGCTATATTTATAAGTCAATATAGTAACAATAAGGTTTATAGAAGCTTAAACCCAAAAGAAGTACAAACATACATGTAACATATTACAAAATGTCGCATATATTCGCTTCAAATAAGGTATAAATTTTGTTTTTGAATAACATGTATAAACGGTTAATGAGCCTACTCATTATAAGTTGATAAATTAAATATTTACAAAGTTCCTGTTATGAGAAACTAGGTTTTATAATAGCAATTCAAGGCAGTTGATATAATATCAAATATGATTCACAGTTCATGGGTCATAACGAGCTACTGTGATATCTTTCATATTTTATAAATAATGAAAAGAACTATAAATTAACTTTCCTACGGGTGTGAACTACGAAACTAACCTTCATTGTCTTATATAATATATATCATATTCATATATTATATATCACTAGCTTTCCGGGCGCGGCTCCGCCCGCGCGTATGTCGGTTATCGCGCGAAAACATTAACCTCTTTTTGCGCAGTCGGATAAAAACTATCCTATGTTTTTTCCCGGGTCTCAAACTATCTCCATACCAAATTTCATTAAAATCGGTCCAGTAGTTTTGGCGTGAAAGCGTAACAGACAGACAGACAGACAGAGTTACTTTCGCATCTATAATATTAGTACTGATTAGTCTTATAATATTATCATAATATTTTAAACGGGGTATAGTTTTTTAGGCTTTGAAATGTAAAATCCTTTTCTAGTAAAACACAGTCAAAGGTGTTTTGACAACTTTATTGTCTTTACGCTTTAAAATATTGAGGGTTACTATTAAGTCAAGTTTAACCCATCATACACGATGGGTTAAACTTGACTTAAAAATATAATTGACTAAATTTTAAATCGCAAGTTTGCTCCAAATCGTAATTTTTCAGCGGCTGTCTTGGAATAAATCAGTTTTATTCCAAGATATATCGGAATCATACTCGTATTGTGTTCTCGAACTTACAACATCTACGTCGGTGCGATAAGTATTATATAGTGATTTGATTCGAAAACGACTCGAAAGAAACGGAGACAAGTTTTCACTCGAATTCGGAAGCGCTTCAACAGGTTTTTTAAACTATATGTGAGTGCGATTCCCAACGCAAGTAGAGACAATTTTTCGTGCAAATCAAAATCTACGACAGAAGGCCAGTAATATGCAGTCATACTTTACTGAAAATATTTGAATAGTCGATAAGTATAATAATGAAAAAGATATCGATTTTTGTGTTTTGTGACCCCGTCTAAGACTACACCCAGAGACAAAATACGTACCATGAACACAAGGTAGAGGAACTTTGTTTGACAAATTCGATAATCACTAGAGTTGACTACACTTAGGTGTACGTGATGGTTACCATGTGTCCCAATTCTAAATTCATAAACGAACTCCGCGGTTTCGTACACAATAGCTCAAGCGTGTTAAAATTCATGGCTTTGCATAGGCGGCGGCAAATCGATGTCTAGTCTATAGGTCTATCTATAAGTTCTAAGTCATTCAGTAATATGTATAGATATTGCCGACATGTCTTTAGGGCAGGTACTTCATAAAAAGATCTCAGAAAAATGGTTAAGTTAATATTATTATTATTTATTAATTATTCTGCATTTAACAAAAACACTAGCAATAAAATAGCTTTATTGCAAATCCTAACTCTAATATAATATGGGATGCGTATGGATATTTCAGACATGCTTTTAAAGTATCTACTAAAAGACACCTCAAAAAAATGGGGCAGTATTAAACTAACATGAATTTAACAAAACTGACGATTTTCCAAATCTTTTGGATAAAGTAACTTTAGAAATGAAAATATTTTTATATTTAGAAATTTTCAAGGGCACTATAGCCTATATTATTGTCGATATTAACAGTACTATTGTAGGACGCTCGTATTTTGTCCCAATAATTTTGGAACTTTAGAATGACGTCAAGTTAACAATAGCAAATTAACATCTGTCTTTTGAAGCCCTCATTAAAATTCAGATCATGTGGTGGCTTCGAGTATCTATTACATAGCATGGCGCCAAGTTAAAGAAAAAATTTACGCTGCAACAATACGAAAAATATGAAAAAAAAAAAACTGATATCCATAGCTGTGCCATACCTACCACAGATTCCAAAGTGTCGCATTTTCGTAAGATGCACGTTTTTTCTTACCCAAAAACGAAAAGCAGACATTAAATGGAAACGCATGATTGTAGACTAAACTTGATGGGTATTTCGCGAATCAAACATCCCAGTCCAACACCCCCGTGAAGGACCGACCTCGACGAAAAGAAAAATTACTAGAAGGTGGACAGCAGCGCTTTCTGAAGAATGCAATCTTACACAGCGATACACAATCCGCTTGCCAAACCTGGAAATACGGCAAACCTCCCAAAGGGTTAATAAGGGAGGCCGTGTTTCCAGTGGACATGGTACTATAACAATAAAGAACCATCACGTCTCTCAAACGAGTCAGAACGACAAAGTTAGCGGTCAGATCCTGCTTCTCTTTGAATATCATTGTAATAATATGTAGGTATGAAAGAAAACATAAATCGATCACTAAACCAAGTTTGAATCTTTGCTTAGACAACTTCAGCAATTTGTTTAGCAAAAACGACCTCATTCGTAGTCCGTCAATTGACTGGTTTTCAGTCCTTACTATGTATGACAAGGTTTATATAACTTTCTTACATAGTATAGACCAAACATGATCAAACTGTCTCATTAGAAAATTAAACGCATACTTGTATAAGACTGGTAAATCTCGTTTGGATTATCTGGAAAAACCACTAGATATGTATAGACAATAATGGCGCGATTAGATAATGTAAACTTGAGGCCTATTACTTCATGTAAGTCGTTTATTGATAGTCCAAGTCAGTAAGTAGACTTTTTTATTGCTCATGGACCAGCATTTGACTAAAATCTACTAACAGGTACGTAATTTATCGTAGAAGTTGGAAAGAAAATAATCATAAGAATGGATTTTACATGCCAATATAATATGTAAGTAACACGAAATAAATATCCCACCAATTCACAAGGAACTGTAAAAACGAACTTTATCTTGTTACCCTATTATTTGATCAATTGATAATACGTACGAGATATATACAAAAAAAAACTTCTAACCGCGAATTTGTGTTTTGGCAACTGTAAATGGTAAAGGCTCAGCTCCGCGGTTAGCAGTTCAATAAACAAAATAAGTTGGCATGATTAATTCAAGCAGTGGTATTCGTCCAAACATCCGGCCTCGCCTTCGCCACTAGTTGCAGCCGAGGCGCAGACGCCATACATATTAACGAGGCAGCAGCGTAGACACGCGATTCTTGAATACTACCACCGACCCTTCACTATGTGAGTTATTATGATGCAGTTAGCGCTGCAGCTTTTTTATATATGTATGTGGGAGAGCTAGTGCGTTTGATCGTTGTTGGTATTTACATACTTCGTGTGGAGAAGCACTCACTTACACAGAACTCTTAAAATAAACGTGAGTGTATAGAGTCCTGTGTAAGAGTAACGTATTGACCACTTTTATTTAATGTGAAGAAAACCACAGTAAGTAAGGGTACTCATGGCAGGCAAGGTGCCACCTGCCAAAGCTCCTTGAAAATGAGTTCAAAGGTCTAGGATAGGAAACCCATAGCAACTTGTTCGGTTAGAAAATAAAACCAGCCAAGTGCGAGTCAGACTTACACGCAAAGGGTTCCTACCTTACACACAATATATTTCTTGTACGTATAAAGGTTTTTTTTTATATTCTGTTTAGTTCGGAACCCTGCATAAGCGTGAGTTTGCCTAAAACTTGTACGGTTTTATTAGGTATTTGTTGTTTTACTTTAGTTTTTACTGTAATCGTACCAAGTTTGACGTTGTATGTATTACCAATTTTACGACCAAGTAAAAATCTTTAAAAAAAATAAGGTTCGGAACATTACATTTTGATCCTTGTCTAGTTATTATGACGATGTGACTTTGATAAAACCAAACGTCATATTTATCAATCAAGCGATCCTTCTGACAGCAAGTGCATACAGAATAGACACAGTAACAGATTAGTGATACTGAATCTATTTTATGCACTTACTGTCAGAAGGATCGCTTGATTGATAAGTACCTATGTTTGGTTTTGGCGATGGCACTAAGTTTTTGAATTATATTTATAATAAGGACTGAATACTCAAAAGTATCCTGTGTTAGTCCAATGCCTCATCTACCTTCATACCAAATTTCATTACAATTGGTCCAGCGGTATGAGCGTGGGAGTAGGTACGGGAGTGGTAGCCTTTCATTACACTTATTATAAATATTCTTAAAAAATACAGGAACCCAGTCATATTAGGTACCTATTTATAGGAACAATATAAATCAACATGAGTATCAAGGAAAATATTTTAATAATCTCGCGTGGGTGTGCGCCTAGTATGCTACTGGCCAATTTTGAATCCAATTAGTGTTGTTTCATTCATTAATAGGTAATTGCTATGTGGAAAAACCATTCGTATTAGGTATGCAGATTATTCCTCCATGTAAAGTGGTGAAGAAACTATGTCTTCCATACTAACGAGGGGAACTAAACACGCGATCGTTGAATATAAAGTCAAGCTGTTGGGTGGGACTCTTCAAAAAGATTTATGAATCTCAGTAACTTAAAGAGAAATGCTTTAATTGTATTAAATAATAGCGTACACAATCCACAACCAACCAACAAAGGTAGTTTGGTAATATAGTGTTCAAAATCGGTGAAAATTGCATATTTTATTTTTGGCTCCTGGTATTAAAGTTTTTAAAATGTATTTTAAAAAAAATATTCGGAACGTTTTTTTTGTATGGGAATTCTTTCACAAAGAAAAATATTTGCAAGCAGTTCTACAACATTGTTTAATGTTAGACATCGATTATTACTTAGTAAGGGAGGAAATTATTAATACGTCAGAAACTGGTAAACCAGGAGCACATAAAGTAGGCTATATATACATGCATACAAAATTTCAGTTAAAAAATAAATTGGTATATATAATAAAAGCTACATTTATATTGAAGCGATATAGGCATATACAAGCTAAATACATTTTGCAAAAATCTGTTTAAGTAAAACTTTTTAGCACTAGTCAGCGCCTTAACTCTATGCATGATTACATGCATTATGTAGACAGAACTTCTGTGGCAGTATTATAAACATCTATGAATCTTCTCATGAATGCGGAATGTCCAGCTTAGCTAAGAACTACGTAGTAACTGTAACATAGCTTTGAACCAATGTATTCGGAAAATATTATCTAGAGTGGGTAAAGCGTTGGATGAATCAGACTTCGTTACAATGGGGCTGATATTAAAATTGTTCCCAATACCTCAGTAGGTTTAGCCATGTGACAGATTCCCATTTATTCAAGGCAGCGCTTAATTTTATTAGTTAGACGGTCGTCGTTATTTCACTATTAAACAATGGAGGAAAATGTAAATGGTGCTATTCACTGCATTATGCATTAAAAGAATACTTATGCTACGAAGAACTTTCTATTTACCATATTTATATTAGTTTGAAATAAGTACCAAAAGAGAACACAACACGCTAACAAACAAAGCTATTCATTGATAAAGCATGCTCATGAAAATATCTGCTGTAATTTCATTACACATTCGGAAACTAAAACTTAAACTAGGCATTAGCTAGTTACCGTTAAGTACAACTACTTGTATTACTTCTTTTACGAACTTCAGCTTTGTCGCATTATGTAAAATTATCAATGCTCGCCTGGTAAGCCCTCTGATAGTAAAGCTGTCACCAAGCACCTTCGATGTGCTCCGTGTATCTTTAAATGTATCACTTGCCTACAGAAACAGTGGACCAGGTCAGTCCTTCAATAAAAAAAACAGGCTCCCCAATTAAATAATATAGACACATTGTATGCTTATAAAATATGTATGGAAAATTAGAGAATTATTCATAAGGTTAATGGTAACTCTCGTTTAAGAGATATTGGTTCAGGGGCAGTCTGTGACTCACTACATCAACCACATAATGCGTCATCACTTCCGAGTATGGTGACTAGAGCTTCCACAGTTCGAAATCATCTTAATGACCGGTGTGACTCGTCACTAGTAATGAAAAGCTTTTCATGTACACATTCAATGTTATTGGTCAACGAGTAGGTACAAGAGCCATGAGTGATCGGATTGTGACGAAGCACGCACGAGTCCCATTTCTATGCATATATAACAGATGCATTTCGTTACAACTGACGAACTGTGCTGCGCTGCGCCCATCACCCAGAAATATCTGTATGTCTCTATCCCCTGTTGTCTGTAATTTCTTTTAACTAGCTCTCAGGACTGCTGACAGAAGACACTGTTAGGTGCTTGGCGACAGATTTTCTACTTAAGGGTGGTAGCTAGCCAGGCGAGCATTCGCAAAATGCCCTTCCACCATGCAGTGAAGTACAAGCCGGCGCGGGCGGTAGGATCGAACCATGTACCTGCTGCACGGCAGCCCATATTTATTACCGCTGGGCTATCATTGCTTCTAAAGTCAGAGTATTAGGAAGAAAAATCTAAAGATAGTATATCTTCTGTAGATAGAACTTATCCAAGTAGGCAAGAGATCGGTAACCTTTCCTTGAACCTGGAGAGGACAAAACTTAACGAGAACAAACTAAAGCTGGAAATATTTTTATTAGAATTGAACACGGCTCTGCTCATTTAAAATTTTGAGAACACTTTTGTACCTTGAAACACGTTAGTTAGAAGTGGTAGTTATCAAATTAATTATTTCAAGTGAGCGTGCACTAAGCCGCGGTGGCTCGTGTGGAAGGCCGGAGTTGGCACGGCATTACTGGTGAATTCCGCCCTATAGCAAAAATATACGTCTACCAGCACACGTAGATCACTGTTATGCTTAAAATTGCTTAGCTGAGGTTCGGCCCACTCCACTCCTCACCCATTTACTTTATAACCTTTTAACTGGATGTTGTTTACATTGCTATTCAGTTATTCCAATGCCTATCATGTACTAATCCACGAGCACTATCAATTACTCCATAACACAGTATAGAAGTCATAAAGTAACCTAATACAAAACCACACGTGGCGTCAAAGCGGCAGGCTTTGTGGTCAGTTCCAATAACAATAGCAAAAAGGCACATACTAAAAGACCACGTGTCGACCCATATTATATACCAAAGAATCATCCACAGGGTAAAAACCGCAGAGCTAAAACCAATTGACATAACGTCAAAATAATTTTATGAACACGGTTGAATATATCCAATTGATCAGGATTTTTTTTTGTCAGTAGTAGTAATACGTGAACTGTCACGCAGCGCTTCCTGCAGCTTACGAGAAAACACTTCAAACATAGGGTAGGCAAACGGGTTGGAAGATGGGAATCCAGATTCACATCTATCACACGAATCGACTTAAAAAGAAACAAATGACGATTCAAAGTAGTAACTTTCAAGTTAGGAACGGCCCAATCACTCATATTAAGGCTGGTCACTTTCCATATAAACGTCAAAGGATGATTACTCCCTCATTTGAGGTTATTAGCCTCGAAACATTTTCATATAATTTTTTTATGGTTCATAACTTTCAACTGAATTATCTTTTAAAAAATTCTTAACGATACTAGCCTAGGTAATGATGAGATCAATCGATATGATACTAAGCTCTGGACCTAAAACCTCAAAAAAGGGAGTAATCACCCTTCCACGTTAGTATGGAAACGTGACCGGCCAGTTCAATCTTAATACTCCATACTGTAATTTATTGACTAACAAATTTTGATCATCCAAATGCTCAAATAATAAATAATGATTATGACAGGTTTTAATTACAAATGCAATTCAAGGTCACATTATTTCAGCATACCGTTGTGCACAATTACTGCAATATTATATTACTTCATTGACTTTGTAGAGAGCTTGGGACATTATCCTCATGGAGTTAAACTAATAATGGCTTTGTATAAGAAACATTCCACGACAGTCATATTTGTAGTACCTTCATAATACATAGCAAGTAACATACAATATTTTGGCTTACTGGAATCTTAAGCGTCGTTCAAAAAGCCGCAGCTAATTTAAGGAAAGAGCAAGTCTGGCCTTCGGCTAGCTTACATCAAGAATTCACCAGATAAGGTAGTTAAGACGACTGAATATAGAAACTTCGTTAGCCCTAGATCGGAGTTACTAACAAAAACAGATGCAATTCAAGGGCATGGGCAATCTCAATCGAGTCAGCCGTTGGAACCGTGCCAGCTCAATTCCTAGACAAGCCTCCACTTAGACGGGCTGGCAAGGTCTAGACCAAAAAGGTTGTGTAACGAAACGCGGTCATGAATTCGCTTGCAAATAGGAGCTCGCTCAAATAGCTTATGTAACTCATTGAGGATGCGCTATTGTAGGAATTGACACTGCAATACCTTGGATGATATGAAGATCAAGTGAAAGAGCAATTGCCAAAGATCTAAAGAATATAAGAAGAGGACTTAGATTTCAAGAAGTGGAACTCCAGTAGAAAAATATATAGCTACCAAAACGTATGTATCTTTATTCATAATACAAAATTATATGTTGAGCAATGAAAGTAGTCCTCTTAAACCTAAGTCTTACAAAACTCAAAAAATCTAGGTACATATATGTTTGCGGCGCAGACGGTCAAATGTATAGAAAACTTTATCCAGGCAAAGGTTTCAATGCCAGCAGGGCGTTTATTTTGGCCTGCTGCCAACAGAGAAGTCCTCCGCCAATCCTTTACAACTGCGGCAATTCAACCGGTCCACAAGGCGTGCATGATTACACGCAAAAGCCGCAGTGTTGCCGACATGCTAAAACAACCCAATTGAAATATCTGCAGCATGAATAGTTGCGTAATTAAAAATGTCAGAACGTTACCAGAGCAGAGAAAACTAGAGAACTCGGACTCGTATTGATAACACTTATCTTCCGAGATAACAAAATACGAAGCATTTGGGAGGAATACTGTAAAGATTGGCAGCTGAACCACCTCTGATAGCCTTTGCACCAGGAGTGGTATTATAATTAAAACATATTATAAACACGAATACACTGAGAGGTTCGTGTGAACAGTTCTAAAACCAAGTGTTTATCGCAGTGGCGCTTTTTCGAGTCGCTCCTAAGCGCGCTGACGTCAAGCCTCTGTCAACATTAACTGGGTCAGTAAACATGGGTGAATTACATTCGGAAAAGACGAAATCATTTCACTATGCTATTAGAACGACGACGGTGGGTGGTTATTGTTGGCGATAATATGGGGACTATTGATTGCTTGCGAGGATATTGGCACAAGTTTTATCTATCCCCGGCCCGTTTATTATTGAGTTCGTCCAAAACCTAATTAGTTGGATAAGTAGACCTTTAGAAAGGTTGATCGCTAATTATTTACCATAAATATTAGCTATATATACTATGAAGAAATAACGAAAAATCAATTGGGAACGTTCATGGACAATCTTAGTATGGATTTAAATAAAAAATCTTATCGAGCACCGAGTAGATTACACTAGTAGCAGTATAAATAGTCCAAAATGTATTGACTCTAAATGGGCAGTATCGACAACGATACTCGCAGAGGTACGGAGTAGGTTAGCCTAGCCTAATGTACTTATGTGTTCGAGATTCCAATGGAAGCTGCAGCTTCGAGCTGGTTCGTATGCACAAAGCCCGGGTAGTGAGTGTCGGATCGGCAGCCGCCCAGCAACAGGTCGGGAGGGCGATCAATACGCCGCGCCGCGCCGTCGCACGCCACGCGATCCCTTTCGACAAGCCCGCGCTACGCCCGCGCCCGCAGCGCCGCCGCTGCCGCCGTCACCACCGACCCACCGGCAAACGAATCGACGACAAAGCAATCCCCGACGTCATGACACGACACGCATAAACGATCTCGGGCTACGTTCGAGCGGCCCTTCTGCCAAATATTGCTTGAGCTAGATTTCATCGCTCGGTGAAGTTAGAACGGATGTTGGTTAATACAAAGATCAGGTGATAGTTTAATAAAAATGACCAAAACTGTCAATCCCATAGGAGCATAGGAGATTTTTATATTGAACCAATCATAACCCGTAATCATGTCATTTGACAAATGCTTGTACTGTATTTTTTGCTTTAATTTTTTTTTCTTTTTATGTTATTATGACGAAACAAGCTCAAGGCTCACCTGATGTTAAGCGGACTAACCTCTGTCTATAACAGATGCATTTCGTCAATAGTCACGAATAGCACTGCGCCCGTCACCTTGAGATGTAGATGTTATGTCTCATGTGCCTGTAATTTCACTGTTTGCTTTTTTTTTTGTTGTTTTTTTTTTAATTTGTTTTAACAATTGCTTTCTAATGAGTGAGTTTTGAGAATGCAAAATGATTTATGAATTCCGCTAAACCTTAGCTGAAGCGTCGCTCGAACGCACCTCGCCCCGTGGAAACAAGCCAGAACGAGAAGACACGCTGTGTGGAGTGGAGATGCGTAGTGTTACAGCTCAACAGTCGGTAATCGATGCAACGCAGACTAGTTAAACAGTGGTGTGAAGTCAGGGTGCGCATCGTACCATTTGAAGGATATGTAACGCTACGAATCTAAATGCAGAGTAAAAAACTACCTACGAAATTAATGAAACTTACATTAAAATTATAACGAAAAAACCGGCCTAATTGAGTTGGGTCTCGCTATATTAGGATTCCTCCATCGCAGCATCTATAGAAAAAAAACTGATTTGACCATAGGTACATACTGTACTGCACTGTACTGAAATTCCCGATTCCTGACAAGTTTAGTTTTAAAGATGGACCCCATAGCAAAAATGGTATAAACTGTTGACTTTTACGGCACAAAACATTTCTTTACTAATTAGTTTAAAAAAACATATTTGTAGTCTACTCAATGAGTTCTTGAAGGTGATAGATACTATGAGATAAGTGATAAACATGCTCCTCATCCTCCAGCTTACTAAAAACTCATTGCTGGCAGTAACAGGTTTTGTGAATTTCATTAAAGTAATCATATTTTTGCAATGAGCAGTATCTGATTTACCAAACAGTTCCAATCAATAAACATCACACTCGCTTATTTTTGGTACATGCGCTCCTTTGATCTTTATTTCATAAATTGTTTGATCCTCGGTCGTTGGAGATTTGATCAATGTACAGTAAATATTATATGGATTCATAATCATAATTCAACTCTGTATAAAAATACACAAACGAAAAGCTTAGCTTGGGTGTTCAGCAGATAGACGGATCGATTTCTTATCCAGTTACATAATCAAGGCTTCAAGGTTGGCTCTATTGTAGGTTAAAGGAAGTTTGTTATAATAAATTTTGGTAGCGTTGTAGTACGGAGTTGGGATTGGTTTGTAGGCATTCATTGCTGGAGGGCAATTGATGGTGGTGTAAAGAATTTCCGGAATTAGCGCGACCGTCATGCGATCAACGCATAAATCTGTCGTTAGGGGCGTACCACGCGCCACTGGAGTTGGACAACGAACATCGTGGGCGGCGAATGCAATACCAGCAAATATATCCCGATACTATCGCAAATGTCGTAAATATTTCACGACCCGTTTGTGACACTATCAGACCAATACTTCCACACTTGTTACATTTATTCTTCATACCTAAATGAACTGGACAATGGCCAAGAATTCATATTGGATTACGTCCTGACAATATAATAAGGCCAAGGTAACATGCTGCTGATCCCTTAATCTGCTTTGCAGTTCCTAATTGTTAAATATCCGGGACAATCCAAGACGATACGTCATTAAAAAGGACATTCAAAGACATTGAAAGGGCAAACACATTTTTCCGTAATACTAGGCTCTTATCAGTTCTTCAATATCAACAAGTTAGTCGCACAAAAATGATCAAGATAACACAAAGAAATACAGTAGAGCCCAGTAGCAAAAAGGGAGTACCTCTTGGGCGTAATGAGAGACAAGTCTAATTTGTGTGAGCCAGTTTTGACAACTATCTCTCCTGTACTGTTAGTAAGGTTGATGTGATCAAACCTGGTAGAAAGCTATGTTTTTTATATTTTTTTTTTGAATTAGTGATCTAAATAATTGCCAAACATGACACGTTAGTCTTAAGGCCAAATCAACGGCTGTTGCTTTTTACTGAAAAACTTAGAAAGAACACGACGATTGTTAGGCAAGTTAGCTTCCTTATACGTACGCATATGTTGATAACATATAATTTAAAAAAAAACCTATTCCTCTGTGGATGTATAATAAATGAGATTTAAAGCGAAGCATTAAAAGATCTTGAAGATCATTAGAGATCGTAAATCGCAATAGGGCCATTAATATTGCCTGCCAGTCAAATCAAATCAACCACAGTGTTTTGTTCCGCAAGGAATGCAATGGCAAATAGGGAACTATAATCATAGTATGACACAATCGGTAACTGTTATATGAGCAAAAATCACCCACGTGGAACTCACTATGCAATGCAATCTCAGGAGAAAACCGACAGATATACGAACCAAAGGCATTCGTTTGATTATGGATTTACAGACATAATATGCGTGATTCCACGTTATTTTTTATTATTATTTTGTTTGTGATGATTTGATGATCATCTCGCAATAATCTTTGCAAGTAAATATGACTTTTATTTCGTGAACTTCTTCACATGAAAATACTTATTTATATCTTCAAAATACATACTAGGAGCACATAAATCTCAGTGGTTGAATGAATAACAGACAGATTTGTCCGATTCAAGTCCACACTTGGCGCCAGCTATGTCGGTGGTTAATCTGCAGACAAAGGGCCCTTGTGAGTGCTGCAAACCGATGGCATCCGCTGACCATACACATCCATGCAAAACGTACATGAATTAGTATTGCCTTATCGAGTTACTATAGTCGAGTAATAAAGCTTGTCAGTAATTTCAACTTACGTCTAAAAATAACCAAGGGGATAATAATTCTCGTCCTTGTATACTTGAGGATTAGTCCCTAATATATGCAAAAGTGATTTCGTGGGACTATTGCTATCAACGTAGAATCGATTTCGATATTATTGACGTAGGAAAAGCCTGTTTAAGAACATAATGATAATTTTTATCCAAATTAGTCACAATTAAACACGTTTACTATATGGTAAAATTAAATAAAGCAGGTAGCAGTTTAAATGTAACATACGACTGATTAGCGAGATTGCGGAAGACGCACACAGCATAACGCATGAATGTGCGGCGGCCGCACGAGTCAATCGACGCGGGCGCATCGCTCCCTGCTGTTGGAGGGATCAAATGATTTAACTGTCTGTGATGTCCGTATGTTCAATTACGATTGCTGGGTTACCAATCAAAATTGGTTCTTATAGACAGATAATGAAACTGAATAATAAAGATCACCTATTAAAAAAAGTCGTTCTCATGCGGATGCAATAAATTGTAGAAGTTGTCGATAAGGGTTGGCGAAGTACCATAAGCATTACTGAATGAAACTCCTCTAGATCATAATAAAAACATTTTTTTATTGGTAGTGTGCTATAAACCAACGCTGATTTAAGCTACATCAGAATTGGACGTTGGTATTGGTCCATAATTTATATTATTTATGCCCACGAGCATGACATATTACACTTTTTTCTCGACTTATCGAGTACTTCCGAGAGCCTTATATCCGATTTCCACGCGGACAAGGCCGCGTGCGGAAGTTTTGTTGGCCCACAAGATTTAGAGGATGTTCCCAAATTATATAGATCCCATAGAAAACCAAACATCTTTATTGAATAAGATAACTGGAATAAAATCAATCAGAAGCGAAATTAACTGATCGACCTTAACACACATTGTCAAAGCATATGCGATCTATTCACTTTTTAAATTTCGTTACGTATATTAGTTTAGTTAGACATAAGCTAACTGTTCCATAACTAAGTAAATAAAACCAAGACGACGCGCATGTAGGATTTCTTGTGGGGTATACCGTATATGATACGTATACACCACATGAAATCCCAAACATGACTTGCAATATTTGGTGAAGACGAGATTTAATTTAACATGAGTATGTTAAGTGATGTCACCATAAGGTGCGTTTTGTGGGCCACAGGAGTGGCTTGAGTTTGAACAATATTCTAGTTAGAACAATTACCACATCTTTCATCACCTTTCGTGTAAGTTTCTTGAACACAAATCGCAGCAAAAGGAACAGCGACCTTTCAGAATCCTCGAACCTTCGAGCATGACATGCAAGAACTCAAAGATACATACATCTCATCCAATTTAATGAGATTCAATAATATTGACAATAGGTGTTGAAGGAGCAGTTGTGTTTGATTCTACGCATGCGTGAACGAGCGTCAAACCAGTTGGATGGCACGGGTTACGACACCAAGTGCTGAAAACACAAATCATATAATCGCTCGCCCCACTGCTCCAGCCTAAGTCTTTAGGGGCTGTTGTCACCATTAACTATCGGACCATCATGAGTGGCGCGCGGTGCTACGCAGTGATGCCAGGTCCGAAACCATTGCCTCTGATAGGCAACTCCTGGCGCTTTGCTATCGGTAAAAAGCCTTGGAGAACGCGTACTCTCGACGTAACATTGTGGTTTTTGAGAGCTTTAGCGGGCACGGGTGGAGCGGCTAAAGTCGCCAAGCTTTTTGGGCACCCAGATTTAGTGTTTCCATTTTGCGCTGAAGAAACGGCTAGGATATATCGTCGAGAAGATTCCATGCCTTACAGAGCTGTTGCACCGTGTCTCAAGCATTACAAACAAGAATTAAGAAAGGACTTCTTTGGCGATGAGCCTGGTTTGATCGGCGTGTAAGTAACAAGAGCTGCTGAAATTAAACGTGTTAAACGTACGTTTTTCCCGAAATAACTGTGTGTGAAATATTTGTAAAAACGAATCTTTGTATTGGCAGTCACGGCGAGCCATGGTCGAGGTTCAGATCTAAAGTATCTAAAGCTCTTGCGGCTCCAGAAGCAGCTAGAACGGCAGTGCCTGACCTAGATTATGTTGCAGACGATTTTGTTGACAGGTAAGTAATTTACTATCGTAATATATTTATAGCTATTACAGTATATTAATATTACAGTAATTTTATATAAAAGCATGTGCTTTTGAAGAAGAATTTATGTATAACCTAGTATATCGTTCATTAGCAAGCTACAGTGTGCTCGCATCGTCTCTCATCTGTAAGCATATTTTTTACATACTAATATGGTTTATACTGGATACAGATAAGTCGTTTATGACGTGTGGATATTGACCACAATCAAATATTTGATACGAATCAATAATTTTGATACCGTGAATTCAAGAGCTATAAAATCCAAATTTATGCTTTGCAGTTCATACTTGATTAAGGGAGCTATGGCTTGCTTTTTTGTATTGTATACGTAAACGCACTTTGGATCGTAACAAGATGCATTTGTTATGCAAGACATAATAACATAAATCTCGAGTTTAACGTAGCATAAGAACATAAATTCTAGTTTAACATGAAGGAATAGGATATCGATCCAAATTGTTATGTAAGCGCATAAAGCGCGCATTCCATCGATTTCATCACATTCCCACGTGGCAGGTTGATATCCTTAATTGCAAAATATGTAACAACATGCAATGCGTTCCACTTGCCCATATAAGACACTTGGCAAAAACTAGCATCTTGTGCGAGTTGCGCGCGACACTACTTACATAGTATCTCCTTTCTTCTGGTTATAACCATCAAAGCCGTATCACAAAGACATAAACCCCAAAATGGCGTATACGAAACAAGCAGTAACTGTTGCAGTGACCGCAGCCACTAGCAATCTGACAGTAGAATCTCGGTTTAATGACCACATCCCGTTTTTAACAACAACGTCTGCGCATTTGTTTTGAGCGAAGACCACTGACTCATTGCTAGGAACAACAAAACTCATTCAATATAAAAACGTAACATTTCGTTTGAGATACTTTTAACGTGGAATATTTGACGATGAAACGAGTTTAATTGGATTTTTGGGAACGTTATTAGCATATTGCTTCCAAATGAAACGCCTTTGATTAGCAACTAACAAACGATACTTAGAGTTAACGCGACAAGTGATCATAAATAAATTTAGGTTAACTGCGTGAACGCACAATTATGAAGGTTGTGTGATGATTTTATACTATATTTGTAGAATGGAGCGCATTGTCAACGAGGACCGAGAGCTGCCAAAAGATTTTCTCACCGAGCTTTATAAATGGGCTCTTGAATGTAAGTGCTACTCTAGAAGCCGTGTTGCTACTTGCCGCATTCTCTTTGTGCTTTTACCTGACAAGATCTAAGTGACTATTTTTCACTTAAGAATTTCTTTTTCAGCGGTAGGAGAGTGGGCCTTAGGCACCAGACTGGGTTGTTTGAGCGATAATGACGCTGACGCTAGGGAGATAATTAGATGTATACATGGATTCTTTCACAGCGTGCCTGAGTTGGAATTATCTGCGCCACTTTGGAGATTATACTCGACACCTGCTTACAAAACCTATGTGGAAGCACTTGACGCGTTTAGATCTCTGTGTTTACGAAGACTTACTGACAAGGGAGTGTGTGCACAAATAGCTAATAGCTCTGGTGAGAAGGTTGCGGCCATACTAGCTTTAGACTTGATGCTCGTAGGAGTGGATACTACAGCAGCCGCTGCAGCTAGCACGATATATTTACTTGCCAACAATCACAGGACACAAAGAAGACTACAAGACGAATTAGACAACCACTTGCCAATACATAGAACTATGACCAGCAAAGACTTGGACAAGCTGCCTTACCTCAAAGCTTGCATAAAAGAGGCATTGCGGTGAGTTTGCATATTCAATTTATTCAGACGCTTCATTGAGGTGCATTTTAGGCAGTCTTGTTTGTTTATACAGTGCCAACTTTTATGCTTATAATATGCTGAAAGTTGGCACTAGCTTCATAGACCGAAGCGTATGTTTTGAAAATGTGATTTACCCTAAGACCTTCGCTTAGAAAAATTTCGTAAAAAAAGTTGTGACATTTATTGGCACGTTTCCAATAGTAGAATCGGAGAAAGGGACGAGAGAAGTGAGCTTCTTTAATTGTATGGTGACTATAGCACCACTTCAATCCAACTGCGATGGTCCACCATAAAGCCTAACTCCAGTTTTAGAGGACCTATACGAAGCCTGTTTGCCGTAATATTCCGTAGCCATCCAATGTGATACAGTACCGACCGTAATACAAACGTGGTTATCTCTGACACTAAAGCAGGGTACGCCGCGGTGGCACTTTGCATAACATTTGCATCGCTAATATAATATGCTCCTGGGGTGAGGTGCAAATATTGGTTGATCCTAATCTTCCTGCGCGTATTTTACTCCTCTCGAAACACTGGCATGTTTTATCCTTATCGACGCCGCCGTTACGAATACGAATTATTATTAAGAAACAAACGCGAAATCTTAGGAAATATTACAAGAAAGTTTTGGTTAAATGTGTAAGTGTGTATATGATATGTACATGAATGTGTTATTTTAGTCAATCTGTTGTAAAACTCGCTTCATGAGGAAAAATAACTAATCGCTGTGTCTATGTTTCGTAAATGAATATTGAGTTAATGACTTAACTTTGTATATGTGCGTTGTGTGTTTTTACATTTCTTGTGACTGTTTTGTCTTCGACCTAGGTATGTATACATATATATGGAATAGTCCAAAAATAAGAGTCTCGCCTAGACGCAGCTAGTTCACCTGATTCTTTTTCAATCAATTGACATAAGTTATTCAAAACGGTTTTCTATCGAATTTCTATTTCTAGATAGAGAAACGCTACGATATGTACATATGATATCCACACCAGACTTCATTTATTATGAGCTGGTTCTGTAGACTCATCCTTGGGCTTATAAAAAAAAATCATACCCAAACGGCTCTTTCCAATTATGTTCTTTATAAAGCTATTTTTAATAAAGAAATATGTATGTTTTTAATTACAAAAAGGGTCTACTAATGTGGTGATAGTAAGTAGGTTATTTTTTGGATAGGAGTAATGAACAAACATTATTATTCATGATATAATGATCTGTTTGTAGCTCGTACATAAATTGAGTCATTATTTTTAAAACCTACTTTTATTATGTACTTATCTCAAAGTAGCTACTACTTAGCAGTATGAGAACCCACATTGTGGAACATGTGATACAAAGTATCGTTTTATCGTAACATGAATAATGATGGTCAGCGTCAGGTTTCATTGCACCTGAGGTCGCCTTCATTTACTAACTACATATATCTTTTTATGCAATTAAAGAGTATTCTTACTATTAAAAAAACTTCGCTTTTACTTTCAGAATCAAACCAGTAATTTTAGGAAATGGCAGATGCATCCAATCAGACGCAGTGATATCTGGTTATGAAGTACCAAAAGGGGTAAGTTTAAGAACAACACTAAACTGATTTCATTGATTTCGGGTATATTTATCATTTTAATTATAATTTCAGTCTCACATAGTATTTCCCCACTACATAATGTCAAATGAAGAACGCTACTTCCCATCGCCTCAAGAGTACGTCCCCGAGCGTTGGCTCAGAGACATAGAACTTTCAAAGGGACACACGACTGCAGAGGAATCAAAAGCCAAATATTCAAATAGGGGAGATTCGAGGGAATGTCCGCACAAGGGAACAAATGTGGATATGTACGTTGCGGCAGAAGTGTGCCGCAGGCAGAGGGAAGTGGGGATTCATCCGTTTGCGTCGCTTCCCTTCGGATTCGGACGACGGATGTGTATCGGGAAGAGATTCGCCGAAGCCGAACTACAACTTTTACTAGCAAAGGTGGGTACGAGTAAACTTATCTTCACATGTTTGCCTGTGAAGAGCTTTACAACTGCCTCGTTAATGTATGAGCCCTTACGAGTGAAGGGCGCCGATCTTCCTTCATTTGGTTCACATAATAATTATATTTATTATAGCCTCATTATTGATCATGCCGTTTATTTACAAGAATCAACCTGATGTTTATATTAATTAGAATTCATAATCATAAATGTATTTCACTTGCATCCACTGTTTAGTAAGGAAGGAAAACGAACATACTGTTCAATTAACTCGACTTGCCAGTACACTGTACACAGGATGCGATACGCAAAACTCTTTGCCATATTCGGCGCACGGAAACAAAACAAATCTTCACTACTACGTCCTTGTTTGGGCGGTATTATCGACGCAGCGAGTGATCCCGATAACGTCCGATCGCGATAAGCTAATTCTGAGCAAATATTTCAGATATTCCGTCGGTACGACGTGTCCTGGCGATATGGGGAGCTGACATATAGCGTGACGCCTACGTACGTGCCCAATGAACCTTTGCAGTTCGCACTAACAAAAAGGAAGTTGGAGGTGAACTTGGAAGAGAAGCAAGTTCTCTAACTATAATGTATATAATCTAACTATACATAATGACTGTATAATTTAGATTGTAGATGAACTATTGTGGAGTGAAAACAAACATTAAATACAAGTAGATTATCAATGAAAACTAAGACATCGGTATGTATTAAAGTAAGAGGATATCTGAGGGAAATGAAATTAGTTTTAAGTTGTTGCCAAAGACTTTAAACAGTATGAGATCTAATTCCATAATACATTTTAGGTGAGGTATGGAATGTGTACATAATGAGATTAAACTAATAGATTTAGAAAACAGTGGCTGAAAAATATATGAGATTTTTATGGTATGGTGAGATTATAATGTATCTATACAAGTTACAACGTAGGTATTCTTAGATCATATTATTATTAGATTATAGTGATAATTTGTATTTCATAATACCGATTTTTCTCGTATTTAATATTGTGAATTAAAAAGGTTTTCACTGATAACTAGAATAAACTAGAGGATTTTTGCGTTTTCTTTTTCCCAAAATTTTTATGGCCGACCTTCCTGACGTTAACTCTTCTTGGAAATGCATTCGTTCGTTCAGTCCCGGAGCAGAAGTGAGCAAACACTTATGAGTTTAGGCGTGCCTTCACGCTCTATGTCAAGTGAATTTCTTGGGCGAACGCGATATAAGAACTTTCGTCTCGGAGTGACGAGCGCAGTGCAGGACACTGCACTGAGCGGTGACACTGAGTGTCAACTGTAATGAACAGTCGTGGTGCTTATCACGTGACTTGTCCGTCTCATCACTTAGTCACATCTAAAACGGTAAGAAAGCCGAGGTGCGACCAATATTTACCAAGCCGAAATCCTACTCACGGCGACCTAATTAGTGCCATGCTGCTCATTTGGTAAAATTTTTAAGTTTTTTCTACCAACAGTCTGAGATCAGAACATTTAAAATATGCAATAATTCGGTCAATTAAACCAAATTGTTTAACCCGAAATCTGACTTTTATCAAAACGAACAATAAGAAACAAAAAATAGAACAATCGATGTCACTTGACAATGAATAGCTTACCTTGGAGGCTAATTTAGCGGTGCGCCAATATCCAGCAATAACTAGTTATGACTATACGGATGATTCATTCTAGGCCAGCCCTAGTGGCTAATGAACCACAAACCGCACCTTCGACATGACAGTCGGGCACAAATACACAAGGTCGCGCCTCTCGTCAAAACTATGACAAATAATTATCTAAAGAAACCTACTTAGAAGTCTGTCTAATTCGTAATTTCATTTGGCCTACTTTCTGTTATGATCACACAGAACGAATTACACTGAATATCTAAATAATATTTTATAATGTATTCATAAAACGGCAGTTATTTGATTGAATCGAGTTGTAAGACGGTATTTTGAACTTTTTGTGTGATAGGTGAAGCTCGTACAAACATAAATATCTAGAATAGCACCTAGTTGCATCCAAACATTCAACTTTACTAAAACACCACAATACTGCACTTGTTTCAGAATTTATAAGTACAGACCTGTCAACTCACGAATTCATATTTCATATATTATTGTTTTACTGTATGTCCTATTAATATTTCCACCCACACCACAGATCCCCCCCCCCCCCCCTCCAAATCTTCGACCACACTACGTAGTGTCATCACTCTACAAAGCCATGGCAATAAGAAAGCGACTCTACCTCAGACGCAATAAGTGCACTTCAGCTCGCAAAGAACGGATTACCTAATATTTATATTCACCTACAAGCGGTCTCTCTTTCTATCGCATAGCCGAGCATAGCTCTGATCTCTTCTGACGCGGCACGCTCCGCGATACGCCGATGTATCTGTAGCTTTGTACCTAAAGTGTGGAGTAAGCCAGGCCTGGTGTGGTACAAACGAGGCTCACCAGTATGTATGTGTGCGTATATATGCGTATCAAAATGTACTATGTAGGGGCTCGTCTTTGTGAGTGAATATATGAAGTTTTTAAATATTATGAGTAGATAACTTTATATGGTAAATTTTGCTTATTACCGAACCATACAGAACTATAATAAGTATTACCAATGAAATATTACGTACAGCCCAAGTTAACTCAGATGCAGGTTATAAACGAGTAATGCTTAATGTTAGTACTCACTATTTGGCTGAATCGTTGAGCTGGTACTCATTGGAGCGGCCGAAGCACTCCTGGACTCCTGCATCGGCCCAGAGCCTCTTCATCGCCGCGAGGAGTTCCTCACTGAATGGCTCCGTGTCCTCCATCCGTTGGATCACGTCGAACACCATCTTGCCGTCACTCTGTAAGAGGAAAACTTTGGTCAGAATCAGAATACATGACTTTTATATGTCTTACACTAATAGACATGATAATTAACGCGGTTATCCAATTTAGGCGTATGATGTACCAGTATAGGTACCCCTTTTTATATCAATAATTAGAAAATTTGTGGAGATGGAATGAATGTAGGTGGATAGTGGAACCCAATTCTGCGATCAGGTATCAGCGAAAAAACAATAAAATAAAAAAGGAAAGTATAAGCATTGCAATTCAACGGGGCAATGCTGCCAGCACCCTGGGCACGCTGCCAACTGGTAGTGGGCAGGAGCATTTGGAGTGCCTATGAGTCTTCAATGAGTTATGGTTTGTCTAAATGCTTTTATTGTAGTAGCTGTAGTTATATAGCTCGTAATATTCTGTTAATAAACGGTAAAATAAAAGAAACAGATAACAATATTGCTTTTTTTCTGAATATAATTTGTATGTAACTGATAAATTTAAATTATAATATTTGCCACTTTTTCGAATGTGGTGTGATCCTCGGATAGGGCAGTTATTGGGTTTTTCTAAATAATAAGTTTGCAGTACATGGCAAAAGGCTCAATACCTTATTCCATGGGGCCATAATATAACAGGTAGAACACCTAGTAGGCCTGATAATGATTCTTGTTAATATTTTAAATCGTGAGAGTTGAGGCACGGGGACACGAAAGATATAAGAATTTTTAAGCTTCAAATTGGGAGAATGCATTTTCAGTATATGACTTCTCTTGGCTGATGATGCAGATGACTTGAATGCATTTAAAATCAATGCAAGGTATGTATAACATCATTTATAAATGCGAAAGTTTAAGAGGATGTTATGTTTGTTACTTCTTCACGCTGAAACGGTTGAACCATTTAGGATAAAACTTGGAATATAGATATTAATATTTCAAGAATATTCTTGGAATATTAATAATAATTAAATAATATCATTTTATACGCGGGTGAAACTGCGAAGCGAATCTAGTAAACACTAAAATATACTCGTACTATAATAGTCACGTTTTGTTAAACGTTCCTTGACCATACGAGTGCTTCGCCAATCGCCGCATACCTCGTTCTATACTGAAATTTACTTTTGAATTATAATAAAAATATATCATAAATAAAAAAATGCATTATGTATGAATGCATTTTTTTTATTTATGATATATTTTTAAGTACAAATTCGAGTGAAAATCTTTACATTATGATACACTATAACATAAATTGTACTAATACATATATACTTATATTTGTCACTTTGTGAATTTTAAAATAAAGCCCTAAATATACTAGGAAATAATATAAAGCAAATGGGAAGAAACGCGAAGAGGATAACTTCATTACCAAAATGTTCACAGTCGCCACACCTTAATGACAGTGCGGTGCGTTGGCCTAATGGTGTGCGAAATCGGGTAATATCCACCATATAGATAACGGCTGCGTAACATGAAAGTATGCAAATGGGTAACAGGAAATATCTACATAGAACATTACCTATTTTCCCCTTTTTAACAGACTGCTACAAAAGAAGTAGTATTTTCCTACGTGTGTCCATGCATAATACTTACATTCGTTTGTTATATTTATTTTTTTATTATAAATTATATAATAAAAAAATAATTAATATTTATTTGTTATCTACTCAACCGATATCTTTTCATATCTTTTTATGCACAGCGCGCATCAATCTTTTTTTTTTTTTGTTTTGTCGAACTTCCAACTCTTTCAATTCGAGGTTAGCCTGAACAACATCTTCGACCACATCATCACTTACAGAGACAGTGGTCAAAGGCTAACCTATCAAGCATAAAAACTCGATATCTGAAAAAGTGTCAAAAACTTGTCAATATAATCGAAGCGCTCGTGGTCTTTTCCTAGTCGTTTTTACCAATTAACTACGTTAAGCAACGATCTCTGCGTTCATAACTTGGATTTATTATAAATGCCAACAACGGTCACCCCGTTGTACTCAGCACTTCCGTGCTTTGGAGGGCACGTAACGCCATCGGTCTAAATTTTTGTCGTACGATGGCATCGTTATTGCATGGCATTTTGTGAATGCCCTACCATTCAACTACAAAACCTGTCACCAAACACTTATCGGTGTGTTCCGGCAGTAGCTGTGGTTGAGCGTACTATTACACCTAATATATTGCTGACCTAGGCCCGAATCCCTCACAAACCTATTTACGCGTTGTCAGCAGTATTTTTCTCTATATAAACGGTGGCTTCCGAAATTAAGCGTTCAGATTTATTGTGATAACTCCAGGAGTCACCAGACTCAGTACCAGTATACCCTTCAGGTGGAACCTCTGCCCAAATTAGTACCAAAAGTGAGTTGCGGGAACTTCTAAGTCAAGTGTAAATTAATAATTTTATTTTTTAAATAAAATAAATGTGTGTGTGTCCATAAGTTGTTTTTTTTTTAAGACAACTGAATAGGTCCACACAACAGTACGTTCTCATGCCTGATTACCACCATCGACCGGATCACCACTTTACCATCTGGTTTGTGGACGTGGACTATCAGTAATAATAAAAAAAACCTGGATGATACAATGATGGCCACAATGAGATTGTTCTCCCACGACGTTAAAAGAGCGACTCTTCTCATAATCGATTTGAGTATGCCACACCGCGCCGTTGCTTGCGAATCGCCGCCATTCAATTAAAACAAATGAGTTATTTTAATATGACGTGTGTCAAAAGACACAAATAAGTAGTTTTAAAACCTTATGCAAGGATATTACGGTTATTCTTGCGGTTTCCAGAAATTTAATCATTGTTTATACCAGCACCGTAAATATTAAGTACTTTAAAAAAGAGTTGCCGATTGGCCTACTAGATTGTGTCCTATGATATCAATAAACATGATATTGGCTATAAGAAGCCATTTACGTTTACGTTCCTGTGTCATCGTGAGCCTTTTTAGGGTTTCGTAATCGAAGGGTAAAAACGGGACCCCATCACTAAGACTCCACTGTCCGTCTGTCTGCCTGTCACCAGACTGTATCTTATGACCCGTGATCGCCAGCCAGTTACAATTTTCATAGATGATGTATTTCTGTTGCCTCTATAACAACAAAATCTAAAAATCGGCCGACTGCGTGTCGGACTCGAAAGGTTCCGTACCCTTCGTGAAAACTAATAAAAAAGGTTACAATGTAGTGTCTAATGTTGTATAGATAATGGTACGGAACCCTTCAACCGCGAGTCCGATTCGCACTTGGCCGATTTCTTCGACCCACTGTGCGACGTCACTTAGGACCTTGCAAGTACGAATATATGAGTTTGGACGAGAAGCAGCAGAAGAGTGGGAGAAAAACACAGATGTGTTGATCCTACTTAGTAATATACATGAGTAATAGATTTTACTTTCAGTCAATTTGGAAAGCCGTTGTGATATGATTGATTAAACTTCATTACTGATTATTACACAAAATGATTCATATCAAAGCCGAAGTTAAACTCAATATGCAAAAAGCGTGTGACTAAAACGCGAGTTAAATAAAACAGTATGTCATAGAATAAAAGTCAGACTCTGTTCTGACATAATATTGAACAATGCAAAAACAAATGTGCCGAGTGAAAGTACTGTGCTACGAATTTTCCCATGTCTAATCAAACCAGTAATTATTATAGAACTAGATGGACAGTTGTATAGAAGGTAGAAGTAATACTAATAATTAAGAGATTGTGCCTCTATTCAGAGGGCAATGGTTTTTGAGTGTCGATTTTTTAATGGGAACTTTCAATCGAATTATGGATACTAAAATTGTACTGTATTTCTGGCTGTTTTTATCAGATTAACTGAATGTATGTATCAAAGCGGTTTGTCAAATACGTTTCTTCTTGTTTATCATGCCTTTATGCTTTTTTAATGGGAACTTTCAATCGAATTATGGATACTAAAATTGTACTGTATTTCTGGCTGTTTTTATCAGATTAACTGAATATATGTATCAAAGCGGTTTGTCAAATACGTTTCTTCTTGTTTATTATGCCTTTATGCTAATCTAAGTGGGGTCCGACGTGAGCATCCTGCTAATAATTATAAAGGAATATTACAGCCGTTAAATATATGTCAAAGTTCTGTTTTGTAATAAAGTATGAAACTCATAATCTGAAGGAGTTCTATGCTAAAAGAAAGGCATTTTTCGTAGTTTCTGTAAGTTTTGTAACAGAACAAATCAATTAATAAATATATCTTTTTGGGTGATATACAGAAAATCCGATATCAAGATAGTTACGGAGCTTTGTGTTCCCAAACTAGGGCATTGGACCAGTGGGATATGTTCCAGGCCTTTTTCGTGGATGTAAAAATATGTTAAATGCAACAAATTTTGGTGATCATATATAATTCATTTTCTCATTAATAAGTCTCATAAAGAAACCAATTGCCATTGATTGCCAATGATATTATCATAATATCACATTCACAAAATACGTGACTAGCAAAATAATAGAATTATACAATAACAGACAAAAATATTATCGACAGTAACAACAGTCTCTCCAGATTAACATAATACCACCAAACTATCATAAAAGATTTTATACGGTAAACCAATTTTAATAATCGAAAAAAAATCAGTTTCCTCTTCAATAGAATAAAAATAAGAATGATTAAAAATTTTAGAACAAATAAAAATATACTTCTCTAAGTACGAATCACATTGTCAAACGGAACGTAAATTCCATTTTACGATCGAGTAGATATTGTGGAAAACATGTGTTCGGAGTACTGAAACTTGTGTACCTTCCTGAGATCCTAGTAATAGAATGTTGTAATTCTTAATTACATACTACTACAGTGATTTTATGGTTGACATAAGCAGTATACATACAGCATTCCAGTTTTTCTCAGGTATTTTGTGTTCATTATAAAAAAATCTCCGTATTCTAACATTTTGTAGATGATACCCATCCCGATACGATGGTTGAAGAACGAGAGCAAGAATTACAGTTAAGAGTCATTGTGTCATGTTAGCTTAATTGGTTAGAGCATACCCCGGCTAAAGGGGTGGATGGACGCGGGTTCGAATCCCGCACATGACTATTCTCTCCTAAATTTGTAATTTTGTAGATGAGTCTACATTCTTTTAAAGTGAAATAAACTGAAATAGTAGTATGTGAGATTCCAAAGCTGTTGTTCATCCCGTGTTTTGAAGAATCTGTTGTTATGCTGCAAAGCCAGCATATTACTTTTTTTTGAAACATTAAATGAGAAATTCTATTTTCGAGCAAAATTACATCTCAAAATGGATCTTTTATCCGCAGCATCATACGAATCCGTGTAAGTTCACCATATCGGTTTCAATAGAGTTTACTGACCCGTTGTTTAAGAGGACACGCTAAACCAATTAGCAATATTTATCGGATGAGGCTCATGGAATAACCGTATGCCGTCGATCCGTATCGAGCCTTTCGATACGCCTACCTACCATCATCGCCAGTTTCAAATTTGAAAGCTTGCTGGTGAGGGTAGAATTTTGCGAAGTGTACTTACTGTTACTGGTATATACTATCAAAACTTACATCATGGACTTGAAATAAAATTTTGATAAATTCTTCATCCAAATCTCTACTAAAGAAAAAAAAATAACAGTTGGGTAACTGTTATTTTTTTTTCTTTTCTCGTGATATGTTACCCTTTGACCACTTTCTCACCTGATGGTGATTGATGATGGGGTCCAAGATGTTGTTCAGGCTAACTTAAGATTACTGGTTCTCAAGGACAGCTGCCGGAACACACTGTTATGTGCTTGGCACCAGATTTTCTACTTGAGGGTGGTAGCTAGCCAGGCAGGCATTCGTAAAATGCCCTACCACTACGCATAATATGAATAAGAAACGAGTCTTCTCTCCTTGGTAAGTAGAGGTACTTTTTCACGCACTAACAACTTAATTCCGATTACATTTTGCAAAATAATTGTACGTTTTCGAAATACGGATAACATACTATTTTTATTCTGATCTTACTAGTAGTTTTACCTAGAGCATGTTAGTACCAAGAAATGCGGTCAATATCAAAATATCTGAAGACTAAAACGTAACTGGACTATTGTTTTACTGAATCATTTATTATTAAATTGGTCTCATTTTGACAATCGTATTTGTGTATACGCACTACAAGCTTACACTTTTTTGTCGAACAACACAAACATATAACATAGGTACCTATTATAAGAAATATCTGAGGCAATTTATCCTGCGGCCCACGCAAACGAAGTCACGAGCGGGTCAGTTAGTGCTTAATAAGGCCATTACAGACACGCAAATACGTGATAATTTAATTAAATCCGTGCCTAGCAGCAATGCGACACGAAATTTGTTACATAAAAATAAATAAGCTGTTTATCCTACGTTTTTGTTAGATGGTGCGATGCAGTGCGACAATTCCAAGTTTAAATAGAATAAATAGAATGCTGCCGAAGTTGGAAAAGCTGGTAGAGCGCATGCGCGGGGGTTGACACAGATTAACATAACAGTTACTATACGCCTTCAGTGTTCGCTCCCAGCGAAAGCTCTGGCCGCCGCCGCCATTCATTCCGCCACCCCTTCACCACTCCACAGGAGGCCTCAAACCCCTCGTGCCCCTAGCTAAATACACACATTGCATATTCATTTAAACACATTCGCGTCCATTTGCCGATTACTGAGTTGGCAACGCACCGTTATAAGGTTTTCACAACACTGAAACGGAAAATTATCCGCTTCATCTTCCAGTTTAAACAGAGCACTGTTAAAAATTTTCAAATTATTTGAATTGTTTTAATTCATCCGCTGATAATTTGTCGAGTTAAATACATATAATACACGTGTATTAAGTTCGATATAGCAGTACAATAAAATTTACATATGTACTAAAAACAGGTTATTGACTCCTATCGTCTTGAAATTAAAAGGTATACAAATTAACCTCACATGATAATATGAACTAATTCACTATATATTAAAGTAAAAAATAGAGATTAAAAATTTACGACAACAAAAATTAAAGTTATGCGCGGGATTCGAACCCGCGTCATGCACCCCTTTAACCGGGGTATGCTCTGACCGATTGAGATAACATGAAAATGCGTCATAACTCTAATTTTTCATCTGCGTTTTCTTTTTTTGTCTGATGATACAAAGTTCTCTTCATTGTATCATCGTGTTCTTGATTGTTTACTGTTCGATGATTATCCTCATTCTTGCTTCGTACTAATCCTGCATCATCCAACACCATCCCGTACCATCTGTGACAATAAGCAGTTACCCTGACCCAGCCGGAAACCCTCGGGATACACACACAGTTGGAAAAGCCGTTCTTCTATTTCAAAATGACGTACATTTAACATGCTCTTGATGAAAACGACAATGTCGTTTAGGAGGTTTTACGAATTTTATTCTGTAACTTAACAAACTTAATTTCTTATATTTTTTTTTAACTAGGAAGAGTAGTCAGGTTAAATTTTGTAAATGTAGTCAAGTAACTGACTATTTTAAGTAATATTATATTTCAAATTTACTTTATCTTCTCTGAAAGTAGACCGCTTTTAAGGTCAAGTCTGCCTCGACGTTGGCTCTTGTATACGCCTTAAAATTTAGGATATCTGTAGGTAGTCTGGTCCATGGTTGCAGGAATAAAATATTTTTAAAGAATTTTCTTTGTTTGTCTTCTCCTTTCAGTCCTCAGTATCTTTCACATAATGCGGCTGCAGTAATCAATTTAGAGCTCAACTAAGAGATACATGAACTCTTAAACCTGAACTGTGTTAGTGAAAATAATGGTTAATACTAAAAAGCAGAAGGAGCCAATCAGGTGCCGGAGAATGAGGATAGCCGCGTCGCTTGTCACTCCATAAGATGTCAACAAAGTTCTGGTTCGCTCATTGTTTCAATGTTCATTCTCGTGTCATGTTTGTGCTGTCATGTAGCTTTCAAGTCTCCGCGATAAGGGCATAGATACACATTGGAAGGGTTAGATTGACGGCGCCATTTGCAAGGCGACAATGGCCTATGACTCACAGATAAATACTATGTACCTATATAGGGGGCGGTCGAACGTGTAAGGGGTACTGCACGTCAAATGAATAAATAGGCAGAATCGATTGCTTTGCATGCACTCTTTGTACTTTAGTTGCCTGGTAGAACTGGTAAAGTTTTGAGTTTAGTCTTGAATTGATGTATACAAACCATGTTCGATATTACAAAGTATTTTTTTTTACGAGAGGAAAACTTTAAGTCTTGTGCGGGTCCGAACCCGCGTCCATGACAATGAGTCATAACTCAAATTTATCCTATCGTTCTATACCCATCGTATTGGGAATTTTGGAGAGACATCTATAGTTCAACTTACATTGTACTACAAACAAGACCAATTTTGCAATCAGCTTAAAACTTGTTAATTATGACTTTTTAGATTAATACTAATCACATGAAGTTAGACAATTGTATGAGCTGCCAATTTTGATAGATTTAAAAATACTTACATGTTTCTTCTATGGAACCCGTTTTATTTTAGTTACTATTTTTATTTGTTAGGCAATCCACCATACTAGCACATATTTTCCCTTGTTCACTTTAAGACATATTATTTTTACGACAGATTCGCTATATGACAGAAGTGCAGTCAACACGATTTAGATAATCTGACTTAAAGCGTATCTGTCCTATGACAAACAACTAGCTACCTATTATGGTTCTAAATATTGGTACTGCTGTTTGAAGATCAGACGCACAGACGGACAGTATAGTAAGAAACTCTAAAAATATCGAAATGTTTTAATATTTTTATGTTTGCAATAACGCACGTTTGTAATGTAATCCGCAGAGCATGCGTTATTGCAAGCATAAAAATATTAAAAGACGACAGTGAAATTAATAGTGTGAGTGCATACGAGCAATAGACTTGTATCTCTCTCCCGGCTCCTAGGATGCTTCTAGTGTGAGCAATATTACCCAATGAGCAAAGCATATACACCTTAACAAAGTAATCTACATTATGTTATACAACCGCCGAAATGAATCGACAAGAAACCGTCAACAGGTACAGCGGAAGCGAGATACGTTATCGCGGAACCATTCCAAACAGCGCGTTGTTTTATAGATAACTCAAGAATTGAAGGGTCCTTGCAAGATTGAGTATCATCTGAGAAAGCTGAAAGTCAAGCAGTATACAGATAAAAAATGTTGTAGATTGCTGGAGTGGTAACTTTGGGGGGCAGTTTGAAGCTTTTGCCACGAATCTTACCTGGTACAGTCTTGATTTCTTGAAAGAAATAAATGCTTCGTTGAGTACTATCTCTTGCGATCAGGAAACCTTTTCAGTTTGAACTGGCCGGTGAGTTCTCCATACAAACGTCATAGGTTGATCACACCCTTATTTGAGGATTTAGGTCCAAAACAAAGCATGATATCGTTTCGTCATTATCTAGATACAGGCCTAGATTATGAGCCTCAATACATTTTCATATAAAGTTTTCGAGGCTAATAACTTACAACTTAATTATCTTTTTAAAATTTCGGCATCGTAGAAGCCTAGATAATGACGAGATCAATCGGTATTATGCTTAATTCTGGACCTAAAATCTCAAATAAGGGAGTGAGCAACCTACGACGTTTGTATGGAGAAGTGAGCGGCTAGTTCAACCTTAAACATAGTAGGAAGCTCCGCTTAGGGCAACCATTTTTTGCACCATTATAGTTGTAATGCCGTAGGTGCAGTGTGCACCTAGCGTCCGCAACACGCCGCCGAGCCGATTTCATGAATAAGTAATAACCAATATTGATTTAGCGGACATATCGCAGACACTGGCCTCCACTTTGGACGAATGAAAATATTCCATTGTATTTCATACAGAACATTGTGGACGCAAATGACTGTAGTCAACTTTGCACATAAGGAATTACGCACTGGAAATCGGGACCCCATTCCTCGGCTTATTAATAGGGTCCCGTGGAGTGCAACTCAAGAACGAATCATCCGTTGTTGACGTAATTAAATGAGACCAGATTGGAAGTATTCTCTACACGACAAATAAATTATCCAGGAAAAGGCGTGCCAGGCGTGGTCATACATAAAGATATAAAAATGAAATATACGCACCATCTACAGAGCTCTCCTTTTTGGTTAAAAGAGTAGTTGCATCTGAGCTTAGTCTACCAAATATTTTTTATCGCATTTCACAAATTAAAATTGTAGTTATGCAATGGGAAGCACTTATCGTTGGATTGGAATGAAGATACATTATACAGAAGCTTACAGTTTACGATGCAATAAGTGGCATAGCGTTCGAATTGCTCTATAATGGCACTAAGAGTCAATGGTCAACCACTTATATCCATGTGGTGTACACACCATTAGCTATTTTTGACTTGGGTACAATCGTGTCTATTGTATTTATTGTATTTGAAACATAACAATATTTACATACATACATAAAATCACACCTCTTTTTCCTGGGGTAGGCAGAGACCACAGATTTTCACTTGCTTCGATCCTTATCGCTGCATCTAAACTTATATATCCTTTCACACATAACCGTCGGTTAAGGGTACTTCTGGCCTTTTTTCTGATCGTCTTCAATTTGATTTCGGAACGTTCGCCTAGGTCTTCCCCTTCCAAAACTTCCGTTCACTAATTCACAATAGGTATTTAGTGTTAAATTATATTTACCTGTCTTAAATTGGATATCTCTCTTCATCATCTTCTTATCCATATCTCACTATTAAGAGTCAGGATACGTTTACTTGTATCAATCTCCTTTATTGCCTGTCCCCTCATTCCTAATTCTACACTTCTTACACCTTTCCATCTTTCATACAGACCATACTCTCTTCGATAGTGCTCTCCGTTAAGGTACAATCCTCCTCTACGTCGACACTGTGATCCCCATAACGTCTGGCAAGCATGGGAATTTAGCAACCCCAAATGGGGCTGGCTTTTATTGAACGGTTTCTTTATAACGGCTGTTGATGAGGATATTTTGTCTTACTTTCCAGTCCAAACTACTGGAACGATTTTGAGATAATTCATTGCAGTCACGACCTGGATGGGTGACAGCTGGTTGCATTTTACTATTGAACCCTTCTGTGCTTCGTAGAGTCCGATAATGATCTAAAGGCGGCGGCAGTAATTTACCATGGTGGTAGGACATTAATGCTTCATGCTCGACTGGCTAACTACAACTCTCATGTAGTAAATCTGTCGCTGAGCACCTAAGCTCAGCGACAGATTTACTACAAGATTTACTTTTCGGTGTGCTTCAGCAGCCGGCCTTTAGAGGATTACTTGGAACTATCCCATTGCCTGTTTACCACCTTCGACCACATTGTCACTTACCATAATGTGTGATTGTAGTCAAACATTAGTATATCAGAAGTAAAAAAAAACTACTTCACACGTATCCAAAGAACAGTAGTTATTATTGCAATTAAAAAAAATGCAACGACGAAGAAAATGTTTTCCATCTGAGGCAGGTTTATTTTATTGGTTCAACTCACTTATATGCCAAGTAAATGTTAATGTGATTGAAGTTTCAAAGTAACAAATATTCAGAGTACGGGTTCATTATGCAACTCGTTCCGAATCCACATACATTTTCAGGGAAACGTGTTGCCATTTGATGCATCGTTTATTATTCATTTAATCAACTTTGCAAATACTGCTGCTTTTTCAACAACAGGATGGTTACGAAACAGTTTTTATCGAAATGTAGACTTACTTTACTTACGATTCGTGACATTGGAGTTGATTGAAGTTTACTTAAAGCGAGATTATTTTATAATTTATGGTTAATATTAATGATTAATATTTCAAGTCATATACATGCATACATTCATAGATGTTCTTTGACGCTTGACTTGAGTACTGTGGAAGGAAGTAGAGGATTGTTACGGTGCTTAAAATTGCTTTTGACGGAAAAAGGCGGCTTGTGTGGCTTTCTAGTTTACACGAATGCCATTCAACTTACCTCACGGTCCTTATTGCCATAGGTGATGCCTAAGTTGGGCATAGCGCGCAAGATGGCCACGAGTGACTGGATCGTGTTGCTGTACACAACGGGCCTATACTGTTTGAAGTCTTCATTTGTGAACCCACTTTCGTGGATAATTCTGTGGACAATTAAACGCTGATTAAGTAGTGTATAATTTAAAAAAAAATACGAACTGTGTTAAATAGAACTATCATAATGGAGAAAAAGAAATCAAAATAAGGTTTATTAATTAGACCAAAAGCATTTGTCTCTTTCGAGTCAGAAGCATTTGAAAGAAATGGGCCAGTGGCAATGGATAGCCATTGCACTGGGCACATGGGGCTCGAATTCTACTACTTGCTTGATTTTCTCCGCATCGCATTTAGGGCAATTTACTGACTTGTCTCTAGAATGCTATCCACACTTTCAATTTAAGGATTAAAAAAATAACCCTAAGTTATTGACTCTACAATAAGAGAAGGGCATCTTGTGAATGCCCGGCTAGCAACGAGCGTTAGTGCCAGTAAAAAATAATAGCCAAGTGCGAGTCGGACTGCGTATGCACTGATTTCTGAGCTGCTGCACAATCCATTATTAATGCTGTGTATTAACAAAAAATATTTTCTTACTTAACTTTTGGCCACTTTTTATGACTAAATTGATTAAAATATACTTAAGTACTTATATACAGTATCAACCGGATTGTTCACTGTTGAACAGGTTGTGTTCAATTTAGGAGGAGTTTGCCATAATCCCCACGCTTGGCAGGCGTCTTGGGGACCGCAGTTTAAGATATCAGTTGAGGAACTGATACTGCAGCAGCGCCTTCTGAGGAGACTGCTCACCTTCCTGTATTTTAACTAAAGCCGCCTCTTACGACACACACATGTAGCAATAGGGGTGACATTATAACCCGGCACCCCACGGGGCCAAGTACTTATATAATATGCATAAATCTAAAATCTCTAAATACTTTTGTTTTTGAGTAAGACTATTAACATTTACGGAGGCTCCACTCTTTCTTCTTTTGAAAATAAAACTCATATCACTAAAATCTACTCATTGAGTTCTAGATTAGACGATGACACGTGCTAGGGTGCGAAAAAAATACGTTATAGACTACAATTACCAATAATTTATTTTTTTTAATTCATTTATTATTATTTTTAAAGTCGAGGTGCGACGCAGACACCTACATTGTTATAATTAATAATGTGTTTAGTACACATAATAACAAGAAAAATATCAAATATTTGCGCAAATTGATTTGATTGACCTTTTATTGGTAACAAACACTTAGCGCCATCTGGGTGGTATTAATTTGACAGTAGGCTTGCCCAATGCGCTCCGTTTTCCTTATAGGTATAAAACCTTTATAAAAGCAGACATTGGTAAATTTTAGGAGTCTGTAAGAGTATAAACTAGTTGCCATAGTATAGAATGGAATTCGACGTTAGTTTTGAGAGTATAAAAGCAATCAGTTAATGAAGCTTTTTCCGAAACCTCATATTTATTAACAAGCAAAAATATAAAAAAAACTAAAGCCCTGCAAAAATCTAGCGATATCCCATACATCCAAATCCCTACAGATTTAAAGTTATAGTGGAAACTCATATTCATACATGAACCCTCAAACCATTACTCTCCTTTTATAAATGAAGGAAATCAACTGTGTCGTCCGCCATTGACAAAAACATTATACAGTTGAGAGAACCAGTTAATAAATGTGGTAAACATTAAGGATTACTCATCGATTACTCAGTGAATCATATTATAGTTCAATTGCATTTAACCTCGGAACAGGCTCCACAACTTATTGAAAGACGTATATTACTGGTTTGTGTTCTGTTTGTCAACGTGGAAGATATCTGGACTGATTCAATACTCCATTGCCAAAAACTTAGGGAAGACCATCCAGCCATGACGTTTTTATGTTATGAAGTGATAAGATGGACATGAAATCTATCTGATGGTAAGCCGCATGCCAACAGCTGCAGTGGCAACTTTCACTTCTTCACACTGAACTGCGCTCGGCACTTCGCCGAAAATTTAGTTTTCATGTCTCGCTCGTCCAGCAATTTCAATCACTACAGTGCTTGCAAGTACTAGCACAGTACTACTTTGACGCAGAATTACAGTTCGATGGTACCAATCAAGACCATCCTGTTAATGAGGGTAAATGGATAACAATCAGAATTACTTACTTGGGAAAACAAAATTTTCGGATAATTAAACATTTAAAGTATAAAACTATCAAAGACTGAAGGAATTATTTGTTATGGACAGTAACCACGATCACTACAGCTGCATAATGCAAACGCTGTGAAGTATACGGTATTTAAATCAGTTATTGGTTACGTATTCCAATAGCTAAGTGTGTCATATATTAAGTTTTCATAACCCTTTTGAAAACAATATAAACGACTGTGCGGAAAACGCTGTATGCATTAGAAATGAATACCAGTACGAGCTATTTCCAACAAAATCAATACAAACGATAAGTTCCCCACTAAACGTAATCTAGTCAATTACTATGCCGCAAAAATTGTTACCTAACGTTATGACGCGTGACGTCATTTTCGCCGTCACTGCGTCAAAGGAGAAGAAAGAGTTCAATTATAAAATGACTCATCCTGTCTTCTCTTGACATTTTTTTATGTTGTTGTGACGGAACAAGCTCGATGCCCACTTAACGTGAAGCGGACTAACCTCTGCCTATAACAGATGCATTTCGTCACAAGTCACGTCTGCGCCCGTCACCTTGAGACATATATGTTAAGTCCTGTAATTTCGCTACCGGAACACACCGTTAGGTGCTTGGCGACAGATTTTCTACTTGAGGGTGGTCACTAGCCAGGCGGGCAATTCGCAAAATACCCTTCCACCTTGCAGTGAAACTCAAGCCCGCGACGAGATTCGGACCATGGACCTGCTGGGCGGCAATCCATAGCCAATGCCATTGAGCCATCACTGCTTCACTTGCTATATAAAGTGAGACGTGAAGTGTTTTTTTCGTTATGCGTTTGGATTTCTATAATGTCTCCATTGTGGTCAAATCAAGGAATCCACAACGAGTACAAGAGCTGAACTGGTTTATAATAACATTTAACTAAGTGGAAACAATGAGGTCATAGCAGTAGATGCGCTTGGCATGCATATTATGTTGCTGCTTATAAGGCATGACATATTTCAATACAATGGAATACAGGCAACGGTCGACCGTTTTAAAAATTCCTTATCTACAAAACTTAGTATAAACTGGAAAACAAAACACTTATCATTCTCCTTACCTTCGAGGCTAATAAATCTACATCAACACTAATATTATAAAGAGGAAAGATTTGTATTTTTGTATGCAAAGAATAAATTTCGACCACATTATCGCTTACCATCAGGTGAGATAGTGGTAAAACACTAACCTATGAAGCATTAAAAAAAAATCTTAAAAACTACTGGACCGATTTGGATGAAATTTGATATGGAAATAGTTTTGACACCTGTGAAAGGACATAGGATAGTTTTTATCCAACTGCGCAAAAAGAGGTTAATCGTTATGAGCGATAATAAGCGCGGGCGGAGCCGCGGCCGGAAAGATATTATTTATTTGCCCTGTAGGGTGCAGGGCTATAATCGCATCCCTCATATCTCCTTCTGGGAATCGTAAGAGGCGACGAAAGGGAAAATACCAGGTCTTCTGTAGAAGCAGCGCCTTCTGTAGACCTGCCCTTCCGCTACGATCCCCAAGACGCCAAGCATTGGGATTATGGCTAACCACCCTGAGGAGCCTGTGCTCAGTGAACGATTCACTCTAATATCCAATCTACAGTAATAAATATTCAGTGAACTTTCAGAAAATACTAACGTACCAAGCATTACGTACTGTAGAAGGGATACAATTAATTTAAGCAAGGTATGAAATTTCAAAGTCCTTGATTAGAACTGAAACGGCGCGTTTTTAGGGTTCCGGTCTAGAACACGAAACCCCATTAGCCTTCTATATCCGTCCATCTGTCTGACTTTTAAAGAGACCTTATCTTTGGGATCGTAATAGGTAACCGGTTGAAATTTTCACATAATATGTGTTCGTATGGCAGATTGCCTAACAAAAAATAATAACAAAGAGTCAATAAAAGAGTCCTAATTTACAAAGCAGTTACCGAGGGGGCGCCAACGACGCGACATAAGCAAAATTCTACTCGGGCGACACCGCGGGCGGAAGATAGTAAACGCAAATGCTCGCAGTGTTTAGACGTGGATTACCCTTGAAGGACTAAAATTATGGGCTTGACTATATAAACGATTTGACGTCAGACGTCTGGAGTTACATAGATTTCTCGCATGGCCGCATCCGGGACGCTGTGACGTCATCGTCCACGTCTAGCGAGAATTACTCAATTTGTGTATTGATTAGTCAACATAGCTATTGTACGAGTTAATAGTATTAAAAACTTTTTTAAGTGCTCGCAGCGATGCAGGCTTAATCGCTCTTATTCGATCAATTAAGTGAAGCAACGTCCGCTGCGGTCATGACATGGATGGGTGACCGCCAGTGGCACTACTACTGAATACTTCTTTGCTTGCCATGAGGACAAGTAAATCCGTCTGTCGCAGTCATTATAGTGTGGTGGTAGGTTATTTTGCTAGAGCTACCACTACTCTAAAGTAGATAATCTGTCGCCAAGCACCTAACGGCATGTTCCGGCAGCTATCCTTATGAGCCAGTAATTTTAGGTAAGCCTGGACAATATCTTCGACCGATATTGGTCAAAGACTAGCCAATAAGCTATGAAAAAAAAACTTGTCGCCGTGGCCTATTCGGAACATTAAAAATGTAGGGTCATTGATACTTCATCTATGCCTATATTACCTATGACGGACTATTGTTCGATATACCAGATCAATATATTAATCATAATTCATGTTATTATATTAGTCATAAAACCGTGTCGTTCATGCCCTAACCTAATCCGTAGTTATCGTGATTTATTGATGGAAACCGTGTCCACAGCATGATTAGATCGCATCAAACAAAGTGCACATTCTTTTAGGGATAGATTTAGGGCATCAACGCAAAATCTGTCTTTCAACATGACATTGGTTTTGAAAACACATACAGCTTTCCTTATACAATACTGTACTACAATACTGTAGGAACTATGGCAGTTTTTGAAGCAGTGATAGCTCAGTGGCTTTGGCTATGGACTGCCGCGCAGCATGTCCATGGTTCGAATCGCACCGCGGGCTTCGAAGGGCATTTTTGCGAATGCCCACCTGGCTAGCGACCACCTTCAAGTTGAAAATCTGTCGCCAAGCACCTAACGGTGTGTTCCGGCAGATATCCTTGAGAGCCAGTAATTCTAGGTTAAGCCTGTTAACACCTTCGACCACATCATCACTTACCATCAGGTGAGATTGTGGTCAAAGGCTTACCTATCAGTGTTAAAAAAAAAGTTACGAGACCCCATTTTTTTCGTTATGGAGGCGATTCCCTTCAAGAAGATCATTATTTCAATTCAGAAAATTTTTTTTGTTTTCATACGGATGTTTTGGCAACATATCTGTGCTTAAGGTATTTTAATAACTGCTCGATTATTAGGCAAAAAAATATGAAGAACAGCTGTTTTATGGTTATTGGAACTCAACGATAACGAATTTTCACATCAAATTTTTGCTAAAATATAAGCAATTTTAAGCTTAACAAATCCGTGTTGATATATTAAATAAGGACTATTATGTCCATGTGAAAAATATTACTTTCTTAAATTTCGAGCATTTCCGTATAACAAATGGTCCAGCCACGAGCAGAACTTTATTTAAATTTTATTTTTCATTACAAGCTTCTGATGCATCTGATGGGGTGATCCCCATTAACTTATTATAATATTACTGTGTAGCTACTTATTGTCAAAGAATATAAATTAGACAGAAAATGTTGCTTTCTGTTGACACAAAAATTTAACAGGGACGGTATTGCCACACAACTGTGGTATGGGAATGTCATACATACAGTACATTTTTATTTTATGCTAACAGGCTGCGACATTACCAGTCTATCTTCTTGGACTTTACGTAGCTACACAGTATATTATGCAAAGTTTAGAACGAGTGTAGTTTTTCGTAACTGCTTTATATAACTCCCGATGCAAACAGAGGGATTTTATAAGTTTAATAAGCCTGTTTGTCTGTCTGTGGCATCATAGCTCAACGAATGGACCGATTTTGATGCGGTTTTTTGGTGGATTTTTAAGCTTACATGATCGAGATGGCTCTTATCAACAATATGTCGCGGGTTACTTAAGATTTTCAAATTTACTCTTGTTGTATTTAGCGTTTGGATTTTAAGACCTTTCAATCGTTTTCAAGACATGCCAAAGTCATATTACAAAAAGGGTTTCTTTCGAGCGGTCATTCTGTAAGATCGGTAGTCAAACGAGACCTTGACGACGGTCTGATGGTAATGATCACTTTTATATCACAACGTCGTCGATAAGAACGTCACAAAGGTGTCACTGTAACTGCTTCAACAAAGTCACGGGTCCACCTTGTGACGTCAGCGCACTATCTGAAGATGGAAACAATGAACAGATCACGGCAAAACACGTGAGCAACTGATAAATAAATTAACACAAAACGTCTGACGTTTTCATTAGGCCGGGAAACTCACGAATTTTCAATTTAAATGTCCACGTAATCAAATCTGGTTTGAGATACGAATACTAATTAACTTTAATTGTGACATAGATAAGCAATTAATTAAAAAGGATTAAAAAGATCGATATATAATGTACCTATTCGTCATTCGGAACTGTCACTCAATATTCAGTTGGTTTGATATCGTAGTGTGTAGGCGACTTTCCAACCTTGTTATCACCGCTAATACTTTATCACCGAAATGTAAAACGCTTGTTGACAACTCCGCGATACACAGATAAGCAGATACTGAATAATATAGATAGGTACTAGGTAGATACGATATTATTGCTTAAGTTACTTGTATTGTACGATTGCCTATTATCCGTTTTATCTTGGAACATCAATCAAACAGAAAGACCCTTCAGGTTTTCTTTGCCGTCCTTTGATACGGTAAGTATTTGAAGATAATGGCAATTTATTCTGTAGGATACTTACTTCATTTGTTTGACTATAGTACTCTTCCCCGATTCACCAGCACCTGTGGACAATGAACGAATGTTAATAAAAAAGTATTGAAAATAACCCTCAATCAAATTTAGAAAATTGGTAGTAAGCGTTTTAAAAATAAACTCGTATAGTTTAGCAACCAGTACATATCTGAGTATTGGTTGTAACATTTCTATTGACTCCATGTGCATCATAAGTAAACAGATGCACGCCCATGCTGAAGATCTTTTAACACCTAAGTAATGCTAGTCCGAGTTTTAAAATCAGCTTCTTCGAATCAAACGTTCTTTCAACCGCTCCGCAATAAAAACCGGCACTGATATAAAAACTTTAATTACCCGCGTAAATGTAAACCGTTACAGTCAACGTTATGCACGTCTTGTTGGTAGAGTGAAAATAGCACCAAGATATAAATTAAAATGCTCCTGAGATCACCTCGCACAAACAAGGCTGTCAGATGTGAAGTCAATATTTCATCCAAAATTATTCCCAGCAGAGCTTCGTCGACGATGCTCGCTTAAATCTATTAAAGAACCTTCCCGAAACGGCCTTCCATTTATTAAGAGAAACGAATTATTTCATTTAAGCGCTAGACGTAAATCATTCGAGTATTATCAAGTCAAAATTTAAAACGACGCATTATTGCCACTTGTGACATCTCTGAAGTCAATGTATAGGCACCCCAGTGATATCTCACATGTTACGTCGAAGATAATAGTTATTTGTAATGCAGGACTACACAGTTGTTATTTAGAAGCTAAGGATTCTAGAATTATATAGACAAAATATAGAAATACTGAGCGTATCCAAGATTTCGACGGTACGAGACGCGAAATAACTTTGCTGCCGAGCGCAACACAATCTTTTCACCTCAATCCAGAGACCATCGAGGAAATAGATAAGTGCATGAAATACACCTTAAATATTATAGTAAAAATTAAGGTACTTAAAATTATAAGTAAATAATCTTGGTAATATTGGATCTAAATATTTTTTTCTGTAACTTTTAGAGAGATTCGTTTTTCAAAAACAATTTCCACGCTAGCGTATAGAAAGCCGCTTTCCACGGTGATTTCGAATGATAAACAGCCCTTTTCGGAGCTTGTGAGGTGAAAATAATATTTCCTATACGTCAAACACTGATAAAATATTTATTTGTACAGTATATGACGACTGCCCACCGCAAAGGCGGTAACGGTATCAGTTAAAAGCCATATGTCGTAGCTTTTATAAATATTAACAATTGAAGATTAATGTTTTGACAAATTAAGTCCGTACTATTCTGCGACAATGGACCCAATTGTTAAATTAAGCACGTGGGCGCAAACACGATCCCTGTCAAATACAGGTTGAAAGTGGCATGACCCCAGTTGATTCTAATTGTCTCGGCGGCAGCGCGAACGGCCGATCTTTGACCTCCAGATACACATATCACCTATACTTGCAGAGACAAATGCACTATAAGGGATTTAATATCTGAATTACTATTGAGAATGGAGGCGAATGTCAAGTAGCCAGTTCATGTTGCAATCAATAATCTCACGCACGCACGCAGCTATTGCAAACGTGGCATGATTATTGAATCAATGGTTTTTGAACTTTGGAAATTTTAATATGATGTGATGATTAAAAATTTATTGTGTGCAACATGACATAGAATAGAGTAGAAGAGTGGATATTGAACTGAGGCGACGATTGATCCAATAAAGAGGACGGAGAGCACGTAATTGTAAAGAGAGCACATGGAAGGATAAATTATGGAAGACGATGATTGATGCAACATGAATCGTAAATATCGTATCACAAGGCGAAGTAACAATTCTTCAATACCAGAAACGGTATTTAAATTTTATTATTTTTACAAATCTTTACGAATCTTTAGTGAAACATTATTTCATAGGTTATCAATATAGGTACGAGTACTACATATTTGATTCGTGTTCGTGGAACTTCCACAATAAGGTTCGCGTGTTAAGAGATTGTTCCCCGGCGTCAAACATAACCACTTTCGAAATATTCTATTGACTATATTATGAGATGTTACATTAAGAGTTCATTTCTGAAGTTTCATAAAGTTTTGAAGCATAGTGCGTGTTGAAAGAATATTGTTTCCCATACGATGGAACGTATTTTTTTCAACAATTTTTATTTTGTTCTGAACGTCGTCGTAAACTTCATAGATGATTCTTAGTGTAAATGTGTGTATACTCCACAGGCAAATAGCAGATAATGAAAACCGGCTAAGTACGAGTCATAGGTACTAAGAATCTCATTAAAAAATATATTTTTTTGCTAGATATCTACAAAAAACATATAAAAATGGTGTATCGGTACCGAAACCTTCAACGTCAAGTCCATAAGTCATTTGGCCGGTATTTATGAAACCCACACAAAGTATGCTTTGTGCGTAGCGATTATCAAGGAATAAAATTGTATGTATGAATTTTAGGTTTACATACTTAGTAAATCAGTGAGCTAATAATGTCTTGTAGTCTTTTTTCTGCATAATATTCCTACCCTAATAGGGTTGGCACAATATGTTCCATTTAATTTTTTTTCGACATTTTAAGGAAGTAATTTTATTAATTTATGTGTCTGTCTCGATGGGTGTACAGTGTGCACTGCATTGTTAGATATTCTGCTTAACAAGAAGTAGTGCAGGTGGTGGTGTATATAGTAGAAAAGATGGAAACAACACCTGTTTATAGCCGTCAAGTGCACTGAAGTAGATGAACTGAAGACTGAATCAATTCAGAACTAAATACTGACTTCTACTAAATTGGTTATGTAAATAATATGTAATGCACAGATTCAGAAAGGTCAAAGGAAATCACGACTAAAAAAGTTTATGTTCACCGGCCGCAACCACAAAAAGTTATATACTTCTGTTTTTTTTTTCTTTAGTAAGGAAGTACCCTCAAATAAATGCTTAATTTACCTAAAAAAATTAGTATACCTAAAAAAAGCATAATTTGATTAGGCCTATCAACGACATTACAAAACTGTGTAATTTAATTTGATTTCTAATACGTCGCGCATTTGTAACAATACACATTTTTATTATTCAATATTTTTGTATAACGCCTATCTTTAATTTTGTTTGAAAACCAAATCTCAATTACCTACCTAGTATTTAAAATCGATAAGGAAAACCATTTGACATGTTCAACCCTACTCTACCGTAACTAAGTAGTGAGCAATATGATGGAGTGACAGGTAAGGTCGATAGTCCATAGAGCCGTGGGTAGGTTTTGCACCATCATCACGATAAAATCGTCGCGTGCTGCGCCGCCGTGCTTGTCTGATAAACTTGTTCGTAACGTCTCGTCGACACGGCTTCATCAATTCTGGTACGCTCTTGTAACATGACACAAAATTATTAACGAACTAAGTTTGAAGAACACGTACAAAACTGCGAAAAATAAAAACTCCAATCGGAAAGATATGTAAGGTATGATGAATTGTACAAAGGTTACATCAACATTATCATGTTGTGATGGATTATTCATGATAGAAATAGCAGTTATATTAAGATATAACTGCTATTTCTATCGGCTATCAGCGTTTTTCGACTGCTGCTCACACACCTTTCGCACACATTATCATTCTTTACGCAGTCTGTCCATATTTGCTAGATTTCCCTTTCCACAATATGATATTTTAATTGAAATCATTAATTTAAAACTGCTCTAATAAAACTAACTACTCGCTAATAAGAATGACAAAAGAGAAAGTTGGCGATTGCGCCGCAGTCATAAATTTTAACGAGATCTAAAAGCGAAAGACGCCTATTTTCTATACAACCGTTAGACTAATTACACAAAATGTTGATCGTACGAGTTCGTAGCCATTAGCGGAGTCATATCAATCAATGCGAACGACGATCCAGCCATATGGCGAGCCATAATCCATAAAGATTGCTCTCAACACCAGGCAAAAACTCGTTACCATTTACGTACCTATAAAAATTGCTAAGCGATTGCACAACCGCCGTGATCATACCAAATACGCATGTGACATGTATGTCAACTGGACGCCTTGGTCTTGCGCTACTAGTTAATTAATGTGTCACGTAGTAAGTGGTGCACATAGTAACTATTATTTTAATCTGTGGTCGTGCGTGAGCATTAGACGCGTGCTTGACCGTGAATGCTCATTCAAGAGATACGAGTACAAACAGTATTGAGAAATAGGTAATAAAGAAATAAATAAAATGTTCCTGCTAACCCGACGTGACGTCATAAACGCCAAGCAGCCTAACCGGAAGAATTTTCAACTCGTTTCGCTGTCACACGAAGCTTCATCGGGAGATCTTGACTTTTCAAAGACACGATCGAAATATTAAGAGGGAACGATGCCTGCAAGAAATAAAATGAAAAATTCACGAAATCGAAGTTTTTTTTACTAAACAAGAGCAGATTCAATTACTTATTTATTAGTATTAAAATTTTAAGACGTTGATATATCTAGGCTCCTATATGAATCATCAAGAGACGCGGCAAGCACTTCTCCATAATTATAGAGGATATAGTACCCAGTTGACCAGTTTGGACGAAACCTGTACCAGCTATACCAGAAACCAATTGTTCCATACTTGAACCATTTTACACTTTAGGTATTATGAAGTGATTGCTAAAAGCCTGTTATTTGGCAGGGTCTGCACAACTGCCTTCTTGGGCCAAATTTACGATTTAACAAATTTTTCGGCTGTTTTCCAGTCTCTAGACAAAGGTTGATGCGTCAACACAGAAGTCAATTCAAATGCACACGATTTTAGAACTGCTGGCCTTGTTCACGTTCAGTTCGCGCAGTAGCCTACGCACTTCAATCTGACGGATACGAAATTCCGGCTTATATACCTTACATCCAGTGGGGTATGGTGGCGTTTCAACTACAGTATCTAAACGGGAATATTCACCAAAACTTAATTATTAACGCAAGTATGTTACAGATACAGATTAACTATTGATAAATTATATAAGAATAGATATAGAAGTATCTAAATCTTATAGTTCCCATATAATAAGAGCCGAGACTGCTGACATAATCTACTAGGCCTTACTCAGGAACTTAGAATGTATTTAAGGAAAACCCAATGTGAACTCAAAGTGCAATAACGATTAATGTTGGATTATAACAAATAAACAATGTACTGAAACGCAAGAAAAGGAAAGTAAAGACAGGTGTTTCCTATGCCGCCGAGGAGCGACGTAAGCGGCAACGCAAATAGCCAAGTGTGTCAATGGACATGCTCCAATGTCAAGATCAAGGCAGTTCAAGATTTTGTAATACTGCATACCTTGGTACTTTAGATACGATTGGAGCTCTTTTTTGTTCACATTTAGAGTAGCGAATCTTCTACAATATTTGTCAATCAGGTTGATTGAAGCGAATATTATAAAAATATATCTATGATTGGGTTTGTGTGCTCTACCTGTACTTTGACAGTCAGAATGTCCACTGCTGAACACAGCCTTCTTCATTAAGGGGGTTTTGCCTTAATGTCTACGCTTGGCATGCGTCTTGGTGATAGCAGTTTAAAATATCAGTTCCTCAGATGGTGCTGCTGCCCACCTTCCGGAATTTCGTACCTCAGACGCCTACAACAACATTCACAGGTACCGATGGGGGTGACATTCTAGTCCGGCACCCTTCGGGGCACGGCAAGGAGGATGCTGCTCATAACTTCTACTTTGATTTAAATTAAATTACGATAGATTACGACTTTTTACTGATATTAATATCTTTAAAAAATTATATCATATACCTATGACATACTTGATCAGCATTTGAATGAAAGTTATAAGATGTTTACTATTATAATTATAAAATATATATATATATTTTAGCATATTTTAATTACATATATACCTAGGTGAAATGCTCCTTTTGCGAACTATAGTTCCAATAAGAACAACAAAGAATGGTGAATCACTTGTTAAAAGCGATGCTTGCTTGGCTCACGGCTTGGGTTTAATAGTAAGTAGATCTGAAACTTTTATAGTTTAACCCTGTCTGTGGCTGCCATCATTGTCTCACTGTCTGTAGCTAAGCGTCTGGCTAGCTTCTATTTTCTTATAATTAACTTCCACCTAGAGGCAATGTCGTTTAATTCACGGCAAAAACAATAAGAACTATTGGATGGGTTGGGGTCAGGTATAAGGCCAACCCTTAAATAGAGGCAATCACCATAGTATGCACTGATAATTGAAATAAAAAATGTACACCATTTTTGTTACGGGGTTTTTTGTCAAAAACTAAACAAGTAAAAATATCAAACTCCAGTATGTACTTTATGAACAAATACTAAAAATTGTGATTAAATAATTTAAGTTTTAAGATGTGATCAAAACAAACTAACTTTTCTATTTTCACGGGTTGTCACAATTTATTAGCCATACCATAAGCAGGTATGTTTCTTCAATCTCAGTACATGATCTGAACATATTCCAGACAGAAGTTACTAAGAATGAAATGAAGTCACTACACACAAAGAAGAAATTATCTTTCTATGTTGTTGTTCTGTCCTCATCCATAAGGATAATTAATAAAATACAGATTTAATCTCCTCTGCAAATAAAGCTCTTTCTTTAGTTTTGGGATACTATATTGAATATATTTATAGCCAGTGGAAAAAATTGCAATATCAAACTGGATCCACTACTTAAACATGTGGCATGAATGTCACATTTTAGTTGATTAATGTGTAATATTAGGTATTCCAAGGAGGTATGGTTTCCGAGGTGAGCCATAAAAGTACAGCGAAAACTTTAAACATTATGTTCCTGTGTTGATGTATTTTGTGTTGTTAAGGAAAACATATATACTGTACCAACCCCAGAAGAAAATGGGATACAGGTAGGAAACGATGATGATTAATTAATTATGCACTATGTACTGAGAATAAACGCTTGAACAAATTAAGAAATAAAAACCAGCCAGGTAAGTGTTGCACTCATACACTGGAGGTATGTACCAGCACACAATATATCTATTGAATGTCACATCACATATAATACCCACAACATCCACCGTGAGCAAAGGTCTCCGCCATTATGAGTTTGCCATGATTCTTGGAGGCTAAAACTTGGAATGGGTCTTGGGAATTACAGTGCCTGATGGCAGTCCTTTAGAAGATGTTGCCCCTTATAGGTATTTTTTCCTTCCTCGCCGTCTATGAGAGTATGGGTGGGTGAAATTCTAGCCTGGCACACCCATACCATGAGACTAAATTACACTTGTATATAAATAAAAAAAGATAATTGACAAACTAAATGGCCAATTCCAAACCAGTGTTAGACAACCATGTTCTTTAAAACAGTCCAGGACATTGAGGATAGTGTATGAGTAGCAAATTTTCTACAACATAGTTGCATCATAATTACAAATAATAAATATTTAATCTCTGTATGCTTATACTTTAGCATTAAACCATCTACGCGTCATTATATATCTTTGCATCATGGTAGGGCATTTTGTGAATGCCCCCTCGCTAGCTACGACCCTCAAGTAGTAAATCTGTCACCGAGCATCTAGCAGAGTGTTCCGGCAGCTGTCTTTGAGAGCCAGACATAGGTTAGCCTGAAACTTACCATCAAATGCTAGCCTATCAGCTATAAATAAATAAATCTTATTTTGCCTTGGTTGTGTTAAGAATTCCCATACATAATGATTTTACAATCTAATAATATATTATTTTTCAGGAAACTAGCTAACTATAAGCCTAGATATACTAAACTACAAAACTGTGTTTGTGTGGAAAAGCTATGCCTACATTTTCCTTAAGATCAATTCTTTAACAAAAAATATTGTTACAAAGAACAGAATATCACTAAATTCTGATACAAAACCTTTTTCAGTATGATACCCAAAGATTTTCAACATACAAAGTGAAACAGATTTTTTATGTATCCGAGAGACTAAGCAAAATGGACATTTAATATTTTTTTTTTACCGGCGGTATGCCTTTATTAAACAAAATACTATGAACTATATACAACACTACGGCTACTACAATAAAAGCATTTAGACAACCTATAAGCCATAGCAGACTCATAGGCAGTCTAAATGCTCCAACCCACTCCCAGCAACGCTGCTGGCAGCATTGCCCCGTTGAATTGCAATGCTTATTCATTGAGCCAAATATGTGCCAGCATTTTGATCACGCGTCGCATCGACCAAGCGCTCAGATAAGTTTTTGTATGCCTGATAGTTTAGCCTTTCCCTACTGTTTCACCTGATGGTAAGATTGGTAAGTGATGATGTGGTCAAAGATGTTGTTCAACCTAGAATTACTTGGTTATACTAAAGGTTACAGAAAATATAAAACCTAATTATCCTGTTAGTATCTTATGCACCAAAATTCAGGCATTTATGATCGAAGTTCAATTGTTATGTTCATCTATGATATGCATGACTTAAATTAGTAAAGCTATGTATTTTGGTTAAAATTTAGATATAAACATAATAAAGACAATGAAATCATGGTTTAGTTTGTCACTTATGAAAGATCCATTTACCTACTTTACTTAAGAGACTTATTAGTATGGTCTATATTAATTGGTTACTCTCATATTAGATGTTGTATAATTAACTATAGGAATGATTGTACTAGATAAGTAGCATGCCACTACTCACTTTAACTAGAGTATGGTGTTGCTGTAAGTGAGGCGCACTACAGCGCTCTTTAACATGTTAATATTAAACGCAAGATAAATAATATACAACCATTGGTCTTGTGTGTTGTTAGTGGATGTTATTGTTATGTTATTAATTAATGAAATGTTCTTGAGTTATCTTTTGTTTTGTTTGATAAAACATCATACAGAATAAATGTATTGCTTGTGTAAATAAAAAAAAAAATTTAGTTAAGAATTAAGTAATCAATTAAATAACTACCAAAATGTAGGTCTTTTAGTGGTTTTAGTCGATAGATGAAAATTTTACTTAATTTCAATCGGTTTATATTATGGTAAATGAAATAGAATAATTATTAAAGAGCTAATGATAAAACCATGTTGAAAAATTAAGAAAACTGGTCCTAACCACCACCATAGAAATGACTCTTTGTAGAAGTTGAAGAAAGACAAGATAGATATCAGTGAGTAAAAATTCAACTCGTCATGATTGTATTTGTGAGTAAATTAACAATTTATAAGCAAGTATACAAAGAATTGAAAAAAGTGAAGCAACAACTGTTTACAATAAGAGCTACCATCACATTCAAATATTGGCAATGGTTCAAGTGCATGTCAACAGGTACAATATTGTGATGATTTGTGATTATAACTGCTGTGTTCTTTATATAAGAAAATAAAACAGATTATAATATGTAGCTACTTTAAATTTACAGGAATATCATCTGGTAGAATAAAATAGTCTTGTTTACACACTCTAATTAAAGTTGGTTTTCAAACATGTCCATAAACTGGGAACTGCTATTTGATAATGATATTTGCCAAATCCTTATTTACTTTGAACTTATCAGCAACAAGAAAAAAAATGGTGAAACAATATATTTGAGTCATTGTAATCGCTTTGGTAGTTAGTTCATGGTTGTATGTATTAAGCGTGAAAACTTTTATAAGTTAACTTAATGAGAGATTAGATAAGCTTTGAATGGAAATTTAGTTGTATTGTAGAAAAAGCTTTTAAAGATAGTTTGGTGTAGCTTGAAAAATGAAGAAACTGAGTAGTGAGCAAATTATGGCTTAAGATGACAATATTTATATTTAGGTATTATATAATGTACCTCTAATTATAATTCTAATTAGATTTTCTTTGGCCATGCATTTCAGCACAGTGCTAACAGTAAAACATAACTTATAGACATTACTAAGCATTCAGATATGTAAAATAAATTATAATAGTGGTAGTTAGGTATGTACCTAGATTAATTTCAAAAAATTTGGAAAATAATACTCATGGTCTGTCTGACCAATACGCCATGGTCACTCATCAAGAAGTGACGAGAAATATGTTCTGATATAATTAGTACCTACTAATATGAAAATATGAGCATGAAATTAAAAACAATAGACCAATACTATAATAAGTTCATGGGATGATTACCAGTAAAGAATTCATTTTAATAACATATTATTAATTATTATTAAGTTAGCTTTAGATGTCAGTTAAAAGTAGAGAAATTTTCATGTTTGATAGCTAAAAAAAAGAAAATAAATATGAAGTATGGTTCAAGCCAATGCTGGGGTTTGTAGAATATTTCATAAATTGCCATAGGTAATGTAGGCACTATTTTATGGTAAAATGTGTCAATGAGACTTCAATACAGCGCTTTAAAGATAACTGTTATAAATTGAAATGTATTCATTGTAGCTGGTAATTAAATGACAATACAGCTGATATACAATGGACATTGTTACCCACACTAGTCCCAATACGATAATTTAGGCATTTAGAACACTTCCTAAAATGTAAAACAAACAGGAACTTTCATTTGCGCGGAACTACGGCACATACCAGCATAACGAATAGTATATCGCGAGAGAAAGCTGGCTAGCTAAATTGTTGTTGCAATACAACTGAAATAAAATGTCTTGAGTACATAGATCGGTTAGAAATGACACTCCTCACTCCAAATTAACTCACTGAGAAGCATCAATAGAAACTGCGAAATCAATCAGATGCGATACCAGAAGATGGGTGCGGTCAGCGTAACGAGGCGCAAAATCAAAGTACAGCGTACCTAGGAGGAGTAACTTGATGTCCTTAGAGGCCTGGATGCCATCCTCCTTTAGGTTCCTCTCAATCTGTCTGCTGCGAGCGGCAGCAGCGCGCTCCTCAGCCGACTGGGCGCACCCCATGTCGGCAGCTGTCCCTGTGCTTCGGCCGCCGGCCGCCCCGGTCCCCGAGCCGGGCGCGCTCTCACCGCTTCTTCTGCATGCGCCTCAAACGCGTCCTGCCGCTGCGGCCCGACCGGACCCACCCTACACAACGACAGCCAGCACCGAACACACAGTAACCTAATTGTACCACTATTTCACTGTTCCTACGATTCCAATACAACACTAAGGTCTTCAGGTCGATACCACTGTTCGGACTTTTGAGATTATATACAACGACCGGCACAGAAAACGCGCAACGGCAGCGCTAAATTTAATTGATTTTGTAAATCCGTTTAGAATACGAGATAATGGCGGCCGGATGACAAGCACCAACTCCGCTCCGCTCCGTGACAGCGACCGCGCCCCGCTCGACTGACGTTCGGTCGCGTTCGGAATAATTCGTCCGGCCTCGCTCACACATGCGTATAGGCCCATCGTTATGTGAGCGAGATAACAAAAGCCAATGCGCTAAATCAAAGACAAACTTTTTTCTCTCCAATTTTTCATGGTGGCTGGCGGTAAATTTAAACTATATGTCCCTGATACCTATTATGTGGATTTCTAGAATTTCAAACTCACATTCTCGATACCTAGATAATACTAAACTAACTTGTCTTCTCTTTTTTTATAATATCCACATTTAACCCAAAAGATACAATAATAAAAAAAACTGCAAAACAGAATCAAAATAAAAATTGGGTGTTACACGTTTCTTTTCCTTCATGAAATAAGTAATGGGGAGAAATTTAAATTAATGTCTCACCGGCGCGCGGCTGCAGACGAAGAATCACAGCTACATAATATGGAAACCACACACTAGGAGTTAAAAGCACGGGCACTAGATGCTTATAATCATATACGTACGATTTAAAAGATGCTGTATCTTTTAAATCGTACGTATATGATTATAAGCATCTAGTGCCCGTATACTTTGGCAAATAAAAAAAAATAATAAGTGAAAAATATATACATAGTGGACCCAATTATAATTTCGTAGTTTTATTTTTTGCTGTATTGTAAAGTGGAGGGTTACTACAGACGAAGCGCTCGTAACGAAGTTTGCTTAGCCATTCTTAACCGATCAGCTAAGTTAAGCAACATCTGCCGCTGTCATAGCTTGGATGGGTAGGTACTGTCACAACCGCTAGCGGCAATTACTACTGAGCGCTTCCGTGCTTCGGAGGGCACGTTAAACCGCCGGTCCCGGTTGTTGTCTTAGGATGACAGTCGTACTAGCATGGTGGTATGGCATTTTGCGAATGCCCGCCTGCCTAGCTACCACCCTCAAGTAGAAAATCTATCGCCAAGCATCTAACGGTGTGTTCCGGCAGCTGTCCTTGAGAGCCAGTAATTCTAGGCTATCCTGAACAACATTTTCGCCCTCATCATCATTTACCATCAAGTGAGATAGAAGTCAAAGGCTAGCCTATCAGCTATAAACAAATAAATACGAAATTCAAACTTATTCGAAAATATTTGGTTTGGCATTAAAAATAAACCAGATTAACGTTGCTAAAGGTAAGTACTGCAAAAACCTGATTCTTGTCTTGTCTTTGCATTATATCGGTAGTTAAATAATAATGCATTATTGCAAAGGTCGCGTAAAAGGTAATTATTGCAGGTCGAGTATGAGTACGAAGGCCGAGCCGCAGGCGAGGACTTCAACGACACAAATCAGGCTATTGCCATTTCCGCCGATGCATAAATTATTTTTTTCTTTTCTCAAAAAAATGCAAGAATTCAAATTTACCTGGTTTGCTAAATATATATTATCATCTGCGGAGCTCAGTAAACCAGCTTTCTGTTATTACTTAGCTCCCCAATTTTTTAAAGTCATTTATATTACATTTTTAAATCATTCATTTTATAATCTTCATAACTCATAAAATATGTAAATAAAACACAAAAACAGGTGATATCTTTTTACTCCGAAAATGGGATCAATAGACAGATCAAGTAGGTCAGAGAAGAAGCAATAACTCGTATGATTTTTATTGCATAATTTTTCCATGGTGATCGTATGTTGTAAAACTATATTTTTAAAATAGGAACTGACTTCCATCTCGAAAATTATAAAATAGGTAACTAGTAAAAGTCAGACCATGATAAAGTGAGGTCAGTATTTTGAATCAGCTTGGTACAGACTTAAACAAGTTATTTCGTACATATCAGAGATATTAAGAAGTCGGTTGTATTTTAAAAAAATTGTATTGACTATATTGGTGCATACTGAATAATAACAAAAATATTTTTAAAAGAATCTTAAGAAAACATTAAATAACATTTTAATGAAAGTTGAAACACTTAAAAATATAAATAGTGACAATTCCGCCTAATTTTCCTGTTATACCCACGTGACGTCACAAACGCCACGCGGCCTAACCGGAAGAATATGGGACTACTTCTCTTCTAAACGAAGCATCTTCAGGAGGTCTTGACTCACCGAGCGCACGATCGAGACAGATGCATACTGCTTACAAGATCATCGTCACTCGCCTAAAATACTGTTAATCGTCTCGGCCATATCCATAAATCAATCAGATTTTACAAATAATTGAATGTAGGTAACGATTGATTACCTACTAATAATTTTATAAGTTATCAAAATTTAAATAGGACTAACTTGGAGGAGGGAGTATTTATAAGTATTTAACCTATTCTCTATCCAACGTAGGTGCGTAAATTATTTAAAACTCTTTTTTTGGAACTTGGTTAAAAACAACGATTTTAGAGTTATTCGGTACGAGGGCAATTTTAGCGCAGTAATACAAATAGCACTATAGATAAATCTACACCAGAGATACCATACAGAGTTACATGACAATCATAAAAAAAAAACGCAAAATTTCGACTGCAACAATGGATTATTTAAAAAATACAAAATTAAAACACGTACCTACCTACGTGTTTTAATTTAACTATTTGTTTTAGTTTTATTGCAATATGTGAAAGATTTAGCCAAAATTGTACCATTTATTTATTCTATTGTTAATAAAATATTATGTCATTCAAATTTCTTCTTTATTATTAATAATATTCTATAATATTTATAGAGTAGAGTGATTTTCTGCTTTATTTATGGTTTAGTCAAGTGTTACCCACTCAATTTAACACAAAATAAACGGCCCGTTTTGACATTGGTCTTCGCGACGTAACTAGTGATGTAACCATATGGCTCGGTACTTGAAACTCACGATAAATCGATTCAAGTTTGCATGAGTATTTGATCGATTTGTATATGAATTTGAAAGTGAATTGGATTAAAGTTCTTATGAGAAAATTTAATTTATCTTTGATATTGGAGGTAATAAACTAAAATTAACTTTGTACATTTTAAAATTACGCAAACTTACGAAAGGTCAATTTTCTATCAGTAGTTTTGTTACAATAAATGCAGCCGTGGCATCTATTAGTTCTGGTGAGGTAGGCGAGACACTTGTAGGGAATGTGACGGCTTTGGTTAACTTGATGTTGTCGGGTCAGGCCAACAATGAAAATACTGAAATTCTGTACGCCATGAATTTATGTGAGATTAATTTAATGAAGTCAGAGATTTGAAATATATAGATTAGTTACCTATATCCGAACACCACTGCTCTAAAAGTTTACTAGAATTTACCTATATACATACCTACGCACATGTATATGCAGTTTGTAATGACAAGGAAGGAACGTTCAAATACTATGTGTCATATCTGTAGTTACAAAGAGATAAATAAGCAATTCGTGCTACCACCGAACCGCCACGAGACGTTCCTATCACCATTATGCTGCGATCTCTTTCACTCTCTCACACCAAACGATACACATATCTCGCTCATCCATTTCATTGCGATTAGTTCCTAAGATAAAACAAAATGTCGATATTTTCTATTTCAACAATAAAAGCAATAATTACGCGTGAAATGAAACAGTTTTCTTATCTCTCACAGTGCCTGTATAATTGGTACAGAGTCTAAAGACACAAGAAAGGCATATTGTCCACAGATTATTCCTAAAATACACGATTAGCGGCGATGTATTCACCGGACGCTCGGAAGTGTAAGACTGGTAGTGACTCAGGTGATTACCCTGAATTCGTCTAGTAAATATGGAGGCCATACAACACATCTACAGGTAAAAAAATCTTAGGTTGAAGTAGGTACCATAACAGTTCAAAAGTACGTATTATCACAATATTGTGCGCATGGTACCGACTTCGACATGTTATTTCACACTTTTGAGTGTTGAATTAGGTTCCATTTTTTTTAGGTTAACTCTCTTTTTCGGTTTTTTATTGTCCCTTGGTACTTACGGGATCGATTGGCATTCACTGGTAATGACTATATCATTGAGATAGTAAAAACTCTTCAGTTATTGGAGTGTAACTCAAAAACGGCTTGACCGATTTTGATGAAATTTAAATGGAGTTACACAGCAAGTATCAGTTTAAAAAAGCAACCTTTTTCTACAAACAAAAAAATAATACAGACGAGCTGAGAAACTCCTCCTTTTTTAAGTCAGTTAAACAGATGATGGTATTAGGCGTATAACAGTATGCACCACCTATTGTCGCCTCTGACCCAATGCGGCTGTAGGAAAAAGGCTATATTTTTAAGTAATTTTTTTCAACCACTAAAACACGTATTTGGTTCGCTGGGTGGTTGTGAAGCTGTTATACATTCACTTCGCACATTTCTTGATAAAAACTGTGGAGATGTGCTTTTGAAGGTAGATGTTAAAATTAAAATGCATTCAATTCTTTACATAGGCACCCTTTTGACTGAAGTGAAAGATGAAATTCCGGTGTTATACCCTTTTCTTTGGCAATGCTACGGCAAACCGTTAACATTGACATAACAAAATAACCTTAAAGTGTTCCATAGTATGTCAACAGGGTGATCCCTTGGGACCAGCCATCTTAAGCCTTGCCACCCACGCAATAACAGTGTATTTAATGACTTGCAACCACTTATTGACGATTTTCGTTTTTTGGCATTGAAATGAATTTTTCCAAAAGTGAACTTTTTGTTTGTCATATTTGTCCGGATAAAGTTTAGATTATTGAAAAATTTAACTTACTTGCACTTATATAAAATTAGTACAAAAAGTTCGCTCCGTCGTTTGGGTTCACCGACACTTGACGATTCTTAAACACCATTTGTCAAAGAACAAATCAAAACTTTAGAAATTCTTTTAGCAGATTATTCAAAATTAACGCCAATGGCTTATACAATTATAGGATTTTGGCTTTTCGTTCCTAACATACTATTAGAGACGTACGGAAGGGTTACTGGAACATCGGGAAATTTTATCGGCCTCAATTTGGATTTAGGAAAGGTTTTGGCACTACTTATTATCTAAGTATATTCATGTCAGTTATTTGTATAGCTTTCTCTAGAAAATAAAATTTATTGGAATTATTTTAGACATTATAGCCTATAGGTGTTTATGATAATGTTATTCTTCATGTCCTGAAACAAAAAATGATTTTGCTTAGTTTGCGAGCGAGGATGACTCTTACTATATTATATTATACTTAGTTTCTAGATAGGTAGACTCATATCTGTAAGGTTCCAAAATACACTTTCTTCACCAAGGTTGATTTGTAAGGGCCTACCTCATGGGTCAGTTATGAGGCCTTTATTAAATAATTTGTACACTTGTGACATACCAAAGTGCAGATTAATTTTGTGTAATACTGGAATTTGCTGATGATATAGCCCTATATTATGCTTCTAGTTCTCTGTTGGATTTGGTATCACGCCTTAACTAAGCCCTTATGTATATCTACTCGTATACTAATATTATAAAGATGATAAGATGATGACTTGTATTTTTGTATGCAACGAATAAACTTAAAAACTACTGGACCGATTTGGATGAAATTTGGCATGGAAATAGTTTGGTATCCGTGAAAGGACATAGGATAGTTTTGACTCAACTGCGCAAAAAGGGGTTAATGGTTTAACAAGATAACCGACAAGCGCGCGGGTGGAGCCATGGCCGGAAAGCTAGTAAATGAATTATTAAAAATAATGGACTATCTTTACCTTCTGATAAAAGTACTGTAAAATACATAAGTGGTAATTTTTCTGGGAACAAATTAATCCCTGATGTTCAAATATGTATTAGTGAATTTTGTCTTGATGTAAGTACTCAAGCAAAATTTTAAGGTGTTATTTTAGACTCTTCGTTATCAGATATATTGAACATAGATTACATAAGAAATAAATGTAAAATTAATATAAATATTCTTCATGCTTTATCTGGGGTTTGGTGGGGATCTTTTTTGATTACGCTACATTTCCATTTTGGATTATGCTACATTTCTCTTATAACCATGGAATACAATCTCGTTAAGATCTTTTGATTTGATCCAATACAGATGTCTTCGTATAAATTCAGGTGCTATGAAATATTCTCCCATAAATGCCCTTCAAATAAAATTGTCCCATTTATCTTTGTCGATAATTACTCAGTGATAGTTTTTTTTTCAAGCCGTTAATTATTATTTCCTTATATATTATCTATCTACCCAATTTTGAATAGACTTCATTGTCTCGCTATTTTAGTTCGTTCTTTGGACTACTGGCGTGATAAAGAGCATTCTTTTGTGTTGAATTCTTTTAATAAGCTTTTCAGTGTGACTTTTCCTTGGTTTCAATTTCCTATACATTTTTCTTTTTATTGTTCCCTACTATTGTTTAGTATATAGACCAAAATATATTCTTTTCGTTTTGGTATACATTAATTCAGTCCACAGAACCTACACTAAGAATTAACTTGCGTTGTAGGTTTCTACTTGCTCTTCAAATTCAAAGTTTTCAAATATAATTTAGGTTGCCAGAGAGAAGAAAATCATGAGATAGGTTGCGTTGGTAAGTATTAAACATATTAACGACATTCTAATTAACATACTAAGCTTGTTACGTAAGTGTGTTTTTGAGAGTGTCGTGTGTGTGAGGGTGTGTGTGTGAGTGTATCAGATAAAGATAAAAACATACATAGCACGTACATAATTCATATATGCATACATACACATATAATATACATATACACACATATACATGCATACGTATACACATATTATATGAATTATATTATTCATGTTTTTATCTTTATAAAGTCTTCAGCATCATCAGGGCTCAGACTTTTTAACCAAGTGACGACTGTCTGCTTCTCTATTGTTTTTGTGAGCATATCTGGGTGAATTTTGCAGACTTTGTTATAGTCCTTTATGTCGATGACAGAACTTCTGCGGCGTGCGTTTGTGAAGGTGAGAACTTTAGTTTTGTCAACATTTAAGGTCAACAAGTTGACACGTAGCCAGTCGTAAACTATTTTAAGGCCAGCCTCAGCATGGGCTCTGGTCTCTTCCCAGATCTTACCCGCACAGATCAATACGGTATAATCAGCGTACGAGAACATTTTTGTATTGGGCAGAGTAAGGTTACATAGATCATTCATGTAAACTAGGAATAGTGTCGGGCATAAAGCACTACCCTGCGGGACTTCATAGATGATGGCTTCATCACCACTAGTGACTTTGGGTCCTTCCCGTTAAATAGTATCAGAGTTGAACCTCGAATTCCAGCGTGCTCAAGCTTCTTCACAAGAATGGGAGAGACAGAGACAGTATCGAAAGTTTTAGCAGGGTCTAGGAAGACTCCAATGACTTTCTTTTTAACTCCTATGACTTTCTTTTTACTATCTAGCTCACTAACAATAAATTTGTTATCTCTGTTTCAGCATTATATGTAGACCTGCCATCCCGGAAGCCAAATTGTCGCGGTGATAGTATGTTAAATTTTACCAGATAGGAAATTAATCTTTTATTCATTTATTTGTCAAGAATTTTTGAAAATGATGGCAGTACATAAATTGGTCCCTGTTACCACCCTTGTAAATTGGAGTTATAATGAAGGTTTTATAAATTGTTGGAAATATTTCAGAGCTTAATTATACTCGTATCGCAAATGTGAGTAATGATTGGTACTAGAGTTGACACAGACTGTTTAATAATTTTAGATGATATGCCATCAAAACCCACCGCACAGTAATTTTTCAGATCTTTAAACAAACTATCGATCTTTTTGTTGGTTTCCCAGGAGCCAATAGAGTTAACATGTGAAAGTGATTGGAAACCAGTACTGTATACAAGATATTTTTTACAGCTGTCAATTTTGTTGGCTAATAATTTTCCTACATTGGTGTAGTAGACGTTGACGTAGTTTATAGGTGCTAGAGGGGAATTTTTAGTTTTAATTAGGGTTTCCTTGCGACTCTTCACTTTTGCAGTACCAGTTATATTCCTGTATGTAACCCAGGTCTTTTTGATATTGGATTTATTTTTATCTAATTCAGCTTTGTGGTAGTAATTTTTTAATTTCTTTAATAATATGTGGCAGAAATTTCTGTAACGGGAGTAGGTACGTCTATTTCAACGTTTCATTTTTTGTCGTTTCTTCAAGACTTATGATCACGAGTACGAATACAGCAGATAGGGTTTTATATATATCAGATAAATACCTGTACATAAAAATATCAGTAGTGTAAATAAAGCTGAACACTGCAAAATGTCCAATTATTCTTGAAATTCTGAAACTCCTAAATAGATAATTATTGCTAAACTAATGGTAATGCTTTTAAAATATAGGCCAAGATCTGCTTAAGCATGCTCTGGAAGGATACGGTCATCAAGTACACACCTATCATTCTATATACAACAATATATTTCATGTTGGTGGTGTTGGTACGGGATTGATATCGCACACAACCCGCAAATGGCCGGTGTTTAAATGAAAACGCTTAAATTTGTTGAACAGTCCTTCCGCTGACCATGAAGAAAAGCTCTCCCGAGCAAAAAGTACTTATTGATGGCGGGTAACTAAACTAAATAACTTTCCCTGCTGGTAATACACTATTATAAACCTTAAAGAAAACCTCAAACCTGTTTATAAATACCGTAAGTATAATAATTAAGATCTACAAACCAACTATATTGTAATAATAAGTAAGCCTGTATACAACAAATATAATACGTAATGGTACGAACCCACCTGCGTGAGTCCAACTCGCACTTGGCTAGAGTTTATTTCTAATATAAGGATCTCCTGGATATCAGATAAATACGCAAATGGCCGGTGGCTTTCACGGGGGAGGTTTAATTCTATCCAGCAGTGATCGCAATCTGTTGCTAAAGAATCCCGAGCAAAAATACTTAACGTCTGAACGATACGAGACCTTAGTGCCAAATTAAGTAAAATCTTATGTTTTTGGAGTGCACAAGTTTGCTACATGTAAGTACACATTTTAAACTAGTGGTTCTCGGAGCTTAAAACCTCGCGAGTCTCCCCGTACCTAACAATTGAATAAAGGTGAACTTTGAATAAGTTCCTCTGACAAAAAAGCTTCTTGACAAGGATAACAAAAAAATATGTAATATTTTTGAAATTTTTTCGATAGTTATGGCAGATACACGATTTTTTTAAATATATTTATTTGACTATACAGGTAACGGTCCCAAGTACGAATACTGTGCAAACGCTGTGCACTTCAGTTTTGTATACCACCATGGTCTACGCGATTCTAGACCTCTTGATTAATGTTGATTTATGTTATTTGGAATTTAATAACAATGAATAGTGGTCTCACTCGCAGAAACTTATCAGCGTAAGGGGCATCAGTAGAAAAACGGAAAGGCTTTTTGTATGCCACCTTCAGAATTGCTCTTTGAGTGCGTTCTATTTTGAATAAATATGTTTTGAGTGCCGCGCCTCATGTTATTATTCCATAGTTATATATTATACTTTGGCATAAGGCAGTATACACTAGTTTGTGTATACTGATCTCTTTATTTGCTACGTTTCGAAGTCTTTTAATTGTGCATTAATTTACTTACTCTGGCACTTAGGTGTCCAATATGTAAGAAACTCAAGAAAGGCTCTCATCTATCAAAAGATAATTTCAGAGAGAGAGCCAAGATAATTTCAAATATGCACATTTTCCAAAGTAGCGCATGAACAGCTAGGATTATTATGACACGTATGTAGTTTCAGGGTGTACTAGGTGCGGAATTGCGTGAGATCCTAAAGTCAATTACTTTTGACTTTTTGATGTTAAGAGTCAAGAGATTGTGCTACAGCCAATTTGACACCGCTTTCAGACCTATGTATAATAATGAGCACGTGAAGTATCGTATTTACTTAGTACACAGAAAAACCAAACCAAGAGTGGGCGCGTTTTCTGAATTTGGCTCAAGCGTTTACGCTTCGGCAACGTTTTTTTTTCCCTACCTCGAGATTTGGACTCCAGCAACATTGATTGGAAATTCATTGCAAGCGTGCCGGGGTGTTATTTGAATGAGATCTCTTTTCATCGATTTTGGTTCAAATAGCCACATTCGGAACAGGCGGTAGTTTGTCAAGATCTGAGTTCTCAATTCTGCTATTAAAATAATAAACATAAATTAAAATCAGTTCCAACGGTTTCAAAAATAGATGTTGATTGCATTCCACTAGATTTAAGATCTAAAGCCAAATTAACGATGGAAAACCTGCTACCAGCGAAGTCAAACGAATAATATATAAAATTATATGAACATTTTCTACGGTGAAAACATATTTTTATTATTTGAAGCGCTTGTAGCGAAGTTTGTTTAGGAATTCTGAACGGATCAGCAAAGCTAAGCAACGTCCGACGCGGTCATGAGTTGGATGGGTGCCTCCTGGTGACATCACTCATGTTAACTGAGGGCATGTTAAGCCGTCGTCGTCGGTCCCGGTTGTTGTCTTAGGATGGCAGTCGTTATAGCATGGTGGTGGGGCATTTTGCGAATGCCCGCTTGGCTAGCTACCACCCTCAAGAAGAAAATCTGTCCCCAAGCACCTAACGGTGTATTCCGGGAGCTGTCTTTGAGAGCCAGTCATTCTAGTTAGCCAGAACAACACCTTCAACCACATCATCACTTACCATCAGGTGGTCAAAGGGTAACCCTTTGACCACTATCTCACCTGATGGTATCAGACATAAAAATATATATATAGATTGCAATTTTTACATGAAGCTCCATATGATATAATATTTAGAGACAAAGGTAAATGTACCTATTTCTATTTTTATTTCAAAAAACATCTTTAAATTCATACTCGATTTGCAATTGCCTTTGCATTTCGCGGCCTTTGTATTTACCTAGTATTTTTTTTAATTGTATCCACGCTATATTGCTATGCTTATTTACCCATCCAGTAAACGAATTTTATGATATAGTACTTATTGAATTACGAGTATGATTCATGACGTTGTGGATCGGTAAGTTCAAGTTCACTTTGTCTTCTACAGGTCGTGAAACCTACCTTACCTTACGTAAATATATTTTTAATAAATATGTAGGCACAAGAGTTTATCTTGAGAACTATAGCAAATATATTTTATCTGACTAAAGATATTCGATGACTTAAAGATATGCTTTTTAATTATCTAGGTAAGTAAGTTTGAAGGAGCTCATTTGAAATTCAAATGTCTAGTTTTTTATAGCCATTAGATATATAGGTACCATACCTATATCTTACATAAATAAAACAGATCGATTTTCAGTTCCTAGAATACGTAGGTAGGTATATAAAGGTACGAGTACATATATATATAGTTAACCCACTTAAACTGAGCTGAGTTCTAATTATGTCGCAATTAAGGTAACCCAAAGCCTACAAAATCTAGAAAGTAATTTCCTACGATTAATGCCTACCTAGGTGACTATTATCTATAAATAAATACTTTTGGAGACAGTGCACTCACAGTCTCATATTAATGCCATATTTATCTATATCCATACGAAGAAAGAACCAACTTGGCCAACTTGGCAGCTCAGTCAATAGAGCAGTAGCCATTCAAATGCGCGCGCATTAGCTCAGCACCTAAGTAAGAAAGAGACAAAAGCATGCTCCATTACCAAGAAGCAGCAGCTTGATGTCCTTAGCAGCTTGGATGCCATCTTCCTTGAGGTTCTTCTCGATGAGCTTGCTACGCGCAACGGCAGCGCGCTCTTCGGCGGAGGAGGCACAGCCCATGGCGATCGCGCGCACAGCCTGGCTCGCTACGCGCGGCAGCGCCGTGCCTCTAGCATGCTCGCGGGCCGACGTCGTCGTCGCGCGCAGGTAGCGCCGCGCACGCGCTCACTCGCGCACGCGTGCACCAGGAAAAGCGGGACGCGCTTGGCGCCACGAGACCAAAGGCACGCGACCCTTGTCGCTCGGTACAGCCCCCGGGTCCAAACTTCAACGCAGAGTACGCTTGGTGCGTGCGTGCAGACTGACCGAGGTGGCGACGCGGCGTTCACCCGCGTACGAATGACGGGCCGCGCAGGTTCGTTACGGCGCGAGCACTGCGCAGGCTCCGAGCTTGCCTCCTTCCTGCCTCCCACTGCCCACTGACTCCCCAGCCCAACCCGGCACATTAATTATTATACCCTACGTCAACCTTATGCGATTATTCACTTTTTCTCGCTAACGCTCATTAAAGTAACAAAGGACCTGCTATTATTGCAGTGCTTTGAGTGAGGACTTGGAGGTGTACCGTGTAACAATCGAATAAGCGCTAAGTTGAGTAACCTATGCACTATAGATATAGTTTTAGCCATTGTGCAGATTTGCTTACGAAAGTTCTAGACCAGACGAAAATAACCGTCAATCAATATCAATCGAAAGGAACTTTTTATCATTAAGTTTTTATATTTAGTTTTTTACCTTGCTTAGATATGTATTTACTTCCAATTTCGTTTTGGGTTCTTGACGCTAATAACTATTATACACGCAAATTAATTAAACTATTTTTAACGAAACTCAAAATTCATTGTTTTAGTTTCTATAGTAAAATAAGCGGCCACACCGAGAGAGTTCCGTATGTGTTTAGCTAAAAATATTTTCTTTTGGAAACGTAGCCGCCCAATTCTGACTTGCACTTGGCTACTTTTTATTATTAGATGTTTTGTCTATTAGGGTTTAATAGTAGGTACATCCTATTCATTCTGATAAAACTGGTGGTATGAAGACTCGTAATAGGAACCCGTTTTATCGTAAGGAACCCTAAAATAGTTTCCTCTGCCTGTATATACCTACATAACATAATATAAACTATTATTAAACTGCATACAAATTTAAGCCATTGCCAGTGTATACAAAGTTTTGGTTACGTAAAGAAAGTATGGGGCACGGAAGTCAAGGCAAAAATAACAACACCAGACATAAGACTGAACAGGATTATGCTTCTTTTGTTATCACTGTGCCGTTTAGAGAATATGAGATACTGTGCCAGCCAGAAGTCTGGATTGTAAATTCAGAGTTTGGAGAATGGTTCTGGTTTCGGAGACAGACAAATAGGGTAGGTAATTGAAGAGTCGGCAGTGCAGAGCAGTATGCAGCAACGTCAGCCCATCTATCGACACTCAGCGCGGGTTCCGACCGGCTCTCAGCACAACCAGCACTGAAAGAGTTTAGTGCTGGTTGTGGTTCAAAGCCATAGAGATGGATTATATGCTCCCTAATGTAGAGTCAGGGGTTTAAGCAAGTGGAATCAGTAAGGGATCTTGGGGTTGGTCTGGATACGGAATCTAGGTTTAGAGTATATGTATAGTTAATGTTTGCAAAAAGGAGTACAGAAATCTAGGACTTATTTACGCCGAGCGAACAAAATATAAAGCCCTAACAGCAATGTTTGATTCACTGGTCAGAAGCCAGCTGGAGAGTGCGACTTCGATATGGACTCGTAATGAAGCTAAATATAGTCTAGTGCTGGAGCGCATTCAGAACAAGTTCACTAGATACTTGTACTGGAAGAGATATGGCGTCTATCTTTTCTATCCCTTGATTAATCCAACTTTGTACGATTTGGGCAAAGTTGGTTACAACAAGTTATAAATTACAAAGGATGTGGCGCTTTCGGTGTATGTGGTCAAGGTGTTCCGGAGTATCATAAGCAATCCGACCATCTTAGAAACCGAACACTATACCTACAAGCACTTATTGGGTGGCAGAGAACATTGATATATTCCACTGTTCGAAGAGCGAGTTCGTAAGGTCTACAATATATTATTTTTGTTATATTAAGTCCTCTGACAAAATCTGTAATTATAAGTATATTGATGTAATCGTTTAATGAAGACTGAACTAATCTATTGTTTTAGGAAATAGTCTGTAATGATATATGTATTGTCTTCAACTATACCTACTTATAATAAAACTGTAACAGGTCCAATTCTGTACATTGCAGATATTTTGAAAATAATTTTTGAGAGCACTCTATAGATGATACTGATGTCAAAACTGTATTTATTTTTATTTTCGTCTGTCTGTATGTATGCCTGTATCCCAGCCGCGCATCACTCCATAACAACAGAATGGATTTCAATGAAACTTAGCACGATTTGAGTTCATACTACGAAGAAGGACATAGGATATTTTTTATTCCGAAATTCAAGCACGGTTTGCTTGAGAGAGGGTATGAAAGTCAAAATGTACACTTAGTAATTGTTACTTATTAACAAATCATCATCTTTTTTGTTAGAATAGTGGTACTTTAAAGATTGTCCCGTAAATATTTCAAAGTCATTGGTTTTGTAGTTCAGAAATTAAAGATATCACAACCTAAATATTTCATTCCATATAACTTGAACCGCGGAATGTTCAGCCCTTGAACGTACGGCTCATCTTAAGCTGGCATTCGTACTTTATCATACAGACAGAATAGATATATTATATCAGCCGGATTGTCCACTGCTGAACACAGCCTCCCCCACTATGGGAGGGTTTGCCATAAGCCCTACGCTTGGCAGGCGTTTTGGGGATTGCAGTGTGAAATATCAGTCCTCAGAAAGCGCTGCTGCCCAACCTCTGTAGTGTTACCATTAGTCGCTTTTTAACAACACCCCCGGGTAGAGATGGGGGGTGGACATTTTAGCCTGGCAACCCACGGGCAACCCGGATACCACAGGCAGCTCGGAATACCACGGGCAGCCTGGTACCCTACGGGCAGCCCGGCACCCCATGGACAGCCAGGCAACACACGGGCAGCCCGGCACCTTACGGGCAACCCGGCGCCCCACAGGCAGCCCAGAACCCCTCGGGCAGCCAAGCAACCCACGGGAAGACCGGCATCCCACGGGTAGACCGGCACCCTACGGGCAGCCCGGCACCCAACGGGCAGCTTGGCACCCCATGAGCAGCCCGGCACCCCACGGGCAGATCGGCACCCCATGGGCAAACCCGGCACTCCACGGCATTTCGGCACCCCACGCGCAGACCGGTACCTTTCTTTAATTATGCAAGCTTGTTAAGACAAAACTCTAAAATCAGGAACATTCGCCACAATCAGTTTTTTCATCACCATCATTATCATCAGCCAGAAGACGTCCACTGCTGAACAAAGGCCTCCCCCATAGATCGCTACATAGAACGGCTACTAGCCACTTGTAGCCATTGGCTACCCGCGACTTTCACGATGTCGTCAGTCCACCTATGGTGAGGGGCCTACCAACTCTACGTCTTCCGGCGTAGTGTGGTAACCACCCGAGATTTTTCACCATCTATTTTTATTTTCGCTTTCGCATGCTAAGCGAAAATCATTGGAGTACAAAATTATATGCCCCGGGCGAGAATCGAACCCGCGTCCACCGATTTCGCGCTGTAGGCCGATTGCCGAGCGGTACACCGTTTTTTTTTAACTATCTTTATTTTGCCGGATACATTTCGGAGACTGCGCAATGGAAGTGCACAATCAAATTTTTATTCTACCGCCAAACAAAACCGCTGTTTTTCATTCTACATTCTAAAGAAACGCACAGAGAACTTTGCTTCAACATAGGTATATTGTGCGAACCGCGATGGAACTCTCTGAGTTATTTAACTTTAGTCTTCTGGAAAATACAGCCCGGGAGTATTAAAATTCAAAGTAATAAGTTCCATTCTGAGCTATGCTTTACTAAGAATGCTTCACCGCGGACTACATAAACATTGCTCAAATGTAAATAATTAGTCTGCAGGCTATTATTATATGTTCTATGCTGCAGGTATGGCAATCGCGAATGAAGTCGCAGGTACAGCTAGTAATAAATAAAAAATATGAACACTCATCATAATATTTCCCTAATTCCACGTAATGCCAAGCACTGCCAAGTGCCAATGAATAGATACTATCTAGTAGTTTTAGACGTGTGTAAATAATATCCACTAGTATTTTTTCTGTGGTCCGTGACGATATCCGATATCATGTTCAGTAACTACGACGATGTGGTAGTTAATGAAACATGATAATTTTTCAAAACTGCACCAAACTTAAAACAGTTTTTCTCCAACAACAAAGGATGAGTCACGAATATCCATTGCAGATAGAATTGATTTTGGTTTTATGTCGAAACGCCTTACTGACACAGCCCTCATTGAGAATGTTCTTCTTGATAATATACCTGCTACGTTTTAGATTTAACTGTGGTGTTTCAATAACATTTTATTGAAACACCACAGTACAGATATATGATAAACTAGCTTTCCGGGCGCGGCTCCGCCCGCGCGTATGGCGGTTATCGCGAAAAAACATTAATATCTTTTTGCGCAGTTGGATAAAAACTATCCTATGTTTTTTCCCGGGTCTCAAACTATATCCATACCAAATTTCACACAAATCGGTCCAGTATATTTGGCGTGAAAGCATAACAGACAGACAGACAGAGTTACTTTCGCATTTATAATATTAGTACTGAAAGTACTGTATAGTACTGATTAACAAAAGTTTTAATCACTGGTATATAGCCTTGCTGTACGCGTAATGCGCAGCAACACCCTACACACCCTGATGCAAGTAGTGGAAAGCAGCTCACTGTGTACATTCATTGCAGTTTTTGAATATTTTTTTTATATTACGAGTATGTAGTTCTACTATTGTTGATCTTTACATTGTTATTGATTTGGCACAAGTTCAACTGTTTGAACCATGAGAATTTGGCGAGATGATGTTACGAGTGGAGATGATACGTAAGTGTAGTCAGTGATCCCGATTCACTAAATTCTAATTCAACCAAATACTCGTACCAAGCGGTCGAAGTCGCATGTGAATGCTAGTAAATTGTTAGAAGAACATAAGATTAGGCCTACTAAAATGATTTATGTATTTTTCATCATAAATGGATGGTGGTAAACTAATTAAGAAAATTTGTCACAAGTGCTGGCAACAATTTTTCTGACTGTAATATATTACGGCAGCTGTCATTAAGAGCGAATTCCTATTTTATGTTTCGGCTTGAGGTATAATGTTTTCGGCCACATCATAATAATAACTTAGTACAGATATAATGTTGTAGATACAGTTATTATAAAATTCCTCTATCAGCTGACTCAATGAGGTAGGTAAAGAAATAAAATCAGAAATTATTTTTCGCTCAAACTTTGTAATAACTGTTATAAGACATACGAGTGACGAGTTATAAACTGAAAACGCCGTGATGTGTGATCAGCTGCTACTGCGACCAAGTTGTTGACTGTACTGTAGGTGATGAGTTGCGTTTGTCACTTCCTGCTATAATGACTAAATACGTCTGTGGCATGTAGCATAATATCGTCAGTACAAAAGTAAAATAGCCAATCTCAAATTTTGTTACTCATGACTTATGTATATTGCACAAAGTTATTTTTACAAAGCAAATTGCGTAAAAGTATGGTATCTGTGTACCAAAAATAAAAGTATTAGCAATATTCTTTTAGCCTATCTGCGCTGAATGCTTTTCCTACAGTGCTGAATTAATGTGATTTGAATGCAGTGTACTGTTGTCAAAAACTACCACTCTTCACAAAAATTACCAAATTGAACTAGCCAAAGTGACAGATTGAATATTATTATGATCCGTTCAAATATTAAAACACAAAGAATAGGTAAATCGAAACAAATTTTTGCATGAATATTACTACCATAATTACTTTAACACTCTTCCTTCCCTTATTCCACGTTTCTGGAGTTGATACATTATGTTTTCTCTAGCAAAGGAAATAACGATTCAAGAATATAATTATGTAGTAGAATTGGTTTCGGTTTTATTTCGGATCGCCTTTCTGACGCAGCTCTCCTCAGGAATGTTCTTTTTGATAGTATTCTTGCTACTTTTTAATCCCTGGTAAAGAGCTCTGTTGTGGATTAAATGTGCAGCAACACTCCACACACTCTAACGAGAGTAGTGGCACGCTACTCACTACACAAAAAAAATTAGGCATGACAATAAAACTTTAACACGAGGGAGTCGTCTCTGGTGAATAGTATGTACGACAATGTTATCAATTTCTAGTAGTAATTTGACAATGCAACAAAATTTATAATAATACCTTGTCTATAACAATATAATATTGCCGGGGTGACTAATTTCAATAACACAACCGTCGCGACAACATCGGACTCAAATCCCGTGTCATTCGCGAGGCCGTCGATGATAGCAGCCGGCCCCTTTTTGAAGCACCTGCCTTGCAGGACTTCCAACTTGTTGACAGACGGCACGGGACAGGGTTTTAGAAACTCTTGGGATGGACCTTGGCTTTTCTTCAATGGCCTCTCCTTGAGGTCGCCACTTTAGCAGCCGCCATTCCTTCGGTCTCCATGTCCGAGTAAGTACCCGGACACGAGAAGCGAAGAAGACGGTAGCTTTCAGCAGCGGATCTCCCCGTCAGCGGTCTTCGTACCAACTCCACGCTGAGCGTACGCTGCGGCATATTCCGCACGACCCGTTCCTCTACAGGGTGGGTGCACAGACGAGTCTCAGGATTGAGATTGGAAGCTGTCCTGTACTATTGTACTAGACTTTGCGGATTAATTCAAAAGGGCCTTTTTATTGCCCCTGAAAAGGCCCTTTTGAGTTTTTCCCCAAAGTCTTCAACCTATCTGTCACAGCAACAGGCCCTAAATGCTGAGATGGCATAAATTGGCCTGCCTGGTCACATGTGATACCGGTTCCAGGACAGTGCAAATCTCAATCCAGAGACTCGTCTCTGGACCCTTAAGTCCAAGCGCGTCCGCGTCCTCTGACTGAACGGAGCCATAAAGGTCAGACGGCCCGGACGGATGGAAGGCCGAGAGTTAAATACGGAACTATAAAAAAAACCGAGACATTGTTTCTCTTTAAATATTTACTATATCTACTGAAAATTTGTATGCTTCGGGTTGCGTTTGCTACTTACGTTTTTTTTATCTTTTCAAAAAGGTTTAACAGATTTTAGCCAAGCAGGTAGCAGAATCGTCGATTTATATCTGGTCACCCAGCTACACAACAATTACAAACAAGCAGAGGGGAGACGCAGAGGATGTTTGTACCTATGTAACACAACAAGTAGGTTCAAAAGATATTAGAGGCGCGTTTAGAAATCACTGGGAGAATGTAAAAGTTGCACGAATGCTGTCCGGTAATCACTTTTTTATTTAAACATTTATGTATATAGATCCAATATTGTTTTTGTCGTTAAAAATATATGCATAGATAGGGAAATAATTATTGCTCCCTTCCGATACACGCATAAAACAGATTTTAGAGATGTACTCTCACGATGCGCAATCGCGCTAACGATGGTCCTTACGATGAAAAATTAAGTGTTTTTATTTTTAAATACGCTATCTTGCTATTTCAACGACCAGTGACCACTCTACAAACTGAAATCACCGTGAGCAGGGATCTCAAATTTGACTTTTAGTTTATGTTTGAGTGAGTACATTTTGTACATGTTTTCTTTGACGAGGAGTCAAACGGTAGTAACTTTTAATTAATATTACTAATAACTATTATATTAATAATATTACTATATGGCTAAAGGCAACGTATTCCATGACTTTTGACTGACAAGGTAACACTAAGCTCAAACTCATGACATGAGATGAGAAGCTCGTTTCCGAACGCAGCCTAAAACTATTATTTAGTATATTTACTTCTGATTCAAAATTTTAGTGAATACCTTAAAGTAACTTTGTATACCTATACTGAAATGTATAACTGGTGAATACAATTTGAATGTTCAAATCTGAAAAGTTTTGTGTTATATCAGAATATTTGTAAGTTAGTAAGCTCTAAGTGCATAGCAGTATGGACTCTGAAGATGAGATCGAAGAATCGCCCTTTTATAGAGGCGTTCCCGCCACCATTATTTTGATCAACGTTTTTGACCCATCCGCGTTAAAAACGGCTGAAATAGCTCATGGTGCGACTACTGGTATGGTACGCCAGTACCTGCGACAATCTACATCCCAATGTGTGAGTGTTTGCCTCCTTGGCGTGGAAGACGCCGCTGATATTTCGAAGCTTGGCGCTAAAGGTGTGCAAGATGTGTTTCCTCTTGGCCCTCCTACACTGGATGATTTTAGAAAGCTTCAGGACATTAATATATCTAACGTTAAGCAGGCCAAAGAGTTCATTATGTCGGATGCACTTTTACACTGCAGTAAAATGTTTGCTAATTGTAAGAAACTGCTTTCAACACGAACCATTGTAATATTGTCTAAGTTGGATACCCCTCCCATTCAGTCAGATCAAAAGCCAACCCTGAAAAGAGTTGAAGATTTAGTTGATTCAAACGTAGATTTGAAGCTTGTAAACATTGCAGAAGCGGAATACCCAATAGATAACTTTTATCAAGATTTCTTGCTAGAAGCAAATAAGGGTAGAGATTTAATTTTACCAACACCAATTTGGTGTGTGAAAGAAATTGAAAAGTTATTGGATCAGCACTCTCATAGACATTTGGCTGTAGCCAGAATCACTTTTGAGATTGGAAATGGACTTAATGTTGGAGTTGGAGTTTTCAGTCTCATGAAAGCTCAGGGTCAAGCTAGACACAAAACATCAAACTTGAACAGAGAAAACAATGCAGTGTTAACAAGTTTTACTAAGACTGTTAAACTTTCCTCTGAAAATGGAAGTGCAATGGACGTGGACGGGGAAGAACAGGCTTCAAACCAAATGCCACTTCTCAAATCAGAAATGCTATATGCACAGGAGTATGGTGGAGAACGAGTTGAATTCACAGCGAATGAAATGAAAAAAATAAAAAACCCATTTGGTCCACCAATGCTCAAACTTCTAGGATTCAAACCGGCCAGTGTAATGTGTAAAGAAAAATGGTATTTGAAAAGAAGTTACTTCTTATTTCCAAATGACAGCATAATTGAAGGATCCACTATTGCTTTCAAAGCTTTACACCAAGCTTGTGTTGAAACTGGCATGGTAGCAATATGTGTATTGTGTACAAGAGTAAACTCAAGACCTGTAAATGTTGCCCTCTCTCCATGTACAAACCCACTTGGTTTAGATATTGATGTAGGTTTTGATGTGATTTGCATACCATTTGTAGAAAATGTAAGAGACTTGCCTACATTTGATGATGATGCTGATATACCTATATCTAAAAATGAAAAGAAAGTCATGAAGGAAATAATTGACAGTATAAAGTTTAACTATACACCAGAGATGTTTGAAAACCCAAAATTACAGTCTGAGTACAGAGGTATTGAAGCTATAGCTATGGATGAGCTGGAACCTTCACCTTTTGTTGACACAACAAAGCCAGACTCTTCTAAATTTCAAACCTTAAATGATGTATTATTTTATGAAACATTTGGTCCTTTTGTTATGGCTCCAGTCAAGAGAGCAACAACAACAAAAGATTTTCCAGCAAAACGAGTTAAAACTGATGAAATTAATTATGATGAATCTTTGTTGCAAAGTCGAATAGAGAATGGAACAGTAAAACAGTTTACTGTCCCAGAACTGAGAAATATATTGAGGTCTAAGGATATACCAGAGTTGCCTGCTTTGAATGGTCTGAAAAAAGCAGATTTAGTTGATTTAGTCTCCAAACATTTTTCAACCACTACATAATTTATAATAGATTGATATGATAACATCTAACTGCTATGTTTGTAACAGTGAGGTTAAATATTGTTGTTTAAGAAATTTATTTTTATACCGTTAATTCTATAAATAAAAAGCATTATTAACATGAACTTATTATTTAATTAACACTACAACATAAATTATTTATATATACAAAGAACCATCAGCTGGACCTAAATGATGTATCCCAATAAGTAAAGCATCTACCAGGGTCCAGACTCCTAAACCTCCAAAGCTGAACAGCTTTCCAATTCCCTCTTGCCAGTGGCCTAAGTAAAACCGGTCTGCACCAAAACCACCAAGAGTCAGTGCCAGGATAAGTGCAGTCCCCCATCTTGTACCAGCAGTCCATGAACATCTTATCTTCTTGAGAAACCTCCTTTTCCCTAAGCAAATTATATCATCAGAGACTGTGCAATTAGTTCTGAAAACAGTGGAAAAACATACATTATATATAAACACTGAGGGAGACAATTTCCATAATTTTTTGTAGTCTTGGCTTTTAGGATTTATATTTTATATAAAATATAAATATATATTATTTATATTTGTATCGAATTTCATTCATAAATTCCCAATATTGTTTGTTTCTAATACTAACGGGATAAAGTAGCAGATAGAATAATTTTACTAGCTGGAAAAACAAAGTTACATAAAATACCTATTTTTAATAATACATAATTATACACCATCAAAACTTGTTTCTAAGAACCAATACAGGTAATTCAAGAAATACATACATATAATACTTAAGTGGTGATGCCAATGAGTTGCAATTGGCTTTTTGTTCACATCTATATTCCCATTTGTCCGTTTGATAGCAAAATCTGCACATTGCTGTCCTGTTGAATGCTTTGGTACCCTGTAACATATTATAAAGGGAGGTCAAACATTTTCCAAAATGAAAGAGTTCCTGGCGGATAGGACTAATGTAGTACAATAATTTGGTTTGGTGCAAAATTAGTTCAAACCATGAAATTTGGTAATAAATTAAATGTAAAATTAAAATGGAATTTACCAAGATTTTCATGACAGCAATGAATTATTATGAGTCTTAAATTAATATGGGTCTTATGTTTCAGCTGAAAATTTATTCACCTATACATCTAAAATTTAACAAATAGGCAGTTGCAAGATTAAGAATAGATTTTATAAAAGGGGCAGCATTTGGTTAGGTTAGGGGCCCTTAACCCTACTCCCTGGGTTGCAAGTCCCAGGCCCCTCTGGCTTCTTGCTCTGCAATGCTATGGACCCGGCAACCACTCAGTGAATCTAAGGAATGTTTAGTTTGCTTACTTGACCAGATTTCAATAATGATATTTAAGAGATGTTTATGCACCAATGGACACTGATTATTTTATACACTATATATGGGATACCATCAGGACCTGGAGCTGATTTAGATGTTTTCTTTTTTAATTAATTGGTTATTTCCTCCAGTGAAGGTGGGTTAATTTTAAACACAAAAAACAGAGGAATATAATAATGGTCTAAGAGCCCGTGAACCCCAGACCTTCGTTATTTTATAAAATCTGAAAGTTTGTCAGCGCATGCTCCCAACACAGGTAAGAACGAAGGCCCCTTATGAAAGTTGGGTTGCCCTGGCTTAGGCAGCTAAACAGTACTAAAGGTACCTGTATTGGTATTCCAATAATTTGAAAATTTATGATTTTCGCTTAGTACGCGGTAGTGCTTGTAATCATAATATATAGAAATATAGAAGGGTAGCGACATCATTCCGAGAGTTAAGTGTTTGAAAAAACACTTCTTTCGGTCAGATGAAGTCTAGTAGAATTATGAAGCGCTCGTAGCGAAGTTTGCTTAGCCATTATGAATCGATCAGCAAAGTTAAGCAACGTCCGCCGCGGTCAGGAGTTGGATGGGTGACCGCTGGTGACATTACTACTGAGCGCTTCCGTGCTTCGGAGGGCACGTTAAGCCGTCGGTCCCGGTTGTTGTCTTAGGATGGCAGTCGTTATAGCATGGTGGTAGGGCACTTTGCAAATGCCCGCCTGGCTAGCTACCACCCTCAAGTTGAAAATCTGTCGCCAAGCACCTAACGGTGTGTTCCGGCAGCTGTCCTTGAGAGCCAGTAATTCTAGGTTAGCCTGTACAACATCTTCGACCACATCATCACTTAACATCAGGTGAGATAGTGGTCAAAGGCTAACCTATCATGCATAAAAAAAAAAAAAAAAAAAATAGTAGTCTGGTTGATGGCCGCGCACCGTCCCCTATGACGGTTTAAGAAATACGATTGGAGTACGAAATTTCGGCGACACAGCCGTATAGGTAGCTTAATAGATAAAGCATCCGGCGCGAAATCGGAAGGACGCGGGTTCAATTCCCGCCCGGGGCAAAAACATTTTGTATTCCAATAATTTGTAAATTTAGTACTAAAGGTGTGTAATATACAAATCTAGTTTCGTCAAATAATCAAGATAAATTTTTTGGTATTACCTTTAGAATATTATTAAAAATCATATTATTCATTGCCAGACACTTAACATCGTGGCAACCCCTTGCCAGACACCCTTAATGTTCTGGACATAATAATTCTACTTACGTTATAGTGTAATAGCTGAATTTTATACATGATACTTATATAATGAGTAGATGATGTTTTTTTAGTAGCCAGACATTTTTGATAGTTCCAACCCCCTGCCAGACAAGCATGTAGGATCGAGCGCGAGGTAGAATATATATGTGGGTGCGAGTGAGATGCGCTTGTATTGTTTAATATTTTGTACATGCGTATATCAGTAAAAATAATATATGCTATTTTCAAAGATTAATTCAATATTCATAATTAATTACAAGAGTAATATTACTTATACCATTACTTACGTTGTAATGAAATTGCTGATTTTTAAAATAATAGGTAGTTATTAGATGATTTTTCTTTCTTAGCCAGACATTTTTTTATATTTTTAACCTCTATGCCAGACAATTAATTAAAATAGATTCGTGATAAGAATGACTTTTCTAATTAAGCTTATTGGCCGATTTATGTGATTATTAATTGATGTAAATTTTAAAAATATCTTCAGAAATGACGTTCGTTGTTACTACTACTATAGAAATTATTGAAAATTTTAATTTATTCTGTCAGTAAAAAGTTAAAAAGAAAAGCCAAATAAAAATATTTTATTTAAGGTAGATTAATGCCACTACAAGTTATGAAGGGTAGAAAAATAGATCGATGATACGACATATTTATTATAGTGTATAAAAGATACTGTTAATTCATTCGCTATCATAATTATCATTAATGTTAATAACGTTAATAATGTTAATGTTAACGACGTTAATAATGTTAATGTTAACGACGTTGTTGACGCGAGCCTTCATCCGGGTTGAGACGTCGCAAAAATTTCTGTGTGGCTTATTAACAGCTTTTTTGATATTTTCGTCAATTTACTCAGTATATCTTTATAAATTATAGCCTATGTTTTATTCTGATGTATAAGCTATATTATTGTAAAGTTTTATTCAAATCCGTTCAGTAGTTTTTGCGTGAAAGAGTAACAAACATCCATACACACTCACAAACTTTCGCATTTATATATTAGTAGGATATCATACACTACGTAGCATCCACTAATTATATTGAATTCACTTAATAGTTTTGATAGATTCGGAATACCCTATGTTAATAATAAATAAGGAAAATTAAATAAATATAACTTCAAGATAACGTATTATATTATTTTTGTTGATGTAAACATATACTGAGCACTCAACAATACATGCGCAGTGGAAATGGCAGCTCCGCGTTCAAGGATCGCAATATACCTAACTCGCCATTTCACTCGCACCCACATAATATATATTCTACCTCGCGCTCGATCCTACATGCTTGTCTGGCAGGGGGTTAGAACTATCAAAAATGTCTGGCTTCTAAAAAAACATCATCTACTCATTATATAAGTATCATGTATAAAATTCAGCTATTACACTATAACGTAAGTAGAATTATTATGTCCTGAACATTAAGGGTGTCTGGCAAGGGGTTGCCACGATGTTAAGTGTCTGGCAATGAATAATATGATTTTTAATAATATTCTAAAGGTAATACCAAAAAATTTATCTTGATTATTTGACGAAACTAGATTTGTATATTACACACCTTTAGTACTGTTTAGCTGCCAAAGCCAGGGCAACCCAAATTTCATAAGGGGCCTTCGTTCTTACCTGTGTTGGGAGCATGAGCTGACAAACTTTCAGCTTTTATAAAATAACAAAGGTCTGGGGTTCACGGGCTCTTGCTCTATAAGTTTAACATGTATATTTGTCTGTGGCATCATAGATGAACTGACTTAATTTTTTTTTTGTTTGACAGTCCTTCATTTAATTCATCGAGTTAACTAGTTTTCAACTTTAATTAAAGAAAATCTGCTCTCTCTTGATTCAAAAAAGTTTCATAAATCATGAGATCTATTCTATATGATTAAGCATTGTGAGCAACTTCCACAGGTCTGATCGATTAAAAAATGCTGTATTTTATATACCTTAATGACAATGCGAGAAAACAGTGCCCTATTGAGTGCTGGGTTAGATGATATTAAATCCCAGAATACTCAACCCAGGAGATTTTGATTTCTTGTTTTTAGTTAAACTTATTAGTTTATTTTTCAATACCATAATGAGTTCTACTTCTGCTGAATATCATGGGAATGAACCCACTTTTATTTGTTGGTCAAAATATTGAATCTTTTGAGACATCTGAACTCATTAATTAACATTATGCATTTGATAGAGCTTAAATTTTGTGTTCCTTAGGGACACAATGAAGTAACGAGGCAAAAATCTTTCATTCCTCGTACATTTAGACCCACCCTGTAACATAGCCAAGGGAACATGCAAAAGTACAGCTAACTTATTTACCTACAACCACGGATTTAGGAAGGGAGGGGATATGCCGAGGAGGCGTGATACGTGTCGCAGCAACGAGTTCCAGAGAACTTGTTAGTTAAAATCGTAAATATCGTCGCGCCAGTCGCACTTTGTCCACGGTTGTGCAAACATCGTGTAATTACCACCAAATGCCAAGTTGTGCTGTCATTACGTGCAAGAACAAAAGTGACAAGGTGAACTATAGCATAAATGGAATATCATTTGACATGTAAATACAAGAATTCACATGTTATTATTTAAAATCCATCATAATTCCAAACGAAGTTAACAGAGCCGTTGAAAATATTCCAACGGTGACAAAAGTATAGCATATTCATTATTTCGATAATCCATTGCTCCTAATGTTATAAAATTGTTTAGGACTCAACAAGCAAATGCCACAATGTAGAATAGCGTTAACGATATTCTGAAAGCGCGCATCGTCGCGTAGTACGGCCGCTGCTATCGGCCGCGAGTTAGTGATGTGGTCAATACATTATAGAAATACTTATATCAATCGATACTTTAACGAGCCTGCTAAATGTTGTTAATAAACTTTAAAGCAATATCACAAGCGTTATTTGGAAAGAGACTACTTAAAATAATTGACTGTTGTATAGTAGAAGATATTTAAAACAATCAATCGATACTGTAACGAGCCTGCTAAATGTTGTTAATAAACTTTAAAGCAATATTGCAAGCGTTATTTGGAAAGAGACTACTTATAATAATTGAATGTTGTAAAGTGGAAGATATTTTTAAAACAGAACATACATTTTCTGTCAGTTTCCCAAAAGATCCAAATAATAAGGAAAAATGGATTGAAGCGACAGGCAGGGGATCTACCTGGCTACCATTTAAAAATAGCAGAATATGTTCAGCCCATTTAAGGGAAGAGATGTTTCAACCCTTGAATAAAAGTCGCAGACTTTTTGATTGGGCAGTCCCAAAAATAAAAGTTTGTCATATATTTTCGGTACATACCTTTTATTTTTTTACGAAAAATGCATGATATGAAATATAAAATTTATTATCATTGTTATTATAGTCCGCCCACTAATGCTAGGCACCACCTGCGGTATGCGAGCGGTGAGGAGGGCAATCGAAAACTTCTTGAAATCTGGTGACGAAATCTTATCTGCAAGATAATATTTACTGCATCTAGCGCGTCGCTTACCCTCTTTGCCGATAGCATACTGCAGGTAGTAACTATAGTACGCCGACTACAGTTACTGCGTTTACAATTGCATTCATAACTTTTAGGAATCGGAGAAAGTCGACTGAAAGGCATCTTGTTCTTTGGAGCTACATAATCCCCAATAATGTGAATTGCCCCGAAACCACAACTGCTTTGAGAGAAGTACGTGTGAAATTAATTTAAAAAATATAAAAACTAATAAAGTTACATACATACTATGTGTTGTCAAGTATCATTTATCCAATAAATAATAACCTAAAACGGTTCAAACCAAGTGCAAGCTGTTTTATTTTATATTCAATATTTTTGCATATTATTTACTTACATTTTCATAAAATTTTAGGTGACATGAAAATAAATAAAACATGAATTTTGAATATATGTGGCATGAAATGTTATTTTATACTCAATTACTTATTCAGTTAAACTATGTAGTTTTTATTTCAATACCACTTTACCGATAGTATCAAGCCCTAGCGTACGTGTAAATGTATGCATGTAGGAGTAATTTTTATTGTTACTGTGATGTCCGAGCGCTTTGCTTTCATTGATTGATTTGTCAGTGTGCATTGTAATGAGTTGGTGTGAGTAGCTTATGAGAGCCCTGCGTTCAGTATTACTTTAAGAGTTTATTGTTTCATTTGTAGGCGTGAAGCGCAGTGGGGATAGATAATTGAAAAACTGCGACATGCGGATCAGTAGAATAAATGCCTCGCGCCATATCCCCTCCCTTCCTAAATCCGTGCCTACAACATAGCCAAGTGAATATACATATGTACAGCAAACTTACATTACAGACTACTTTGGGCTTGACACTGCAACTGAAAATGTCCATGCTTCCATACCGACAGTCTATACTCCTATCGCAAGTTATACACGGATAGTTCAGACTGGCACACTCTGCAATATTTTCTTGATCATTAGAAGGGCAACTCTTCAAGTATTCTTCGTTTTCACTAAAACTTACGCTCCTGTCGTTTGAGTCCTCTTTTTGCTTGCTTTCCTTGTTTTGGAAGTCCATGTTATTATTCGCTGTGGTAAAAATGTATTAAAATGTTAGTTTCTTGAAATATAAATAAATAGAATATTGTATCCACAAGAGGTATAAACTTACCCATGTCTGTTGAGTGTATTGTATTGAAAATAACCAAAAGAACTAAAACTAAACTATCTCGGATATTTATCCGCAATGGCAATGTCCTCGGCATTGTGAAAATTACATTTTATTCATCAAAATAGTAAAATACACTGCCTAAAATACAAAACATTGTTTAGTCACAGAATAAAAAGGACATAAGTGGACCTAGGGCGCGTTCCTGCAAATATTGGTCGAGCTAGAGATGCTCCAAGGCGACGACGGAAGAACGACCTATACAGCTCCTTTCACAATATGGAATTGACAGCGATGTTTTTAGGGGATAAAATATTGTCTACATTTTTAGTAAATGGGGCATAATACGAAATTAAGCGACGTTAACACAGTATGTCACTAATCCTTGAACAAAATCTACCATTTAATGTAGAATTTCTCACATTTGACAGCTAGCCAAGATTTGGCCCATTCAAAAGGTAGTAAAAATTTGGCTAGGCAAAGCAAAATTTCTCTGACAGGTCGCCCGGAACGGGTATGATAAAATTTTGTCAGGATCAAATTAACCCCCTGTTTCTGAAACGCAAATCAGCGACAACTTATGTTAAATGCTTGTTAATCCATTGTCAAACGCAAATTGGGTTGCTGAAAACTTCAAGTGACTGTTTGTCAACACTAAGTTCAGATCTCCACTTAATCGCCAATTATTGCAATTTTGGGTTTCTGAACAGATTTTCGATATGTTGTAACGGTTTGTCAAACTGGCTAATCCTAATAGCCCAAAATCGACCAATTATTCTAAGATTAACGTCTTGATATCGTAAAAATATATAAAAATAGTTTTAAGCATTTCATGAATTTCATTCATAAATTCCCAATATTGTTTGCTTCTAATACTAACGGGATAAAGTAGCAGATAGAATAATTTTACTAGCTGGAAAAACAAAGTTACATAAAATACCTATTATTAATAATACATAATTATACACCATCAAAACTTGTTTCCAAGAATCAATACAGGTAATTCAAGAAATACATACATATAATACTTAAGCGGTGATGCCAATGAGTTGCAATTGGCTTTTTGTTCACATCTATATTCCCATTTGTCCGTTTGATAGCAAAATCTGCACATTGCTGTCCTGTTGAATGCTTTGGTACCCTGTAACATATTATAAAGGGAGGTCAAACAGTTTCCAAAATGAAAGAGTTCCTGGCGGATAGGACTAATGTAGTACAATAATTTGGTTTGGTGTAAAATTAGTTCAAACCATGAAATTCGGTAATAAATTAAAAATGGCTAATCCTAATTGCCCAAAATCGACCAATTATTCCAAGATTAACGTCTTGATATCGTAAAAATATATAAAAATAGTTTTAAGCATTCCTACCTACAACGTTTTCTCTAATAACTGATAAGATAGAACAAGAACATAATTATATCAAGTATGATTACTTTAAAAACACATATTGCTATTTTTTATACCGTAGGTACTGGGTAGCACTTCACCACTGTCTCCCTGATGTTAAGTGACGATGCGATCGATGATGGAGCTCGCTTACCCAGAAGATACCTATTCACTCCTGATTTGAGTGTTCCATTCCCTATTGCGGTGTGTATGATGAACGAGTATAGAACAAGAGTCCGATTTTAGAACTACGTAATTATATTACTAAAGACTACGTGATTATAGTGTTGCTGCTCATTAGTTACTAAATAGGGTGCTATAACATAACCATAGCAGCCTTTAAACAAACCGCAGCTGGGTAGATAGTAGTACCAACAAAAGCATTTCCAAGATAGGTTATGGACCTTCCAGACCCCCACCCTCTTTGAGAAAACACCTTTCGGCTAAAGGCGTTAAGATATGGTTTAAAGCTCTGTTGTGCGCCTGATATGCGGCTACAACATATTCACGTTGATATGAGAAGTGGTATTATTTTGTATTGATGTGCAGGAGGTCCATAGTTAGAATCTCACCGCGGTCTTACACTTCACCGCATGATGCAAGGACGGGAGTTTTTAGAATCATTGATAGGCTTGATAATTGTTAGCCCGCAAGTAGAAAATATATTGCCAAGCATCTCATGGTATGTTACGACCGCTGTTCTTGCCTATTCTTCTCTACTGACTTCATCATCATCAGACGTCAATCACTTACCATCTGATGAGATTATAGTCAAAGCGTAGCCTATTAGCAATAAAAACTGCTGCTCATTATTTTTTTATTTTAATCGATTTTTACGATAAAAAGCAACAAGTGAGGGGAGACCGCTTCTTTGCGAAAAGAAATATGCAAGAAAATGCAGTTCCTTTTCACGGTCTAGTAAAACCAAAAAACACACATTGAACGCAGTGCTGTATAAAGCTTGCCATAATTTACACTTATAAATCGATCAATCAAAGCGCCACGCTTGGACAGCACAATTAATGAACTTACACAACAAACACGCACATTTTCACGAACGCTAGTGACTTTCACTATCAATAAACTATTAGTGACATAATAACTATAAAACTAAAGAGTATTTATAATCATCATGATGGTATTGAGGATAAAGGGATTCATAAAAATTAAAAAAATTAGATAATGCCACTCGCGATCACCCATCAAAGTTGACATTTTAGGTATTGGTCATTGGAGTGTACACTGACACTTTATTGGATTAATTTCATGTCAAAACAGAAGCGACAACGCTATGTGTTAAAACAAGACAGAACATTATAGAATGAATTCAATTGAATGACATTTTCAAATTTCATGTTATCATAGATAAACAAGCATGTTAACCAGGTGTTCTGTAATTTTTCATAAATATGCGTTGCAGAAACACGTTGAAAGTTAGCAGATTGTTAATTGTGACGGCTTGTTAGATGAATTGAGTTTTGAAACGCGTACCGGAATCCGGTGGTAAGTTCGATTATAGTGCTGGAACGGCATGTATCCGCGTTTAGACCAAAATTTGTCTTGGCTGAAGGCTTGCAGGAACGCACCCCTATGGTTTTGTGGTATATTCTATCTGATTTATGGTTTAGTGTCATACCTTGTTTTTTTTTAATTTATTACATGGCCTTTGATAAAATTCCTTCAGCCAGAAAACAATGTATGACATCATAGACTAATGATTAAATGAACTTACCTGTACGTGAAGTTCTATCATAATTTTTTTTTATTTTCTTTATTAACAAAATCCACAGCCCTTAAAAACAGAAATTTATAATAATTAACTTAAACCTAAGGCCAATTACGGTTTTACTTTTTATAAAAAAAAAAAACATTATTTTTACAAAGTGCTTCGTCTGCCAGAGATTAGTACTAAGAGAATATTATTGAACACAATGCAGTAACGCACACGTGACACCACTTCTTTATTGGAGTTTAGAAAAATTTGCCATTCCTAAGATGGCAACACAAAAAACGAAGTTCCTACCCCCATGCCATACAGTCTGCCTGCTCTGTCCTTCAGTCGGCACTCTTCATTTAGTTAGGAGAATTCTGGATATTTCCTGCACCGTTCGTGAGGGCTGCTTAGGGAGGGTGGGTGATTTGTACTAATCACTGCGGACGAAGCACTTCGTATAGTTATGATAGAACTTCACGTACAGGTAAGTTCGTTTAATCATTAAATATACTCGTGCTTTGTCCTTGAGATTAGTGCTAAGAGAATATTATTGAACACAATGTAAATGTTGTGAGCATGTGGAGGGAATATTGTAAAAGAAAATAATGACATAGATCATATTTTTTAAATTATCATTTCAAAAAATATCAGAAAATTGAAACTAAGAATATTACAAAATAAGGGTAGAATTCTTTTGTATTGGTTTATAATAAGCAACAGATACATTAATCACTCTGTGAGCGGTGAGCATACAAGAGCATGCAGGGTAGCACATTTTTTTGAAAGTTGTTCTGGTGTAAGGCTTTCATTATGATACAGGGAAGCTAGATGATTTATAACCAGGCTTGCATCCCATGTAGCATTATACCGTGGTAGCGGTGGCCTTAGCTTATATATGCCTTTACAAAATCTTATGAGCCTATCATCATCAGAAGTATTACCGACAGTTAGGGAGAGCGCAGCTCTATGGCTATTAAAAATCCCATACTGAACGCCCTCGTTAAATATCTTATTAAGAAATTCTATAATGATTGGGATTGATGGCTCATACATGTTGATTTTATGTTCCGTACAGAAAATATACCAGCGTTTAAGGCAAACATCACATTGTTTTATAGTGTTGTCTGACAAGGAAGCCAAGAGTATGTCTAAAGCGGATGTTGGTTAGCTAATGCTGATTCATTAGCTAGCGCCGTCCGGATAACATTCCGAACGCCAGGGTAATGTGTGCTTGAATGTTCCGGATGCTGGAATTGGGAATTATGACATCATTAGACATTAATTATACTACATTCGAAGAAAGAAGACTCGTAAATAATGGATACCACTTGTTTTTGTTGTGAGTTGCTTAGTATATAACCATCCATATTCTATGGCAGGGTGGGCAGAAACTAACAACCCCACACGACCGTAACAAGCTTATGAGAGGCTTCATCAGTTTTGTAAAAATGAACGATACAGAAAGGCAGGACGTTAAATTCGTACAATTTATCATCTATAAGAAAGCGGAGATATATCCGAGAATTCGAGCGTATGTTAATAAAAAAATATGCATCTTTCAAATACATAATTTCTAAGGTCGCGACATAACTGTCGCGTCGTTTACGTTTTAGCGCAGTACGAATATCCTCCAATTTAAAATGTTCCGTATTGATGAATTTATTTAGATCTTTTAAATTAAGGATGAATCTCATCTTGCCATCCTGTTTCGGTATTAGAAATACACGTGATAAATATTGATCAGGACAAGATTTACTCTCAGATATTGCCCCGATAGATAACAGATTATGCAAAGTGTAAACCAAGTGGGTTCTTTCAGAATTTATGACGGTGTTTAGCGTTGGTAAGCACTGTTGATGCACCGGGTGGATAAACTTTATTTGATAATCGTTTATCCAAGATCAAAAAGTTTGATCGTGTGTTATGATGAGGGACCATTGTTTATGAAAAGGGGCAAGTCTACCAGGGCAACGTAACGGATTTACATTTGGTAGTTCTGCTTGGACCGCTGCGTGTAGTTGAGCGCTATGGGCGCGCGAGGTGGCGGTGGCGTCGAGTTCTGAATGGCAGGCAGCTGGTGACGCTGCGGCGCGGCGGCGCGCGGCAGACCCATGAGTTGCCCGCAAACCGGGGTCCGCGCCTTCCAGTTTAAATTCTTACTAGCACAAGTCGAAGGTTTCGGTTTTTTGGGTCGATCTGATTTCAGGTCCATACAAGATTTTGAAACAGCCTTTGCTGTTTTTAGAGTCTCTGCCAAGTCATTTCCGAATGTGTCAATCTTTGTAGTTGACAATTGGTCCTTTAGTTCTTTCTTGACTGCAAAATTACGTCTTGCTTCCGATTCAGTATGCTGGATGTCACAGATGATTTTACCTATATCCATAAGGTTTTGATCAAAACGTTGTTTCAGCTGATCAGATATTATTTTCCTAAGGATGAAATGGCAATCGCCATCTGTTTCTGTCTGGATTATATGGCTTTGCTTAACCCGGATGTAGCTATATGAGTAAATCTGGATGCAACATCCTTGTTAATATCAGGACCGTATAACGTCGATAGTTACGGACGGGTCCGCTCCCAATACGAGTAGGTATGTCTAGAATTTCAGTGTCAACGGCGCTGTTTGGTTCTTCATGCAAGCTTAGAGCGATTGCGTCATACGGCAGTGTCCGTTATATCAATGAGGGGTATTTCAGGTATTTCACTATATTGGACCACAGGCTATTCTATGACAATTGTATCAACTCTCGCACCAGTATTTGCAGTTCTTTCCTGCCCTGAATAGAGACAACGGCGATTAATTTAATGTCTCAGGTTGATAAGGTATCTAAATTTATATTTATTTAATCTATAGGCTCGTCTAATGCACTACCTACGTACTTGTGAAAAGTAGAGGGTAGGTAAAAATAATTGCAGCGATGTATTTTATAGAACATTGGCATAATTCGTTATTATGCTTGGAGCGGTTATAATTCAATGCAATGAGATAATCCTATAGACTACTCTGATGCATATTTACGAGCTTGGCGTTTACAGCCTGTAAAATTCAAATGCGTCGAGGTAGTCCCTCAGACTATTCTGATGCATATTTACAAGCTTAGCGATTACAGCCTGTAAAATTCAAATGCGACGAGGTAGTCCCTCAGACTGTTCTGATGCATATTTACAAGCTTGGCGATTACAGCCGTTACAAATCAAATGCGACGAGATAGTCCCTCAGACTACTCTGATGCATTCATTTAGACTACACCGTAAGAATAGTACGTAATATGTTGAAGTACTACTGTTCGGGTTCGGCGAGGATACCCTCGATGAATGTTACGATGAACTTCCAGGATCTTGACGATGATGACGAACTCAATGTATTTTTGCGCCTTGAACGTTTTACCTCCTTTTCTAATTTTCTTATTTTTTGAATTATATATTCTATGTTGTCGCTTGCTCGTTTTGACATGATTTTGTGCGAATGAGCGAAGTGGCTGAGCACTAAAATGCGAATGAAGAGCTGCCGACTGAAGGACAGAGCAGGCAGACTGTATGGAATGGGAGTAGGAACTTCTTTTTTTGTGTTGCCATCTTAGGAATGGCAAATTTTTATAAACTATAGTGAAGAAGTGGAGTGCGTTACTACATTGTATTCAATAATATTCTCTAAGTACTAATCTCAAGGACGAAGCACGAGTATAATAAATAATTATGAACTAGAAAAGTATAGGTACTATCTATAGCACAAATATTCAAACGAAGTGGCTGAGCACTAAAATGCGAATGAAGAGCTGCCGACTGAAGGACAGAGCAGGCAGACTGTATGGAATGGGAGTAGGAACTTCTTTTTTTGTGTTGCCATCTTAGGAATGGCAAATTTTTATAAACTATAGTGAAGAAGTGGAGTGCGTTACTACATTGTATTCAATAATATTCTCTAAGTACTAATCTCAAGGACGAAGCACGAGTATAATAAATAATTATGAACTAGAAAAGTATAGGTACTATCTATAGCACAAATATTCAAACGAAACAACAAAGAAGTTGTTGTGTAAAATTACAATACACATATTCTAGCTGGCTGTAAATTTTTTCCAAAATTCAGAATACCTTAAAACTTTATAAATAGACAGTCTCTTAAAAACGTTTTTCTGTAACTATAACTGTTAAGGTACCTGCCCTTACTGTCCCGTCTCAAAAAAACACCCTGTATTTGTTAAATTCCAGGAGAACATCAGCTAAAATCTAGCTAGGGTAGAGCAAAACAGGTTCAATTTGGTGATTTTTTTTTGCCTTCTGTACTACCTTCAATAGTGTGTGTATTAAGTCCATTGCGTTGTTTTGTCTTCATTAAATTTGAAGATGAAGAGATCCTCTCTACGGCGCGTGGGTACAGGTGAGGTGAAAATAAATATAATCAGCTTCTCAAAGAACAGGCTTTCACCATGGTTGTTCTACTGGGGATTTTTTGGTATACCTGACACACCGTTACGTTGGGATGAATCCATAGCAAATAAGGGAAAACCTTGGCAGCTAGTCTTGACATCACCATAGACTTTTGATCGAGTCTGGTATCTGGCACTTTGGTCGAACCTATCATCTGACGGGATACTCATGAGGCTATGCAACTGGCTCTCCTGCTTTTGTCAAGGTTGTGGGTTGAGCACGGTCCCAGATAAACTATCTTGCTTTATATTGCTATAACTCTATAAGGGTTGAGCTCTTATTAAGCGTTATAAATAAAGCGACAAAAGTGGTCGGCAGCGCGTTGGCAATACCGCTGCGTTGGTGTTGCAAATGTCCATAGGCGACGGTGAGTAAAAATTCCATCAGGCGGACCGCCTGCTACTATAGACTATAAATATTTAGTTCATTGGATTTACTCAGTTTAATGAATAAATAAATCAGAGCCAGGACGATCATTTCTTTATCCCATATTTGAACATTTTGTAAATGTAGTTTTGCTACAACGAGATCTGTATTATGAAATTCCCATGAACTTCTGCTATCGTGGTACTTTCAAATTAAATTTAATTATTATTTGTAATATCGATGAGGCAGATATTCCACTCTAGTGCAGTGGTCAAGTCCAGTGGGTGGACGGGGAATCGCTCAAATTAATGAATACCTAATGGAACGATTAAAATTTTAGTCTATTTGCTTACGTTTTATAAACGCAGATCGAGATCTGAAGTATGAAACTCACATGAACAGGATACGTTGAGCCAATTCAAATTCGAAGGAAAGGACTATCGTTGCAATGGCTTTTCGGTGAAACGGACGCTCGAACTAATGGCTAGTCGAAATTGTGGTACATCGATGATATTGAATTTCGGCAATTCGGACTGTTGTGTGGACCTATTCAGTTGTCTTAAAAAAAAAAACAACTTATGGACACACACACATTTATTTTATTTGAAAAAATAAAATTATTAATTTACACTTGACTTAGAAGTTCCCGCAACTCACTTTTGGTACTAATTTGGGCAGAGGTTGCACCTGAAGGGTATACTGGTACTGAGTCTGGTGACTCCTGAAGTTATCACAATAAATCTGAGCACTTAATTTTGGAAGCCACCGTTTATATAGAGAAAAATACTGCTGACAACGCGTAAATAGGTTTGTGAGGGATTCGGGCCCTAGGTCAGCAATATATTAGGTGTAACAGGACGCTCGAGCTAATGACTTGGGGGAAACAGCCATCGGGCACATGGCATTCGAAGTATTTTCAAAATTATTTAGAAAGAAATGTTTTGTATAGTATTTCTGATTTTCACATTTAGAGATAAAATACATATTAAGGCGAGGCTTTCCACGGACTTTAGGTATTTTATGCGAGCGCGACGTATTCATTTACGCGACACAGAGTTGTGTGCGATGCGCCGCGTGCACGCTTTTAGCTCTCCAGGTAAGGTACAGTACAGTCCTACCTACGTAGCGGAGATCACGTCAGTATGACATTTTAGAATGGAATTAACATTTGTCGTGTATTGGTACATACGCCGGAAAAATAATCGGGTCTTGTAGGGGTTCGATCAGTACAGTAGTGTTTATATATCTATACAGTTTATTGTGTACCTACGGTTATTTTAGATGGGTAAATTATCATTCTTAAGAAAAACATTTTTATTTGTGAGAACTACATTAAATTAATATATTAAGGTTCTATTATATTTTTACTAGCTTTCCAGGCGCGGCACCGCCCGCGCGTTTGTCGGTTATCGCGCAAAAACATTAACCTCTTTTTGCGCAGTTCGATACAAACTATCCCATGTTTTTCCCGGGTCTCAAACTATTTCCATACCAAATTTCATTCAAATCAGTCCAGTAGTTTTGGCGTGAAAGCCTAACAGACAGACAGAGTTACTTTCGCATTTATAATATTAGTACTGATTATAGAGAAAGCCGTTTAATGCACCTATTCATAAATGGTAATTTGGTAATATTATTATATTTTAAATAAATATATATATACATAAACTTCATTAAAAGAACACATTAAATGTCACAACCATGTCATGTGAGATTCCCAGAATTCAGTAACAAGTCTGTCTGTCACAGTTGTCCTATCAATTAATGGCGTCGAGTGATATAGCTGCGTAAAAATAAGTTTGATATTAGTTATTTTGTAAAACGAGTACCCTTATGCTGTCAAGACCGTGGCTCTAAAATATGTATTTATGAATATGTCTTCGCAGATTTTTATTAATTTGGTGTGTTTAATAACAATTAATCTAGTGATTGTTTTAAGATGGCTACTTTTGTTTAATCTTTGTAGTTATAGCACGGTGCGAACATTTCACATCCATGGACGTCACAACCGTGGTTTTCATAGAACCACGGTTGTGGCGAGTGGCCCATGGTCGAGACAGAATCGTTTACTTTTAGTTTAGTTTTTTAAATTATTATTTTCAGACCATGTATTCAACATAATTACAAATCTCAAAGAATTATATCGTGTGTTTAAAATAAAACTATATTTCACAATATTTTTGATATAATTTAAGCTCATTCCGCTGTACTGTTTTGCAAGTTTAATTAAAAAGATATTATCCAAAACGATACTTGTTAAGTTGAGCGCTTATAGAGAGCATTTTTGAAACTAAAAATATGTATCAATTGTCTTGGTTGTGACAGGAGCCCCATTGTAATAAATTTCATAAAGCTGTCCTGTACAGAGTGCTCAATTCAAAGTCAATGAGTACATATCTTACTTCATAATCATCGCTCATTAAGGCAACCATCTTCAGGCAGATATTTGCCTTCTAGCAAAATTGGCCAGAAATAAAAATAAAATTTGCCAGATAGAGTCCATTATTGAAGATACAGTAGAACCATATCCCGTAAAACTAAAAAAAATTAAGTCATAAAACAGGGCAACAAATACTATATTTAGATATAATGTGTCTATACGCGCACTGTTATAAATCAAAATGTTATTTGGAATTAAAAATTAATAAATTAATTTTAAGTTACTATATAAAAGTAGTTTATGAAAATTGTCAGATAAGGTTTTTAACATATTTCTAATAAACTCAGTTAGTTAGTATGTGTGTTAGCTTCTGAACCGACTTCAAAAAGTAGGAGGTTCGCAATTAGTCTATATTTTTTATTATGTGTGTTACCTCAGAACTTTTGACTGGGTGAACCGATTTTGATAATTCTTTTTTTATTAAAGCTGATACTTGTCGTTTGATTTTTAAATGAAATTGAACGACAAGTATCATAATGACACTCCAATAACTGAAAAATATTTTCCTATCTTGATGATATTATAGTCTTTGACAGTGAATGACAATCGATCCAGTAAGTAGCAAGAATAACTAAAAAGAGTTTAATTTTTTTTTAACAAAAAATGGAACCAACTTTAACACTCAAGTGTGAAATAACTTGTCGAAGTCGGTTTCATGCGCAAAATATTGTTATACTAGGTACTTTTGAACTATTATGGCACCGACTTCAACAAGTTATTTCACACTTTGGAGTGTTGATGTCGGTTTCATTTTTCGGTAAACATTTTTTTATATTGAGAAATTGCATTAGTATTGGATTTGTTAGTAAATTTAAGTAGTATTTTTTTATAACTATAGAAGTAATATGTAACATTAAGTGATTTTTAATACTAGATGGATATAAATTGAATTATAAGTAAAAACGTAAATCTGGCTGTATGGAAACTCATGTTACGTCACGACTATGGTACTCAATGTTACACCCGAGACTTTGAACTAGTATTTTAATATTTTTCTAGGTTCAATGAGCTTGCGAAAATGTAAAGAGTTTTTATGTGTGATATACATAAAAAAAATCTAAATATATATTTTATTACAGTTGAGTTGAGGATTCCCCAGATAACAAGTATAAAGAGATACAACAGAATAAATTGAACTCATATTTTTTGGCATTGGACCTAACAATAGTGATAACAATTTACTAACCTTAATTTAACCATTGTGTACATATTAATAGTATATGGTTCGCAAATTGCGTTAAAAACTACACGAGTTAGATATAGTTTCAAACAACCAATTACAACATATCTAGATTCCATTCATCAAAATTGGTTTTCCTGATCCTTCAGGAACCGTTCGGAAAATCGAGATAAAAATTAGAATACGTTTTATGATATATCATCTAAATCCATTCAGCGGTGTTAAGCAAATTTTTGGCGAAAAATGGGCTTGAATTCAGCACTCAAAGGTGCAAAATAACTTGTTGAAGTCGGTACCATGATAGGTCAAAAGTACATATTATTACAATATTGTGCGCATGGTCCCGACTTCAACAAGTTATTTCACACCCTTGAGTGTTAAAGTCGGTTCAATTTTTGGGGTAAAAAAAAATCCCCCATTTTAGTGTCCCTTGCTACTTGCGGATTCGATTGTCATTAATTAGCAATAACTATATCATCAAGATAGGAAAAAACCTTTCAGTTATTGGAGTGTAACTAAAAAACAGATAAGAGTACAACTACACCGCGGTTTCCACAGACGAGTGAAACTAATTCTACACGGTCGTGAACTACAAATATTTGTTAAAGAAGTTGGGGTTGGTTACCCCTCACTATGCTTAAGTTGGTGGGGTGGGCACCTAAAACGTGTTCGCTAAAATAGAGCAAAATTTTTGAGTTCGTCCGATATGTACCTTACTAATAGGCGTGCGCCTAGAGCGCTTGTTATGACTAGTAGTATCCTAATAGATGCAGTGTTCATTATGGCAGACTAAGGGCATCTCGTTTGTGGCTGAGGTTAATTAATTATCAGTAATACATAATTAATGATCGATTAAGTGGCTACTGCGGGCTTGCCACAAAGGTGCTAAAATGAATGTTGATGATTTCATTTAATCATAGTCACTGACAACTTTGTGTATCATTCTACTACGAGTATTAATAAATGCATGTTTTTTTTATAATTATTGATAGGCTAGCCTTGGACTACTATCTCGCTTGATGGTTATTAAAGATGTGGTCTAGGATGTTGTTCAGGTTACCCTAGAATTACTCCTAGAACTCTCAAGGACAGCTGCCGGAACACACCGTTAGGTGCTTGGCGACAGATTTTCTTCTTAAGGGTGGTAGCTAGCCAGGCGGGCATTCAAAATGCAATACGCCCTACTACCATGCTGATACTACTGCCATCGTGAGACAACAACCGGGGCCGACGGCTTAAAAAACGGCTTGACCAATTTTGATGAAATTTAAATAGGACCATACGACAAACATTCAAATATAAAAAGAATCATATAAATCGGTTTATCAGTAAAAAGTTCTGAGGTAACAAACATTTAAAATAAATAGACGAATTGAAAACCTCCTCCTTTTTTGAAGTCGGTTAAGAAGCTAAAACACATACTAACTTTTGAATTTATAATATATATATTATTATTATCATATAATAATAAAAAGGGTGGAGTAAATCTATACTAAAAATTATAAAGTACAGATTTGATTATATATGGTAATGAAGTTAATACTCAAAGCCCAGTGTATATACACTGGGCTTTGATTATTAACTTCATTATCTTAGACCCTGGGTACGAAATACTAGGCATTTGGCTAAAACTAGATATAAAAACAATAATTTCATTGCATTTTAGCAAGCTTATTGAACCTAGAAAGTTATCAAAAAACTAGTTCAAGTCACGGGTGTGACATCGCATATCATGGTCGTGATGTGACATGAGTTTCCATACAGCCAGATTTATGTTTTTACTTATAATTTAATTTATATCCATCCAGTTCTAAAAATCGCTTAATGTCACTTATTATTTCTATAATCATAAAAAAGACGACTCAAATTTACTAACAAATTCAATACTAAATTCAATATTTTTTTTTTACCGAAAAATGGGCTTGACTTCAACACTCAAAAGGGCGAAATAACTTGTTGAAGTCGGTACTGTGATAGTTCAAAAGTACCTATTATCACAATATTGTGCGCATGGTCCCGACTTCGAAGAGTTATTTCACACTTTTGGGTGTTGAAGTAGGTTTGATAAATAAAAATACTCACCCGTTTTAGTGTCCGTTGCTACTTGCGGGACCGATTGTCATTCATTGGCAATGACTATATCATCAAGATAGGAAAAAACCTTTCAGTTATTGGAATGTAACTCAAAAAACGGCTAGATCGATTTTGATGAAATTTAAATAAAATCACACGACAATCATCAACATTCAAATCAAATAAATCATCAAAATCAGTTCGGTAAAAAAAAACGGACAAATTGAGGACCTCCCCCTTTTTTAACTGACTTCCAAAAAAGGAGGAGGTTCTCAATTCGTCTGTTTTTTTTACGTTTGTTACCTCCGCAACTCTTGACTGTGTGAACCGATTTCAAAAATTCTTTTTTGTTTGAAGCTGATGCTTGTCGTCTAGTCTCATAAAATTTTATCAAAATCGTTCAAGTCGTTTTTGAGTTACACTTCAATAACTGAAACATATTGACCTATCTTGATGATATAGTCGTTGACAATGAATGACAATCGATGCCGTAAGTAGCAAGGGTAACTAAAAAGATTCAAAAATAATTTTTGTTACCAAAAAATGGAACCGACTTCAACACCCAAAAGTACAAAATAACCTTTCGAAGAATATTTTGCGCTACTGTGATAATAGGTACTTTGGAACTATCACAGTACCGAGTTCGACAAGGTATTTCAAAGTTCCATTTATTTGTAAAAAAAAACAGCCCTTTTCTTAATATTAACACAATATTAACCTTCACGATACTAACTTTCACTACTTACGAAATCAATTGTCATTCACCGTCAATCAGGAAGTCATCAAGATAAGCGTAACGAGTCGAAAGTTAGCCCAGAGCATGTTTTATTTTGTTGTTTGATATTCATTTTGATCCTGTTCTGTGTGGCGCTGCGTAGATCGAAACGGGATCGATGTTTTCTTCAGTCGTAGACGTCGTAGGGCGGCCGGAGCGAGGGTCATCTTCAATACTCTCTCGGCCCCGTTTAAATTCAGCAACCCACTTTTTCACAGTCGTATACGACGGAGCAGATTCCCCCAATGTTGTTGACATGTCTTCGTGAATCTCTTTTGGAGTTAGTTTTTTTTCAAACAGGTATTTGATGACCGCACGTTGCTCAATTTTCTCCATTCTTTAAAAATGCTGCACTTAGGCTCACAAGATTCAGTCTAATTTAAAAACTGATAATGCTATTGCGATAAAATTTTACAACGTGACAACCAGAGAGTAAGCAAATCGAATGAGGTCAGTTACTTTAAAATAGTTCAAGTATTTATGTGTTAGGCCGCGAACTTTTCAATCCACCCTCGTACTACGTTGCCTGAATTAAATGAATTTTCATTATAAAATAATAAAATACAGGTTCTATATTGAAATAAATTTAATTGATTTTTAGTTAGACAAGAAAATTAACAATATTATGAAGCTAAACTCATCTATTTACTACAGAGCATTTTAATTAATTAAATAGTTGAAGCACTTACCTATATTTATAGCGTAGAATATAAAATATACATCATAAAGAATATAGCGAATCATTAATTTAATGGATTTTTAAGTAAGCAAGAAAATTAACAACATGAAACTACACTCATCTATTAAATATAACGCAGAACATTTTAATTCATCAAATAGTTGAAACATCTATATTTTTAACGTGAAATATAACATACAAATCATAAAGAATATAGAAAATCATAAATTTAATGGATTTTTAAGTAAGCAAGGAAATTAACAATATGAAACTAAATTCACCTACTTATTTATTATAATGCAGAACATTTTTATTCATTGAATTATTTAAGCACTCATCTATATTATTTAGAGTGGAATATAAAATATACATCATATAGAATATAGAAAAACATGAAATAATAATTGGATTATAAGGGTAATAATTATTATCAATACGGTTTTGGCTTAAAATTAGCAACCTATATATATAATATTCTTTTTTAGATTAACAATCAGTAATAAATACAGTGGGGCCTCGCTTATCCGGATTGTCGTTTGCAAAATCAATGATATAGCTCATTCATAAATGAAAGATATATGTAATACTGCACTGCATTACTTTACTGCATGTACTTAGTTACTTTTATTATAGAAAGATTCAAACGAGACAGACAAAAAATACACTAGCGAATAACCTTATTTGCGTATTCCGGTCGCGGTCACTGCATGAGCGGGGGTCAGGATAAGCAAGCCTCTACTGTTTTTATATTTAGGTGTTAAGAAACCTCTGTCTAGCTCTAAAAGTAAAGGCGTAATGTATGTATAACAAGTATAAATTAATTAAAAAAGTAAAAACCCGACTGCTAAGTATTTATTTTCGTTAAACGTTTTATCTTTCAGTCAAGTTATGTATTTATGGAATTGTTTTATAAAGCCCTTCATTTTGTAAAAAATTGAAAGAAAAATAAATTTGAAACTCACAAACATATATACATACATGAACCCTGAAAATATAAAACTCCTTTTTTCGGGCAGTCGTGTAAAAACAAAGTGTATTAAAACTAAGCAAGGATCAAAATTACTAATAATGTTTTTTAATTAAATTATTGACAATCATTTAAAAACATTAAATTTATATTAAATAAAGCCAAAACCGTATGCTTATGAATACAGAATGAGGGTTGTCGCTGTATTTTCGTATTTTCATAGTCGGTAGATACGGTCGACCAAATAAAGTTGTATAAATATCAGACGTACGTACCGTACGTCGACAGTGATTGTTTCTTATTTAATTAAATTATTGATATGTAATAGTATTGTAATAATTAAAAGAGCACAATTAAGACATTCATACACCTGACATGTCATTTGAGACTATAAAAGTCTCAACGTATGTGTTAGTATAGTAATTAATGATGATGATATGAAAAATTTTATATTCATCCGGCATCCAGATCCCATTGCTTAATAATTTGTTACTTAGTACTCATCAAATAATTTTGCTGCATTTATTTTAAGGAATAATACAAATTCAAACGTTGCACTTACTTTACACATTAATTAAAACCTTTTTGTTGTAGTGTACATCAAGTTCAAATCATAGTGTACATCAGCTTCTAGAAAGTAACGCGGGTCCCAGTAGGTTTCCAATTCATAAGTTAATATGAATAAAACTCGCGATAGTTTTCAAAGTGAAGAAAGTTATTTGTCGTGGGAACAGTAATACTTCGTTATCAAATGTCACTTCAGAGTACACATATAGTATCAAGTGAGTGATCAATTTGTTGTGATGACGTCACCAAAACGCCGAGCGTTTCCATTACCGTGTCTTTTGCTTTATAGACGTGGAGGTAAATTAAGCAGTAAGGTTAAGTAATAACTACTTTAAGAGTTGAGTGTTGGTACTCAGGATATTAAAACAATAATTTTTTCACCCCTTCTTTCAATGCAGACCATGAATTCGCATTTTTAATTAATTACCGATTTGTAACGGTTAAGAGAATACATGCAACAATAGTAATCATCAGATGGGTATTTCGGCGAATTCATGAAATAATAGTAATTATCGGAAGGCAATTTAAGCAAACACATGCAACAAAAGTAATTATCGTATGGGTATTTAAGCAAATACATGCAACAAAAGTAATTATCGGATGGGTATTTAAGCAAATACATGTAACAAAAGTAATTATCGGATGGGTATTTAAGCGAATACATGTAACAATAGTAATTATCCGATGGGTTTAAAAGCGAATTTAGTCTTTATTGTGCTAATATAACTTACGCATGACATTAAAGCTTAAGGTGATAAATCAATTTAGTGGCCGACCGTACTAACCATACTACTAAGTTTGACAACCACAACAAAATAACAATAACAGCAAATAATATAATAACAATATTTTGTGAAACTCATAGATTTTTGCTGATGTGGGTACTCTTCAACATGTTTTTAAACGTCATTGGAGACAATAAACCACTGTCCCTCACGTTGTGACCAACATTTGGTTTATTACTAGTACTGTCTTCATTTTCCTTCGACATTTCGGAGATTGTAGACAAATTTGGTACTGCGCAAGCAATAGGAAAGATCTGTTTGAGATTTGAGCCATAGCTGGTAAATTTCGTTTCGGGCCGTGAGTTCGTTTCTTCGTCTAGGAGGTACCATTTCGTAGGTTGAGTGGGACGTTCGTCAGATAAGTCCTCAGTTATGAAACTACATGCTTCGGCAGTTTCAGAACTGAGGTAAAGTGTTTCTGGGGTTTGGAATATCTCATCAGATAAGTGTTCACCTAAAAAATAATGAAGCTCTGCAGTTTAAACAATAGACCAAGTTCTTATTAATGCATGTAGATTTTTTATTAATTAAATCCAAAGGTAATAGACGATGTCAAATTAAATAGTACCAAAGGCAGAACTGAGTTAAACTTTACGTAGTTTTTTTAAGGAAACGTAATCGTGATGGCATTAAGCAATTATTATAAGTACTAGGCAATTATTATACTACTTTAGGTAATTATGATAAATCATAAGAAATTGGTAATTCACAATTTAACTTCTGATTGTTACCGATGGTGTTTAAATTATCCTAAAATTTGGTGATTAAAATATTTTTTACAAAATACACATTTTTTCCGTAAAAAAATACTTTATCGTGTATATAGACGATCAATATACAAAAGTATGTTTGATAGTTGCGTGATTGCATCAAACTTGTAAAATTATTTTTAAATAAAATACGTAATTTATTTGAACAATTAAAATAAACATATTTAATTGGAATAATATTCACTGCCATTAGGTACTTAGCAATTGAAACTGAATACATAATATATCTCATTTTTTATCATATATCGCAGAAAATTGTGTACTTACAATGTTCTACATAATTCGTGAGTAAGATGAGTTAATCGTTATAATTATCCTTTATTTTTTGTAATTAAAAATGTTAGCCTCTATGAACGTTATAAAGATGTAAATATTTCAAATTTATCACGACCAAAAGACAAGTATCTTTTTACTAGCCAGTAACAATCAAATTAATTTTATATATCTTACCAGAAGCTGGCTTATCAGCGACATCTTCTGGAAGTCTTAGCAAAGATTCGCTGTCAAATGAACTTCGGGTACTGTTTAACGATATTACGGACTTTGAATTGTCAATGAACTCCACGCTTCCATCTTCTATGCACTCGTTTGCTAGCAAACAAGTTTCCGAATGGTTGTGTATCAGATCAACACTGTCTTCGCTCTCCTTTGTAAACATCCCATAAAGATTATCAGTATCGTTTATACCACTGTCAGTGAAAATCGATACTGCACTACCGTTCTCAACAGTGCTCTCTCTAAATTTTTTTTTGGATTCCCTTTTCTTTTTCGGCTTCAGTATTTTTACTTTAATCACATCTTTCTTCTTTTTGGTTTTAGCTTTGTCAGTTTTGAGTGTCACATTAGCGTTATTAGCGTTTTCGTCAACTGAGAAGAATGTTATAACCGGCGGGCAAGATTTTCTACCTCCATATGAACAGGATTCCATATGCTCCTCTTCAATCACTGCATCTTTCAGGGGTATAGCTGTATGAGCAACTTTCTTTTTGCGAGGTGTTGAACTTCTCTTCGCTTTAGTTTTCTTTGTAACTTTAATTGCAGATTCATCCACATCCATCATATTTTCATTATGTTTGTTTGGTGTAGTTTTCTCTCCAGTGGTAAATTTGGTTTGGTCTACTTCAACATCGTTTTTTGTACATTTTTTATTACTTTCAAGTAACAAATCGCGCAAACGTTGGTCAAGTGATTCTGATAACGTTAAATTTTCAAGCCTTACCGAACATGGTTTGCTTAGCTTTGCGTCATTAAACGGAGGGGTAGGTATTGATACATTTATTGTTGGAGTTAATTTATTTTCACTCTTTTGAAGGTTCCATTGTTGATTCATAAGAGGTATGGACACGTCTAAGTTTGAAATCAAGTATTCGCTTAACTCCATTTCGTTGCTGCTATTATTGGATTGTATATAATTAATATTTGGTGAATTGGCATTTATGATAATCTCTCTACTTACGGACAATTTTTCTACAACAGATAATTCTGGTGATAGCGGAAGCGAAATACCGCTTGAACTAGCAACCTCAAGATTAATATTTGAATTATTATTACTCGAGCTCTTAGACAAGGAATTGAAATGTCTAATATTTGTGTCGAATTGCTGTGTACCAGGTTGAATTTCGTCAATGGGTGTTAATTTGTTGAAAGAATGCAATTTTTTCGTCATTAACAGTTGAAATGACTCTGTTCTGTAAATTTCAGAGTTGAGAGTAGATTGTGACTTTCTCATGGGTTTAAAATATGAAGAGTTGTTAGAGTCCGAGGACAATTCTTGTAGGATGATCGGGTAGGAATTTCTACGAGTCTGTCTACGCCTATTTTTGTTCTTCCTTTGAATATGAAGGCTTGGTTTTCTTTTTCTATTTCGTAAACAAATTCTATTGGAACTAGCTTCAGAATCTTGATACCCTTGGGTGCTATCTATAGCATTCCCAGGCACATAATCTTGAATAGTTATTATATCTAGTGCTGGCGATCTAAAAAAGAAATAAGCGTGATGAAGCAATCACACGCAGTGCATAAAAAGCGCAAATAAAATTAAATAAGATGTCATGCTAAATAATCAACAATGAAGAAGCCAATAATTAATGGAAGCAGGTAACGAATGTCTTTAATGCTAACTTACCGAAAGGATATGATCGTTAACTAAATACTAAATTCAAATAACTTAAAAATAAAATGGCTTTTAAATAATACACAGTAATATATCAAGACACATTTATTTTCAGTAAAATTCACCTGCTCCCATTATCATATTTACATATAATTTTATTTTACTTCTTATGCTAGGAGAACAAGTGGACAAAATAGACCAATCTTCATGTAGATCCATTATATAGCGTAATGGGTTCGCTATAACGATAGAATAGATTTTATACAAAACATTTTATCTTTATAAATAGTTAAAGGTGTACATTAAAACAAATATTGATCAATATACAGGCTCTGTTATGATCTGACCTAAATATAATTTATATTCATATTAAGTAAAATAAAATATAAAACAATGCGGAACTAAACAAAACCATTCCTGCACCAAATTTTAATTTATTAAAAAAAATTAAATGTTTCCAATGATTTTATCAATGATGGTAATAGATATTCTCATGTCTCGATGGTACAAGAAAATGAAATCATTAATAATGACTACTGCGCTCAATAAGAAGCCTACTATTATTATATTTAATAAACTTTGATGTATGTATTGATAATTTAATTCTATAAAATTGCTAATATTGAGCATAAAATGGAATAAACTCCAGGCAACATTGTTTTACAAAAATACTACTCAATAGTTACGGAATACAACTTTAATGTTTCTGCCTATATACAAAGTAATTAAAGGACTACCTTTTAACAATATTTCCTTTTGACAATTTGTTGTCATCTTTCGCCGTTGGAGGGAACATAAACCGGGCGTCTTCGTCGAAGCCTATAAGTAATGTTGTCTCCTTGGTTGAAGACTTCTTTGTCTGTATTTTGAGATCGCTGACTGGTGTATCTGTAAAAAATTCAGAAAAAGCGTTTCAAGCATTCATATTTTTTTACTTGGTGGTAGGTTTCTTTAGCAAGTTTGCGTCCTGGTGAATATCTTGGTAGTAATGCAAGTGAAAGGAATTGATTAGCGACGCCATTTTAATTTATTTTCTTTTAACCATGTTATATGTTATGGCTAAAAATTATCTTTTTAACGTTATCGACGCGATGTGCAGAGTCAATACGACCGAGTTGAATATTTGTAGTTGGTGCAGAGGATGGATTTATGGCAAGAGCGCACGTCTGTGATGAATAATTAAAAAATTAAATCGTGTCTTTTTGTTTGGTAACTATTTGTATATATATATATATATATATATATATATATATATATATATACATATATAAATATATGTATAGAATAGAATATAGAATATAATTTATTTGTAACAGAAAACTAAAACTAAGCACACACAAAAATAACAGTTTACAATGAAAAATGAAAATCAAAAAGTAATAGTTTCCCGCCACAAACCGGCCCCAACTCAGCATAATGCTGGCTGTTAACAAGGATAGTATATGTATATCATGTCATTCGCGACATTTAAATAATTCTGCTTATATAATTTGAAAGATTATAGAACAATAAATAATGATAATGTACCTAAGTCACCCCTAAAACTTAGGCTCTTAATAATAAATGCATCTCAATTTAAATCAATCAATTATTCAGTAGCTCAAGTCAAATAATTTATTCCTCAAAGGGGTAGGTAGAAATATCTGAACAATTCAGCAGACAAGTTTTGGTCCTATGTAATAGGTGAGCATGTTGCCATCTACCTGGCGAAGAAACCCAGATTCCGGACTGTTTATCGCTTTTAGATACAGACACCCACTCTCTCTCACACACACGCCAACAAGGCAGTCAGTAATAATCAATTGCAAATGAATAACACAGAACATTATAAGTAGTTTTGTATTATTAATTTGTGCCTCAAGTAGAAAATCTGTCGCCAAACACCTAACGCTGTGTTCCGGCAGCTATCCTCGAGAGCCAGTAATTCTAGTTTAGCCTCAACAACATCTTCGACCACATCAGGTAAGGTAGCAGTTATATGCTAACCTATCTGGCAAAAAAAAATATTACATACCATTTTTTTTGGGCGTCCGGATTTGTCTTGCGGTAGACTTTTTAGACCCTGCAGGTATTTCAGCACTACCTTCACTGGCATTATCGCTAAGCTTGGAACTACGCGACCTATCCCTTAGCTTTGACCGTATCTGATCTACAGGAGTTATTTCTCTTTGCTGGATACTACGCAAACTCCGTACTGGTTGTTTCTCATCTATGGGATCGTTTTGTTGAACGGCATCCTGCATTGTTGTTTCATTTGTGTTTTTGTCCGTTGTTTTTTCTGCAACTGTTCTTTTACGGGTTTTTCTTGTCTCAGCGGTAGGTTGTTCTTCTACAATTGACTTCAACTCTAGTGGTGGTATTTCCAAGTCAAGTTCTTTTTTGGATTTGCGGTTTCCTTTTGCAGGGTTTGTTGTTTCCGGTTTTGAATCTGTTGATGATGTTTTGGATACTCTGGCTCTTTTCCCTGGGGTTGAGTTTGTAGAAGTTGAACGTTCTTTTTTTTGTCTAATCCTCCTGAGAATGGAGAAACATGACGATGATCATCTGATATGCTGTAAACCTGGGTCATCGTATTCGATCCCCAACATTTGTGAGATTTGCATTTTAAAAATAAAGAATGAGATAGTACTGTTGTTTCGGAAACCTTGGTCAAATGAGCCCCGTGCTTAATTACTATAGACTGCCGTGTAGTAGGGGCTAATGGTCCTCCAATTCTGCCGCGAAATTGAGATTCACCGCACGTTGAGCAGGGCATTTTGCAAATGGTAGCCTGAATAGCTACCACCCTTAAATCAGAAATTTCAAGCACCTGGTGTGTTTTGACAGCTGTCCGTAAGTGCCAGTTCCCATCCAACATTTAGCCTGTTATAACAACTTTCTGCCACATCATCACTAACCATCAAGTGAGATAGTGGTTAAACGGTAACCTATCAGTATAAAGAATATTAGTTTTATACCTTCTAGTAACATTTTCTGGTCCTTCTAGGCCAGCTTGTGCTTCTTTTTCTAGCTCTTCAATTTCTTTAAATATCTCAGTCTCTAGCTTGTTAACTTTTTCATGGATTTCTGTAATATAATAAAGCATTTTAGCGTAGTTCACCACAGACTAATTTGCTCGGGTTTAAGCAGATACTTCACAATAATATACGAGGGGAGTTCAAAGAGTTCAAAGTATTCTTGGCATTGGATTTTTTTTGTTAGTAATAGGTGTTGTTTTTGTCTATGCCTCTTCCATGACATTATCCAAGGTGAAAATTAGAAAAGGTCGTCGGCTTAACATCATTATTTTTTTTTACAATCCTGCTTCGAGTGCATCAAATTATCTGACGCGAAAATGTTGACCAAAATCGAGCACGACGAGCTGTTATTAAATTCTAAACAAAAAAAAACTACAAAATACATTTGCGAAGGCCGGTTACAAGGATTCCGCTTCTTGGTTGTCTTCACTTAGAAGTCTCGTCGTAGTGTATACAAGTTTAGAAAACAGCTACAACATACAGCTTGCAAACCTATTTTACCTGGATCTACTGCAAGTGAAGCAATCTGTGGCGTAGATACTTCACTACTGACTTCCATAGGTTCCTGAGCTTTAGCCGGTTGGTGAGCCTCAGAGGTCCTAATTTGTTTCCCTTTTGTATCTTCATTGATCGAATCTGTTTCGTGTCTAAGTATTTTAACCATCTGCGGCATTGCGTTGCTTATTTGGGTCCAGCCCCCTTCTAAACAGTACTCCTGTAAAAACATTTTTTCTACATTGCATAAGAGAATACAATTAAATTCTAGATTATGTGATATCTATAATTATTATAGTCTTTGAGATAATAATTGCGATCGTCGTGAAGATGGGGATAATGATGGATATTATTTATTCGTTAATGGTATTTTTTTTATTTAATAGTTTTAATCGTCGAAATTATTGAAATCAATTTATTCTTAGTCAAAATCTGTGTCAAACTCAATCGAAAAGCTGTTTAGTGTGTGAAATGAGTTAATAATTTTATTAGGTATTGATAATTTAATTATTCTAATAATGGATTATTCGTTTCATTAAATATATTTTTTTGCCGGACTTTAATTGAAGTATAACTTACCAAACCATTTTTTGCAGCTATTTTGAGAACCATTTTTTCATTTTTAGAGTCAGTATTTTTTTCTACTTCTCTTTGTACAGATGGTTCTTTACCTGAAACATAATAATATAGTAAGGGGTTTTCGTATACTACTTTACAAATGACACCTGTCATAGGAAACTGTGCTTGTAATAAAAGCTGAGTCATCGACAATTATACTTTTCTAACGTACACAAGTAGTTTCAATTATGGAAAAAAGCCAAACAGCTCCACTAATTGAGCCACGCAGGAGGGCTTAGGGTCTGAAAAACTAAAAACGAATATTATAAAAAAACTTTCGCCTGCCTTTATTAAAAATTATTCGTTGACGCTCTGAATGTCAACAAATAATTTAATATGATAATTTATAATGTTGAATAGTTGTGGCATTAGCTGTTCAATATAAAACTTTTTTCTTTATTTTATATATTTGATATCACATCATCACTTACCATCAGATGAGATAGTGGTTAAAGGCTAACATATGACGCATAGAAAAAAGAAAAAAAAAGTAAGTAATAGTGTCCCTTTGACAGATGTTATAATAGATTCCTATCCTACCGGCTACATCCAATTTTTTATCTTGATTGGTCCGACTTTTTAATTTTCCCAGTACATGAAACATAATTTGGCAACTTTAGGTTTTCTCATTGTGAAAATAACATAAATATTTACCATTGTCCTTTGGAACGGACCTCTGTTGGTTGCCTGGACTGAATCTGAAATATTCAAACATTAAAATATACTTTATCAAATTACACCAAATTACGCCTCCCTACAGTTGTGAATGCAACAAGTGGAGGAGGGTGTACCAAGTCTTCTGACAGGTATGCATTTTTTGAGGACATACTTATGTATCCTAACGTCTGGTTAACCGCTAGCTCGTTCCGTAACAAAATATAAAAAAAAACTAAGAAAAGAACAACCGACTGTTTTTTAAATTTAGACTCATTTCATTGATCTTATACTAGTGGCTGTTCGAGCGTAGACCTCGCGAGTTTGCCTTGCATAGATTACAATGGAATAAGGATCACTGCGCTACTCATCGCGCATGCTAATGGGAGAATGGGTCAAGAAACCCAAAAATCTAGATATGTAATATAAATAATAAATGATTTTCTAGGACATAAGTCCAAGAAAATCAATGACACGCGGGTCCCAGCGAAGGCTAGTTGTAGAAATAGGTAGGTATGTAGTAAATATACAATAATTTTACATACTTGGTAATGAATTTATCTCGACTGGCTACAAAAACATGGAATATAAATAATTGATTATACGAGAGAGAAAAAGAGAGAGAGAGAGAGAGCCTATCACTTTTAGGCAATTGACGTGCGTATTGCATTTAAATTACGCGCAGGCGTCCATACTTTCAATATCTTATAAATAATGTAAATCTCCATAATTAAAAAAAAAACTAAAACTGAATCGACAAAAGTTTGTGTGATTTGATGAAAGTAAATAATTTCACAGGCAACTTATATCAAGTTGCCTGTGAAATTATTTACTTTTATCACTATAGGCAACGCATGACCTCCGGCACATGGTTCCCGTCATTTTGCTCATACTGAAGACTACTCGCGAGTTGTACCGAGTCGAGGCATTGCCGTTTCGGCGTTGGTTAGTGTGAATGCTAACTACGTTATGGAATTCCCTACAAAGAATACTGAATACAGTTAATATCAAGAATGTGGCGGTAGATCAGCGAGAAACGACCGTTAGTAGAAATAAAAAGTAGCATAGAGTGGGAAAAGTGTATAGAAATGTTATAACAAATAACGTCTTGAGCGCGCTAATTCGCCCGCCTCAGGAATCTGGGGCCAAACTCATTAAAACTACAATGAAAAACAAATGGCGTTAATTTAAGTTTAAAATGTCAATACAGTTGACCCGCGGTTTGACAAACGTTTCGCAACGCGGTGTTGAATAATCGAATTAGATGGACTATAGAGTACTGCCACCGACCCTTAGTAGTCCGGAACTTTCTTGAAAAGGAGTAGCTTGTAATTCAACCATTACGATAGTAAATCTACGCCGGATTTCTGTCTAAGTTTTACCATAACGATGTAGGTAATGGCTGATTCCAAACATGCATTTTAAGATTGATATAATGTTACGGTATTATAATAATCCCATTGCTACTTGTTGTATCACTTCTGAACTAGCACGGATTTGAGGAGCGCGCGAGCGGTAGCGAATTTTGGGCTACAAGTTTTACCATAACGATATAGGTGATGGTTTATTCCGAGAATGTATTATAATATTGATATAATGTTTTGCTATGGGTTGGTTATTGATATGGCCATCATGAGTAGTTTTTTCTTAGTCTTCTTCTTAATAAATGTGATTTTATGTACCTACCTATAACTTTTATAGGCATATCGGACAAGGGCTGAATCACCGTAGATCAATTGTAGTTAGATTGGTACCCGCACAACTAACGTGCTTTAATGCGTGCTTTCACGTTGAAGTTTGAATTTATGTTTACAATACTTGCTAATGCGCAAAACAATTTCAACTGCAAGGATAAAATGAAGAAATACGCGGCAATCACGGGTAATTGCATCGAGCTCCCCCAAAACTATCGTAAGTCTTAGTCCTGGACATAAGTGAAAAAAATGGGCGTACGAGACATAAACTTTTTCGTAGTGTAAGGCGTCACATTGTTACAGAAATCTCTGCATGATGCTGCAATTGTATAATGTCACAGAATAAAAAGTACGAAGCAATAAATGTGCACTTCAGCTCGCAAAGCATGGAGTACTTAATATTTAAATTCACCTAAAAGGCGTCTCTCTTTTTATCACATAGCCGAGCATTGCTCTGATCTCTGACGCGGCACGCACCGTGGAATTACGCCGTCCGGACGGATAAGGCGATTTACCCGTAGCTTTGTACCTAAACCGCGAAGTGAACCAGGCCTGATAATGGGCTGGCGTGATATTTACCATCAGACGCTTCTTTAGTAGTGTATAAATAATCGTAACTTACCGTGAAGCTGGTGAAGTTGGTTCATTTGCGTGTAGCACATTATTGTCCCGAGATTCTTTTAATAACCTAAAAACATTTGTATGTTAAATGCAAAATTAAAGTATAAGTCTACCAACTTATCTAAGCATAATATGAGGATTACAATTCTGCAATTAGCGTGTAGAATATCCCTTTGTATACAGGGTTATTGGTAAATGGCTAACAACCTCTTAGGGTTGACTTCTGCTAGTTTTGAGATTAATATTTTTATGTGTTTTTGACGGAATAAGGACGAGGACAACACGATAGTAAATGTCTAAAATATGAAAGAATACATTACAGGCATAAGAGACTTTTTAAATAGCAGGTGGTCATAATGCTTATTCCGTAAAAAACACATAAAAAACCAATCAACAACACACTTAAAATATTGGACTAGCAGAAGGCAACCCTAAGAGGTTGTTAGCCATATACCAACAACCCTGTATATTAAAATATGTGTACATGATGGTTTTTTTTTATATAATACTAACTTTTTAAAGTCATCCAGTCGCCTTTTTTCATCTACATACTTTTTCTTCCAATAAGATTCTTCTTCCCTATCAGAGTCACCTGAAATATCGAAAAAGTTATCTTAAAGGCTTCACACGAATGTATTCGCTTCGCCGCCGCAAGACCCTTTACCCATACACATAAACCTACCCACTTATGTTATAACACAAAATACCATACATTTATTCTACCACTTCAAACTCGACAAATTCTTGTAGCGGCCGCACGTCGGTCGTCGCAAGAAAGTTTTCGCGTAGTGTTTTGTTTTCATAAATCAATAAATCTGTTCAATAAGAGAGGGGCCAAATGCTCCAACTAGACTCAGCTAAGTTATAAAAGAACTGGGATATAGTGATACACAAAAGGAGCACAACAAAATGCTAACCGAAAGGCAAGATATAGTAGTATGGCGTGTAAATATTTGGATACACTTAATAATACATGAAGATAATCTGAATCTGAACATACTCTCTTTCTGAACAGACGCTATAGATGACCTACCAGTTAAACTTGATTTTAGTGTCAATTATTTAACGGGACTTAAACGCGATAAAGACAATACTATTTATCTCAAAGTTTCAACTAGGTAGCATGGGTCGTGGTCACGATTTCTCCAACTACTGCGTGGTGGTAGGGCATTTTGCGAATGCCCGCCTGGCTAGCTACCACCCTCAAGTAGAAAATCTGTCGCCAAGCACCTAACGGTGTGTTCCGGCAGCTGTCCTTGAGAGCCAGTAATTCTGGGTTAGTCTGAACAACATCTTCGACTACATCATCACTAACCATCAGGTGAGATAGTGGTCAAAAGCTAACATATAAGGCGAAAAAAAACGCTACCCGCAATTGACCTGTGTGTGTATCATCTCGACACAAAACACTGACAATATCCACAGGTTTCCATGAAGGTAAAATGCGCGTGGTGCATTTTCTTAGCATTGTATTGAAGAGCATTTTTTATTTTTTTTTATTTTAAATACGTGGTCGAAATGTTGCAGTGTATAATATACTCGTACAATATTTTATCGCGGTTAAATCCCGACACAGAGTACGGGCTGCGTTCGAGAGTTCAGAATGACAAGTCCATTAAAGAGGTACATATGACATGATAGTACTGAAAGATCAATATTTAGGCGTCAGCACTTTGTTGGGGGCCACCTCTAAACGGTGCGCCTTTAGACCCTTACAGTAAAGCTGCTTAAAAAATACTTACTATCTGGCCTGTAGGTAAGGAAGTTCTTGATATGTCTTCCATCCTTTACGAGTGGGTAGATGTTTTTTCCAAATTTAACGTAGAGTGTGCCTTCTTCGGGATCTTGCAATATACGAGAGGATCTAGGTCTCCTGAAATAATTTTAGTTTTGTACTAACTATATGTTTTTACAGTTTATGTCACAGCTCACTAGTAGATGTAAATTACCTATATTTTTAATTTCTGAATTTTAACACAATTAGTGATGAAATGGTAGTACAATTCAGACGATGGTTACTACCATAGTCTATAAATACCTATATCTTTATATATAAAAATTACGTGACACGTTGTTTGTCCGCGATGGACTCCTAAACTACTAAAGCAATTTTAAATTTGATTTGCACACCGTGTGCGATTTGATCCAAATTGAGAGATACAAATACAAATATAAATAATTTATTAATAGTTCCTTTGCTACACGTCAACGTGTTAACATAAGTCGTTAACAACAATAGTAATCAAAATTACATAATAATAATTAAATTAATTAAATTGTCATGTCTAATTTTAAATAATCGTTTATGTCATAGAACAGTTTATCCTGTAATCAGGTTCTTAGTCTATTTTTAAACGTCACGGTGGAAGGTGCATCTCGAACGGCTGCAGGTAAGCGGTTGTAAACAGCTGGGCCTAACACGTAAACTGATCTCTCGGATTTAGCGAGGCGGTGCGCCGGCGTCACCCATTGATTTTTCAGCTTATTGCTGCGCATATTCCACTGACTGTTTTCACCCTTTTGTTGAAAGACACCCAGATGCGTGTGGGTAAATAAGGCTACTTGATAGATGAGTTCGCAGGGCAATGGCAGTATCTTACTCTCCCGGAAAAGCTCTACGCATGAGGTGCCCCCCTGGACTCCACATATGGCGCGGATGGCTCGCTTCTGCATAGCAAAAGCTCTGTTCCTGTCGGCAGCACGGCCCCACAGCTCCAACCCGTACGTAATGGCGCTGTGGACGGTCGCGAAGTAACAGGATCGCACGACATCGCGGGTGGCGGTGCCCGCGAGCCGCCGGAGTGCGAAGCACGAGAAGGCATATACCTCCTCTATGTGCGTCTCCCACGACAACGCGCCGTCAATGTGAAAACTTAACAGTTTCGTACATTGTACTTGTTGGAGCGCGGTATTGCCTACTGCAACCTGGTATGTCTTTGTCATGTGACCGTTCAGGTTTAATGCCAGGAAGCAGGTCTTGTCCCTGTTCATTGCTAGCCCGTTCGACCTGAACCACCCGTCAAGTTTGTTTGCCACCGAGTTCAGCTTCGACTCCAGCCGAACGTGCGTCGGCGCTGTGACCACCGCGGCAACGTCGTCGACGTACATATATATCTCGGCTTCGTTGATGGCATCGGGTAGGTCGTTCAGGAGAAGACTGAACAGGGAATTTGACAAACAGGAGCCCTGTCGAACACCCATGACATTTTCCATTTCGGAAGACATAACGCGGCATTTGTCACCGACCACGACCTGTATCCGTTTGGACATAAACGAGGTTAGCAAAGCCAGTGCTGGACCCCGGATTCCATAGAAGCTCAGCTTAGCAGCGATGAGACTATGATCGGCAGTATGGAAGGCGCGCGACAAGTCACAACAAAGCAGCACGACTTGCTGCTTCGCCTCGCGCGCGTCCAGCGCTCGCCGTACCACCTCCCGCACCAGGTCTGTAGTCGCGCGGACGGCTTCGTACGCATACTGTCTCCGTGACAGTATGCCACGGTCAACTACAAAGTTAAGGAGTCTTCTGTTGAGACCAACCTCAAACACCTTGCTTACTGCAGGGACAAGGGATATTGGACGATAAGACTTGGGATCCGCTTTTTTTCCTTTTCCTTTGTACAGTGGGCAGACCTTCACTTTTTTAAGTGCCGCAGGGTATATGCCTTCCCGAGCGCAGGCACTGAATAAATGGCTCATGACGGACGCTATTGTCTCTATTGCAGGTTTTAAAATACTGGGTGACAGGCCGTACAGATCTGCACTTTTTTTAGGAGCGATACGCTTGGTCACTATTGTTACTATCTCCCCGAAAGAAAATGGTTCCAACCTGATAGACACGTCGCTCGCGGTCTCCTCGTTTCCGAGCGTAGCCAGTGCACTAGCGTCGTCCGCCGCGGGTGCTCCACACCTACTTGCTGCCGTAACAAACTCAAAAATGAGCGCGTCAACGCTAGTTGGTAGTATGGTCAAAAATACGGCTCGAAAAAAGAGCTATCTTTTTTCGAGCCGTATTTTTGACCATTCGCGTCTCGCACCACGTCTGTGTAGTCGACACGCTCTCGAGTGCCGCGGCCTAGCTCGGTGTTGATGACTTGCCACATACGTCACGGATTCGCTTGAATTATATTTGAGTAATAACCTACGCGTTTCTCTTTCAGTAGGGAATGATAACTAACCCAAAATTAATCACACTTAATACGCAAAGCGTCTTCTGCAGGGAAAGTTTTAGCTGATAGGTTAGCTGAAAGATAGGATAGCTTAACATCTCTTTGCAAATTCTCTTTGTCCGGAAGCACTCCTTAAGTGCCAGTTCGCATTCTATATTAAGCCTCTCTACCCTCACCTACATCATGACCTACTATCAGGTGAGATTGTGGTCAAAGGCTGTCCTATAAGCGGCAAAAAATCTATGACTATATTTTTTCTTTCATTGGATCTGCTCACTGATATATCCATTCCAAACCTTGTCTAATCTAGTTATATCACACATCCACCTCAACATTCTCGTCATATATCCACCTCGTGTAGAAAACATCAGTACATTCCGTTTTACTTACATGTATTTCCTAGTGTGTCTGTTCCTGCGTCCACGCGGCGGCGATACGTATGACTCGCTCTCACTTTCCGAAGTCCACTCGCTCGAATCGGACTCGTGGTTTATACTAAAACAACAACAAAATGCTATCGGATATGATGAGTGCTTCCGTGCTTCGGAGGGCACGTTAAGCCGTCGGTCCCGGCTGTTGTCTTAGGATGGCAGTCGTTATAGCATGGTGGTAAGGCATTTTGCGAATGCCCGCCTGGCTAGCTACCACCCTCAAGTGGAAAATCTGTCGCCAAGCACCTAACGGTGTGTTCCGGCAGCTGTCCTTGAGAGTCAGTAATTCTAGGTTAGCCTAAACAACATCTTCGACCACATCATTTACTTACCATCAGGTGAGATAGTGGTCAAAGGCTAACCTATCAAGCATTAAAAAAAAAACTATTTTAACATTCACTTTCACTCCTATATCAAGATTTTCGAGAGCTTCATTAAATATTGATTCCGAGTATGCATTGAATAGTCTAGTGACTTATAGGTTGTCTAAATGCTTTTATTGTAGTAGCTGTAGTGTTGTATATAGCTTGCAGTATTTTGTTAATAAAGGCATACCGACGGCAAAAAAAAAAATAATGTAGATACACGAATTCGAATTTTTTTTAATGATATCTCTTCGTCTTCGTCTCATATATACTTATTGAATTAGTTACATTTGCTACGGGACGGGTAGACGTAACTTTCAATATTTACTACGGTTTTAGGGGTAAATTATGGGTAGGGTGCAGTAGTACTCAATAACAGTTAAGTGTTAAGCGTTAATTAAGTGTTGATAAAAAATCTCCTATTTGTGCCATCTTCTGCGACATGACACAAGCTCTTGATTACGTAGATCACAGAACCTTCATAACTAAACTGGATGCTTATGGGATTCAAGGTAACGCGTCTTGGCACTAATTAAATCATATTTTACTGAAAGAAAACAAATAACAGAAATAACTGCAATAAACTTTAAAACTAAGCGTGAATATTTATTTAGTTCAACAGCACGTAATGTCGTCTTCTTTTCTGGGGAAATTCTACTAATGAAGAGGTTATTTTCATAATGCAAAAGCGCTGTGTTAGGGCCATGTTTGGGCTTCAAACGACGGATTCTTGTAAGCCATATTTTATCGAGCACAACATTTTGGCACTTCCATCATTATATATACTCGAAATGGCTATATATAAGTAAAAAGCAATCCTAAAATGTTTCCAAAACTATCTGACCTAATAGTAATAAACCGCCGCGACAATAACATAGCCACAGGCAAACCGCTCAAGAGTACAATCTGCATAGCCCCATGTATTTATAAAAAAATCTCAAGGTCTTTGAGGGAGTAAAGTATTAACATATTTAAAACTAGCTTTATGGGCGCGGCTCCGCCCGCGCTTATGTCTGTTATCGCGCAAAAACATTAACCTCTTTTTGCGCCGTTGGATAAAAACTATCCTATGTTTTTTCCCGAGTCTCAACTATTTCCATGCCAAATTTCATTCAAATCGGTCCAGTGGTTTTTGCGTGAAAGTGTAACAGACAGACAGACAGAGTTACTTTCGCATTTATAATATTAGTACTGATTAAATTAAAATAATCTTTATTATAATTTATGTGCCATGACAGTGTTATTTTCTTGAATGTAACTACTATCTACATATACCTATTATCTTATTTAATTTAAGTATTAATTGTAAATCACATTCTTATAAATATATGATGATATTGCAAATAATGTTATAATATTTCTAAATATGGTTACAAGCACTATCGCGTGCTAAGCGAAAATCATATTTTACAAATTATTGGAGTACAAAATTTTATGCCCAAGGCGGGAATCGAAACCGAATGTTATAATTTTAATGATTTAATAATAAAAATTTTGAAAATTTATGTAAATTTAATAATAATAACTTTTAATTTCTTATTAATTTGGTCGCTCCATCTCGAAAATTATACGCATACATAGGCAAAACATGGTGAGACTAAATGTTTGTATACCCACAATCCAATGCATGTGCTTAAATCCGATTTCATGTATCATATACCCATGTTTTGAACAATAAATATATCTTTATCTTTATATTTTTTCAAGATAGTACGAGCAATATATAAGGTGGCTATTAAGGGCCCTTATTCCAGCAAAGCCATTTTACAGCCCTTTTCTCAAGGCTGTTGCAGCTAAAGTATAAAAGTTTATGTTTTTTAAATGATGCAAGAAGAAAGTTTATTGTTTTTTTAATGGAGTGCATTAACCAAAACAATAAAAAAAAACAACTGAAATCCGACAATTTTTTTTTTACCAACTCATGTTTTCATAAATTTCTTCATCAGTGTGACTTCAACAGTCTTTTTATCGAACAAAAATTATTCGTTTTACAGATTGAAAAATATCAGTAAACCAATCATATTACCACCAATGGAGTGCATTAATAACATTTTGATAAATATATGTTACAACTGAGTAAATAAGGGATTGAAAGGGCACTTTTGGCACAAAAATACCATTAAAATTTCTTGTTATTTCTACAAAATTTGGTATTTTATCAAATAAATAAATATGCAATTCATTAGTTGAAGTTTTTATTTAATAGATAATAATATTTTGTCGATAATTTTGTGAAAAATGTATTTTATACAATTTTTTCAATATGACCTATAAATTACGGAACACAACGCCTTGCAGTTTGCGCCCAGCGCTCGCGGAGGGAGGACGTATCGCTGCTCGTCCCGCGCCCTACACGTGCCGCAACTACGGTGCGCAATGAAAATATAGCGTGACCGAGTTGTTTTGATCTATGCGTATGCTTTTATTATTGTAAAGGTATTTTTGTTGAGACCATGCCTTTTTCATTATTAACTAGGATTTATTATTTCCTGATCGGAATTGAATTTTTCACTTTTGAAAGGGTGAACCGATTTTGAGTATTACTTTTTTGTTTGAAAGCTGATGCTTGTCGTTTGTTCCTATTTAAATTGCATCAAAATCAGTCAAGTCGTTTTTGCGTTACACTCCAATAACTGAAAAGTTTTTACCTATCTTGATGATATAATCATTGACAATCGATATCGTAAGTAGCAAGGGTTACTAAAACTAGTGATCAATTTTTTAACCAAAAAATGGAACCGACTTTTTGGTTTTTGCCATAGTAAAAAAAATGTAACCATAAAATGGAACCGGCTTCAACGCCCAAAAGTGTGAAATAACTTGTCAACGTCGGTACCATGCGCACAATATTGTGATCATAGGTACTTTTGAACTATCATGGTACCGACTTCAACATGTTATTTCACACTTTGGGTGTTGAAGTCGGTTCCATTTTATGGTTAAATTTTTTTTTACTATGGCAAAAACCAAAAAGTTGCGTGGTTGCTATATATAAGAAAAAAGTTTAAAAAAAAACTTGAAACTAGCTAGAGGCTAAAATGTATTTTTTTTCTTATTTGTTCGTTATTTTATTTTATATTAGGTATTAACTTGGCCAAACAGATGGAAACGAAGTAATACATTTTTACAACAAGTGTCTTTTACACGACATAATTGGCCATCAAAAAGCACGATCTATGCCTCAAAGAAATAATTTTATTTAAGGCAAGACTATCTAACGGTCTGTACCGTGTACTGATTTGGTTAAAAATAAAAGATGTTTTTAATAATAATATAGACGTTATATATTTTACTAAACAATTAGTACCGACCCTGAGTTAGGATTTAAGACTTCTATATTAAACGCACCTTATTTTCTTTCCGTAGCGACCACTAAAGCCGCTCCGCCAACGGGGCAGTTATACAAATATAATGAACCAAGATATGCATGCACAAAGCAGGTATACAAACTACAAAACTAAGTTAAGTGCCTATATACAATGATGGTTAGAAGTACATAATCGAATATAGATACCTACACAGTAGTACATTGAAATGTTACAATTTCAGACCAAATATTGCATTTCTTAGAGGGCGCAATTTTACTTTTGAGACATATGTGGGTGGTCCATAGAAGCTTAACCTCAAGTTTGTAGGGTCGCCACCCTTGTCCTCCGGCCGCCATCTTAGAAAAAGGGGTGAAAACACTTATTTCGCGATATCTTGGAAACTATGCGTCTTACAAAAATTCTACAGCATATAATTTGCAAATTATTTTGCCTACAAATATGATTAAATAACTTTTTGCCCTAAGTTATAACCAAAAAAAGTGAGAAAATGTTCATATATTTTTTTTTTGCTCTACAACTTTCTTGTTCTCATTTTACAAAAAAGATACCTCAGACCAATCTTGTTGATTATCATTTGAGGATTTTTTTTATGATTTTTTAATTTATGTCATTTAAAACACTTACAGCGCTACAAAGTTGACCAGGTTCATCAATGCTCATGGGAATCCGGTCAAAATGAAATGTTTTACTTATATTTTTCATATCCTTAAAAAAAAATTCTTACAACTTCACTTATTAATACCTAACTGTTTTCCTTACCATAGAACTTACCAAATATAACTTACCGAAGGATAAGCAGGTAGAAAAGGTCTGAGTTACCGTTTGGGGACAGGAAAATCTGCCTGCTACGACTATTATTATTATACGCAGGCTTAGCTGTTTCTTCTATCTCAGTTTATTCTCTTAGTTGTGCTACATTTTTTGTTACGTGTAAACGTGTTGAAAATTGTGGATATTATTTCAGTTTAATCAATTAAACTGCGGGTTTCGGAAAAAATTCCTTCTACTTTGTATGTAAACTGTAAAGATGCGAAATGAATTTACAAAGTTACATAACATTCCACATTATTTATCAAAAATAAATAACACTTCAAAAAGGATCAAAATGTTTTATTCCATGCGACATCGTCTTTGACCGCTCGATCCTTACAACGGTGTGCTCGTGTGCGCCGCGCTACGATAAATGCCTAAATTTGAACGATAGCGCAAGGCGTAAAGACTCTTAATGTATCAAAAATACTGTGTGGCGTGGTGTGGAATCGATAACTGAATATGTTCCACTCATGTTTAATTTTCACATACACATAATCCATACTATTGCTTAAGCTGTGGCACGTTAGCTTTGGGAATAATCGCAACGAGAACCGCGCTCTACGAACACGGTATATCTACTCCATTCAAACGCAAACACGCACTATTGCTACGCGAAGTCAATGAACTGATAAACTAGGCACAACAAAACAGCTGTTTGTGTACCTATTCGGCTGGGGTCAGTCTTTGACAGCTTGTCAAAAGAACGCGCGACGCGATAGCAGTTAGCTACTTAACACAATACAGCATACCTAGGTACCTGCAAGTCCTGCGACTCAATATAGTAAGCACCTACGTAAACTTGAAATTAAAAATAATGTAGGTAAATAAAATTTTACATCAATGGATGTTATGAAACGTTTGATGATAAATTATTTTGCAAACGGCAGCTTGCAGTAAGAAAGCGATATGTACTTTTGAGGATCCTAATATTTAATACACAATAAACAAATTAGCGTTGAAAAATGTATACCTACGTGGACGTTAGATACCTAGGTATCTATTGATGTTTTCTGATTGAAGTAGGTACTTACTGATTGCACAGGGTTACGTAGAGAATTGATTGGCGATCAAGCAAGGCATTCAGCAGGCTAGCTAGATTGGTCGGTAACCTGATATAATCTAGCCCCACGCTGCCGCGCCTTCACTGCCATTGTCTCCGCGTCCGTTTGAAAAAACGTTTTGTCGTACACAACACTGCTGTTTTGTCATAGTATAGCGTCATATTGACTTCGCGTAGCATTCGTACTTGTGTGAATGGAATTAACCGCAGTTGTCGCTATTACGCTCAAAGGCAACGCGCCACTGCTTAGATATTAGTTAGTACTGATTTTGTGTATGTGAAAATTAAACATGAGTGGAACACATTCAGTTATCGATTCCACATCACCCGCCGCAGTATTGTTGATCTATTAATAGCCACCTTATATATTTTTTTAAACTCTAGAACACCATAAAACCGTAGAATAGTTGCCAGAACACTGTATGTAAGTTTTGTTTGAAATTGTAGCGGTGGTGTATGTGAAAATTAAACATGAGTGGAACACATTCAGTTATCGATTCCACATCACCCACCGCAGTATTGTTGATATATTAATAGCCACTTTATATATTTTTTTAAACTCTAGAACACCATAATAACGTAGAATAGTTGCCAGAACACTGTATGTAAGTGTTGCTTGAAATTGTAGCGGTGGCGCCAGCCATGCGTCACTTATGGTAGTGTGAACAAATCATCATTCGTGTTTTTTTATATATCCAGAAAGCAACAGGACCTCACATTGAAAAAAATTTACATCTACTCCCCCATCATTTTATTTGACAGTGACATTACTTGACATTCTTTGTTCAATGGAATATGCTTTTGGTTCAAGCTTATGAACCGTTATAATGAAAATATTTAATGAGATAAATGCGTTGCACTCTACGATGAATTGTAGTTAAAAGTACAATATTTATATATTTTATGGAGTTATAGTCATAAGAAAATAAAAATTTAACTTTACTAAAGACCCATATTGGGTTGGACAAAATAGACTACTGCCCCGTCTCTCAGCAACACAGTTCAGAAAATAAGGTAGAAAACATACATACAATTAGCGGGACATACCTGCGTTTTCTATGATAATGGTGTTGGGACCGTCTTCTATGGCTCATCCGTCTTTTGCGATTGGTCGAGGCGCCAGCACCTAAAAAAACACACATCTAGAAACTATCCAAAGACATACAAAATTTGGTTTATCTTCCCTTGATTTCTTCATACTGAAGACACAGTCAATTTGTGGTTTAACTTCAATACGTGCCCCATTTTAGATATTATGGAAGCATGCTGCATTCTTTGAATAGCATTATACTTACCATGTGCAAATCCAAATACATTAGCTAGAGCTCTTTCTCTTTGGGTTTTCATGCTAATATTATCAAGTTTAACATTGTCCCTGCTTTTGTGCACTTCTGATTCTGTGCTGGATTTCATTAATATTTCTTTTTCTTTGTTTTCATCTTGCACTAATATGACTTCTTGCTCTTTATTTTTATGTTTCTGAAGTTTATCTTCTTTCACTATCTGTTTTTGTAGGGTTTGGGGTTTCTCATTCTGTTTAGGAGCTGATGTAGCTTTAGCATCCGAATCACTGTCAGAATATTTTGTATTCTTAAATTGTTCTTCAAACAAACTAACACTCAAAAGACAAGGATTTTGGTCTTCTATTGCAACTTTTTTAATTTCTTTACTGGTATCATTGGAAACTTCTTCGGTGCATGAAGGTTTATTTGTATTCTCGGAGCTATTTAAAATAATATTATGTTGTTTTTCTGTATAGTCTATAAGGGTGTTGTGATCAACACTTTTCAAGTTCGGATCCTTAAAATTTTCTTCATTTTTAGATAAATGTTCCTGTTCTGTTATTGGTGTGTCTAAAATTTCAATTATTGGTGTGGTTCTGTCATCTTCTTTAGTTTGATTTTTTTCATTGTCAGACAACTTCTGTTTCTTTTTTTCCCTATTATCTTGCGAGTTTGCTCTCTTTTTAGACATGTTTTTAGTTATTTCCACTTTCTGCACATCATCTTCGATTGTGTTTAGATTTGTGTCCTGAGTTGCTTTTATAGAATTATCTAAAGCTTCTTGATTATTCGGTAATAAGGTATCAGTTGATGTATTGCCAGTATTTTGGGAAGATATTTTGGAATCTTCAGTTGCATTTTTCTTTTTTCCGTTATTGTTTTCGGTCGTAGTACTATTTGAAGATTTTTCCAAAGTTTTTGAATGAGATTTTGCAGTAACAAATTCAGTAGTCTCTTGAGCAGGATTTGTGACTTCATTATTTTGAGGATCTTGTTCCTTATTTGGTTCATGGTTATTTGTTTTATCATGATTACCGTCTCCGATTGTGTCTTTCTGAAACTTTTTTAGTTTTATAGATCTTGTTTTTGATGGTTCGTCAATGTCATCCTTATTTTTTAACATAGAATTCTTTGATTCAGATGACTTCGATCCTTCTGTTTTTAATATTTTGTCATTTGTCTGAACACTAGGCAAATCTTCAGAATCATTAATTACTATGACAGATTCGGGGACATTAACAGAATTTCGGTTTTCTGAACTATTTATTACAACTGGTTCAGGCTCTCTAACTTCACGAAGGGTTTCATCAATACTCAACCGAGGTTCCTTATCAGATGACTCAGATTCAGTTTCGAAAGCGTCTACTAACTCTTTGACAAGGGGTGTCATGGGTTCAAAAGTCAATAAATCTTTGTATGATTTTGATTCATTTTTGTTATTATCTTCATCATTTCCTGGAGATTCTAAGGCTCGTTGGATTTCTTCAGCATTTTCGTATTCAAGAACTACTGTGTCTGCAGATGACCTGTTTCGAGATGTTACTTTTTCACATGTGACACCCTCACCTGTAACTTTTTCCACTTCATTGTCAATGCTTGTTGGTGGTTCATAGTCAACGGCCGTAATTTGCTGTTCATTAACTTTGCTTGTTGTTGGCTGGTCGTTCTTATTCTGACGTTCGCCTATAAATAAGTTATTAATGGTTAAATTGCGACAATTTACAGGGCAACTGGTATTCCCGTCATGTGGTGATGGACGGTTTAAATTCTACCGTTTATTCCTAATATGACCAATACAATAGTGAAATGGTTTTTTATTCAAAATTTATAGTTTTGTATTTTTTTAACTGTTATTAAGAAAATATATATAGCGTGAAATGTCGGAAAACGTAATTTGATCCGTTAAAATATTTATGTATTATTTTTATTTTTGAGCGCTTTAGATGGCTTATTCAAATTGAATAGCCAAAAATTTTTGATAAATGTTGATTTGACAATTAAATTGTAGAATTTACCTTAAGTTAAGTTATTATTATTTGTTAAGCAGTTATTCCAGTTTAAGAAACTAAAAGCAGCAAATAGTGAATCCTAATTAGTGACCAAAGTACTTACAAATTTTCTATGGCTAAAAAACAGTTTTAAAATTGTGGTCAAGTCGAGCTTTAATGGTAGCATTTGAGTATCATCACCACGATTAAAGAAATATGTTGAATTACCAGTGCAGGCCTCAGGAACTTGGGCATTACGTGACGTAATGGGGGAAATTGCGCTCATGTCAGTGGTATATATCTTTCAGTTTTATGTTTGTAAAAAAAATTGAAAATATTATTTAAGCTGACAATTATGTACAACACAAGGAATAATGATAAAATAGCAGTGCCAGGTGTTAGATTAGCAATTCATTTAAAATATCCTTCTTATGCAGTTGTGTGCGGGTGTTGCGGGGTTTTATAATAAAGTTCTCAAAGATATTCACATCGCTCACAGAAGCAAAATTTATATCCTACTACACAGTTTGTGTTAACGATGATGAGGCTGCCTTTCCACCAGAGATGTGAGCTATGGATGCATGCGGCATTCACCAATCAGATCGCTTCATTTTCATAGCACAGCTTGACAATTTGACATAAGTTGACAAATCAAGCGATCTCATTGGTAGATATTTCACGCATCCATAGCTCACATCTTTGGTGAAAAGGCAGCCTAATGCTTGGACAATTCTGCGTCTGCCTAGCTATCGCATGTCACCTACGCTTTTAAAAAAAATATTGTAATATAGTTTGTAACACATCGTTTAAATACGTTTTAAAAGAATGGCCTCAAGTTTCTTGCCTGTTCTTCTCGCAGCGGCTCTATAAGCTTTTTTTGCTGGACGTGGCAGTACAATATTTAAGTTTGTAACTGACCTTCAAAAAAGCGTTTCAATTTTGAGTTTTGAAATCATATTTAGACTACAAGTGACTAAAAATTAACTAGAAATAGGACTTGTGGGAGTGACAGTTGTCATAGCATTTTTCAGTTTTGTTTCTATAATTTGGCTACAAATGATTATAAAATACCTAAAATTAGATCATAGTGTGATTGCTGTCAATTTGACATTCTCCGTACATCAGGTCTGCGCAATGACCATCAAGAAATCACAAGGCCAGTCGTTGGAAGTTTGCGGAATTTACTTGGACAACTGTATGTCGCGTGTTGACGTGTCGAAAAGACATAATTTTTATTTATTTAGGCGCCGGAAAACAACGAAAAACGTAGTTAATCCAAAAGCTTTGCATTGAATGTTAACTGCATTTATCTCTCATGGCAATAAAAGACATTGAATTCATTTGAATTACAAACTAGTTTTATTCAATAGCCAAACGAAACTCGAACCGTACACGAATTGGTACGAAGTTATTATCGAACTCACGTGACACTAACTTTCCCGGGTGATCTTATCATTCATACAGTCAGAAGCTAGCGGGACGTAATCACAATGCGAGAAGCACAGGTCGACTGATCAGTCAATCTCATGCGCATTTAAAATCGTCTTGTGCACACTTCGATCCGCCAAGGAAACCGTAAAATGGTCTACTGCGCAAACAAGGTCTTTGTTTATTTTTTAATGTTATTGTGACGGAACAAGCTCGACGCCCACCTGATGTAAAGCGGACTAACCTCTGCCTATAACAGATGCATTTCGTCACAAGTCACGAATTGCACAGCGTCCGTCACCTTGAGACATAGCTGTTAAGTCTCATGTGCCTGTAATTTCTCTGGCTCTCAAGGACTGCCTGCCGTAACACACCGTTAGGTGCTTGGCGACAGATTTTCTACTTGTTTACTGGTGTATGTAATAATGTGTATTGGAAAACATACGAGTATATAATACCGTTTTCTGAAAATACATACCATCTGTATTGGAATCTTCACTTGCAGTCCGAAGGTCTAACTTGTTGTTTTTCTCTTTCTCTTCCACATCACATCTGCAATGTATGGTTTATAGTTATGTTTAATTGTGGTAATATAATGATCGCTTCTACTAAATGGCACTAGCACTGACACTTTAACATAAGCTAAGATTAATTATTCTAATGGCATTCTGTGAAGTTATATTTAGTGTGATCGTTCTGAAGTTTGTCTTGTTACTGATCTTAGTAAGATCTGGAATCTTGCTATTCTATTGTACATTATTTTCGGCAGATACAATGCGTAAATCTGTGTTGACTTGAGTTTTTAGTGTTTTGCGATATATTTATTTAGGGCCTAAATAAATATATCTAGCCTAAATTTTAGGTATTATTATCATCCCCCTCCAGGAAAACGGGTATTATTGGAGGGGGTCTTTGATCCGGTAAGGACCATAATGAAGTATTTGGGCCCCCAGAAGTCATGGAAGCCGCGGTCGCCTTGGGAAGGCTGCTGCCCAGCGTGGGTAACCCTAAGGCTAACTGCCGCCTTATTTACTCCGGAGTGATCCAGCTCCACTGGTCCCAGGAGAGTGGACAGTGGAGGCTTACCACCTGATCCTTCGAGGTAGGTGAAGCGGCGGTTAGCTGACTTTCCAATTGGTGCAGTTGCTTTCCAGACATGAAAGTTTCGGAAAATCACCGCACCAGATCGCGAGACGAGAAAAGACCCCGGTCGCCAAGAGTTTGGGGTCTCGGAAGATACGGGGCTCCATACGTTGGAGATGGCTGAAAGAGTATGCCGCACGCACGGGGCCCCATGCGGCACATACTTTCAGCCGTCATTGGAGGAGATCAATCTCTGCCGAGCGTAGTAATCACCGTGCTCTCGGGGAGAGGTCGGAGCAGGCATGGTCGTGTTAGATAAACGCATGGGAATCACTGCCTTATCAGTACAATTCTTCGAAGGATTAGTTTTTGCAATAAGTACTATGCTCCGTATTTAAGAATAAGGTAGCCAGTGAAATTAAAGGCACATAATAAGTGCTGGGTGTATGAAATAGCGACAAACCTTTGGGGTTACATGTCCAAGAAACTCAAGGGAAAGTTTCCAAGATAAGTAAATTTACCTCTTACGATCCAGGACTCTTGAAAACACATTTGCTGAAACGGTGTCATTTAAATTTCTTTGTAGTAACATAGATTACAAAGGTTGTACAACGTCTCAAGACGCACCTAAGACATGCAGACCAATAACCGATAAGTAACATCCAAGAAATATTTACATAGATGACAGAATACTTGGCTTCGAGTCGTCGGGCGGCATTGTCAGACAAGTTCAACATCCGCCGCGGTCATTGCTTGGATGGGTGAAATTGCCACTAGTGACATTAGTACTGAACGCTTCCGTACTTCGGAGGGGACGTTAAGTTTTTGGTCTCGGTTGTTATCTTACGATAGCAGTCAATGTAGCATGGTGGTAGAGCATTTTGCGAATGCCCGCCTGGCTAGCTTGGTAACTAGTAGAAAATCTGTCGCCAAGCACCAAACAGTGTGTTCCGGTAGCTGTCCTTGATAGCCAGTCATTCTAGGTTAGCCTGAACAACATCTTCGACCTCAGATCACTTACCATCAGGGGAGATAGTGGTCAAAGGCTAGCCTGTTAGCTAAAAATAAAATAAAAAAACTCAAGTTTTGAACTAACGAATCTTGATACATAATTTTATTGGCCTCCTTATAAAGGTTCTGACAAAATTTCAAATCAAATGATTTATTTGCTAAAATACATGTCATATAAGATCTTATATTAATTGTTAAGATACAAATGTATTTAGTCTGCAAGCGTGCACATTTTTATGTTGTATGAATTCAGTCAATACTACATTTTACAAAAGTCTTTAAATTCTTTAACACTATAAAAGCAGTTTATAAGAAGCCAGTGAGTCAATGATCTTTTAAATTTGTTACCATCCAATATTTTGATGTCGTTAGGTAGATAGTTATAAATAGATAAACACATATTGTAAATATTTTTTTATATAAGTCCTTCTTAGCATGCGATTCATATAATAGATTGGTGAACTTTGTCCTTTTTTGACATGTAAAAACATCACCACGTTTCTTAAAGAAATCAGGGTGTTGTTTAGTGAAGACACAAATGTCTTTTATGTACATGCACTGTAGAGGAAGTATGTTACATGTTTTAAAAAGGGGTTTGCAGTTTTCTAAAAACCACGCTTTGTTTATGACCCTAACACATCGTTTTTGGATCATGAACACTCTGACTGAGTTGCCCCACATTATCAGTCCGTAGCTTAGCAGAGACAACACGTGTCCATGATATGCCACAAATGCTGCAATGCTGCTTCAATAAAGTGAGAATGTCATTTCGGTATGATTTTGACTTGTATTCTGGACACACTCCAAAAAGTCATGATATCAAGTCACCCAGAACTCAGCATGATTTGCGACAGCGTATAATTTCCTTTTTCATCAAATATTTAAACTTACCCGGTGGAATGTGACCAGAATGTCTTATGTGCATTATGACCACAATTTGTTTTTCTAACATGTATTTAATGCTCCAAAGATTATTTTGTATTTATTGTATTTGTATTGGCTTTGAGAGCATACCATATACTTTTTTATTGGCTCCTCTTATCAAGGTATTCTTTAAGTCAATATAAATGTATCATTTTTTTTTCTGCAACAGGTCTGCACTCTTGGTTGTTAATCACTGCTAACTTTTGCTTACCTATTCGCCTACTAATTGCCATATAATCGTACAAGATGGAAGGTGGGAATGCATGTAGGCAAGTCAATGTGGATACTTAAAAAAAGAATTTGCTTTTGAATTCAAGGCAAATGGCATATATACGCCATTTGACTCTTGAATTGATTCACAATCTTGAATATTGCATAGAATCGATCCTATATCAAAAGATCGTATTGTGATTTTATAAATGTAGAAAGCACTATTATGTGTAAAAATATTATATTTTAGCATAATATAATAAATGTATTACAATTAACATAATATATTACGCATACGTGGCACACGTCATATTTTGGTACGATTTAATATGCGGCGTGACTATTGCCTCTAGCGAGCGCACTTCTGCAATTGTTTGAAGAATTATTTTACAAATTATTGGAGCACAAAATTTTATGCCCCGGGCGGGAATCGAACCCACGTCCTCCGATTTTGCGCCGGATGTCAAAACCACTCGGCCACCTGGGCACACTATTTCAAGCCGAAATTTTGTGTTCTTATTGTATTACTTTTAATGGCATACGCGACGGTGTTTGCACACTGTTTATGAAAAATTTTTTTTCAGAAAAATACAATAACTTATCCGACCCAGTGATCGAAACTGCAGGGAAAGATTCTGGTGGCACTTTAACACACACACATACAACCAAGGCAGTAACTTAAAATATAAAAACTGCACAAGAAAAAAATTACTACAAACCCTTGTTTGAAGCTGCGCACTTGCTCCGCAGACAGCTTGTAATACGGATCGTGGATACTAGGCAGTATGCGCTTTAGGAATGTTTCTTTTAAACTCTGCCAGGTCCTTGTTGTATGCTTTAAAATAAATACAATTTAACAAATTATGTACTTACATTTTAATATTGTTAAGTTTGCAATAACTTAACAATATATTAAATTACATAACAAAATTACAAATTTACGAGAGAAATATCTTTTAACCAATTAATAACCGATACAATGGTTGATGAACGAGAGCAAGAATTAAAGTTAGGAGTCATTGTGTCATGTTAGCTTAATTGGTCAGAGTATACCCCGGCTAAAGGGGTGGATGGACGCGGGTTCGAATCCCGTACATGACTATAATTTTTTCTCTTGTAAATTTGTAATTTTGTAATGTACTTACATTGTTAGAATATTGTATCTTACACTGCAATGCTGTTAAACTATCAACCCCAATGTTTTATTTCCATGTTACATGTATGGAGCAGTTTGGTTTTTAGAGATAACTAGCTTTCCGGGCGCGGCTCCGCCCGCGCGTATGTCGGTTATCGCGCAAAAACATTAACCTCTTTTTGCGCAGTTGGATAAAAACTATCCTATGTTTTTTCCCGGGTCTCAAACTATTTCCATACCAAATTTCATTCAAATCGGTCCAGTAGTTTAGGCGTGAAAGCGTAACAGACAGACAGACAGAGTTATTTTCGCATTTATAATATTAGTACTGATAAAATGTTCTCCAAGCAAAAAAATTAAGCGTTAAGGACTTCCTCCGTTTTGGTTCTAAGGTTAATAACAACGCATTTCAATTTGGTTTATTCTCACAAATTTATGATGGTTATAAAGATAATAATCATTACCTTCAATTTCTTCATTATAAGCTATCAATTTATACAAAACAATGTTTTATGATAGGTACATTACAGTAAATAACTTACCTGGGAATTTGCATATTCCATCCACATTTTTCTACCCTTTATTTCTCCATAAGCTTTCCGTTCTGTTAAGTACTCCACAATGGACCTCATCTCCTTCATAGTATATGATTTGCTAAAATAATGGAAAATTTCAATGAGAGTTTACACAGTTTGAGGTCATAGTATGTTATTTTGATATGTTTTCATTCATGGGCTGAGTTCGGGAATCACTGAGTGAGTGTAAATATTATGCGAGTACTGTCTAGAAATCACCACCTGGAATTTTTACTTGTACTCTATTGAATGAAGTCTATTAAATGACCATGTGAAATAAGATCTACACCTCACTGGACCAGAAAAACTTTTCATAAACACCTAGACAGCAGCCTTTCTCAGTTAATAAAAAGTCCTACTTGATTCCAATTGGGTAGTGAGTGAACCATCCTTACTTGATCTTATATTGGTGAATGAGGAAGCACTAATAAAGGATATAACTGCCAACATAATATATACAGCACCATTTCTTTTTTATGTGATTGTGACTGTACAAGCAGGTGGCCCACCTGATGTTAAGCTGACTATCACTGCCTAGTAAAAACTATAAATAAATAACATGCATTTCATAACTAGTGACAAATTGCACTGCCTGTGCCTGTGCGCCTGTCACCCTGAGAGATAGAGTTGCTAAGTCTCATGTGCCTGTAATTTTACTGGCTCTCAAGGACTGTTAGGTTCTTGGCGACAGATTTTCTATTGAGGGTGGTAGCTACTCAGGCGAGCATTCGCAATATGTTCTTTCAACAAGCATGTTTTCCACCAAGTGATGCTCAAGTCGGTGGTGGGGAACAAACCATGTACCTGTGGCAAGGCAGTCCATAGCTGTTACCGCTCGGCTTTCATTGCTTCAAAATCATAAGTATATGTAGGTGTTACTACCCTTCACCAAATATCACAATTTCTAGCAGCTGTCTTTAAGAGCCAGTGAATATTTTTGGTATAATTTTGTAAGGCATCATTAAGCTAATGTTAGCTTGGATAACCCTCCATACAGCTAGTAAAAATCTGCCGCCAAGCACCACATAACACACTGATAAGTATTTTTACTTATAGTAATTATTGTGAGAACCACAAATTTAGTAAATAAATTTTGTGAGTAAGGCATAGGTTGAGAGTACAAGTTATTTACCCATTTAAATAAGTCCTATTCATAGATTGCCGTTTTGTCTGTGTCTTGATATATAAGTGTTTATTCGTAGGACTTTAACTCGCTTTTATTTCTAGTTAACTTTATTCTCGGCGAATATCTTAGGCCGAGTTCAGGAATTCACTGAAAATCAGTTTATGGTTGCACCTTAACAGGTGTGCACATAACTCAAACTAAGTGCTATAAGTTGTATATTGTTTGTAACAAATTGTATGTCATTTAATTTATTTTGTGTACCAATAAATAATTATTTAATTCTATTCTAAAATAGTATATAATGTATATATATGAAAGAAAAATAAAAAGTATACAGCTATAAATGCAAGTAAGCTTATAAGAGGGCTATCATACTATGTAACTAGTCTGGCCATATATACTGTAATATAAAAACTTTTCTTGTTTTCAACTAATCAAAAACAATTATTTGGAATTAGGAACGCGTTTATTATTTTAAAAAGTTCTTTCGACTTCGCGCCACTCGCATATTTTTCGTGCTCATTATCAAATTACATTATGGAATGGGGTGTTAAAGAAAATATGATTGCATTGATCGCCTTGCACAAAGTGGGTATGGAGCCGTCGGTCATATTCCAGACACTTCAAAAGCTTAATATCAGCCGTATGTTCGTATATCGTAATATCAACAGATACAACAACACTTCCCATGTCAAAGACCATCTGTCAAAAGATCAGGGCAACCGCGTGCATTCTAACAGAACTACAAAGGCTGTTAATGCTGTTAAAGCCAGAATTGGTCGAAATCGCATTAGGAAGCAAAAATATTATGATAACTCATCAATAATCTTATTGCGAGAAATGAAGATTCCCACTAGGAAAATATCATGTATTATAAAACAAGACCTGAAGTTTGGTCCTTATGGTCGATATACACGATCAAAATGCCCTCCGTCGCAATACGCAGGTGAAGGGCAGTAAAATATTATTTTGTACTGACTGATGAAAAAACGATTGAAGAAACCTACAATCAACGAAATGATAAACTGTGCGCTCACAGTTCTAAAAAAGCTGCTCAAGTGGTTGGACAGGTACAACGTGGTCGTAATCCTGCGTCAGTGAACATTTGGTGGTGCGTATCTTACCAAGGCGTCATAAAGCTACATCCTGGCCCTCGTCTAGCCTAGTCCTCAATCCACAAAAGCCCACCCACAAGTGTACAAATTAAGGCCAGTTTTAGAGTACATGGCTTGTTCTAAATGACACGCTGACATTGAGTCTCTTATAAAATCTCTGAAGCAAGCAGTGGTAAAATTTCTCATGGAAACAGTGCGTTAACCCACAGATTTATGGCCAGACAGGTAAAGGTGGCCGTTTTGAATAGAATATTGCTTTCATTTTTTGCTGAGGCTTTAATGAATATGTACATGTCAGTTTTAGTAATAATACATAACTTCATTGAAAAAATGCATTTTCATTTGTAACTTATAACTTATTTTTACATTTACTTTTAACTAATGGCCGGACTAGGACTAGACTAGTTTAGCAGTTAAATATATTATATAACTTTCAGTCTTGTGTTCGTGGGACCAGAAAATACTTCTTGTGTACGGTACGGCGAGTATGAGGTCTAAATACTTATTGTATTAATTTATTTATTTAAGATTACATTTTCATTGCCAGTATTTAGCCTTGAAAAACAACGAACTACTTCATATAAGTCACTTAAAAGGATTTATTCTTAGGATTTTATATTTGGTACAAAATTATCCAACACCCAAGTTTAACGACTATTACTGCTAAACCAATAAAGTTATCTAAACCGCTATACTTTTCCTTTAAAGTTCATGGACTGCACTATCGTCATGAATTGTTTCAGTATTTTCAAGCCAGCAGTTTAGCTTTTAGAAAAAAAGCAAAAACCCTAGAAATATTCAAGGCTTAGCACCAAATGCGCCAAAACACCAACACAGTGAGTGAATGATCGGTGTCGGTGGCAGTTTTTTTATGGTGGGACCAGCGCGGCGCGGGGTACGGTCTGTTGTTTTAGATTTTGCAGCGCAGCGCCGGAGTTAACTTGTATGCAGCTTACGAATGAATTTTAAACTCAGATTTGTTTCAATACTCCTGACACAAGTGTCCGGATTTTAGCCCGACACTGTTTAAAAACCCCTACCGGACGCCCCCGGACGCCCTCTAAACTAGGGGAAATGCGGGGAAACCCGGTCGGATGGCAGCCCTACTCTCATAGAATGTCTGATTTTATGTCGCACTCCGGTGCATCTTCGAAACATAATCTATCTATACAAGTACATACATCAATTGACGGCACGGGTGTCGTTTACAAACATAAACGTATCTTTCGTAATCTTTGACAAATACAGGTAATAACAGTAATACCACGGTTTTATAATCGCTATGTAATATTGTGGTATTACGTACGAATAGTAATACAAATAGTAATAAAATTTTCAAACAAAATACTTATCTTTCTCCTTGGGTGATCTCAATAATGGTATTATTTTGTTAGAAGTTTCGTTGTTCCACCCATCTACACAATAGCATCCACGAGATGTATTTATTATTATTAACAAATTGAAACAATAACTGTACCTACCTACTACATTCTTCATGTGATTTTTGTTAGTGAAATCTTAATAGTAGTGACACGACGACTTGTAGTAATGACACGAGCAGGTACCCTTGATTGTTAGCGGAACCAAGACAGGATCTGAATAAACTACGCTACTTGATAACTATAGAATACTTGGAACCGACTCCAACACCCAAAAGTGTGAAATAACTTGTTCAAGTCGGTACCAGGATAGTTCAAAAGTACCTATTATCACAATATTGTGCACGTGGTACTAGTGTTGGACTTCGGCAAGTTAATTCACACTTTTAGGTGATGAAGTCTTCTTTTTATGACCCTCGCTACTTACGGGATCGATTTTCATTCATTGTCAACGACTTTATCATCAAGATAAGTAAATATTTTCCAGTTATTGGAGTGTATGTCAAAAACGGCTTGACCGATTTTGATGAAATTTAAATGGAACCAAACAACAAGTATCAGCTTTCAAACAATAAAAGATTTTTTTAAATCGATTCACCCAGTCAAATGTTCTGAGGTAACAAACATATAAGAAAAACAGACGATTTAAGAACCTCCTCCTTTTTTTGAAGTCAGTTAAAAATACCCAATAGTATAACCCGCTATTTGTATTTTGATCTGGGGTACAAAAGCTTTTTTTTTATTTTCTGTGTAAATTTTACACGATATACTTGTTTTTGTAATAAATAAACCATCTTTTCTGTAACAGCTTACGCCTTGCATCAAAGTAGATACATAGTTCATGTTCATTAAAAATGAACATACACAAAAACTGCAAAAATCAAGCAAGTTGGTAATAATCAAGACTAAACTTGTACTACTGTAGGTATGGTAAATTTATTAACTGTGTCACACTATGATATTTACAGCATACAATCAACTAATAGTTGGTATCATGTATGCGTACTAGATGGCGCTTCAGTACACATCACATTCGTGTGTGACAAGATAGTTTCTACTAGTTCTACTAGAGAGCGCTCTAAATTTTTAATCAAATAAAATATTACCGTTGACTTGCGGACGTGGCGCCATGTACACCGCGAAGTTAATAAGCGAGGAGAAGTGGGGACAAAATCTAACATATGTTTTTAGAATTCTGTCCCTTAAGGTGGTATTTGCCATAATCCCCAAGCTTGGCAGGCAGCAAAATACGTATGAGAAGCAATTAGAATAACTATTCTCAACTCATAACTCTAAAGCGTCACAGGCAGCATGGAGACCTCATTGAAATCTCAATGTCATTTTAAATAATTATATTCTGAAATGGAAAGCTACAGCATAAGACGAAACAGCTGGATGCAGGCCATTATCAGTTGCATCAATTGCTAGCCTGTTAATATAGAATAATAATAACAAGGACATAACACAATTTAATTTAGTAGCATTCACATCTTGTTATAATATTTGCTACATTTTTAGGTTAATCTCATGGGAGCATTTAGTGGAAAAAATAATTTAAGTCTTTGAAACAATGAAAACAGAGATTTTATTAAAAATAACAACCACTGGAGTGTGAAATAGGGCCCGAAAATGTATTATAAAACTATAGTCTATTTTTTTTTAACAGACGAGTACTGAGTATGTCTCTCGCACATTTCCGATATTGGCAGAGTGAGATGGGTCATTGCCGTCATAAGTCAATGCCTTTGTTCTGGTTTTGAAATTGTTAAGGCCCGTTCATATTGCATACTTTATGATGCAGTTATTATTTTATGATTAAACTTAGGTACATACATAGCATATTCGTAACAAAATTTTCGGTTCGCGTTTATTATATAAAACAATATTGTAATAGTATATAATTATATTATGCAATGAATAGATTAATGAATAGATTCAGGCGTTACTTTGCGGAAATCCATATATAATAATAACAAATACTTTTAAAAGTATCCTAAAAACATTAAATAATGTTTAAATAAAACACTTAAAAAAGCATAAAATTATATATCTAGTCTGTCTCGATCGTGCGCTCGGTAAGTCAAGACCTCCTGAAAATGCTTCGTTTAGAAGCGAAACTAGTCGGGTATTCTTCCGGTTAGGCTGCGTGATGTTTATGACGTCACGTAGATAACAGGAAAATTAGGCGGAATTGTCACTAGATATATAATTTTATGCTTTTTTAAGTGTTTTATTTAAACATTATTTAATGTTTTTAGGATACTTTTAAAAGTATTTGTTATTATTATATTATGCACTAGAACACATAAATAAAAAAAATCTACTACAATTCTTATAATCTTAAAAATTATCATCATCCATCTGATGATCTCTTTGCAGATACATCAATAATAAATTGCTCTAACATATTTTGTACATGATTGTCGACTCCGTACATTTTTGTTTCTATCTTGGTTATCACATGATTGAGACATGACCACCATTTTTATCTATCCTTTTTTAGCTACTTACTCCTTTTAACAAAAGAGTTCAGACTTCATAAATTTTATAACTTTTGTTATTTCCTGACATAGCCCTTCACTTGAAACCAAACGAGTTCAATTGGATTGAGCTCACAGTGATACCTACGTCGGCAAACGTATGATGAGACGATTTGTTAACTTAGCTACAACATTGTTTTCAAACCTACCTTTGTTTTACTACTATTTCTACCCTAATTCAATAGTTGCAACTTTAGTATTGATTCGTGCCAAGCAATATTTATCGACAAGCAGGCAGTCGAAGACTCAACTAAATGTACCTACATGTAACTACAGAGTTCGTGTGGAACGGACTTTATGTTGATTACATTGGCCAATATCAACGCAGTCAAATTTTCAGTACTTGTTTGTTAAAAAAAATAGACTATAGGATCATATTTTGAAAATGAATAGTAAACAATTTGATTATTAATAAATGTTTTATTTATTATGAGGCCACCAAGACCTTTTTGTTGAAACCAGACTTAAGTTGGATTTATGTGCTCTAGTTCTGAGAATTAGGCCGGTATCTAGGTGTATGATACACCAATTGAAAGGGCATGAATTGACCAAGAGAACTTGGTTCGAGCGAGCTTCAACTTAGACAAATATGCTTTTGTATGTCCGGTTGTTCATGCTGTCTGTTTGAACACTATAAACAACTAACTTATGATTTTAATACTTTTATGTTTGTAATAACGCATGCTCTGCAGATTACGTTACAAAATTACAAATTTACAAAATGAAATTTTTAATTCATGCTTATTTTGTAGGAAAGTTTACTGAAATCATATATTTCGGTAAATTTTCCAAAAATCATGTATATTTTAGTATAGTTTGTGTATATATATATATGTATATATATGTATATAGCACTTATTTGATCCATTGCCTTTTGTTGATCCATACCTCTTTTTTTGATCCAAATGTAACATGTATGTATATATCCCCCAAACAATTAGACGTCCTCTGAAGAGAAAAGTGCATTTAAACTGGCGTCCACCTGCTTTTGGCGTCCGCATACTGGACGCCACTTTGATAGCCAGTGGCATTAACGTCCTATTGGTCCTGGCTAGCCGTAGGTCAAATATCGATAGAAGCCAAAATATTACTGTTCCTGACTATGGATCCGCGTATTTGGCGTCCACAACTGCGACGTTGCCAGCTCGTTTGTAACAATAGATCACAATTATCACACGATATTTACTCAAAACAATATATTCGCCTTAGGTGGTATACGCGTTGCGTATCATTAGGAGCCCGAGTTTATTTTAACTTTTAAAAAGTCAGTGAAAGTTACGAAAAAAAAAAGTATGTGGATAGAAAATGAATTCCCGAAGTCTTCAGAGTAGAAAAATAATAGATAGATAACACTTTATTGACAACACCATAATCACAAAAATAAACTTATCACTAAAACATAAAACAAAGTGTATCAATGGGCGGTCTTATCGCTCAGAGCGATCTCTTTCAGACAACCCATCAATAGAGGATATGGCCCAAATATTGGTCAGGGTGTATCATAGTCTAAATAATTTCTATGCATAAATAGTTGATGTTAGCAAATTATTAATTTATTAACTAATAACTACATAACTTAATTAATACTCATATATATATAAATATATTTTAAGCATAAATACTTATATTATTATAATAAATAAATATATAAATACGACATAAACATACATATATTATTTAAAAATATATAATAGAAAATATATATACATAAAATTTGCTATATCCCGAGTTAAGAATCAATAACATCTATCTCAAAAAAGGTAACTTTACAGCAGAAGAAAAAAACATTTTACTGGCAAGGAAAGAGTTATATTGAAAGTGTTTAGATAAAAATGAAACATATAAAAATGCTAAAATGCTATAGGAAACATAGTCATAATATTCGTCTAAATAAAGATAGTATGACTTAGGTGGTATTGGTCTGTACTAGTAGAATTAGTTACTGAATACCTGATAGATAGCTGATCTTGAAGTAAAGCTACAAAATGAAAATTACTTTCTTAATTTTCGTTTAGAAAGTGGAATATAACTCAATTGTTGAAAGAACAAAAATAAAAACTGACACTGAAAATTGTTTATTTATTGTTAAGAAAAACTTCACAAATGTGGCATTGTGTCATAAAAGTTATTACACTCCTTAGGAAGAACCTGTTTCAAATTTTGCAGATGTTGATATTTCGAGACAGAAATCGAAATCATAGAGGTACGTAAAGGGAAATAAGACACGCCAGGTTTAAAAGGACTTGTTACAAAATTAAAAATTTACGAGAGAAAAAAATATAGTCATGTGCGGGATTCGAACCCGCGTCCATCCACCTATAGCCGGGGTATGCTCTAACCAATTGAGCTAACATGACACAATGACTTGTGTCATGTTAGCACAATTGGTTAGAGCATTGACGATGGTTGAAGAACGAGAGCAAGAATTAAAGTTATGAGTAATTGTGTCATGTTAGCTCAATTGGTTAGAGCATACCCCGGCTAAAGGGGTGGATGGACGCGGGTTCGAATCCCGCATGTGACTATAATTTTTTCTCTCGTAAATTTGTAATTTTGTAATGTAATTTGCCTAGCAGGCGTTATTGCAAGCATAACAATATTTAAATTAAAAGACTTGTGTTTCTGGGGCATGCCAAACCAATCTTGGTCTTAATGCAGTTTAACTAGAATCTCGTCTTGATATTTGTCGTACAGAATGCCTCGTATGTCCGTGACAGTCGGATCACCGGCTTTACATCCAGGCCTTGTAGACTTGTAAAGCCTATTAGCTGGATCGGCATAATTTTTAACAAAATTATGGTCCATCTGTACCATCTCGTAAGGACATGACGGTCTTGCTTCCTTAGTTGGGGAAATATAGTCACACGGCAAATCTTGTAATAATTTACTTAAAATTTGACTAAACATGGTAATTAAACACTTCCACTTCTTTGTCATACAAAAAAGCACAACGTTAAACCATAATAATCACTTTTACTAATATTTTTAAAAAGAAACAAATGCACCAATTTGTTGAAACCAGTAATTGAATCTCAACTGAAATTTAGCTGAGCGACACACAAAAGTAATCGCGTAATCCATAGATAGATGGTATTGCCAGAAATATAAAAGCGCGGTCCTTAATTAGATGGTATTGGCAGAAGAATAAACGCAGTCCTTAGATTGGTGGTATTTCTATAGCTATAACTTTAACATTTTTGGGAATTTTGAGATAGTTGATAGAGCAGTCTATGCGAAATTGGACTTTAAATCTATTTGCATTAAAATCTAAAATTCGCCAAAAATTGAGATAGATGGTATTGATTGTTAACCCGCGATATGTTAAACACAATCTATTGAGTTCGAGTTGAGACAATCTAATGAGGATACCAGGATAAGGTCAAGAAGAGATGGAGTACAATTTGGAAAATAGCATTGAGAGGCAAAATATGCATGTTGCTAGATGCTACATGCATATTTTGCCTCTCAAAAAGTCTACTCTGTAAAACACTGAACAAAAGTGATACATCTACATGTTCTTTGTTTTTATTTATTTACCTAATATGGGGTACCCAGTATAAATAAACTGTGAATTAAATACATACGTTCTAACAATTTGAGGGCCTGCCACCCGGCTCTCGTGTACAAGAATAATTTGTTCGTGTACCCACAACTCGCCTCCCAAGTCGTGCCTATATGTAGCTAGCTCAGCACCCGCTTACCCAGTGTAAATTAAATCACGATGATAAAGCTGCTTAATATGTTTAGTAAATTCTTTAAATAAAGGAGAAATTGGACATCCATTAACTTTATACGGATGACCAATAGCTATATATGGACGCTCAATTGCTATATACGGATGTCCAATTCAAATCTAGTGGGATAGTCAAGAGAAGTTGATTAAACATATTTCTTCCTACTGCCAATAGTCCCGGGGAAATCTGTGGGGACAAATGGGAATAATCCAATATGGTGCAACACGATTGGCAACAGTATTTCAACCATACAGTAGCTTATAGCCAAACAATACTGCCTCACATAGTGCCATATTTTTATAATTAAAGTAGCCAGGTTATTGGACATCCGTCTATAGCTATAAGGTGTCCATATATAATATTGGACGTCCATATGTAATATTGGTTCAGGCCATGGTAGGATACAATCCCGATGACCCACAAATGAAGTTATTACGTACCTAATTGTCTTTAATTTATAAAAAAAATAGACGAGACAAACATGAACATATTATATGCTTGTTATTCTAACTACTACATGCGATTTTTCATGTAATAATCTCAGAGACAGGAGCTTAATTTTCTTTATCTTATTATAAACTATTTGTGTACTTAACTTTATCAAAATCCATTATTATTAATAATAATATGTGTAGATAGATAGTAATAATTTATATAAAAATATCGGGCATCCATATATGTATAGATTTGACGAAATTGGTATAAACGTACAGACAAGCGATTGTCAAAGAAAGAGAAAGTAAACATAAAGATGGCACTCACATATGTCGTTCATCCTATGAAGACGCTAAATAGTCGATGCCATTGGTAAATCACAATCAATATATCCAGGACGCCTATAATTTATGACCATGGTTCGGGGTTCAAATGTTGCGGCACGAACGCAAGAAGAATATCGCGAAAAATAAAATTATTGGAGAATGACGTATCTCACGGAGCTGGCAATCGAAAAACTAAGCAATATTCATTAAGAAATGTTAATAGAACGATTCTACTAAAGAAGGTAATCTAGCTCGTATAGATGCCTAGCAAGGTGACCTACCCCTGCCTCATGGCTTTGCATTGATCTCCCTAGCACCCTGTAGATAATTTTAGTCCTAAGATATTTTTTAATCACTTTTTTAGAAATAATGTTTCAATTTGAGTTTATTTATGCATACATATCAAAATGATAGATTTTGCTGAATATTTTTATAAGTTTTTTGGTTAAAAACTATAAGCCATGGTGGTGCACCTGCTAGTCACCACATGTTTTAATGTTAAATATAATAATATTATAAATGCGAAAGTAACTCTGTCTGTCTGTTACGCTTTCACGCCAAAACTACTGGACGGATTTGAATGAAATTTGGTATGGAGATCGTTTGACACCCGGGAAAAAACCTAGGATAGTTTTTATCCGACTGCCCAAAAAGAGGTTAATGTTTTTGCGCGATAACCGACATACACTGGAAAACTAGTGTAAAATACTTTCTGAAATGTAAGTATAGTTTGTTTTTACAAGGTTATAATCATAATATTAATTGTTGGGGCAAGTAGCACATAAGTATTTATTCATAGTGCTAGGGTATCTTGCACCGGATTTTAGCTTATCAAATTAAACATTAAAGATTTTGGCATAAAAGTCTGGGAGTTTGTATGAAAAGCATCAACACTCAGGCAGCCCTAAGACGTTTTGTCATATTTCATACAACTATGCCCATGCTATGTGTTACTACACCTATAGACAATGCATGACAATTAGTAGTGTATTATTAGGGTATTTCATTGAGATCATACCATGCCTCAGTGTTAATTGTCATAAAATTGATTGGTAACCAAATCCAGGCATCTAATTTGTTATGAAGTAAATTATTGGGCTTGAAAATACAGTAGAGCCTCTGATTAATCTGAACACATAAAATTTGCGGCCTACTTTAGGATTACATACATTTAGTATTACCAAGGCTCTGCTGAAGTGTGTAAGTGATTAGGGGAATCAAAATAATTCAGATTATAATGTTTTCTTAAAGGAATAGGCCTTTTTGTAACTATTTTAATACCTTGTAAAATAAGAATGTATAAAAATTTATCAAAAAATTCGAACAATCAGTATACTTTCGTAAAAGGAGGTATGAGCGCCAATATTTAACCTTATGTTAAGTATAAGCTTATTTTGTAGAGATACAATTGTGCAGAACTAATATCTTGAACAAGATTATAATAAAATCAGCGTTGAAGATTTTACCCTCAATCAGGTCCCAGCAGTCTGGTCAAATATGTAGAATATAATAATTATTAGCAAGTTTAAAAATTACTTGAACACTTACCCCGCCATAGCTACCTAAAGTCAGATGACCAGAATATAAACTTTGCGGGTTGAATGTTGTTGCCAACTTCACAAAGTGATTACGCGATTTCTTCAAATAATATGGTATTACAGTACGAGGCTATGAACGTGAAATATTAGAAAGAAATGCCGATTACCGCTGCGCTGCCCAATGTTACAAACAAACACCAATTTTTTTAACGTTCTTTCTTACGCTTGGCGTAGTATATATTCTATTTGATCTATGCGCTTGGCATTGGTCACAGATTAAGTATATATGTTTCGGTTCACATCACATTATTCAAATATACGCCCAGCGCAAGGCTACATTCCAAGCTTCAGAGTGTAGTTGTTTTGTTTGGTTGCTTTGACTTTCTTCAAGATTCGGAGCGACTCGGTTGTTTTATAACCTCAAATATCGATTTTGGCGGGGAACTGGCAAGGCCGCGTTCCAAACCTCAGAGTGTGGTTGTTTTACTTAATCCAAGCTTTCGAACGACACGGTTGTTTTATAACCTTAAAAATCTATTTTTGGCGGGGAACTAGCAAAATATATAGACGTTTTATGTGATGTTTGAAAAGCAATAACTATTATTACCTACAAAATACAATAAAGTGCATATAATTATCTCATCAAGAAATGTCAAGGTCATGTTCAGTTGCAGATTCAACCTTTTATCGACCGCTTTTGATAGTTAACAAGTTGCGCTCTACTCGAAGGTTGTGAAAGACGTTAGAGTGAAAAGCTGCACTCTGAGTGCGCTCTAACGAAGCTTGCGAACGACCTCCAATATATATAGACGTTTTATGATGTTTGAAAAGTAATAAAATAACTACCATTACCTGCAAAATACAAAAAGTACCTAATTATTCCCTTATAAAGAAATGTCATGGTCAAGTTAGTTAAAGATTCAACCTTTTAACGACCGCTTACCGGTCAAAAAGTTGCGCTCTACTCAAAGTTTGTGAACGAAGTTGAAAATTTGCACTCCGAGTACGTATTATTATTATATTATGTTTTATGCTCCAAGTTCGCTCTAACCAAGGTTCTGAACGGCTCCCAGCGCTACTGCGGTTTAAATCATGAAACACTGGGGCTCACTCCGAACCTTGGTTAGAGCGCACTCGGAGTGCAACTTTTTACTCTGACGTCGTTCATCTTAAAGTAGAGCGTTCTGACGTAAAATGGTTGCAACCTTAAATGACATGACTTTGACATTTTGTAGATGATCAAATTTTTAAATTTGCAGGTAACGGAGGTGTTATACTTTGCAAATTCCATAAAACTTGTATATTTTTCTACGAGATCAAGATAATTATTTTAATGTCGATGTAGATATTTGAGGTTATAAAACAACCGTGTCATTCCGTACCTTCGAGTAGGTTGAAAAACAATAAAACAAATACATTGAGGCTCGGAAAGGAGCTCTGCTTTAGTTGTAAACATTGCATGCACTCGGCTACATTATTCCGTTAAAAAGTTTACTTTTGATACACTTACTCCGACTTGTAACTAAATCAAAGTAAAATTCGTATTCTTTATAAATTTTACAAAAGTAACGTTAGCTACGTTTTCAACTGTGACAACTAACTAAACGACACTTTACTGGTGGCGTACGATGTCTTTGTTATAATTGCCAACGACGCATTGCTAATACTTACCGACCATTTATAATCATTGCACTTGAAAATACAGTTTTCGATTAAAGAAGAACGTGATGGTTGTTTGCCTTTCCCAGATTGACAGGAATATCGTGAGCTAGACGGTTCTATAACCCACTCGATTTACCGGAAGACCACGCACACAGATCGGAAACTGAGGGCGGAGTCTCATCACTACCCGTAACAGTGCAGTAGAGACTAAAGTGTATTTAACCTGGCAATGCCCGGATTGCGAATTACAAATGTCCCGCAAGGACAGCATGGAGGATCCCGTACGAGGTGAAGTAGCCGTCAGCACTTCTTCGCAGGCAAAACCTGTGACAGACGTGGACATATCCGCCGAGATCCTGAAGGAAGTCCGCCTTCATCGTGAGGAGACCAAGTCGCTGCGTGAGGAGGTTTATGCCCTGCGGACGGTTGTAGGAGGCTTTGACTCAAGGTTGGGAGACGTAGAATCGCGAATAGCAGTCCTGGAAATAAAATTTGGCGAGACCTAGCCAAACCCGGATCGCGGTGGACGTGTGGAGATGGAAACTCTACGCACTACAGTCGAACAACTCCAGTCCGAGCTAAATGATCGCGATCAGGAGGCGTTTTCTAATGACTTAGAAATAACGGGCATACCGGAGGAGCAGGGCGAAAACTTAGGACGCCTCGTTAGTATTATAGCGACAAAGCTGGGCGTGACCTGCGACGAGCGCGACATCGTATCGATAGATCGTGTTGGCATCCGACGCGCGCCATCTAGCGGCACCAGCGTGGACGAGCAAGGTGCGCCTGCGGTGGTGGCGCGTCCGCGACCGCTGGTGCTACGCGTGGCGCGTAGGCAGGTACGCGACTCGTTGCTACAAGTTGCGCGCGTTCGCCGCGCCCTCACGACAGATGGCATGGGGCTTGCTATTTCTTCCACTAGGTTTTACTTAAACGAGCGCCTATCTAAGTATAACAAAAAGCTCTTTTATAATGCGCGCGAAGAAGCCCGTTCACATGCATGGAAATACGTGTGGACCAGAGGGCGAATTTTTGTACGACGGGAGACAGGGAAGGCGTCTTTTCGGGTGCGGTCGGACCTGGAGAAGATTTTTGGCAGGAAGTAATTGCAGTATGCTTGTATTTTTGTTTTTTTTGTGTGTTGTTTATTAGAATTTTGCATTTATCTTCGAATATTTTTGTATGGTACGAGTTCATTATAAAGCAGGTAAAAATAAATTGTTCTCTGTTAATTATTTTACTTTTTGAAATTGTATGCGGTGTTATGAGTCCGTCTATGTTAGTCCAAGTTGTCGAGTATAAATTTTACTGTTATTCTAAAACCGTTCTGTTTACATTTTACTTTAAAATTATTGCCCACGGTGTCCATATTCGGTTTCGAGAATATATTACTTCAGTTTATGTAATGGCTATCAAACTTCTTAAAGTTGGACTATATAATGCAGGTTCCTTAGGCACTAACCACGATAGCATCATAACGTCAGTTACCCGGAGCGATGTTGACATTTTAGCTGTGAACGAGACATGGGTCCACGCGGGTCAAAGGGGCGCGCGCCTGCCATCCCCGGTTATCAGTTCCGACACACCCCGCGACCGCATGAGCTTCGAACGCGCGGGGGTGGGGTTGGCTTCTACGTGCGTCGGGGCGTCACCGTACGGCCCTGGCGCCATCCTGTCGATCCGCTCCTTGCAGTGGTTGAGCAAATGTGGTTCACTGTAACTCTCAACGGGAAAAAATTATTGATTGGCACTGCTTACAGGCCTGTACTGTACTGATTCCGTTAGTGTCATTCCAGAATGCGATAATTTAATTTTGTTGGGTGATTTCAATATAATTTTTTTTTAACGATAACGATTGTAATACTAAAAAACTTAAGGCTTTTCTTTTACATTTTAAATTAGAACAGCTCGTATCCGAGCCGACTCATTTTAGTGACTCTACCCAATCACTAATTGATTTGGTATGCGGCGATTCATGCGATAATAAAATTACCCTCGAGCTTGTAGGAACACTTACTGGCCACTGTCTCGTGGTGTGTGAGTTCAACATTAGACGTGTTAAAGTTGCACCGCGCAGGGTAGTATTCAGGCCTTTAAAGAAAATATGCATGGTAAATTCCAAAAATCTTTTGCAGGCTATAAGATGCGATCTCATATCTCAGTCATCTGATATCAACGATATGGTAAAAGTTTTTAACTACAGTGTATTGACCTTGTTTGATTTACATGCTCCAATCAAGTCAGTGACCATAAATAACCGCTCCTATCCCTGGATAACAGACTCTATCAAACTCATGATGAGTCTGCGAGACAAAACAGCTGTTGATTATAACAAAACTAAATCACTGGCTAAGAAAGAATATTACAAAAGCTTGAAGTCTACAGTCAATACGGCACTTTATCGTGAAAAATCAGCCTACTATAAGCACAATATAAATAATAACATTCACAATCCTAAATTACTCTGGAAAAATCTAAAAAATACTATATTGCCGCCAATTGAAAATGATTTGCCTTCATTTTTCAGCACCCGAACATCATTAATAATCACTTTTTAAACACACCGGGAAATCCAATTGTTAGTTTATCATATTTAACATATTTCGAGCATCATAGATACGTTAATGTAGTTTTTCATATTAACCATATCAACCTAGACAATCTTATTAAAATCATTAGTAGTCTGTAGTCGAACGCAGAAGGTTGTGATTTGTGATGAAATTAGCTTGAATATGTTGTTGTTAACGTTACCAGAGACAATAGATTGTAATCTAAGCTCTTGTTAACACATCAATAGATACCTGCACATTTCCTGATGTATGGAAGCTCGCCATAGTGCGCCCTTTGTCGAAGAATGCTAATCCAACTGATCTAAAAGATTTACGACCTATCAGTATTTTAGCTTGCTTATCCAAAATATTAGAAAAAGCAGTATGTACACAACTGACTGATTATCTAGAAAAAAATAATATTTTGCCGCCAGCTCAGTCTGGGTTTAGGAAAGGACGGAGTACCACAAGTGCCCTTCTTGATGTCACAGACAACATTCTCTGTGCGCAAGACAAGGGCATGTGTGCAATATTGGTACTATTAGATTTTTCCAGGGCTTTCGATTGCTTAAATTTTGATCTCCTTTTATCTAAATTATGTTACTACGGATTTGATTCTGAAGCCTTACGTTGGTTTAACAGTTACCTCAGCAATCGCCAGCAATGTGTACAGATTAACCGTAGTGATGGTTCTTCTATTTTGTCAGAAATGGTAACTGTTACACGACGCGTTCCTCAAGGATCGATCTTAGGGCCTATCCTCTACATTTTGTATTCAGCTGATATCGTAAATCATATTAGAAACAGCAAATTTCATGTTTATGCTGTTGACACACAAATATATATTTCGTGTCGACCATCTGAAATTGATGAGGCTATTAGGAATCTCAATGATGATCTCAAAAGCATAGCTGAATGGTCTTTCAATAACTGCTTAGTTTTAAACCCTACAAAGACGAAGTATCTAATTTTCGGTAGTAAACAACAGTTAAAAAATATCAAGCCATTATGAATGCTTATGAATGAGCCTGTCGAGCGTGTTTACGAAGCGCGTAATCTTGGTTTGATTATGGACGCTACGAGAAGCATGTTAATCACTGTGCTAGAGACTGTTTTTATCTGACTGTTTAAATCTATAATGGACTCGGCATAGTTGATTTTGGTAGTAGGTATAATAAATACTCATAGTCCATATTGAATAAGTTTTGATTCAATCTTGTATTCAGTGTACTTTTTCGTTTTCCGATATATATATATATTTTAGTTACAGGTGTGCGCATACTTTAGAGCATAGAACATATAATAATGTAATGAATAGATTCAGGCGTTACTTTGCGGAAATCCATATTTAATAATAAATACTTTTAAAACTAATAAATCAAGCCATTATGAATGCTTGCTTGCTCAGACTCAATTGGTTTCATCCCCACTGTTACGTATTTTTAGTGATAATCTGCCGCCACAAACTATTTTGTAATAAAGCTCAGGCTTACCATGTTACAACTACTATATTTCACACTTATCCTATATTCCACAATTAGGGTAAACTCACTGTCAAACACTGTGTACCTATATGTAGTACTGTCGTATATTATACACGGCACTTTGCGTATTAAGTACAGTAACGTCCTTACACTTCGAGACTCTATTGAAGACTGACTCGAATTCTCCCTACAACCGGCCATGTTTGCTCTTCCCTCCAAGTATTACCTTACGAGTCAAATCAATGTCTAATGGACTACGTAATTATCAATTAGCTATTAAGGAGTCTAATTGTATAATTACAAGTAAAATGTAAAGCATTAAATTAAGTACAGCTTAAATCAAATTGAAACGTAACAATTTAAACACTATTTGTAATTTTTGTTTATTATTTTTTTCATAACGTGCCGAGCCAAGCCACTCGTCGAACCAGCAACCAGTGATGACGTCACGCTACGATTCACGCCACCCACCGTGTCATCCCCACGTGTCCCGAGTAGCTACAAGCAGGTCCTGTGACTGTTTCATCGTGGAAGCTGCCTACTTGCCGAACCGAGCTACCCGCCGAACCAGTGTTGACGTCACTCTGCGACCCTTTCATAATATTAAGTTTAAAACTAGTTTTCTAATATTGTTTATTACATTATTCAACATTTCTCATATTTGTAAACACTAAACATACCGTATATAACTTAAAAAATATTCTGTTAACATTTCAAAAACTTTTTTATGTAATTATCACTATAAAGACGTATATCTCTACCAATTGTAAGCTACAACAAAGAACTGTGAGTCACGATCGGGCCTATATAAAGGCGTGTTTAGCCGCTGGCCGTTTTCTCCAAATAATCAAACTGAGTTATTCAGTAGGGCCCAATTGTGCAACACTGCAGTTGCACAGAGGCATTTCGCTCCGATCCCCCCCATGTCTCTCGACAGCGAGACAAGCCGAGGTCCGAACCACAGTGGTGCCCTTGAGCTCGCTGTCAACCCCTCCTGTAGTAGCGGCACGTTTTCGGCGTCCGCAGGAGACGGAGGTATAAGGCGCTTTTCGCCTTCTACGCCCGTCTCGGGAGGGCCGGACGTCTCCCGGTCTATTGTAGGGCCAGGCCCTCGCCCAAAACCCGGTGGAGCTGGACAATCGCACAGGCGGTAGCCAGCATTTCTGTCCTTCCTAAAAAAAAAAAAAAAAGCTGGCCGTTTATTCTCGATCGTGCGCTCGGTGAGTCAAGACCTCCTGAAGATGCTTCGTTTAGAAGCGAAACTAGTCGGGTATTCTTCCGGTTAGGCTGCGTGATGTTTGTGACATCGCGTAGATGACAGGAAAGTTAGGCGGAATTGTCACTAGATATATAATTTTATGCTTTTTTAAGTGGTTTATTTAAATATTATTTAATGTTTTTTAGGATACTTTTAAAAGTATTTATTATTACATATAATAATGCTTTTTCCTTCTGCATGATCAGAATTACCATAGTTTGGGAATCAGAAAAAGGCGAACCGCAAGAAAGCCGCGTTTCAAATTACCGTCACGCGATGGTTTCACATATATTTGGAAAAGAGAGCCAATACTAAGAGGCGCAACCTTTGCTGCACAACAGCTTCGACGTAGTTAGAGCCTCTCACTCGACACACTAATTTCTGATAACAAGCTCGATCCAGTTGTAGCTAATATTAAGGGTGCGCTCCACTTGAAGCTAACTTCGCCAAGAACGATCACACTCCTAAAATGTTTTTCCATTTGGGCCTTGAGGCATATTAGCATTATTTTCGCCATGAACGCTATGGAGCTACTGGAACAGTTTGGTACCTACATCTAATTTCAAACAAATGTCATTGATAATCGTGGATCCAATTAATTTGTGGAGTTACTTTTAAGAATGAGATGCAGACTCACGTGTAGAGCAAATGGAAACAAATACCAAAGCTGCAATTGCTTTGCTAGTGACAGTTGAAATAATCTTCACCATTAAATTTTTGAAAGATGGTGGCAGAAAAGCTGCTGAAAATTTCAATTTTCTGTTTATTTTGTATTATGATAAGAACTGACAATTGCAAACTGTTCCCCATTTTTACCAATCAACGTGGGATGGACAAAAGTGGCATTCTTACCCGAAATGGAACAGGGAAGCAAACAGTTACAAATTATCACAACCACTGCCAAAAGAAACGCAAAATGTGGAGCATTTATAGAAAATTAGCTTTCCGGGCGCGGCTCCGCCCGCGCGTATGAAGGTTATCGCGCAAAAACATTAACCTCTTTTTGCGCAGTCGGATAAAAACTATCCTATGTTTTTTCCCGGGTCTCAAACTATCTCCATACCAAATTTCATTCAAATCAGTCCAGTAGTTTTGGCGTGAAAGCGTAACAGACAGACAGACAGAGTTACTTTCGCATTTATAATATTAGTACTGATAATGATAGTGGCATGAAGTGGAACACGGCAATAATATAAGAAGATCCTTGCGTTAAACAACACTGGAGCGCCTTCCGAACCCCGGCTAGAGCGCACTCGGAGTGCAACGTTTCACTCTAACGTCGTTCACAAACTTTGGGTAGAGCGCAACTTTTTAACTATCAAAAGATGTCGTAATATGTTGAATCTTTAAGTGACATGACGTTGATGAAAGAATTATAGGCACCGTTTTATATTTTGTAGGTAACGATATTTAGAAAAGTCTATAAATTTTGCAAAATTCCCTGGCAAAAACTATATTTGACGTTATAAAACAACCGAGTCGTTCGGAACCTTCGAGTAAGTTAAAGCAACCAAACAACACACTCTGACCCTCGGAACGCGGCCCTGTTTGTCAATGTCATGTAATGGAATGTCATGTCCAAAGATTAGTCCCCAGGGACGCGTTCCAGTAAATATTGGTCGGGCTATATTATTTGTTCCAAGGCACCTGGAACGACCTATAAAGCTCCTTTCAAATTATGGACTTGACAGCGATATTTTAGGTGATAAAATACAGTCTACATTTTTATGGGGCATAATACGTAAACCAGCAATGTTAACACAGTAGGCCACTAATCCTTAGCTTAGCTTGTACAAAATCTATCATTTATTGTAGAATATGTCACATTTGACAGCTAGCCAAGATTAGGCCGATTCAAAAGGTAGTAAAAATTTGGCCAGGCAGAGCAAAATTTGCTCTGACAGGTTGCCCGGAACGGCAGTGCTATTATGTAACTCTCGGTGGTCTTCGTGAACGTCAGAGTGGACATCAATTTTTGAATTAACCGTCATGACGATTACCAGACTTTCTGATGACGATTACCAGACTCTCTGAAGACGAGAGAATGAACGAAACTAGCCACTTTTGACGTAAAATTGGTATTATGTAACTCTAATGACAGCTTCAAGACCACTACGAAACGTCAAATGAAGAAGGGAGCTTTATTGCTCACTGGTTGGCGGGTTTTTATTGCAAGTTTGCGTTGAGATACATAATAGAGATTTTCTTATTTTAATTGCAAATTCAAAGATCCATATTGATTTATAGAAAATAATCACTAGCTTTTTTCTGATTTCAGCCACTCATTCTGCGGAAATTTGGACTTGCGTGTTAATTAACACTTGTGAAAGTCGAACAGGATTTTTCTTTGTTTATTTTGATATATTTGCTTATTATTCATGCTAGCTTGAGTCAACTATTCAATTTCGATATTAATCTTTGATTTCAGGTAGCAATATGGCTGGAGCTATGTTGTTGGCAGCTGCAGAGGAAGAACGCCTTAAAAGGCTGTTGATCATTGAGCGCAGGGTACTCAGGCAGGCTAGCAAGCGTCTATTGTTACCTCAGAAGGAATTTGTCGGGCATTACCGTCTACGAAAAGCCGATTTCCAACAACTCTGCGAAGATTTAATTCCGCTTTTACCGGTAAAACAGCGCACTAGCGCTGTACGGCCAGAATTTTAAGGTACCTTAGTTAAATTCCTTTTCAAATAATGTACAGTGTTTGATGTTGCTAAATATGACGTTGATACTGTCTTGCAGATATTGGCAGCACTGGCATTTAATGATATCAAAAGAACATTGGTGCCTAACCAGCTAGGCCTGTCACAAGCCTCTGTGTCACTCTGTCTAAGAGATGTCACCAAAGCCCTGAATAACCCAGAGATTCAGGCCAAATATATAAAGTTTCCTATGACTATGGTAGAGCGTGAGGACATCACAAGGAGGTGAATTTTGCAATTTATAAATATGTACCTATCTACTTTTAGTTTTCTTATACTTAATAAGCTTTTACTCTGATGCATATGCATCAGAGCAAAAGGCATGTGTTCACATCATTTCATGTACATTTAAAGATCTAGATACTATAAAATGCTGTCATATATAAAATCATGTTGCAATCATTCGTCCCAGTGAAAATGAAGAGGCCTACTACAATAGGAAGCAATACCATTCATTGAATGTCCTAATTGTATGTTGTTTGAGTTTTGATGTAGGTAAGGTATAACACAAGACATGTTTTTATAAACCTACTTACTAAAAAAACATTTGTTTGTTTAGATTTGTGATGCTGATTTGCGCATCCTGCACATAGATGCATCTTTTGGAGGTCAGAGCCATGACTCTCATGTCTGGAATAATAGCCAAGTAAAGGCTCTGATGCAAGACATTAATGCTGAAGGGGAAAGGTGTTGGCTTTTAGGTAAGTAAACAAATTTAAGGACAATTGGTTGCACAGATACACGTATATATATAATCATACCAACCATTCATAAGTGATTAAATGAATAATGTATCAAAACACCACAGGTGATTCGGGCTATGCACAGCGACCATGGATGATGACACCAATCCTCAACGCTGTGCCAAACTCGCCTGAAGAATTATACACCTACAAGCATGTTCGCACATGGAATATGGTAGAGCGTTGTATTGGTGTGCTGAAAACTCATTTCCAATGTGTCTTGGCACACATGTAAGTAGTTTGTTGTCTTCCTACCATCACAACATCATATCCAAAACTTCCAGCAGAGTTTTACTTTTACTTGAACTTATATTCCTGTATGACTCTGATATGCCTGTCTCATCATCAACATATTTTAATAAATCATTTACAAAACATGCAGTCTTCTTGTGGAATGCACTACCTGTTGATATCAGACAAGCTAAGTTTATTTCTTTATTCAAAGATATGGTGAAGAAGCACTACTCAGTAAACATATGCTGAATATTTTACATATGTTCATTATGTTTTGTATAAGATATGTATGTATTGTATTATATAAATTGTAGTACCTATATTATGTAATATTATAATGTATTGTATGTAAATATAATATTATATTTAGTTATTGTATTTATGTTTTAATTATATAAATATAGTTTATGCACAATTCAAGACAATTATATGTGTGCTAATCTAATTATATAATGTATAAATACATATGTTTTATCATTATTTATTATTATTATTTTCTCTTTTCGGAATCCCTAAACCGCAATATTATAAATCCTCTCCATGCAAGGTTGCCTGTAAGAAATTGCTTAAGCGATAAGGCCGCCCTTTGTCCAATCTAATATATTAATTTGTTTGTAATAATTTTATTGTTTTCCTTAAGATTGTTAATGAATAAAGAATTTTGTATTGTATATCCCTTTTAAAATTTGTTTTTTTTTTTAAATAGGGTGATGCACTATGCAACCGTCAAGGCAGGGAAAATAGTCAATGTGTGTGCGGTCTTGCATAACTTTGTGTATGACCAACGCTTCGCCAATGACGATGAAGAAATTCTAAATGACCGGTCACAACAGCCAGAGCCATAAGCGGCGGAACCACCAAAACTTAGATGGGGAAAGGCAAGGTGTTGTGCAAAGATTGTGGTCCAGTAGACACCTCACATAGGTAAAATAGTGCAATACAACAAGAGTGTTACAAACATTGCTGTTTCATGACTCTTTAAAAATATCTGATTTTGTTTTTTTTTTTTACAGGTTGATGCACTATGCATCCCATATCAAGGCAGGCAAAACAGTCATACTGTGTGGTCTTGTGTAACTTTGTATTACAGAAGAAGGAAATCCTTAAGAAGGACATATAATAGGATGATAATATTAATAGGAACATAATAAAACGAAATTAGCAGAAGAAAAAATGAAGTCACAGAAGTCATTTCATATAGCTTATTAGTAAAATCATTTTAAGATGTTTAAACAATGTTTCACTGACTTTTTCACTAGATTTTAACTAGAGTAATGTTTTTTAAGAGTATGTTTGTATTTAAGTATGTATGGCTTAATTCTTTGTAACCCTCTACAGCCTACACTGGAACACCGATTTTGATGTGAGACATGTCAGGTTTTTTTTAAATAATTCTTTTGTATGATTATATGATACTAACTGCGCTCCGCGGTGTCACCCGCGAGGTGATGGTAATGATAAGTAGCCTATGTGCTATTCCAGGGTATGAACCATCTTAATTATAAATTTCATGCAAATCCGTTCAGCCGTTTCAGCATGAAGGCGCAGCAGACATACAACAAACTTTAGCCTTTATATTATAATATTTTTTATTGTATTCAATTTTATCTCTAAATTGTAACTTAGTATTCTATCAGAATAATAAAATTAAAGAATGTACATATTCTAGTGTAAGATAATATATGGAATTTTTGCTACATTTTAAGATTCTGCACAAGAGTTTCTTGCTGGTTCTTCTCTGTGGATGTAATCATACTAGCTGAATAAAAAGTACAATACTCAATAAATTCTTAATCATTTATTTATAAACAATACAAAATACAGCAATCCTATCCTAAAAGGGCGATGAATCTTGCACCAATGTCCTGCTTGGGGTGTATTGTGCATTACCCTCCTGCCAGCCCAGCCCCAGCCGCTTCTTATCTTCAGTATCATGTATGGAGTTGCAGTGGAGCAACACATTCTACAGTTTCATTCTCATGCAAGCAGCCCTGGCACGGTGGACTCTGTTTTTCCAGTTTTGTGTAGGTGATAGTAGGTATAGATCGCAATGGCCAGTATTGATCCCAATCATCACATGGAGATCTGCCCTCGTGAGCTTAAGTAGATTATTAGATTATTTTTTGTTTTATATCAGGAAGGACACCGCACATTTAGTCAGACTTCTTGTTCCATAGATTTTGTAGTTGTTTCTCAGTGTCGACATGCGACAGATTCTGTGATTCCTTTGCTGTGGGCTTACAGAGCTATGCAACGTCTGTAGAGATATTCTTTTTCACTCCTTCCCTTGACAAGAATAACTGCTCTATTATTACCCTGATATGAACTGTGGCTCTTATTACAAGTCACCGTTACATAATACAATTATGTCTGCTAGATTTTGTAGCGCCAAGTGACAATCGGGCATGACTCTTGACCTAGCTGTTGGTTTCCTGAGTGCATAGGTGATTTCCGCACTGTCATTGGTAAATGTAAGAAACTCGTTCTTGATTTATCTTCTTGCGTTTTGTTTTTCTTGAGTTGAGGGTTGCCGCCAGCTCTTCCCACTTATTCGCTTTTATTTGTTTTTCTAATGGGCACTTATTTATAATTCGGCCCACTGCCAAATCGGTACTCATTTCCTTGAACTCTATTATAAGTTGGAGTTGTATGTCAGATATGACTTTGTGTGCAGGCATCCTAAAATGAGAAACTGTTATCACACTGTTGTTATGAGCCATGTAATTGTAACTTTTAATCACATCATCTAGTTTTAATTTGATCCACTTCACGAACGTTTTTGTTTATCGCGTGAAACATAAACAAATGTCAAAATAAAAAAGTATATCTTGCGTTTCGATATTATTTTAGGAGATACATCATTAACAGCGTATCTAAGATATGTGCGAGTTATATTATGTACTTTAATGATATATAATTAAATGATTTTACTCCCTATTTAAATAATTATATAATCACAATATAATTACCATTTTGCGCCTTACAATTCCATGTAGTGCCAAATGGCCCTAAGATAGGGCCAGAAATTTCACGAAAGCATAAACGAAACGCACAAAAGACCCAATCTATTTCACTTTTGTTAGTTCATTCAACTTCCATCGTCAGTAAAAATGATAGATAATTCCCCTGAATCGCACCCCAATTGCCTTCGTCTTGAAGTTCACCAAGAGTTAGCTAATAAGCCTGCGGGTATGATCAAATCTTGTCAGGGGCGCGTTCCAGTAAATATTGGTCGAGCAATATTTGCTCCAAGGCACCTGGATCGACCTATACAGCTCCTTTCAAACTATGGAATTGACAGCGATGTTTTTAGGTGATAAAGTTCAGTCTACATTTTTAATAAATGGGGCATAATACCTAATTAAGCAATGATAACACAGTCTGTCACTAATCCTTGGCTTAGCTTGTACAAAATCTATTATTAATTGTAGAATCTGTCACATTTGACAGCTGGCCAAGATTTGGCCGATTCAAAAGGTGGTAAAAATTTGGCCAGGCAGAGCAAAATTTGCTCTGACAGGTCGCCCGGAACGGGTATGATCAAATCTTGACAGGATCAAATTAAGTTCGATTAGAGTGCTGGAACGGCGTATATCTGCGTTTAGACCAAAATATGTCTTGGCCGACGGGTAGGAGGAACGCACCCGATCAAATTAAGTTCGATTAGAGTGCTAGAACGGCGTGTGAGACCAAAATATGTCTTGGCCAATGGCTAGGAGGAACGCACCCCAGGTCATGTCAATTGTCAACAAGTCAAAAACTTAGCCAATCGATTTTTCAAGTTTATGTCGGCACTTATAAATTAAAAATATGCAGAAATATGAAAAGCTTGAGAAAATTGGAGAAGGTACTTATGGCACAGTCTTCAAAGCTAAGAATAAAGAAACGCACGAGATCGTAGCTCTCAAACGTGTAAGGTTAGACGACGATGATGAGGGAGTACCGTCTTCTGCTCTGCGAGAAATATGTTTATTAAAAGAATTGAAACACAAGAATATTGTTCGGTTGTACGACGTGCTACATAGTGAGAAGAAATTAACCCTAGTATTTGAACATTGCGACCAAGATTTAAAGAAGTATTTCGACAGTCTCAATGGGGAAATAGATTTAGATGTGGTGAAGTCATTTATGTATCAATTACTGCGTGGATTGGCGTTCTGCCACAGTCACAACGTTCTACATCGTGATTTGAAGCCACAGAACCTTTTGATAAACAAGAATGGAGAGCTGAAATTAGCAGATTTTGGTTTAGCAAGAGCATTTGGTATTCCTGTAAAATGTTACTCTGCAGAGGTTGTAACATTATGGTACAGGCCACCTGACGTACTCTTTGGAGCCAAACTGTACACTACAAGCATTGATATGTGGTCAGCAGGCTGTATATTTGCTGAGTTAGCCAACTCTGGTAGACCATTGTTTCCTGGATCTGACGTTGATGATCAGTTAAAAAGAATTTTCAAAATGCTTGGTAAGAAGCATCATTACTCATAGCTTAATGTAATGTTTCTACTACTTACCAAAATATTTTTATCTATGTTTGCATTTTATAATTTAGTATATCAGTAGTCTTACTTTCATTAAAAGGCAGGTTTAGCTTATTCATATGACTAATTTATGGATATGCATGTGATAATATTAATATATTTATGTTTATGGCATTTACATTGTGTAAATGAATTGGTATTGGCAGAGGTAATTTCTCATAGATATTCCACTGTTCCAAAAATTATATTCCCGCATGTCATTGTTTTAACATAATTTAATCATGTACATTTATTAGTAATGGACCATCCAAACCATCTATCTGGAAGGTCAGTTAAGAATTTTGTTCTTGACAGTTCACTGGCTGTCCACCTAAATTCAAGCTTTTTTTTTATGCTCATAGGTTAGCCTTTGACCACTATCTCACCTGATGGTAAGTGATGATGTGGTCTAAGATGTTGTTCAGGCTAGCCTAGAATTACTGGCTCAAAAGTAGGTGGTTAGTATATTTAATTTGAACCGATATCCTACACGATTTTTAGGGTTCCATTCTGTGGAAGGGGTAACTGGGCAACAAAGGTAAACCCCAACTGAGGGTAGATGACCTGCTGGCTTTTCCGCTGGTGTGTGGCTGGAATATTGATGTTTACCACACCACTCTACCCCATTTTCCTGTGGGATGCCAGGCTAGAATGTCACCCCCTATTTCTAACCATGTGTTGTAAATTCAAATTCAAAATCATTTATTCAATTTAGGCGTCTACGACGCTCTTATGAAGGTCAATTACAAATTTTAATATTGAAATATTCTACATTGTACTGCCACGTTCAGGAATAAAAAATTATAGAGCCACTGCGAGAAGAACAGGCAAGAAACTCGGGTAAGAGGCGACTAAGGGGTACCACACAAGAAGGAGGCTAGCAGCGCTTTCTGAGGAACTGATATCTCATACCGCGATCCCAGAGAAGCCGGCCAAGCATGGGGATTTTGGTAAACCCCCCATAATGGGGAAGGCTGTGTTCAACAGTGGACAATCTGGTCTGATACACTACAGTACAGGACAGTAATTGTGACCATAATGTTATAATTTCCAGGTACACCCAATGAAGACACTTGGCCAGGTGTAACACAGCTACCTGACTATAAGCCATTGCCTGTGTACCAACCAAGCTTAGGCTTAGCTCAGGTTGTGCCACGTCTGCCTGCCAGAGGACGTGACCTTCTCTCCCGCCTCCTTACTTGCAACCCCGCCTTGCGCATGCCAGCAGATGATGCTATGGCTCATGCATACTTCCATGACCTCAATCCATCAGTGAAAAATGACAGATGTTAACAGTCAATTCACCCATACAAGTGTACCTCAGAACTTTTATTTAGTGTTAAGGACAATGAGGATGAGGTACAAGAGTATTGTGATGGTGATACCTAATAGTTAATTTAGTTATGGAGGCAAGTTTTTAAAATGCTTAAGTCTAAGTCTAGTATAAGGAACAATTTGCTTTCCTTTAGTCCATGTTCGTAACTGATTTTTGATAACCAGATATGATAATTTTTATGGATCAATTCAACATGTTCTGTAACCTTAAAAATATTTGTCTATTTAATTGATATTTATTTTATACAAGGTTCTGAATTTATGGTACAAGTCCCTCTTATTTATAGTATGAGGCGAGTTTTTCCATTCATAGTAATTTTAGAACTTTGTTTTTATACCAAGACTTATGTCTTGAATTAGCTATAGTGTAATTTATCTTACTTCCTTTGTATAATCTAAATTGTTTTTTCTGTAAGCATTGTGAATAAATTATTTTAGAATTTTTTATTGATTTTGTTGCCATTGTTATTAATTTATTCTATAAAATTTAGTCTTTTTGAGGATAAAAATTTTAGTTGTTTTACCATATTATATGCTTGGCCAATATTGCATCTAAGAGTCCTGTAATTATGTGTTATAATGTTTTTTTTTATATATATTAGGATTAAAACCCCTATAAACATTGAAAAAAATATATGTGCAATAAATATCACCATGACATTTATGTCACAATAATGAAGGCAAATAATTTGAGAACCATCTTACAAGTTGTCTGTGAATAAGGGGGATATGTATACTTACCTTTTACAATTATGATGAATTAAAGAGAATGAACTTGTGCATACTTACATATATTTTGTGAATAATTTAGAGTTCCACATTTGATTGGTTGCTATATTTTTAACATTTTATTACCATTCCATGAGTATAGTTTAAGGCAACATACATGTTCGGTGATGGAGAAAACTTGAGCTTAGTTATATTATCATTGCCTTAATACAATTCAAATTGGGTCAGAATAAATGCTGGGGGTTTTTAATTAACTATAGCATTTCCATTTCAGCCCTCTTTCTTTTACGATGATTAGCTACCATGTTAGCTGTAGTTAGTGGACTATCGCCTCTCTGAAGCCATTCAGACAGCAATCTTTCAGTACTCCCTGCAGCAGCAGCTTGTGTCCTTTCACTTGCTGATAGAGGCTGCATTGAGGTAATGGAGTCACTAGAAACACTTGCTGATAGTAACATCCGGAACCTTTGTCTGAAAGTCTATAGTATTTTAAAAATATAATTTATCTTATATTCTCTTGGTTTAAAGAAACAGTTCCAACAGTCAAGTAATCAAAAAACAAGAGGAATTAAAAAATTATGAATTTCATATAGTATTGTGAATTGCATACATTTTTCACCATACTTACATTAATCAATGTAGATCCAACTTCACCTTTGATATCATGTTTTGCAACATAACACCCAAATTCGTAAAAATATTGCCCCAACTTGTGCATGTCTACTGTACATGCATCTGCATTAAATATTTCTCTATATGCTTCTTTGTAGACTTTCGGTAATTCAACACTTACTAATGGTGGTCTTCTACAGTAAAGTGATTCAGCAAGCCACAGAGGAATCTCAACATTAGTCCCAGCTTTCAAATTGTCTTCAGTTGCAGACGGGTCTAAGAAACCTATAAAAGAATGTTCACTGGCATTTTAACCTAACAACATAAAGGTCGAACCGGAGCAAATTTATAAACTACAATTATAACATTAAATATACAATGTTTGCCTCAAAAAAAAATTTGACTGACATTTTAACTTAACAACATAAAGATCGAACCGAATCAAATTTATAAACTACAATTAGAACATAAAATAAACAATGTTTGCCTCTTGGTAAGAAACTATGCTCAATATTTACTTTTAAATTTTGGGTAATAGATAATAGAAAGAGATATCTATATTTTTTAACACTTATGTTAGGTGAACCAATACTTAGGCAACTAACTTACCCATTTTGGGTAAATCGTGTAAAATCTTGCATGGCACTTTTTCATTTGTAACTAAAATATCTGTCATGGATAAATATGAATTTTCCATTATTTTCTTCCTGAAGAATGTGGTAAATTTTCAGAGTTAAATTCAAGAGCAAAATTTGTGCTGTTTGTAAATTTGTAATCAGTAATCCAGCCAGAGAGAAAGTATCTTTGGTCCATAGCTTTGGTCTCACCTATGCCAAAGAAAAGAACAACAAGGGACAAAGACGATATAATTACAAGGCAATCATCTTCTAGGTATTATACATACAACTGGATTGACTTTATTGTCAGAACAGGGTTACGCTCTGAGCCTCAAGAGTGTAGTTGTTTTAACCTACTCCAAGGTTCGGAACATCCCGGATGTGTTATAACCTCAAATATCGACATTAATAATAAAATATATATCCTTGTTATGTTGTATGTTTTTATTGGTGAGACAGTAGAAAACATAATATACATGTTTTATGGTATGGGTAACAATAAAATACATTTTCAACGACGACGCCTTCTCAACGTAAACAAACCGTAAGTTAAATCGGCTAAAATAATCTTAAAAAGGAACCTACTTCCAACACAAGTTATTTCATACTTGAAAGTATGAAATAACTTGTTGAAGTCGGTACCATGCTGATTGCTTTCAAGATCATTCGTTCGCCTAGAATATTATTTACAATCGATAAGACTTGCAATCACCATTAAGTTATCCAAGTACATTTTTTTTTTAAATTGACTATAGCTTAAAAACTACTCAACTGATTTGAATGAAATTTAAATTGAACCAACTTGGAGGTATAAATTTACAAATTATTGGAGTACAAAATGTTTTGCCCCGGGTGGGAATTGAACCCGCGACCTTCCGATTTCGCGCCAGATGCTTTATCTACTCAGCTACCGGGGGGTCGGCTGTGTCGCCGAAATTTCATGCACCAATCGTATTTCATAAACCGTCATAGGGGACAGTGCGCGGCCATCAACCAGACTACTTGACTTCATCTGATCGAAAGAAGTGTTTTTTAAAACAATTGACTCTCGGAATGATGTCGCTACCCTTCTATAATTCTAAATATTATGATTACAAGCACTACCGCGTACTAAGCGAAAATCATAAATTTACAAATGATTGGAGTACTAAATGTTTTGCCCCGGGCTCGAATTGAACCCGCGACCTTCCGATTTCACGCCGGATGCTTTATCTACTCAGCTACCGGGGGGTCAGCTGTGTCACCGAAATTACGTGCTCCAATCGTATTTCTTAAACCGTCATAGGGGACGGTGCGCGGCCATCAATCAGACTACTTGACTTCATCTGATCGAAAGAAGTGTTTTTTCAAACACTTAACTCTCGGAATGATGTCACTACCCTTGTATAATTCTAAATATTATGATTACGAGCACTACCGCGTACTACGCGAAAATCATAAATATACAAATTTATGGAGCACAAAAAAAATAATTATGATTTTCGCTTAATTATTTTTTTTTTGTGATTTTCGCTTAGTACGCGGTAGTGCTTGTAATCATAATATTTACAACGTGGAGGTATCTCCACCACCGTATTTATTCTCTACGCTACTTAAAAATAATCACCGAAATCAATTCATGATTCGGGGAGAAATCAAGTCACAGACATACGTTTACAAATTGTTAAACTAACATTTATTTGCCGCGTTGGTATTGAAAGTAATAATTACAGGTGTTATATTACTCAAAAGTACATTAAATAACTTTCTTTGAAACATATAAATTTTAATTGAATAAATGAACAAGGACTCATCACTTTCATTTTGGATACAACGCTTAGGTATATTTAATTACATTGCTGGTATTCCCAAAATTCGGGACAACCAACAATGTCTGTTTTGAAATAAAAACGATGCCAAATTTTTGACAAGATTGAAGCCCCCGCGCCACTAGAGTGACGGAAGGTTAGGATCCTTAATCAAAACGAGGTCTCCAATTTTGGTTGGATCGGTTTTATCAGTTCACTTGACGCGTTGCTGGAGAATGTGCAAATATTCCAAGTACCAGCGTTTCCAAAAGCTCTGAGTCAATTGGCGAACCAATTCAAACTGCGAGAGACGATTAGGTCTCACATCAACATAAGGGTACTCAGGCAAAGTGACAAGTGGCTGACCAATCGAAAAATGGCCCGGCGTAAAGGCTTCAAAGTCATTAGGGTCTGAAGAAATCGGGCACAACGTCCTAGAGTTTAACACTGCGTCAATCTTGCACAACAGAGTTGCGAGCTCTTCAAAGGTGAGAATAGTATCTCCAATAACTCGTCGCAAGTGTGTTTTGGCAGATTTTACAGCAGCTTTAAATACACCGCCCCAATGGGGAAAAATTGAGGGTGAAAACAACAAGGTTATGCCCCGTTGTGAGAGTTTACATCCAATTTCAATATGCTTATCAACTAGGAAGACGTTAACGTCGATTAAAAAGTTGTTCGTACCCTTAACATTAGTGCCGCAATTTGAATGAATTATAGAAGGCAGTCTGCGTCGCGAAACAAATCTGTCCAGACTGGACACAAAAGCCTCCGTCGTCGTGAGCGAGGACAGTTTATATGCTTTGACAGTTTATTGTTGCGAAGAGTTGACGTTTTGATCAAAAAGGGACCCGCAAAGTCCGTACAAACTCCTGAAAACGTCCTAATCTTGGTGGCGCGATCCGCAGGTAGGTCTCCCATCAAGGTCAACATGGTGGCAGCCTTGAGCCGATAACAAAGCATGCAGTGGAAGACTATACTGCGAATTGTTCTTCGTGCTGACAAAATTCAAAATTCTCGCTGCGAAATGGCCAACAGGGCATCACAGCCGGCGTGCGAGTTTTTGATGAGACGATCTGTCACCAATAATTTAACAAAATGGCCTTCCTTGGGCAACAAGAGGGAGTAACGAGTCGATTCAACAAGTAATCAGGGTCAAAGGGAAATTCTTCCTTCTCAACAGTGAGCCTGGCAATGAAGAAGTATCCATAGCTAGTGTCCGTGGCCAATCAACCTCAGGACGAGTCAACCATTGCGGTCCCCACCACAGTGGATGCCCAATCAGATGAGGAGCCAGACTTCCGCGTGAAGCGCAATCAGCTGGATTAACCTCACCTGGCACGTGTCTCCAAATGAGCTGTATTTCTGAATCTGGGATACGCGATTAGCCACAAAGACCTCTAAAGTGTGAGCAGACACCCGCAACCAACAAAGAACAATTTGGCTGTCTGTCCAGGCGTAGGTCGCGCTAATGTGTCCGTATTTGCCCAGTGTACTAGACACGTGGTTCAATAAGCGCACAAGAAGAGCTACCCCCGATAGCTCTTTAATTTCGGAATGGTAAGCGAAGTGCGAAGAGGGGCCACCTTGCTCTTTGCTATGACTAAAGAAACCGTCACATGACCCGAAGTATTGACGGTACGGAGGAAGACTACAGCGGCATCGCCGCGCTCCGAAGCGTCACAAAACCCATGTAGGGTGGCCTTATACTTCCCTGGAGGGAGCATGACACGAGGCAATGAGACCTCATTGACTGCCGGAAGGGAAGATACAAAAGACATCCAATCCTCAACAAGAGTTTCGCGGAGAGGTTCATCCCATCCGAGTCCTGCCATCCAAAGTTTCCAAAATATTACAGGACATATCCAACCATTCGGATCAAAAGTCCTCGCGACAGTGGACAGCATCAGTCGTTTTGTCCAAACAAGAGGCAAATCCAAATCGACACCATATGTGAAGATTTCCTGGACTGGTCTGTACTGAATGCCGAGGACAGCCATCATCGCAGGATTGTCAACATTCTCAAATAAATGAGGGTCCTGTTGATGGTCTTCTGGCAGGCCTTCAGGTAGCGCTGGTGAGTTGGAGATCCATTTGCGCAACTCGTACCAAGCTGAGGGCAATATTCCAATCAAATCGTCACGAAGAAGAATCGCTTCCTTCTCCGTTGATGCCCCTGTACAAACGTCGTCGACGTACAGGTCTTCTTTGAAAATGGCGGACGCCCGAGAGAATTTCAAACGCTCTTGGTCCAATAGCTCCCAAAGAGAACGTATAGCCAAAAACGGAGAAGAACGGAGTCCGTACTTATTCGTATTGAGCTCATAAACAATAATAGGATCCCGTGGTCTTCTCGCCACAGGATCAATTGAAAACGCCTGTCATCGTGAAAAACATTTTGATTAAGAAATCCTACTACACAGTTTACTCTGGGTCTTGGTGTGCTCGTTCTAGCGGTAACGCCTTGTCGATTTGCTCCGAACATATTAATTAATAAAAGTGATTAAAAGTGATTGTTTGCCAGTGACCCTTAAACAGGGAGCTAGTTAACACAACAACACGTCTAGTCAACGTTTAATATCCAAATTCGGTCCAGAAAAAAGTGAGATATTAACGAATAAATCACAAAATTATTTCGTTAACGGATTTGATCTCGTGGTCGCTGCGTCGCTCGCCCGCTACCGCGCCCTCAGCCACCCGGCCTGGCCCGGCCCGCTTACGCCCGGTGACAGAGGACTAAGGCGCAGAGCGTGAGTCATCTGGCATACGACTGTTGTTGTTGCCGTAACACATTGCGTCGCTCGCCTGCTGACCAGCTCGCTGTGCGGCCCCGCAGCATATTTTTGTGGTGAGGTCTTGCAGCACCAAACGTAAATAAACAAGGAATTAAGTAAAATGGCTGAACAAATGATGGAATTATTGAACGCATTACGTCACCAGATAAAAGAAGACATGGAAAAAAGTCTAAAACAGGTAGAAGAAAATATATCGTAAAAAATAAATGAAAAATTAGAGGCAAAATTTACCAAGCTCGAATCAAACAAAAATAAGATTCAAGAATCACAAAAAGAACATGAAAAAAGACTTGACGATTTTGATAAGAGGCTACGGCAAAGGAACTTAGTCTTTTTTGGGCTCACAGAAAATGAAAACAGCTACTCTGAGTTAGAGGATCTGGTCCTCGAGATCATAAGTGTTCATATGGCGGTAGATTGCGAAAGAAAAGATATAGAAATCATTGGTAGAATGGGCAAAAGAAATACAAAACCACGACCGAGGCTTGTTTTAACTACATATGGTAAGAAAATTTTAATTTTACAACTGAGACCAAAGTTCAATACCCAGCCATGGTATATCAAAGAAGATTACCCACCTAATATCATACAAAAAAGAAAAGAACTTTAAGAAGAAGTGAATAGGCTAAGACAGAGCCGAATTAGGAAACTACAGACCCATTAGCTTGATGTCCAATATATATAAAGTATTTTATAAAATAATACTAAGCCGAATCACACCAACCCTAGATAAAAACCAACCACAGGAGCAAGCAGGGTTTCGGAAACGTTTTTCAACAATCAATCACATCCAAGTCGAAGCACAAATTGTCAGCAAATGCAAAGAGTACAACAGGGTCATATATATGGGTTTCATTGATTTTACCAAAGCGTTTAATTCGCTTGAACACAACGCCATTTGGCAAGCACTTACGCAGCAAGGAATAGATGAAGGATACATAAAGGTTCTAAATAATATATAAACAAAATGCTCTTCAAAAATACGACTCGAAACAGACGGACGAGAGTTTTTCATTACGGAGGGAGTACGTCAAGGAGATCCACTTTCACCAAAAATATTCTGTTCTGTCTTGGAGATGATCTTCAGAAATCTGGAATGGCAGGATGAAGGCATTAAAATAAATAGCGAATTCATTTAAGATTTTCTGATGACATCGTAATTTTTGCCGAATCTCCACAAAAGTTAGAGAACATGTTAATAGACCTGACAATAGAGAGCAAAAAAGCAGGACTTTCACTAAATGCCTCAAAGACAAAAAATATGGAGAAAAGAAGACCATAACAGTAGAAGAAGAAAGTATAGAATACGTAAAGGAATATACGTACCTCAGTCAATCCATAGCTTTTGAGGATCACACTGAAAAGGAGATTGATAGAAAAATAGCAATAGTGTGGAAAAAGTACTGGGGACTGAAAGAAAAAATGAAAAAGATATACACGCCACGTCAAGAGCAAATTATATAATGTTGCCATTTCACCATGCCTTATTTATGGATGTCAAACTTGGGCCCTAAGGAAAGAAGATGAAAACAGATTAGCAATATGTCAGAGAAAGATGGAACGAAGTATGCTAGGTATAAAACTATCTGACCAAATAAATAATAATACAATCAGAATGAAAACCAAAGTCAAAGACATAATTAGTACCATAAGAACTTTAAAATGGAATTGGGCGAGACATATAGGTAGAATGAACAACCAGAGATGGACGAAAAAAGAGTGGATACCGAGGGAAGATAAGAGGAAAAGAGCCATACAATCTCTTTTCTGCCACGGGTCAGGACTCATCAAAAGGAGGACGTAGTGAAAGAAAAGGTAGTCGTGTGATGATCCGGCCAGGATGAAGGCGGCCTGTGTTGTTCTGATAGAAAAATTTGCACTCTTCACGAATTGGATCCGAACGAGAAGCTTGAGGGGGCTCTTTGACTTCCCAAAGCCTCTGAACTGCATCAGAGAAAGCCGAGCCCACTGTCAAAATATCAAGTTCCAATGGAGGAGGTACCTTCAAATCAGGTCCTATCAATGCAAAACCAAAGATGGTCAGGATAGTGACCAAGCCTCCTGGCTTGCTGGTATGACCCGTTTATTACCTAATAAAACCTTACCAAGGACTATAATAACAAATATTTTTTAAATATTTTAAGAAAACATCAAATTAATATTTTAATAAAACACTTAAAAAATACAAAATCCGCCTAATTTAGGCGGAATTGTCACTAGATATATTTTTGTATTTTTTAAGTGTTTTATTAAAATATTAATTTGATGTTTTCTTAAAATATTAAAAAAATATTTGTTATTATTAAATATGGATTTCCGCAAAGTAACGCCTGAATCTATTCATTATCTTACCAAGGACATCTGAACCTATCAGCAAATCAACTTGTCCCGGTAAGTCAAACTTGGGGTCAGCCAGGTTCAAACTCGAAATCAAATTTACCACAGAAGTGGACAACTGCTTCTGTGGATGCCTACTCAAAATATTCTCCATAACAATAGCAGAGGTACCGAAGAATGGAGGATCAACAGGGGTGAACAATAACTTCACTTGACCCTGAACATTATTTAGAGCTGAGTTACCTACTCTCCGGATAACGAAAGAATATTTTCTCAAATTTAGGCCTACCTGCCCTACCAATCAGGTAGAAATTATACAACCTTGGGAGCTCCGTGATTGCAAGAATGTGATACAATATATTAGTAATTTTATTTATGGTTTGGGTAGTACAACTCTTTATCTTGCATGTAGCGCGAATATTTTTTTCAATTAGCTTCTAAATTATTGATACATCACCGGCCCATTATTATAGTATATTTTGAGATTTATTTTCGATACTAAAAATTTTTTTTTTTCTTAAAATGAAATTTGGTTTTTATTAAATGAATAACTGAAGATGAATGTGTTATTTTTTAATTTCTTAAAGTATTGTCAAATAATTTAAAAAAAATATATATTTGTCTTAAATGTTTCGTAGAATAACGTGATTTCAGCTTTTTTTTTTTGTATATTTTGTACTAGCTTTCTGGGCGCGGCTCCGCCCGCGCTTATGTCGGTTATCGCGCGAAAACATTGACCTCATTTTGCGCAGTCAGATAAAAACTATCCTATGTTTTTTCCCGGGTCTTAAACTATCTCCATACCAAATTTCATTCAAATCTGTCCAGTAGTTTTGGCGTGAAAGCGTAACAGACAGACAGACAGACAGAGTTACTTTCGCATTTATAATATTAGTACTGATGGAACTTGAAAAAGTAGTCAACACATATGCAAAAACGTTATGTGCTGTTGTAACTAATATTTTTTTATAGTCAATATGTTGTAGTTTTTTCTGAATCGATAATCAAACTTCACTCGAACGTAATATTTTAGAACAAGTATATTGGATATTGTAGACTTACCACTAATTTAGGAGCTAATTGAAAAAAACATTTGCGCTACCTGCAAGATAAAGAGTTGCACTAACCAAACCATAAATAAAATTACTAATATATTGTATCACATTCTTACAATCACGAAGCAAAGTTGTCCGAAATGAGTCAAATACGAGAACGGCCTCTTAAGTCCACGGGTAATTTCTTCAATATGATAGGACCAACATATATGACCGATGTTCAACGAGCAAGTCCAAACGTTTTAATGCGTTAATAGCGACTAACAATAGGTTCAAAAACTTGTGTGTCAGCAAGGCATCGTTTATTATTTAACTTACGGACGAATAAATCCTTGGCCGTTTCATAGTTTGAGTCATCAATTGAGAGATGCTGGACCAATGCAATAGCCTGACCCTCCAAAACTGATAACAAATAAGCTAATTTTTGTGATGGACGCAGAATGTGAGGTGATACCACCGATAGCTTCACGTACCTCCTTTTTTGCAGACATGTTGAGTATTATGAATTATATATGAGTACCTCTATTCAACAATTATTCAACAATATTCAATAATTATTTTTAACAAAATATATTCAATAATTTCATTTTTTTCACAGGTGACAACCCCACAGTAAATTTACTATATGCCTTGGCAGGCCTGGAATGTGTATTCACAATCAAAATAAACAATTTATCATATTAGTGCAAACATCAACAACAAATGAATTTTATGTTCTGGACATTTACAAAATGTTATGAGATAGAACCCTAGCTAAAATGGTGTGGAACTCCAAAATGGTGCAATAATTTCACCCAAAATGGATGGAACACACTTAGCATACCTCCTAGGGAACTGTCCAAGCAATTGTGAATGAAAATAAAATGTTTTTTTATGAATTACATGAAATATAACAATATTTGAATATCCATATAGTTTAACGCAGGTTCAAATAACAAATATTCAATTTATTGTGAATTTTTCAAGATTTATACAAAAATTTAGCAAGAAACTATTTAAGGTAGCTCATGTGGTCATAATATTGTAAATAAGGAACCAATTAGATAAAAATTGACAGTTTAAATTTCTAAATGTTGTTCAACCATACAATATTTCAAACAAAATTTTCAATTATTTTCTTAAAAATAGGACTAAAACTGATTTGTTTCATTCAAACAACAAATATATATGCATAACAAGCTATCATGCTGCATTCAAGTGCTCATAATAAAAATTGCAAGTGCAATATAGTGCACCTTTCTGTTCCAAAGTGGTGTTGGGCAAAGTGTTTCTGACAAAATTAGAATTTTGCTAATAAATGCCCAACAAACTTAACAAACAGTTAACAATTTATTATGTGGATTAGAGGATAAACTATATTAATTTATTATGTGGATTAGAGGATACACTATATTTTAGTTGTATATAAATGCTCTAAATCACTCAAATCAATAATTATCATAACCTATCAACAAATTATGGCATGGAACAATTTGCCAAAAATAGGTTACTTTTACAGGAAATTCGAGAAAAATAGGTATCAAATAAGTACTGAACCACGCTCTGGCGATGTTAAGATTCCAGATTGCCTAGGCAGGCACGATAAATGGCAGAGTCCTCCACCTGGACAACCTGTTTTGTGAATCTCAACTGTCCGTGATTACACGGAGCTAATAATTACAAGACAAGTAACTTACATAAAGATGATACCTAACCTGCCAATAAAGCATTAATTAAGTAACTTACTGCTGGGTGGTTTTGATTGGATTCTTCAATGACACAAAAAACAATTATCAATTCAATTCAAATGAATCACAAACACAAAGGTTAATTTTCATAATTGTACGCAGACCAAGTCAAACGCACCAAACACACCAATATTCACAAGCGCAAAAAAACCATCAATGCCATCAAGCTGACATTCTTACAAGAAGGTTGATAAAGTGATAATTCAACATTGGTTATTTTCCCATTAAAAACCACTGAGTCGACGCTCCAAGAGTAGTCGAGCGTCAAAGACAAACGTAGATTGCCCGCAGGTTGCGTTCCGAACGGAGTGAGTTGTCTTACATAAAATTGGCTGGATTTTATACTTCACTTTTTATTTTCTTTAGACTGCCTCTTTCTTACTTAATTGCTCTGAGTTACGAATATCAAATAATTGATTTTTGAGCTAATCTATTTCTTCGCTTGACTTTTTGGCTATCAATTGTATTTTGTATACTCAGTGATTTGGAGACTCATTAAGAGCCAGTGACTTAAATTGTTACTATTGTTAGCGGCAGAGTCTAAATTATGTTCCATGAGAAAAGATAATCAAAATCTTTCTGCAGGGGAATCAATAACAAAATTTTATTAATAATTTCAAGATGTGACCATGGAAGTAATACGTACAACACGAATGAGCTGTTGTCGCAAAATTGAAGCCGAACTAGTGTATCTCTTATTCCTCTCTGGTGATGGTGACTATATTGAAATATGATTTAAGGACAATATGTATAAAAATGATTTGTGATCTGACGTCAGCAGATCATTGCTTCAGATGGATTTTAATCGAAGTGCTAATGATAAACTTGCCCTTTGCAGCACTGTACATTTACTGTTTTTACTTGCTTTTCACACTCGCGTCTAATAGGTAGGTACTTACCTACTGGTCCTTGTAGTATTCGACATGCAGCTGGACTGAGATAAAATTAAGATAAGCTAATAAGAAAAAAACAGTTAAGTTTACATTTAAGTTTAATTCTAAATCAGATATTGTTAAATAAAACGGTCTTGTGAAGTTTCTGCCACGAGCCCAGCTTATTCCTCATATGTTCATTGACTCTAATTTTGTAACAAAGTTATTTTAATAGAGAAAGGAATAAAAAATGCATGTACTCGTATTTAAGTTATTTGTTCTTGTACTAGGATTGGATAGTGACCCGACCTCTCTTCGACGGCCATCATCGTAAAGATGGTCGGTGACGAGAGGTCGTGGGAGGCGGTGGCCTCGTTTTGCGAGACAATCGTCTCTCAGAGGGAGGCGGAGGAGCGGGAAAGGGAGAGGGATCCTCTCTCTGTCCCGCTCCGCAGAGCGCGGACACGGAGGTGAGCTGATCGTGCTCGCAATCCGTCTCCACTCAGAGGACCTGGGGTGTTGGCTATGGGGATAGACGGCCTCCCATCAGGGTTAGGTCCTTATGAGGTGAGGATCGTGACCCTCGTGGACATCCCACAAAGCAGCGCATTGGGGGGGAATTGGAGTTATTCCCAGAGGCTGAGCCCGCTTAAGCGGGCAGCGACGTCGATGGGGGCTGCGGATGAGAGCGCTGAGACTACGTGGCCCATGCCGCCAGTCGACGACGACGGAACACCATGAGGTTTTTAGTCGGTAGTGGGGTCCCTATTGACCCTGAGTCCGACATAACCACCTGATCCCTGGCGGGTGTGTATGCATAAATTCATTATCCTTATGACAATAAAATAAAGGATTAGATAGACATGCATGGTCACCGTAATTCTTCACTAACAAATTATGTTTAAAACTATTACCTGTGAAAAGATAAACCATTATCAGGATAATACTCGCTTCCGCAAGCCTCCACGACACATATTCTCCCTATTATTACTAAAATTCTTCAAAAATATCACGTAATCAAAAAACACATCGCTATTAATGTCGAGTCGGCGATTTCATGTGGGGTTGTCAGGTCAGGTGTCCGTATTTCTGACATATAAAAAAACCTATACGCCAATCGCAAAATTTTTGCGTTAATAAGGCTTGACACGTAGCAACAAATAATAATGCTTTAACATGTCGGTAAAAAAATATTATTTATATTTTGAAACATTTTAGAAGTAATTGTGTTTACTTCATTACATTACATCACTCGCATATTTTTCGACAAACAACGAAAGGATTGAAATCTACTTAACTCTGGCAACTCTAAGTCGCTGTTAGAACGGGACACAGGGTTCAGTTGTAGCCTTTTCACTCGGCTTCATTTTTATTTTGCGCGCAACATGACTCGTACGACCTTAGCATAAGGTATTATTTTCTTTATTTTAGCTGCATGATGCACAGATAGAGCTCATTCCTGTTGTACATAGTACTTATTACTTCCATGGTTAGTATACATAGAAAGAGTTATAACTATACTCTTTCTACGTTAGTATAGTATTTATGTTATTCTGTGATCAACTGTGGTGATCACAGATCAACCAATAGCAAACACTACCAATACGTGCGTAGGAACATTATTTTAAAAAGTAAATTAAAAAAAAACTTGTTTAAAAGTCATATTATCCCACAAAGGTGAGTTAGCAAAATATTTCAGGTGTTTTGAAAATTGAAGTTTAATAATATTACAAGTGCTTCTTGCTTTTTGACTGGTTCATGGGTTTTTACGTATTATCTTCACAATCAAGTGGGCAAATCACGCGTATGTTTGCAGATGAGTGAAGGTGAACGCACTTTGGTGGACAAGTCCGAGAGTAGTTCCTTTGAGGACCTGGCGTCGGCCGCTGCACACGAGATCGAGGAAGCTAAGTTGGCCGAAGCTGCTGCTGCAGCTGAAAAAGATAATTCCGAAGAAACTAAACTTAATGAGTGGCAGGATGTACTTGGGTCTAGTGCATTACTCAAAAAGGTGCATCTAGTGCATTACTATAATAATAAATATTTAATGCAATTGTGCAAGAGTCAGTCATCAAACTTATAATGGTATCAATACAGCAGTCCTTGAATTAATTTTAATGAAGAGGTAATTTTTCTAGATATTAAAAGCAGGTGATGAAGACAGCGGTCTGCGACCTCACAGGAGTGACATTTGTAAAATTAGTTATGAAATCAAAATTAAAGACAGTGTGAATGTGTTTGAAAAACGGGACCAACTCAAAATTTATTTGGGAGATAGCGAAGTGAGTATAGCTTTTATATACCATATAATCTAATTAATCCATGTGCATCATAGATAATGATAAGAATTTCATTTATAAATGGATAATATGGGTTTTGCATGATTAAACATGCTGAGGCTCCTGCGAACATTTATAAGTACTTAAATAAATGTATATAAAGTATGATACTTATTTATTCATATTTTAAATATCTGGAAAAAGTGACTGTTCTAGATCTATATAGTGTAATATACATAACATTACTCTGGTCGTAAAATACAAATAATTAAGTTTATTTGTTTTCAACAGAGGTCCCAAATCAATAATCACTGCAGTAATATAATAATAGATTGATATCTCCACATATTCCTCATAGTTACATGCATGATGATTTTACTATTATCTTATCAAAGAATTTGTGTATAAACTTGTCTTTGATCATACTGTGATAACATTGTTTTGCTGCGTAGTGCATGTCAATGAAATGTAATCTTTGTTTACAAACCTTTAACACTTTCTAAAAGGGCTACTCATGTTTTGGCATTAGCATACATCTCTCATCTTGATTTTTGTAAATTTAGTAGTGCACAGTAGTACTGTATAGGTATTATATATAGATTTATATCTTATCTCAAAATGTTAGGAATAACAGAAGTCAACCCTAAGAGGTTGTTAGCAATTTAACAATAATCCTGTATACACAGGGAGTGTATACAGGATTATTATGGGAATCAAATACGAAAATAATTGATACCGTAGAGATTCATGTAAGGTTTTATCAACTAGTTCTGTTGAGACTTTTTCTGTCACAACATAGATTCCTGCCATGTCAATCATATCAAAAAACAAAAATGTAGCCCCCATAAGTCTCTTCATATAGTCACAGAGTATCCATAGGGCTCACTCTCAGCAGTACAACACTGCAGTTGTACCACGGCAATTAGTTCAGACCTTGACAACTTCTCCTGGCAATGACTCAAGTCGAGGTCTGTACCAGAGTGGTGCCCCTGAGCCCATTGTCAAATCCTCTTTTAGTAGTGGTGCATGTTCGGTTCAGGGTTATAAGAGGACCTCGCCCCAAAATCCAGTGGAATTGTGCAGCCAACAGTGGAATACAACATCCTTGTCCTCCCTAAAAAAAATTGTTTTTTCGCAAAGCTATATACAATAACACTGTATTGTATACCAGAAAAGAGCAAATTAACAAAATTACAGAAAAGGTAAAAAAGGACATTTAGTACAATGGTCGGTCTTATTGCTAAGCAGTGATGTCTTTTGAGGATTTGAATATTATCATATCAATTTGGTTGGCGGTACAGCTGTATACTTTTATTTCGTATAAATTTTTATCCTGGGCAGATATTTCAAAGAGTTAAGGAAAGACGGAAATTATTTCCTCTGATACACGACTTTTGTAAGTAAGTGGAACAGCAAATATAGGAAAATTTCCAAAATTGTAACAACTCAATGTCTGGTTACGAACGCCATAGGTAAGACAAGTACAGACTTAGGAACTGTAAAATTTTAGAGCCATCAGATCGTTGTTCTTAGCATAACTTATTTCAGGTTCTACAAGGACTGGACTTAGCACTAACACTGATGTACAAAGGTGAAGAATGCCTGTTACAAATTGCTCCAAGATTTGCATATGGAGATTCTGGGCTCAAACCGGGCGAGAGCTTAGGTTTGGTTGGAGAGGTCGAGAGTCCAAAGTATCAAGGAGATGTTATAGGACCAGATACATGGTTGGAGGCCAGCTTGGTGTTACATGACTGGGCAGAAGAACCTGAAATTGAAACTTTGCCAATAGCTGAGAGGATGGAAATTGGGTATGATTTTGAATTATAGTTCATAATATAGCTCATAACTTCTGACCACATAAAGATCCTGTATGGGGAAAAATAAATCGCTTTATAATCTACAAAGCCATATCTTTTTGCCCGGCTTATTGTCAATAAAGATTTCAGTTTAAGGGCATTTAGGTTGATTACTTAAAACTTTTTGCAGAGGGTGCTGTATGTTTCTTACCGCAGGCATAAATGTTGTTTACATACTGATTTTTTATTTTTGCTAGCTCTTTGATTTTAAACATGAGATTTATAATTTTAATAAGTCGTCTTTGTGGTTCAATTTAATTTGGCTGCAGATGTTGCTCTGTCCCCATAAGACTGTTAAACAATAGGAACAAAAGGTTGAATTTGAGCCATGATTCTCAATTACTATAGCTCAATTGGTAGAGCATCACTAGGGCAAAACAGCTGTTTTGCTCTAGTGATAGCGTCTAATTGACATCGGGTAGCGTTCGTACGTGTGAGAATGGAGTAAACCGCGGTTCTCGCTATCGCGCCGCGCTTAGAAAATAGTTATACAGATTTTTTTGTATGTGAAAATTAAACATGAGTGGAAAACATTCCGTTATCGATTCTACACCATCCCTCGCACTATTGTTGATGAATTAATATCTCCCTTTTTTTGGTTGATACAGAGATACTTCACATTGTAGGGTACAAAACAAAAAAGCCTTTTTCTTCACCTTAAAAATAATTTAATTTATAAACTTTTGAAAACGGAACTGTAACAAAATTTTTATAATGTAGTTAGTCCATTGAATGTCGCGACGAGCTTTTTGACCATATTCCTGCGTCGAATTTTACCACCGGCACCGCACATCTCGACACTATCAAAAGACCCACCCCCACATCTAGCAAGTATGCACATCACACATTGTTCGCTTTGTCGCTTCTTTCTTCCGCTTACTTGTGGAAAGTGGAACGCCATTCCTCCGGAGGTCTTTCCGCAACGTGGACTAAGCTACGACATGGGCCGCTTCAAAAGGGGCATCTACAAATTCCTCTCTTGGCAGGCAACGCATCGTCAGCGCAGCTAGTGTTGCAGATGTCCATAGGTGGCGGTTACCGTTTACCATAAGTCATAATATAAAAATAAGTCCCATCCCCTACGAATATATAATTATTCCTAGTGCACAAGATCGAGTATTTTTCTATTGTCGTCTATATTTCAGTTAAATTGGAACAACATAATATGCTAATCAAATATCAAGGTTTTGTTATCGATACTCTATGTCAAGTCGGACCTTGGCATAATTTCAGAGGAAAGGCGTAGGTTGATGTCACGAAATAACATGATTATAAAGTTTGTTGTACACCAAATCTGTTCACATGTTCCATTAGTACATTTTAATTGAATTTGTCTTGTTATTGGTGGGAAATACCTGCAGGAGTAATAAATAGGTAACTTTAAAATAAAAATGAAGTCTCAAGTTATGAGATCTCTCTAGTAATCCTTACTGAAAAAAGGGGCCCTAACATTCGAAGTTGCATGTTTTGAACCATACTCGGTAGCCCGGTTGAAAATTTCCACAGCATATGTGTTATTATTGTCAATTGCGTAACAAATAATAATAAAAATACGTGTAAAATTAAGGAGGATCCCCATACAAGAAACGTTTTTTTTATTCAGAATATTTCTATTTTTTTATTTTATTTTTTGTTAAAATACCCTTGTTATAACGGATCGGGCCGATAGTTTTAAATAATATACTAGATGCACATCTAAACTTTTGAATTTGTTCTTCAACAAAAGGTGACAATGATTCGTCAAGAAGTGAAAGTGAATCCAAAAGACGAAGTGAACATTTTTGTACCAATTTATATTAGGCGCAATTGAATTTACAATAATCGAAACTATCCGGAAAAGTAACACAAACAAAAAGTTCACATAAGGAAAATATAGTTCAAGGCCAATGAGACGAAAATCATCCAATACAGTGTATATACGAGTATATGAAATATAATTGAATTCAGTTGAGCAACAATGAACTCTCAATTGTTTTTTTATGTCATGGCCTAGGGCAATGCATAAACATTTGCTTCAGCCACAATGAACTGTCGATTACTTCGTCGCATACTTGCAAAATGTGGAATGATCTTCCATCTAGCTTGCTATGGATTCATGGATTCCTTCAAAATGGTGTTTAAAGAGTCTTTAAGGTCGCTAACGTATTGTTAACGCCCCTGGTGTTGCAAATGTCCATAGGCGACGGTAACCGCCTACCATCACGTGGGCCGTCTGCCCGTTGATACACAGGTGGTTGGAGCACGGGGCGGCGATCAATTCCGAAACTCGAGAATCCAAAGCGGATTGGATTCTCGAGTTTCGGAATTGATCACCGCGCCGTGCTCGGTGATTAGATTTTTGGATATAGAAATTATTGGTCGTAGTCCGAAGTTTAGAATTGTGCGCTCAGCAAAGCTAAAAAAATTAAGCGATCCTATTGGATACCTCGCGCACCGTTCATCTTCTTCGCACATCTCTGGTGGATACGCTGCTTTAAACGCAGCTTTGGAACTTCTATGCAGCTTTGATCCACGCGCCCCGGCCCGGGTCCAGTTACTAGGTTACTTATTTGACAAACCTGTATTTGGTCGTATCGTAGTCCTTTAGAATTGTACTCGGTATCCGGCGATTGGGTCGGTCCGTATTAAATGGAATCTACGATTCGTAATATTTTTTCGATCACATCGTCACTTATCACACGTTGAGGTTTCCAATTGGCTAAAATAAAGCTAATCAGTATATTTGAAATTGAAAAAAAATACGTGATTTTCCATATCAAAAAGTACAAATTATTTTGACGCTGGAATTTGGAACCAAAGATAAATAAACAGCACGGTGCACGATACGATTGAACCCAAAAAAATTACGCTCCTATCATAATGTCCCTTCGTACGCTTGACGCGTTTGCCATACTGAAATAAAGGGAGAGTATGATAAGAGCTATTTCATTTCACTTGTATCGTGTGGCCTTTGCAACATTTTTATTGATACCCCTCACATGACTTGTTTTCGTATCCATTTGAATTTATGAAAAATATTAAGGCTCGGAAATTACGAAATAGTGCCAACATGATATGGAAAATCTCATAAACCAGGTACCGGATGGTACTGCAATTTAAATACACGATACTCAAGGATATAAGTAATACTTTCATCGATTTCAAAACATGTTTCCTAATAATTGGCTCGATCGAAAAAAATCTCAAAAACACCTCTGAAAATAGAGGATTCCTACTTTTTCCGCCAGATTTTAGTGTATTAAAATTTGTTTTTTTTTTCTAAAATATTGATTTTTTATGTACAATAAATTTCATTGATTATTTTAATCCAAAAAAAGGCACAGTTAATGCGTACTGAGCCTGTTTACAAAATGTCACATACGCCCTTTCATTCCGAGAAACGTTAACATCATGTCGCACTATTTACTCCAGCGATCTACGTATATTGCTATCATCCTCGCTCATATCGCGGTCAGCCGCGTCATGCGTCGGACCTGTGTCACTTTTCTCGGCGATCTCAATTAAAATAAAACATGGGTAAAATTATAAATAAACGCTTTGGGAATGCAAAAAAGATGTATAAAAATCGTCAAAAACGCATGATGGACATAATAAGGTAAGCATCTATGGCTTCCTTTCTCCATGTACCTATGTATATATCTCTTATATTAATGAAATTATGATATGATTGTGAACCCTAACGCAATATAAAAAACACTTCAAACATTTTACAAGACATAGGTACAACTTTAGCTACCTAAAATAATTATTATAAGCAATATTAAGAATTTTTCGTAATGAATGTGTAGTAATTATTTTAGATGGATCATGATTAATTTATACAGTTTCTGACAATAAGGCACAAAGGTTATATACATAATTTTCGACTAATCAATCGTCGTTCAAATAGCGCATAGTAAGTGACATCGCTTCGCAATTGAGAGGTACGTGGATCGAATCCAGCGTAAAGAGATTCTTTTTGGTCAAATTTTAATTTTACGACATAATTCTTAATAATACAATAATAATTTTACGTATGTACGTGGACCAATATAATGTGTCTGACAGTAAGGCATAAACGATATGTGTGTAATTTTCGACACCTTGGTCAATGATTGTATAGTGTGTAACTACTGAAGTCGAATCAGAAGATCGAGTACCGTGGATCGAATCTCTCATACCTAGATTCTTTTTGGTGACTTTTTTATTTGTATTACTTTTTATTTGATACGTATTATATTTACGTATAATTAAGTTTTCTGACGTGTATTCAATTTACGATTACAATGCTTGCAAATTTATTAGGTATCTCGAGTTTCCATGTTTTCATATAATTAGAGAGTTTAGTATATCTAATGAACGTGAACATTAAAAAGGTACTACCTAATCTAGCTACCTGAACACGTTTTTTCATAGATCTCGAAAAAGTATGTCTTGGATGGACACGAGTTGCCACAGCGTAATAGTTACAGTAGAACAACATTATCAATTTACTACAAAGCTATGTTGAGTAAACACCGTCCTTCTGTCCACTACTATAGAAAACACAAACTTTCATACATGGAAAGTTATTGAAATATTCATGGTATTATCGAGTACGTAATATATTAGTAAATATAAATTAGTAGTAAAAAGATGGCCGTAAACGTTTGATGCGATAGAGATAATGAAATTCTGAAATGAAAACTTAATACAAAAAGAAGAAGCCTAAGCTTCTGCTTTAGAATGAGACTTTCCATGGTTTTCTTGAATAGCATAAGAATTAAGAACTGACTAAAAGAAAATGAAATAATTAGCACCATACCAATACTTACGTAAGAACATCGAGTAAGGTGCATTATAGGGGACTTAACTATAACGCCCTTAATAACCAAAGTGTAGCGGATATACTACCAAAGAGAGTATTCCCCAGGACATTTTGGTGTTAAGGAGCGGCCGGTAATTCAACAAAAGTTAAAATTATACACATTATAGCCATTATGTTTTTAAATGTTACATCTTCTGTGTTGTATAAACAACATATGGTAGCCATATAAACAACCCCATATATTGTAGGATAGGAGGATGCTTCTTGGTTATTGATACTATCCCATAACTTACTTACCAATAAAATTCTTCACCAAAAATATTATTTGAAAATCAATAAAAGTTTGTTATTTTTCTAGTATAGAAAATGGAGGAGAAGAACGACGCATTGTTGATATACACTATTACACAAAGAGTATATTAAGACAAATCTCGAAACATTCACCTTTCGATTATTTTTTTAATTAATATGCAGGGTTATTGGTAAAATGCTAAATCCAGGGAAACCCGGACGGATGGCAGCCCTACTCTCATAGAATGTCCGATTTTATGTCGCACTCCGGTGCATCTTCACAACATAATCTACCTATACAAGTACATACATCAAGTGACGGCACGGGTGTCGTTTACAAACATAAACGTATCTTTCGTAATCTTTGACAAATACAGTTAATAACAGTAATACCACGGTTTTATAATCGATATGTAATATTGTTGTATTACGTATGAATAGTAATACAAAGTAATATATTTTCAAACAAAATACTTATCTTTCTCCTTGGGTGATTTCAATAATGGTATTATTTTGTTAGAAGTTTTGTTGTTCCACCCATCTACACAATAGCATCCACGAGATGTATTTATTATTATTAACAAATTGAAACAATAACTGTACCTACCTACTACATTCTCCATGTGATTTTTTGTAAGTGAAATCTTAATAATGACTTGTAGTAATGACACGAGCAGGTACCCTTGATTGTTAGCGGAAACAAAGCCAGGATCTGAATGAACTACGCTACTTGATAAAAAAAAAACAAAAATTGGAACCGACTCCAACACCCAAAAGTGTGAAATAACTTGTTCAAGTCGGTACCAGTATAGTTCAAAAGTACCTATTATCACAATATTGTGCACGTGGTACTAGTGTTGGACTTCGACAAGTTAATTCACACTTTTTGGTGATGAAGTCATTTCCATTTTTATTTAAAAAAAAAACACTTCTTTTTATGACCCTTGCTACTCACGGGATCGATTTTCATTCATTGTCAACGACTATATCATCAAGATAAGTAAATATTTTTCAGTTATTGGAGTGTATGTCAAAAACGGCTTGACCGATTTTGATGAAATTTAACTGGAACCAAACAACAAGTATCAGCTTTCAAACAATAAATGATTTTTTTAAATCGATTCACCCAGTCAAATGTTCTGAAGTAACAAACATATAAGAAAAAACAGACGAATTAAGAACCTCCTCCTTTTTTTGAAGTCATTTAAAAATACCCAATAGTATAACCCGCTATTTGTATATTGATCTGGGGTAAAAAAGCCTTTTTTTTATTTTCTGTGTAAATTTTACACGATATACTTGTTTTTGTAATAAATAAACCATCTTTTGTGTAACAGCTTACGCCTTGCATCAAAGTAGATACATAGTTCATGTTCATCAAAACCATAGTTCATGTTGATAAAAATGAACATACACAAAAACTGCAAAAATCAAACAAAATGGTAATAATCAAGACTAAACTTGTTCTACTGTAGGTATGGTAAATTTATTAGCTGTGTCATACTATGATATTTACAGCATACAATCAACTAATGGTTGGTATCATGTATGCGTACTAGATGGCGCTTCAGCACACATCACATTCGTGTGTGACAAGATAGTTTCTACTAGTTCTACTAGAGAGCGCTCTAAATTTTTAATCAAATAAAATATTACCGTTGACTTGCGGACGTGGCGCCATGTACACCGCGAAGTAAACACGCGAGGAGAAGTGGGGACAAAATCTAACATCTGGTTTTAGAATTCTGTCCCTTAATATGTATATGTATTCTGATTTGCAGTGTCCGCCGCCGCTCCCGAGGCAATTGGTGGTACGGTCGAGGCGAGGCCCAGATTGCCGTCCAGCTGTACAGACGGGCGCTAGACGTGCTCGACGAGACCGAAGGTGGCATTACCGACCCCACGCCTACCGGTGACCTGAACTCTACTTCGGACGCGCTACACGCTTTATTGGATGAGAGGTTGAGAGTGCAAAACAACATGGCGGCCGCGCAGTTAAAGGCAGGCGCTTATGACGCCGCTTTACAGGTGATTATCAAATACCTACTGTAAACATTTTTGAAGCGCTCGTAACAATGTTTGCTTTTTCGTTTTTATCCGAGCAGCTGAATTAAGCAACGTCCGCCACGGTCATGACTGGGTGACCGCTGGTGGCATTACTGCTGAGCACTTCCGTGCTTCGAAAGGCACGTTAAGCCACCGATCTCAGTTGTTGTTTTAAGAATACAGTCGTTACAGCATGGTGGTGCGAATGCCTGTCTGGCTAGCTACCACCCTCAAGTAAAAAATCCCTCGCCAAGCATCTTACGGTGTGTTCCGTCAGCTGTCCTTGAGAGCGATTAATCCTAGAATTAACCCGAACAACATTTCCGACTAGATCATCACTTACGAGGCGAGATAGTGGTCAAAGGCAGCTATTAGCTATAAATAAATAAAAAATATTCTTACGGCCAGTCTATTAAATATTAGCTTCAGAATATAAGAACTAGGCGATATATTTTTCTGTTGGATATCGTATAAGACGACTATGGAAAATATGCATCTAAATGAGCAGCATGCTACCACTCACGACGAAGTAAGTGGAAGTAAGTGGAGCGTGGCTGCAAATTGGGCACGTTACAGAACCCCTTATCTAACGTCCTGATTACCGAAAGGTGGTGTACTGCCAACATGACCATTTCAAAGGTTGGTGTTAGGAGGTTGCCGGCCATAACTTATTACAATTGTGTGTTCTTAGTGTTTTTTTTTTGTATGTTAATGTTTTGACCTGCAGGGCGATTATGTAATGACATTAGTTGTTTGTAACCAAATATATGTGAACAATAATTTCAGTTCACTGACTTCTATATACACGTACGCTGGACTTGCGTTTAGTTAAGTTCCTGAACGATCGGAAGGAAATTTTTGCTTTCATTTTCGGGCCGTAGTCGTGTCCAGTGGACGAGTATAAAGGTCAATGTTTTCATTGCAATTAGGGCCCGCTTGCCGACCAGCATTGTTAGCGTGACGCTATCAATCAGAAATGATTACTAACAAAATGATATGATATGGCCAGTGGCATAGATTATCTAAGACAAATCATGACAGCAGCGAATATTGATTATCTCTATTTTGAAGTAGTGATAGCTCAGTGGCTTTGGCTATGGACTGCCACGCAGCAGGTCCATGGTTCGAATCCCGCCGCGGGCTTGAGCTTCACCGCATGGTGGAAGGGCATTTTTGCGAATGCCAGCCTGGCTAGCGACCACCCTCAAGTTGAAAATCTGTCGCCAAGCACCTAACAGTGTGTTCCGGCAGTTGTCCTTGAGAGCCATTCATTCTAGGTTAAGCCTGTTAACACCTTCGACCACATCATCACTTACCATCAGGTGAGATTGTGGTCAAAGGCTTAACTATCACCAAAAAAAAAAAAAAAAACTGATTGATCGGTCAAAAAAGGCTAGGCAAGCTCCGCTACGAGCGCAATAAATTGTTGGTGGAGACATATTGTACGCATGACTTGGTTTAGGTTAGGTAGGTACTCGTGTATGGGACGGGTGAAGGGTGGGTAGTAAGTACTGTATCAGCCGGATTGTGCACTGCTGAACACAGCCTCCCTCATTACGGGGGTTTGCCTTAATCCCCGCGGTTGGCAGTCGTCTTGGGATTGCAGTGTGAGGTATCAGTTCCTCAGAAAGCTGCTGCCCACTTTCTGGTATGTTACCCGTAGTCGCCTCTTACGACTACCCACGGGTAGAGATGGGAGAGTGACATTCGAGCTCGGAACCTTACGGGGCTGTCGTTGTACTTACTATGAATCGATAAATTTTAAAAGACTCGACTAACTCAATTCTTGAGTTTAGAACTTTCTTAAACCATAAAAATCTAAAAGAAAACTAAAGCCACTATCTACCCAGATGTTTTTTTTTTTTTTTTTTTATGCCTGATAGGTTAGCCTTTGACCACTATCTCACTATCTCATCTGATGGTAAGTGATGATGTGGTCGAAGATGTTGTTCAGGCTAACCTAGAATTACTGGCTCTCAAGGACAGCTGCAAGAACACACCGTTAAGTGCTTGGCGACAGATTTTCAACTTGAGGGTGGTAGCTAGCCAGGAGAGCATTCGCAAAATGCCCTACCACCATGCTGTAACGACTGCCATCCTAAGACAACAACCGGGACCGACGGCTTAACGTGCTCTCCGAAGCACGGAAGCGCTCAGTAGTAATATCCAACCAGCGGTCACCCATCCAAGTCATGACCGAGGCGGACGTTGCTTAACTTTGCTGATCGATTCAGAATGGCTAAGCAAACTTCGCTACCAGCGCTTCAATGTAGATATGGCAGAATGACTTTCTAGCCCGGCATCCCACGAGTGAGGGTACGATCTTGGGTAGCTATTGTGACATATACAGAGATTTAATATTGCCTACTTTCTACTGCATGCATAATGGAATGACCGAGAGATTGCTGACACTTAGTTTTATCAGTGAAATCAATTTTTATCATAATATTGCATCATCAAAGATAACTAAAAATAGATGATTTATATTATGTTAATGTGCTGAGAACTAGTTCAATACTTTACTATATTTTATGTAATTGATAGTGACGGAACAATCAAGAGGCCCACCGGATGTTAAGTGGTAACCTCTGCTTATAACAGATTCATTTTAACCCAAGTGACGAACTGCACTGCACCCGTCACTCTGAGATATACAGTTGTTGAAACTCATGTGCCTGTAATTTTACTAGCTCTCCAGGACTGCCACCGGATCTCACTGTTAGGTGCTTGGTAGTTAGCCAGTCGGTGAAGCCATGCGGTGAAGCTCAAGCCGGGGCGTTGCGGATCGAACCGTGAACCTGCGAACAGTTAGAATCCGAGAAGCGCTCGTAGTGAAGTTAGCTTCTGAATCGATCAGCAAAGTTAAGCAACGTCCGCCGCGGTCATGACTTGGATGGGTGACCGGTGGTGACATACTATTTGAGCGCTTCCGTGCTTCGGAGGGCACGTTAAGCCGTCGGTCCCGGTTGTTGTCTTAGAATGGCAGTCGTTATAGCATGGTGGTAAGGCATTTTGCAAATGCCCGCCTGGCTAGCTATCACCCTCAAGTTGAAAATATGTCGCCAAGCACCTAACGGTGTGTTCCGGCAGCTATCCTTGAGAGCCAGTCATTCTAGGCTAGCCTGAACAACATCTTCGACCAAATCATCACTTACCATCAGGTGAGATAGTGGTCAAAGGCTATCTGCAATTAAAAAAAAAAGTCCATAGCTATGACCGCCTGGCTAGCATTGCTTCGAAATTCCCCTTTTTATATTTCATTTCAAATGGCAATAATAATAATAATAATAAATGCGTTTATTTACAAATAATACTACTCTCATACTCCATGTCTGATTTTCAGGCGGTTACGAGGGTCCTAAGCTGCCAACCTAAGAACGCGAAAGCGCTGTACCGCAAGTCCAAGATACTATCCGCTATGGGACGCAACTCCGAAGCGTTAGAAGCAGCCCGAGCAGCCGCGGCCGCCGCCCCTGAAGACGTGGGGGCAAAGAAGGAGCTCCAACGCTGCGAACAGAAAGCTACGAGAGATCGATCTGTTGAGAGGAAGCTCGCTAAACGAATGTTGGGGACGAGCGAAGTTTCGAAAAGCCCGTCGAGCCCTGATAAGAAACCGTCCAGAGCTAAGGTGAGGTCTTCTGCTGGCTTTAATACTGCAAGGATGGCACCCAGTTTAGCTCATGTATTTCAACCTTGTGCTAATTAATAAAAGTGTTCATTGCTGGCAATTTTTCCACTTGGGAATTTTTCCTTCTCGCAACACCTTTCCATTTTGTCATCATGAATAATTGCAGCTGGTTCCTAAAATGTAAGTTCTTTTAGCTTTGATGGTTATTACAACCGTAATGTCATGTCTACCGTTGAACGAGGTCTCCCCCATTGGGGGGATTTGCCATAATTCCCATGCTTGGCAGGCGTCTTGGAGATCGCAGTAAAAGTTGTCACTTCTTCGGGCGCTGCTTCCCACCTTCTGGTATTTACCCCTTAGTCGCCTCTTACGACACCCACGGGAAGAAATGGGCGAAGGGGGGCATTTCAACCCGGCATCCCACACGGGGGAGGGGGGGGGGGGAATTGTTTACATCTCATAAAAAACCTGTGGCGGCCTCATCGTCTTCGTACATTAACAGTGCCGTGCCAACCAGTAATCTGTCATAACAGCTGTCAAACTATAGGTTGTATTTTTGATTTAACACAATTGCCACAATTGACTTAGATAACATATTCTATGATAAGTTGCAAATACGATCCTAATATAACACCTCTAGACTTATGATTCTAGGATCTTATGGCCTAGTTTCACCATACTCTGTTATTTATTTGACGCCTTGTTAATCCTTTTAACGGACTGTTAACTGAACCGAGTGTCCCACCAACTGTTAATGGATGATTAATTCAGTTAACTTCATAGAACGTAGACTGATTTAACAGCTCTGTTATTTTTAAAGACCCATTAGCTAATGCCTGATTTAGCGTAAATAAACATGGTATGGTGAAATTAGGCCTAAGCATGGTAGTATTTATAGTCAATATTACCTTGCCTATAGTCTGTCGGCCTCAGCTATTATATCTGTGCATTCTCATATGTAGTGTGTAACACATAAGAACACACACTTTTATTTTCTATATAAATGCCCTGCCGAAGCGGGGCTTTGTAAAAACTGGTATTAGACTCATTTGAGTGTTCCCCTCCACGGAAATCTTTAGTAAAAGGCGAAAGATTTATTCGTATTGAAGGGAAACCAGAGTAGCGTGTTAACATCAACGAAATGATTCCAACAATTCTCGTACAATATCACCATCGCGATTCAGCCTCGTGACGTCATTTTAACTGCGCCATCTAGTGTATTGTATTTAGTAACTTTTCCTCTTGTAAATTTGAAATTCTTTCATAAACTTTTATAAACAAAAGCGATGAAGACAATATTTCCCGTCATTAAACGGTTAGGGTTGTCCATTAACTTTATGACAGGTGGTATAATTTTTCGTTTGTAGATATTGATGTGGGGCTCGATACTGCTGAGCCTGCTGGTGGGCGTGGCCAGCGTGCTTGTCTACCGTTACAAGGTGCAGCACTGACGAATACACAACTGCTGCGATTACACATCACGTGAGTATATTGTCATCCCAGTATTATGAAATACGCTTAGAAATTACATGCACATGAGACTTAACAACTATGTCTCAAGGTGACGGACGCAGTGCAAGTCGTGACTTGTGACGAAATGATTCTGTTATAGGTAGAGGTTAGTCAGCTTAACATCAGGTGGGCCTCGAGCTTGTTACGTCACAATAACAAAAAAAAGGCACAAACTATCTGTCCCCCTTGCTTAAAATCTTTGATTAAGGTCCAGCGTTTCAATCGACAAATAGTAACTTGTAAAATAAACAATAATGTGGCGAGATAAAATACATACAAATTGAATGGCGATTAAATATCGATGTGGGACGATCTTGTTGGTTTGCTCTAACCTACAAAAAAAAAATAAGATTGGATGCTGTAAAAAGTTATCGGTGGTCTTACAAAACGTTGTTTAGTACTGCTCACAGTGAAACCCTTGTACCATCCTACTACTACGTGGATAATTATAATGGGGCTAGTGTTTTTGGATCACATTGTTTTCTATTTTTTGGGGTGAATATTTCTAGGCAAGAGGTGTATATCAAATTACAGGCACAAGTCTGAACAACTTTGTCTCAGAGTGAAATTACAGGCCTATAAGACTTACAACTTTGTATTGAGAGTGTGAGTAATGAGCGCAGTGCAATTTGCCGGTTGTGACGAACTGCATCTGTTATAGGCAGAGATTACAGTAAAACGCCAGGTGGAACTCGTGCTTGTTCCATCAGTCAATATAGATTATTGATTTAGTGGAAGTTTATTCTTAACATTAAATAAAAACCACTACTAATAAAATGCCCTCTCTATTACGAGGCATACCTACTGGCATTTGGAACAAAAAACTGCATATAGTTAAAAATATGGATATAAAGAATTCAGGATTCCTTGTTTACCTACATGAATATTTTGAGGGCGAGGGTTGTTTATTGCATGTCAGTAAGAAAGCATCGATTTAGGATGTATTATCGAATTATAGTTTTTAATACTGACACCGTATTGTTTTAACGACCTATTCTAACACCTTCTTATTATTGTGAATGCAAAAGTTCCGCTGTTTTATAGACATGTGTATACTGTAACAGCCGGATCGTCCACTGCTGAACACAGCCTCCCCTATTAAGGGGGTATTTGCCATAATCCCCACGCTTGGCAGGCGTCTTGGGGATCGCAGTGTAAGTTGGCAGTTCTTTAGAACGCGCTGCTGCCCACCTTCCAGTATTTTTCCCTTAGTCGCCTCTTACGACACCCATGGGATGATATGGGGAGGTGCAATTCTGACCCGGCACCCCACGGGGTGAGACATGTGTATAGCGGTAGTAAATGTTAGAGCATTTCGATGGGACATTTGATGGATGGGTCGTCTGGAGAGCTATTACCACAGTAACATGAAAGCTGTGTTCTGGCGGTTGTCCTTGAGAACCCATTCTACATCAAGCATTTGAAAGTAGTTTCTTCCTGTGGTCATTATTGCCCACATCAACTAATAGGAATGATAGTTGTGAAAGTAAATATAAATATGTTCATTACTATTCCCTTATGACGGTCGAAACGGTTATAAAATTTCACTGTAGAAAGTATTTTGATGAAAATTGGCTAGGTGAAACTAAAAAGTTTTAGAATAACAAGTTTCCAAGAGAAAGCTGTTTTTATATGATTACTTTGGCCTACACCTCCATGTAAATTAACCTGTATCTATTCAGCTTACGATTGCCTGGAAGAGATTGCTGCCAGGCTATAAGGCCGCTGATTGTACGGTTTTAAGATATTTAATCGTTTTTGTAACTAGTATTCATAATTTTAGAAGTGCAATAAAGTGTTATCTTTCTATAAAACCAAATTCTACGATATAATAATTGTTATATTAAAAACTATAGATAATATCCGTAACACTGACCTTTAATATTTTTCAGGTAAGAGATTCCAACGGTTGATTGGACGGGGGAGGTGCACATTATACTTAAAGCTACATAATATTGATCAATCAGCTGACAGCAGCTTCAAAAGCTAGCTATTACCTAATTATGTTGTATATTTTAACTATAAAAGGCTTCCAGCTTATTTTTGTATTCATGTTTAGAATGTCGGATGAGAATTTATTAAATTTTTATTAAAATTGAAGACATTTGTCCAAAAATCAATTTGGCTAATTTTGTCGCTATTTGTCTAATACACAGATACTTTTCGTATACAGCATTTAATATTAATTCAAAAATAGTATTTATTTAACTAAATCTGTATTTTATCAATCTAGTGTGAAGTTGACAGTGTAGTAATGTTACATTATGTTTTCAACTTTAAATACCACCTTTTCATGTATAGATTTCTACTAGATATTTTTTCATGTAAGTACAAGGAGGCGATCCAGTCACTTTATATTAATTTGAAGTGATAAAATCTTAGGTGAATCATGTTCTTTGTTTCCACTAGCTGGGTTAATACATATGGTATTTGTAGTTTTTGGGATTACTATCTCATATTGACAATAATGTTATACTTACATTTCCTTTATTGAATTTTCAGTATTTTTCATGTAAATTTATAAATAAATTTAAATGGGTAATATTGCCTCGTAAATGCTCCTGATAGACAAATGCTTCGTATTTCGTCAAATTAGTACTTTATTCTAATTTATGTGTAGGTACTCATGTTATAGTACACAGCTATATCATTTGACACAAAAAAACGCCTTTTTTTAAAATGACTTATACATTTGTAAATTAAAAGTTTGTATATAGAATTACTATTAGATGTGCGAGGTTTCTACTGAGATTTTTAACAATAATTGATAGTATAATATGCACGGTCACGGTTTAGATAAAATTATGCAAAAAAAAACATGATTTTAAGAAATGTTTACTGAATATTCTCAAAATTTGATTTCCTTCAATTAAACCGAAGCACAACATTGTGTTTGTAAAAAATATCATAAGTGAACATATATCATTAAGCAATAGAATTTTTTTCACTATTTCATATGGTACCATGGTGATATAATATGATGCATAAGCATAAAAAAATATCTATAACATAGTAATAACAACTCATATAAAAAAAATATTGGTTTCGATTATATGGCCGAGGCTTGCTATGTTAACACTCCTTGTAACCGATCTTGTTGGTAGTATATTCAATCTTCGTTTATTAAAGGAATAAACACTGCAAATAGTTATGTTGTGCGCCTAATGTTTAGTAACAATCTGCTCACGCCGACGTGAGTGGTGGCATGTTGCTCATTCGGCGCATTTTTCTCTTCGATTTTTACAATCATCGATATCAAGATATAGTATTCCATTTCAACAGTCCATAGGTTGAAAAGCCGAGATCTTTACGGCGATACTACCAAATTATTTGTGTGAAAATTTATGACTCTTTGAGATGCCATTGTAACATTTAATGACTTCCTAACACCCAACGTATAAAGAAGTTTTCGTCGGCGTCTTATTGTACGCTTTGCAAAAGTCTTAACAACAAACGGATTATTTAAAAATCAAAAAAGTATGATTCATAGAATACAACAATTTTAAAGATTCTGGTCGCATTACGTGAATTATTTATTATCAGTTTGGTTCTGATGGTAAGAAGATTGATATTTTATTTATAAATGTCTTTGTCCGTGCGTCCTTCCAGCCAGCGCGGTCAGTTAGTCATTCTTCGTACGTACGTTTATCTGCCTGCATACATATAATCGTCATAGGCGATATCCGGGACCTATTTTATTGTAAAAAGGTAATAGATTAGTGCTTACGAATTATTGTACATTATTGGCTTGTATGTATTATTTATAAAATGTAAATTATATTGTGCATTTATGTCTAAATTACTATGTATGTACATATCCTTGTTATGTTATTTATTGAGTAGTGCCAAAATCAAAATTTATTATATACTACATATTTGTATAGAATCTTAGCGGCGGATTTTCCCTCAGAAAAAAGTTCTAGCTTTCTCAGATTAAAACGATTTTACAACCCCCACTCCTATATGTACTGTACATCTTATCAAAACAGCATTTTATAAAAACAAGATTACCAATAAAAATATATCTTCCCTGCTATACAAATATTGTAGATCCTAAGTGTATTATTAAAATTTTTAATTCTCTATATGAAGTTGGATATGACAAACATGTTTTCGGAAATAAGTATTAGAAACTTTTGAGATAAATATGCGCGTCGATATATCTTATTCTGTTGCTCATTATTTAAATCAGAGAATTTTAAATTTAGAAAATGCACTGTATATTCGACACCATTCATCAGTTCGATAGTTTTATTAACAGGATCAAGCTGTTGATCAGAGCGCAGTTATTATTGTACTAAAAAATGTAGAGCAAATATTTTTCGATTCTTTACATAGTAAAAAATAAAACATGTGTATGGGAACTTCTTACCCTCTTATTCCTAATAAATTCATAACTCTATGTACAATCCGTAATGCGCAGTTTTCCTTTGCCCAGTACTAATGACGCATGTAAAACCTCTCGCAAAGTTATGAAGCTATTAAGAATAAGATCCCTTGGTGGTTCCAAATGGTATATAATATTGAAATTATATTTGGTTTATCGCGTATATCTGCGCATGTTACAATTTGTTTTAACCTACGTACTCAGGAACATAAGTTGACTTGGCTGCGTGTCCACCAGGAATGTGCGTGAAAAAAAAACAACAATAGGATTCTGCAAGGCTAGAAAAATCTAACGTTCCCATTGGGGATTATTTTCTGGCATACCGCTTATCTTCCTCGCACATCTCTAGTGCATACACACGGGTAAACAAGTATTAAATAGTTCTTTTTGTTCGGCTTTTGACGGTAAATCTATTATTAGTGTTTTATTACGTCTCTGGGTGTGGCAATAATACACAAATCCGCCCGGAACGGTGTCTTAATTTTGTCGAGTTACGACCGGCGAACCGTGCTAGAGAACGTGGACGCTTTCGCAGTTTCTCGCTCTTATTAGGCTGAATGAGCTTCTAGACACGCCGCCGTCTTTGCATTTTATTATGATCATCGAAATCCGCGCTGCAGCAGTCGCAAGAACTATACTTGCCAAACTAGATGGTGCCACTAGCTCGAGCTGGTTTGGAATTCGTACATATACACAAAACATTTCAGTAAAATGCTGTTTTCGGCGCGGACAAGCGCCAATCATTGCATAGTCTTTCATATAAAGATTTAAATAAATTCTTTGAATGCGGCGCGTCCAGGTGCATTTTCATTTTTAGCGGTGCTTCTCAGCGTCAGAATGGAATAGCCATACTTAAGAGCACCTGTTCCGTGCTTATAAATCCGGCTCGGCCTCAACGCATGGCCACGATAAGAGGATTTATTCATAAAGCATTCCAAAATGTCTTACTCACAATCAAGGTGCTTTATAAAATTTTGCAGTGTTTGGTATCAAAAAGCATTGCATTTGTTTATGTGTCAGTTTTTTAATTACTTCAAATACCAGTGCTGTATGTATTTATTAGATATTATTCTATCTTAATATTAATTTGATATTTATTTCACAGTATATTAAGTTTAGTATAATATTTACGTGCATTGGGCTTGATAAATGTTGTTTATTTCTAAAATGATTTTTATGCTGAGGTGCCAATATAGCGCCAATGAACGTAAGTGACTTTACTGCATAACTTTGTCCCAACTGCCATTAGTATTGGTCTTTGAGAAAGTATTGTCCAAACCACCATCATTTGTGGCTGTTGGGAGTATACTCTATGTCGTGATACATACCTTATCCTTGTTTTTCCCTTCCATATCTTTGCTAGTTATTCAATTGTTAAACAATTATAAATGTTAAAATTAAACAAGATGTAAGAAAAATAGTTTTATTTTAAAACAAATATATTGGTTTGGTATAAGGGTTTACATTGAAGATAAAACGTAAAAAGTAAAAAAAAAAATACAAAAATGGTGATCCAGTATGTATACACTTAAATAGAAATAAAAAATTAAGCTAGTAACATTGTTTTTTTAAGCAACCAATTTGTCTTGACATTGTCTCATCATGTTTGACTAATTACTCTTAAATGTGTTTTGTTAAATGTAGAATGTTAAATTCTAAATAAGTTGTTCATAAAAAATATCTCGCAGCAATATTACTCTGTGTAATAAACAGTAAATCATAAGTACACTGAGGTATTAAGGCTACGAAGACTTATCGCGTCGGCTTGCCTCATTCTAACGACAACCTCTGAGTTGTGGCGATATACGTCGTTAAGGGTGCGGTCCGAGATGCCCTAAAAGTACCAACGCCAATAATTTTGACAGGATTTTGAGGTCGAAAACTCATGTGCACAACGGTGCAAACAGTACTAACGATTAGACCTATTTGTGTAAGCACGCTCACGGCTGTTTGGATTAAAAACAATTCGGACCAAGCAAATCCGAGCATATTCCTCGTCATCCATTTATCTAAATAATTACGTTACCTCTATCTTCTCAAAAAAATAACGGATTTTAACTGTTTTTGACTTGAGAGAGATAATTACGACCTGTAAAACAACTAAAAGGTCTTTGTTGAGCCACTGATACGTAAGCAAGCTTTGCTTGGTCCGAAATGAGTACTATTTATTAGCGCTTAGGTGATGACATCACACCCATCAGCCATGCAGGTGAATTAAAATTACAGTAAGTAAAAAATCTGAGTTATGACCCGTAGAACACCCGAAAACCGTAGGTGTTCCACGGGAGATTTTTGCACCAGGTGTTCCACAGGCAAGTACCGAGGTATAGTTGTTGTGTTAGGTGATTTTGTCTGCAGAGCTTCCATATCAATTTCTAGGGCCGATTAGTTACTCTCAGAAGACGTGTTCTTAGCAAAAGTACACCTAAGACTTCTATATATTTTATTTAAAGTGGTAAAATACAGTAGATGAGCAAGTTGCAGTTGGACAAAGAATTGCAAATACGGGTAAATAACACTTGGGCTCGCTAAAGGTCACTGAAAGAAATATTGAAGAACAAAAACTCTTCCGATGCCAATCAAGCGAAAGTATTCAACATGTGCATCTTACCAATACTTACGAGCGCCAAACCTGGGGCCTGACAAAGGCTCACAGTAAAAAATTAAAGGTATGCCAACAAGAGATAGAGAGAAGCATGCTTGCTACGTTGCTACACATCAAGCTGGTTGAAGGGCATTTTTGCGAATGCCCGCCTGGCTAGCGTCCACCCTCAAGTAGAAAATCTGTCGCCAAGCACATAACGGTGTGTTCCGGCAGCTGTCCTTGAGAGCCAGTCATTCTAGGTTAAGCTTGTTAACACCTTCGACCACATCATCACTTACCATCAGGTGAGATCGTGGCCAAAGGCTATCAGCAATAAAAAATAAATTAAAAAAAATACTTAAATGGCGTTGGATTGGTCATGTGGTTAGATCTACCAAAGAAAAATGGACCAAAGAGGTCATATCCTGGTACCCCAGAGATGTAAAGAGAACAAGAGGGCGGCAACAAAGAAGATGGGAAGATGACCTACCACAAGGATGGCGCAGATACGCAATGGACAGACATAAATGGCGAATTCTTGAGGAGTTCTATGTCCAGGGAGGACAACCTGATGGATAATTAATGCTGGTGCTACCAATTTTTAGAACATATTGTGTAAAATAGAATTAAGTATTAGCAATAGGAAAATAAGTAATATGGCTAGTTAGTAAGAAATGAAAAGACAAAATCAGAGATTAAAGGCTATTTTTATTTTATTTTATATGAGCAAGTTTACTACTAAATCTAAATTAAGGGTATAAAAAGGATCCTAATGAAGAAAATATCACAAAGCCGGGTCATAACTTTTAAAAATTATAACAATTTTAAACAATTACTCATTTCGTCATTGAATACTCCAGGCTTGCATGTTCAGTGCTCTATTCCAAGCGTTCCACCCTAATAACGGCAAAAGTTATACCAAATGAGAGCAACCAAACGAATGTTATCACGAAGACCACTGCCTGTAAAGATGTTTCCCGGGAGTAGTGGACTGTAAACATAGCAGCCCGAAGTCTGTGGATAGAAATTGCATATATATGGTATATAGAAGCCTTGCAAAGTATGATATTGGTTGTAAGCCATGTTTTACACATGGTCATAACAAAACCCCCATTAGGCATTGAAGGACACAAGGGTAAAACCGAAGGCAAAATCAGTGTTATAATCAGCTCCACTTAGGATAACACAATTTAATTTGCCTTAAGAAGCAAACTCAAAAGTTATGCTATATGCAACTTAAATTATTTTGCTGTATGTAAACCTATTTTTACTGAATATAAAAGCGAGTATATGGCAATTTTCAGACAAGTATTTAGTTAAATGAAAACAAATTGACACAAATAATTGGTTGTCTATAACAATACTATTATGTTACATACTCGTAATACGCAGTTAATTGGTTTACAGACCACAAATCACTTATGTAAAAAGAATTAAAATTACAGTTAGGTGTAGGTAAATATTATGTTTATAAAGAGTAAATGTTAGGCAACTTAAACAATTTCATATGAGATAGCTAACACTACTTTGCGATGTACAACAAAACTAGTTTATTATAAGAAGAAGCTGTTTTTTCGTTGGACCAGAGGGGACCGTGTATGCTGTAAGTTCAGACGGCACCCGCCACAGAACCAGCAGTCTTCAGGACTTTGACCTCAAGCAGCCTGATACTTGACAGCAGCCTCCTGCAGCAAAAGAATGTTCAGCAGCCCCGCTTAAACCAAGGCGCGCCGCATCTGTCGCCAGCAAGAAATAAATTCATGGATCGTAATTTAGTGTCTGTTTTGTGTTCAGTACTTTTTCTTTAAAGTAGACTTTGTGCCTCACTGCACTGCTCAAACTTCGCTCTCGCCCTCCAATAATAATTTATTTAATCGATAAATACCCGTTCAATAATGACTTTATGTTCAAAACTTCAACTTTGACACAGATTACAGACCCAGAACTTTGATTTGATAGTGTTGTGATTGTCCGTACTCCTCCGTAGAAGGGATGTTAAAAAATAATCGATTTTTATTTTCTTAGAATCGATTTTTTTTTAGTAATATTATTCGATTTTTAATAAATCGATTATATAAAATACGTGTTTTAATCGATTTTCAGAAACAGCTCGTATCTATGCGCCGGATGAAAAAAAAACCTGAAGATTAACGACAGATTTATAGTTTTTGAGACTAATTGTGCTGTCTTAGTAAATCTTCTTAAGTAAATCTTCAGGATTTTTAAATGATCCTTTTAGTTATTATATTGTATCTAATTCATATATAATGGTATAATTCTGAACTCCGATAAAAGCATTATAATGCATTATCAATTGCGGTTAGGCATTACTGATAATGATACTTCTAAAGAAAATATATTTGTAGGATACACAATAGACAGCACAATTAGTCACAAAGCACATTTTGATAAAATTTGGAATAAAATGACGAGCGGTAAACTTAAACCATTGTTGGATAAAAAATCGCTAATATCCGTGTACTATGCATATATACATTCAATAAGATATTCCATTACTGTTTGGGGTAATGCTACAGAGGTAACAAGAGTTCTCAAATGTCAAAAACGTACAATAAGAACAATTAACGGACTGAAAAAGCATAGCCCGAAAGTAGCAAGGGAAAGAAAGACAACATTTTGACAGTTGTTTCTCTTTACATCTTTAATTGTTTAATATTCATGAGGATGGGGATATTCCAGAAAAGCAGGAAAAGTTTTACCTTACAATCTGCGTAATAATGAAAAGTGAATTATAAAAAATAATGAAATTCGGGTTGTACCAAAAATCATATCAGATAAAGTGAACAAGGTCGATATTCTAAAATACTGACGTATAATAAGTTACCAAAAAGCTTGACCACCTTAAAATATAGTTTGTTCAAACTAAAACTCAAGTTTTTTTTTTTAATCTCTTCTACACATTAAATAATGTATGTCAATGCAGCTTTTAGAATCATTGTTCTTAGGACAAGTGCAAACACTATAAATGTAAATTGTATCAACAATATAATACGGTTTACATTTATAGTAGTAGTGTACAAAATTTGGACTTGCTTGTAAAAAAAAATTACAAAAGGGCTAGTAAAACTTCTTTATATCTTTTTTTTTATTTCAATACTAGTCAAATATAAAAAAAAGGACTGGGCATTTGTGACAATAATTATTATTTAATTGTTTAATCTTGGCGATTAACGAAAGATTTGTAATTTAATTTACTTTTGCTCAAAACTCTCTATGGAGTAGTCGTTTAGTTTTTTAATTCTCATTCTGAGTATTTTATTTTAAAACTAGTCAAATGTAAAATAGGACTGGACACTTACTGCAATTTTTTTATTTCATTATATTTCACTTTTCGAGACAATAAGTTTGTCATTTTGTTGGAATTCTCATCATTTCATTTTTATTATAATAAATTTAACGTTACGTTTCGTACTAAATTTGTATCCATAATGCTATTTGGTTTCCTAATTCATTACCTTGAAATTTTAAAAGAACATTGCCTTAATAGCATATAAAAAATGTATTTGAATTGGTCATTTTATATTCATATAATTTTAATGTTGTCTTAGGTTTTCGCGATTGTTAAAAATAGTAATTAAACAACTTTAAACGGTTTAAAGCGCGTATTTTTTTTTTTATTAAATATAATTATAAAAAATATACGCGAATTAAACCGTTTAAAGTTGTTTAATTCATATAATTTTATTTGATTTTTAATCTGATAAATCGTTAATATGAATCTCTTAGGTTTATTATTGGAAAATGAAAAGCATGTATTTTTAAATAATACAGAATAATCGATTTTTTTCGTAGAAATCGATTATTTATTTTTATAAAATCGATTTTTGAAAAATCAATTATTTATGAGCAAATAAAAATCGATCTTTATTTAATCGATTATTTTCCATTAGTCTCACATCCCTACTCCGTAGCATGGTCTAAGAAAACAAGGTCTTCTACTCCCGAAGAATCACAAGCTTGCGTCACTACCAAATTGGCTCTTTATTATAAACATGATTGCAGCAGAATACAAGTTCATGGTTCTTTTTCATGTGAATGTTTTATTATAAAATATCAATACAATATTTCAAACGTCTAATAAAAAGTCACACATGAATCAATGTTCATCTCAGTAAATGGTATGAAAAAAGTTGTCTCCCTATGGTTCCACCATTTTGACAAATATAGCCGTCTCTGTCTCACGTATATGATTTGCATCTGTTTCCCTCTCGCTCAATGCACATATACGCAGTGATTCGCAAAATTTGTGGTCGGCCCATTTCTAGAAGCTACGAGTTTATTAAAAAAAGAAGTTAATTTTTTCTAGCACCCGTGAGTAGGTCAATATAGGTACACAACCTCGTCTACAAATTGCAACCATGCAATGTTTACCTACAGTGCTGTGTGATTAAAGATTCGTTGTATTAAGTCAAAATATATTTGAACAATGATTTTACACAAGAAGGCGTTACTTAACGGGCAAAACTGCGTTTTGTTGAGTTACACTGTCACTTAAAGGGAAAAAAAAGTGTGGCATTGAGTAACAGTGTTACTAATCGGTAATTTTATTACCAATGGGTAACAGTGTTATACAAAATGGTGTGACTCAACGGGAACAAACCAAGATTAGCCAGTGAAATTACCTACAGACACAATATGTATAAAAGACTATTGGGTGGCGAACTCATAGTAGAAGCATTTTTCTTCCCCCTCTGATCGTGCTATGGGCCTGGGTTTACTTGATAACACGTTCTTTTTGCCACACTATTCCTTAAAAATACAGAAAAGGAGATGAATAAAAAACAAAGCTACACCAACAGTAGTAATTGCTTTTTTTGGAAAAGTAATAACACACACAAAATTATAATCCAACCATAAGCTGACTCATACAAAATAAACACGTATAGGTCCTAAAATTATTATAATTTCAAAACAACACTATCAATCCTGTTGCAAGTCACAGCACTCCCGATTTTTTGTAACGGTGCATTCATGGAATGCCAAGTGGTTTGTATTTGCGAAACTATTAGGTATATTACTATATACTCGCTCCAGTTTGTCACAGTATTCTTCTTTCCCAGAACAGACGGTAAAAATACCGCTGGGGACCAAAATTCTATCGGAAATCTCCTTCAGTGAACATTTAGAACCAAGAGAGTACACTGCTTGAACTCAATAGCCTTTTTCTGCTAAAACACCATCAAATTTAGCGCAAGCTACTCTTCACGACGGCTGACGACCCTTCAGGGTTTCATGAGACTCCTCCCTCTGATTAAAGGTGTAGATTCTGATAGTAGTTGTTTGTAATTAATATATAGTAGGTAAATTATCAGTGGCACAGATTCTAGGCTTGAGAATTCCTGGCTCATAACTATTTATATTCCAAATTTAGTATATTAAATACCTATAAAGATGTTTTATTACAATTTAGTTTTCACCATGGTCTAAGAAAACAAGGTCTTCTACTCCCGAAGAATCACAGGCTTGCGTCACTACCAAATTGGCTCTTTATTATAAACATGATTGCAGCAGAATACAAGTTCATGGTTCTTTTTCATGTGAATGTTTAGTTATAAAATAGCAATGCAATATTTCAAACGTCTAATAGAAAGTCACACATGAATCAATGTTCATCTCAGTAAATGGTATGAAAAAAGTTGTCTCCCTATGGTTCCACCATTTTGACAAATATCGCCGTCTCTGTCTCACGTATATGATTTGCATCTGTTTCGCTCTCGCTCAATGCACATATGCGCAGTGATTCGCAAAATTTGTGGTCGGCCCATTTCTAGAAGCTACGAGTATACTGCGCCAGGAGACATAGATGTTAAGTCTCTGTACCTGTAATTTCACTGGACAGTTTTGCTTGCGATAAGCTCCTATAACCGCGCACGGATTCTCTCAAAACCACACAGAACTCGGGGGTGTTTTATTGAAAACACCCTCCGATTTCCACCCCTCCCCGAGGGCGAAGACTGCCGCCTAAATTGATAGCCTGAACCTCGGCTGGCCCGGAACTGCGAACGCAGATGCCGCAGCCGAAGGTTTAGTGAATCGCGCGGTAGCAAGCAACCCCTGCGGCCATGAGCTCACCGAGCGATCATTACGCTCAGGCAGAGCCTGGCCGTAAATGCCCAGCAGCCCCCAGGAAACCCCGTGGACAGCCGAGGACCCCAGCACGTGACAGATCCCTGTCCACGCGGCGGGTCCCCTCGGAACTCACCGACGCGGAGCGCTATAGGGAGTTTCGACGTTCTATTGATGAGACCCTAGAAGCAGCCCGCCAAGAACGCCTCAGCTGGGAAGCAGAGGCCCGGAGAGACGACTCCTCCTCCCCCCCTGCCGACGCAGCCAACCCAGTAGTGGTCATTCTGGACTCCCCAGAGTCGCCACCCAAACATCCAAAGCCCGCCGACATCCAACCCCCTGGTGTGCGCAGGAAGCGCAGCGAGGAGGCTGTAGAAGAAGCCGGCAAGCGCACCTGCGCCCAAACCCCAGCCCGCCTGGACTGGGCCACGATGGCCACCCAAGATGATATCCCGGTAACCACTACAGCGGCCAAGCAGAGAACCGCGTCCTACGCAGCTGTAACCACGGCAGCACAAGGGCGCGCTAAGGCCACGCCACCCCTATCTACCACAGCGAAGAAGACAACCGCCCCGCGCCCCCCTCCCACCTCTCACCGAGGTGAGACAGGGACGGCGCCAGTCATTGTTTCTAGCCCGGATGTCATGGCATCGACATCCCGGGCCCTCCCACTGAAGATAGCCACAACCACCATGACGACTACCGCCTCTACGACGCCGACAACCTCAGTACAACCGGCGCCTCCCGCACAACCTCCCAAGGTGCGGTACCCGCCGATTGTACTAGAAGCCTTCCCCAACAGCACGAAGCATCTTCGTGCTATCAAGGAAAAATTAGGACGAGTGCCCTCCGTTCGCCCCTTTAACAAGGGCGTACGCTTTACCCCAGCGGACAGCGACGAGTACCGGGTCATCCAAGCCTATCTCACAAGCCTGGACGAGACAGAAAGGATGACCTGGTTCTCCTACTCACTCCCAAAGGAACGCTCCCTCAAGCTGGCAATCAGAGGACTGCCAGCCGATACCAATCCAGAAGACATCCGACTCGAACTGGAAGAACTCGGGTACGAGCCAGAAAATATTAAGAAGATCTCCGCAAGGCAAGGCAGACCAGGCTGCATTTTCTTCGCGGCCATGAAGAGGACGGCCAACCTGACCCCCGGCATTTACGAAACAGACGAGCTCTTGTGTATGCCGGGGGTGAAGATTGAATCATGGCGTGGGAGGAGGGGCCCAGCACAATGCCACCGATGCCAGGCATTCCGGCACTCCTCCCACAACTGCTTCCGGCGGCTGGCGTGCGTACGGTGCGGGGGGGAGCACTATGCGCGCGACTGCCCACGCCCACTAGATGAGCCCGCGACGTGCGCTAACTGTGGCGGTGCGCACACCGCGAACAACCCCCGCTGCGCAGTGTTCCGCGAGGAGGCGCGGAACAAGCGCGCGGGCACAACGGCGCTCACAGTTCGAGCCCCAGCCGTAACCTCGCGACCACCGCTCACCACGGCCGCAGACAATGCGACCACAACCACCACCGAGAAGACCGCCCCGACTTCCCTTATGGCCGCCGCCAACGACCCGCCACCACGAGGCGCCGACCATACGGGAAGGAAGAAGAGGAATAATAGAAAAAAGAAGAGAAAGAAGGGCTCACGAATTGGCGCACCCCCGCCAGTCGTCCCTTCCCAGAGCGAGAGCACCCCCGCGGCCCGCGCACCACGTGCCCCGGCCGCGAGACCAAGACGCCGCACTACTTCTGTCTCGCTCCCACGTGCGAGCGAGACAGACACGATGAAACGAACAAGGACAGCAGCGGAACTCGAGATCATCGAGTCCGCCATAAGCACCCTCCACGAGGTGCTCCAGGCGATAAGGGAGGGAGTGGACCCGATCCCGCTACTACTAGCGGGGGTCGGCAAACTCCTTTCTGCTCGCTAGGAAGCACAACTGGAAGACCACCATGACGCCGCGTCGCCCAGGCTCCAAGGGCCGGCCAGGGCGCGCCTTACATCCCGCCTCCCGAACGACTCGCTCACCGGGACCCCCCGGTGGGCTGAGGTTGACTAGGGAGGCAGAAGACACCGGACTGACCACATACCCAGACCAAGAAGCGGAGCCAGGTTCCCTGACTCCAACCCCACGACGCGGCTGTTACAGATACAGCCGGCGATTGACTACCGCGGTCAGGGGCAAAAAATGCCCGACACCGCGACCGAACGGAGCCAGCCGCTCTATTCGATGACGTATGGATGGATGGATGTAATTTCACTGGCTCTCAAGGACTGCTGCCGGAACACACCGTTAGGTGCTTGGCGACAGATTTTCTACTTGAGGGGGTCGCTAGCCATGCGGGCATTTGCAAAATGCACTTCCACCATGCAAAAAGTAACTGTAAGAGTAAAAGTAGAAAAAGCAGTGATTTGAAGTTATTTCATTTCCTGCAAAATTGTTTCATTCTTACTGCGACTACTAAATATGGTATGTAATGTAAAATTTCTTTGGTTATATAACTTATCTACCTAATTAGTTTTTACTTCCGATATTTTTGAGCTTTCTTTGAAACTAAATTGTACACCAAAATACAGATAACTGGCTTTTTCTTCGGCATAGAAAATAATTACTTGATTTCAATCTATGAAAAATTTAGGCCTATTAGCATCGACGGTACCCATTATAAGAAAACTACGAACATACACTGTACGAACTTGATAACCATAATTTATTCAAGAATCATTAATCTGTGTAACTTAAATCAATTTCACGTGATTTTCTGTATTAAAAAAAAGGTGAAATCTATTAACTGTTATTTTACAGGCCCCCAATTTCCTCAAATTAGGTATAAAGTTTAAGAGCCGTTGATGACGGTATGCTTGACAAGCTTGTGTCTCGGTACATGACAACCGGTCTCGGAGTGTAATACCTGGCGTAGTATATTATTGTACCATGCTCCGTAGCACTTTTCTCGCAGTTTTTGATTTTGACACTAGATTCACTAGAACTATAGACTGACAATGACATATGTTCCGAACGGAACTTAATGCGCGGTGGCGCAATCTACTTGTTTTACATAGACGTGACATAGACGCTCAAAAGATAAAATAAGCGCTATAATTTACTGTTACCAAAGCGGGTTAAGTACCTAAGTGTAATTCTGGCACGGATACCAGACCACATAGGCATCCCAGGAAACGAGACTGTCGATTTATATGCTAAGCAGGCTTCCATTCTTGGGAACGAGGATGTGGTGACACAGATTGCGTCATTGCATACAGAGTGGAGCGACGCTAGTCGTCCCCTCGCCTCGCCCGCGGATCCGCGTATCAGTGGTATTTCTTAACCGTAGAATAAATAACTATATAATTTACGCCGTTGTACCATTACACATAATATATATTGTGAAGAGACATTATAAGTGAATATCTGAACTGTTTATCTTTCAATTACATCCCCCCTACTACTCTCTATAGCTGATCAGAAGAACACCACCAAAAGGATCACTATAAAATTTACGCTCACAACCTTACCATCACTTGTGAAATCCAGATGCGTCAGGCGTGGGATAAAATATGGCAACAATCCAAAACCATCAAAGGTAAATTTTATAGTGAAATACAAACCTGTATACCAACAAGACCATGCTTTTTCAAATTTAAAAAGATCCTCTACCATTTGTCGCCTGCTGCGGTTGGGTCACTCGTGTACCCCGGTATTTTTAGCTAATATCCGAATACGAGATCACTCATTATGTGAGTGTGGCCTGTACGATGGTAATACGGATCATATATTTTTTGACTGTCCAAAGCTGAGTTAGTCTTTGTAATTACAAACTTCCCCCAGATGTCCCTCTCCCTGTGAACTTCAATAGTCTATTGTCACTTGTGTTTACTTTACTCCATATGTATAAATATAATTGGTAATTGTATTTCATTTAATAAAATTAAGCTATAAATAACCAGATGGCGTGTATTGTAGATGTACGTTTAAGTATATATTATTATTTAGTTAGATATTATATTTGTTTGATCGTACCTATATGTCATATGTTGTCCTAATTTCTATTAAAAGTTATCCTGAAACAAAAATTAAGCAACCGATCACTTGTTATTTATACCGATCAGTCTCTTTCGTTTGTTTCCCACTTTATCCGTGCGACTCGTCATCCACAGAAGCCACTAAAAAAAAAGAAGTTGAAGTTACCACAAACTATATAGAGATACCACTGCTCTAAAAACTTACTAGAATTAATCTACCTACATACCTACGCACATGTATATGCAGTTTGTAATGACAATGAAAGAACATTCAAGTACTTATTATGCGTCGTATCTGTTGTTAGAAAGGGATAAATAAGGTATGTGTGTTACCACCGCACCGCCGCGACGTTCCGATCACCATTACGCTGCGATCTCTTTCACTCTCTCACACATCTCGGTCTTCCATTTCATAGTAGGTAATTAGTTCCCAAGATAAAACAAACTGACGATGTTTTCTATTTCAACAATAAAAACAATAATTACGCGTGAAATGAAATATTTTTCTTATCTCTCAGAGTGCCTGTATAATTGGTGCAGTGTCTAAAGACACAGGAAGGCATATTGTCCACAACTTATTCTTAAAAAACACGATTAGCGGCAACGTATTCACCGGACGCTCGGAAGTGCAAGACTGGTAGCAACTACCGTAATTACCTTGCATTCGAGTAAATATTGGGGCTCACAAACTCACAAGTCTCACAACTCATCTACAGGTAAAAAAATCTTAGTGTGGTTATACTTTTGATGTAAAAATAACTCGAAGTGCTCGTAGCGAAGTTGAATCGCTCGTAGCGAAGTTTGCTTAGCTGTTCTTAACCGATCAGCAAAGTTAAGCAATGTCCGCCGCGGTCATGAGTTGGATGGGTGACCGCTGGTGACATAACTGCTGAGCGCTTCCATACTTCGGAGGGCACGTTAAGCCGTCGGTCCCGATTGTTGTCTTAGTATGGCAGTCGTTATAGCATGGTGGTAAAGCATTTTGCGAATGCCCGCCTGGCTAGCTACCACCCTCAAGTAGAAAATCTGTCGCCAAGCACTCCGGCAGCTGTCCCTGAGAGCCAGTAATTCTAGGTTAGCCTGAACAACATCTTCTGACCACATCATCACTTACCAACTGGTGGGATAGAATAGTGGTCAAAGATTAACCTATGAGAGAAAAAAACGATTATTATGGAATTATGGACTTTAATTTTGTGTGTGAAAATTAACTTTTGGGTTTATTGTTGTTTGTATTTGAAGTAGTGTAGCTGTTGCACACAGACGTTATAGACTTGTTGAATTGAAGTGTTGTTATGCATGGTGATAAGATAAGATAAACACTATTCTTTTGGACATTGGTGAAGTGAAACTTTGAAAAATCATGAGGAGATTCTGCAGCAACCCCCTTTCGTGAGAACTAAATTAATACCTTTTGGACAAATAGTTTTATTATTAGATAAGCGTAAGGGTGTGGACATCGAAGGGGCACACACATAGAGAATTTTGTAAGTTGTTTGTCTTGTTTAATTTTAGCCCCGCATATTGCGGGCAGTTAGGATTCACAACAACAGGTTGTCTAGGTAGCAGAACCTGCTATATACCATGCATTTGTTTTACATTAGGCTCGTATCATTTGTACTATGCCGTTCGTCAAGTAATAGAAGTTTAGCAGCCAGAGTCAAGTCGTCAATCAAGCTTGACACCCACAGAGGAGGAAGCCGCGGTAAAGCGAACCTTTTGCTAAAGCCGGAGGCGCGGGAGTGGGGGGGCATTTATATACGTAGATCGCTGGAGTAAATAGTGCGACATGATGTTAACACTTCTCGGAATGAAAGGGCGTATGTGACATTTTGTAAACAGGCTTAGTACGCATTAACTGTGCTTTTGTGAGTGTAAGTATGTATTTACAGAATGCCTATAGTGCCGTATTTAAAAAAATACAAATATTTAATTGTGCTCACTCAATCCACCATTTTCGCTAGGGTCGATTGCCCTCTAATGAACTATAAAATTAAACTTCGTTATATTAGGTACTCATGTTTATAATAGTTCATGTTCAATAGTGTTTCGTAACATACTAAACAAAACTCTATTGTTATGGATATATAGGTACGTAATAAAATATTTTATGTGCTCACTCAATCCTCACATTTATGACAACCAAAAGATTTGTTATCATAACATAAGTTATGGTGACAATAGCTCATGTTTAAGTAAAAATGTTTATTAAATATCTACCATTTCACTTCTAATTAAACTTGTTTTAGTTTATGAGATACCTATGCTTATTTTATTGTTTGTACTAGCTGCGACCCGCGGTTACACCCGCGTGGTGATGGATGATGATGATAAAAATTATGATATGTGTTAATCCAGCGCCTTATCCCATGCCATAAATTTTTGTATAAGATTTAGATTTAAATATGATCATGTCTCCGATTTTAGAAATAAGCTCAAATACCTATTCGTCATCGCCGCATAGCTCTATATAATATTATCTCTCAATCCTTTATCCCCGAGCTACCTCAAGGAACAATTTAAATTTCTTCATTCTACCTATTCTCTGTCGTTACGGTAATTACAAAACTTAACTCTACAACAACCTGCAACTAAAAACTATCTTTTACCACTATTCATTTGCCGCTGAAGCTGTCAGGCTGTAAAATCTACTACTGATAGAAATTAAATGTGCTCCTTCATTGAAATCTTTTAAGGATCAAGTCAAAAACTTATCTTGCTCGAAATTTCAATAATAATGGGCACTGTGGTACAAACATCCTTTTTAATTCAATTGTGTTTAACATGTATAAAATTATACGTGTATAGATAATTAGGTATGTTTTAGGAATTGAGGCGGGAAAGTGAAAAGTCAATATTGTGAATGTTGTATTATATTCCGAAAATAGTGACTCTTTGAGGTTTAGTATGTAATTATGGTGGATTTTTAACTATTAATTGTTTATTAATGTACACGAGTGTAGGCAAGGGTTGAGTAACATGGTTTTTCGTGATTCCGTCTTAGCTCCTTGGAAGCATCCCGTAAGGTGGTGGAAGTTTCCACCACTTTCAGGGGGAGGCATGACTTGACTGAGCTTTGACTTGACCCTCGACATTTACTTTACTTGACTATATTTTGACTTGATTTATCTATTCACTTGATTTATCTCACATTCTTGATATATTTAAATCTTGACACTGGCTTAGTACACGGGTGTATAGAGCCATCAATAAAATAAAATAAATGTTTTTGGGCTATATGTAGTTCGAGTTTAGGTGGGAAAATCAAAAGTCAACGTTGTGGGTTTTATCTTAGAAGATATTAGTACATTGCACACCGAGGGGAGAATACGATCTATTTCTGTTCTCGAGTTTCCTTTAAACATACTCTCGAACAGAAATAGAACTTTCTCCCGAGTGATACACAGTGCTTTATACTGCACCTAAGAGAAAAATAAAATCATTATAAGTTTTCTCGTATTTGTCCCGAGACTTCTCAGGAAGATCTTTATGACTTCTTGAGCTGTATTTTTTTATTTCTGGTGGCTTTGCCATAATAAAATCGTCATTTTCACTATTAAATTACACTTTGGTAAATTATTTGGAATAATTTGAAGCGTACTGTTAAATTATCAATTAAGTAAAAAACAAAGTTTAACAAAACAAATAAATTGACGCGATTTTTTTTCGTAATTCAGAGAAAGGATGCCATCCTCCTTACATTGAAAATTGTGTACGAAATAAATTCCGCCTCATTTTTCCGTTTAATATAAAACCTTTTGTAAAGTAAGTTCATATTAAGCTGTATTTTATGTCTGGTGGCGTCATCATTATAAAATCATCACTTTCACTATCACACGACATTTTGGAAATTTATTTGTAATAATTAAAAGCGTACTGTTAAATTATTTATTTATTTAAAAAAACAAAATTTAACAAAACAAATAAATTGCTGCGCTTTGTTTTTCGTAGGAAAGGTTGCCGAAAAATCGAGTTCAAAAAGGAATCCTACCTTTTTTATCTTATTATTTGAAATAAAACCTTTTTGAAATTTGAGTCTTACAGGGTCGGCAACGCATTGGTAACGCCCCTGGTGTTGCAAATGTCCATAGGCGACGGTAACCGCTTACCATCAGGTGGGCCGTCTGCTTGTTTGCCACTCCATTACATACATTACATTGACGATTGTATTTTTTTTATGTTCGCAGCTAAAAAACAAAAGATTGATAATAGGGCAGGAATGGATTATCATACAACATTCCTTCACTGCTACGGAGGGAAGGAATGAAATTCCATATAATATACCCCGCCGCACATTTATAAGGGACACATGATAAACTTTATGAAACATTTTTGAACGAATAATGAGACCATTTCTGTGTGGGTGTGGTATAATAGTACATTATGGTGCAAGTGTGTAATGTTGGTGATTACCGCTGAGGTGCCCTTGAGACCCAAGCCGTTAGGTGAGGGTCTTAAGAGAGCCGAGGTAATCATCAATACACACATGTATCATACGTTTTTCAACACAAATGTGAAAAAAATAATACTAAAAAACATTTGATTTCAACGGTGAAAACGGATTGTGAAAAAATTGTTGCATTGGCGGGAAAAAATAATCAGTTTTCCTATTCGCGGGCAAGGTGATCGGCAATAGACTAAAGAAAGAGGTTTCTTTTTTTTGGTTTATCGCCGATAACGTTTTAGCCACGTGTACGTGGCTAAATTGGGAATTTAAAGTTTTCTTTATTGCAGAGAAAATAAAAGTTATATTTGAGTATAAGTTTTATGTATTAAATACTTACAAGTTGAAATTATCCATTTAAATACGTGTGTACAGTAATCGTTTGACTTCCGCAGATAACGCTAGCGTAGAAGAAGAGTAGGAACGCAAAAAATTGCAGGTCTCAATTAATGACCTAAAATCACATATTAATGAACTCCAGCGCCAACTCGAGCAACTTCAAAAAAATGCATTACCGCTTCAATCTCAACCAAAAGATTTTAGACCCTCGGAATCAGCCCAGTATGAGACAGATGAAGAGGACCTCGCGAGGGAAAATGAGTGGATTCGAAAAAAAAGCAGAAAGAAAAGGAAATTGAATTCGACACTCTCCCCACAATCTCAACAAGGAGCTGACTCTGACGAAAACTCTGAGAAAAATCCGATGCCAAAAAAACTACCTCAACCCCCACCTATAGTACTTACTTACTTACTCCACTGGCTCAGCGACCCAAAGTGAGTCTTGGCCTCCGATATGAGAGCACGCCACTGGTTCCGGTCCTGTGCAGTTTCACGCCAGTTGTCTGCGTGAAGTTCGCGTAAATCAGCGCTAACCACCTATAGTAGTTGAGAATATAAAAAAAATATCAGGAGTTCTACGATTTCCTCGAGACAACTGTAGAGAAAGAATCATTCATCGTGAAAATGATGAACGGAGAGTGTGTCAAGGTAAATGACAAGAATTATGTCTCTTATAGATCTATAAGCAAGTTTCTTTTGCAGAATAATTTTCTTTGGCACTCATATGAAAATAAGCAAGATTAGGGTGATGGCAAAAACACACAGACTCGTCGTGCTTGCCCAATAGAATAGTCGAAGACCTTAAATCTAAAGGCTATAAGATCTACAACATTACGTCAATATTACGTTGTAAAGTGGATATTGAACCAATGAAAACATCCAAACTAATACAACAATGTTAGCGATGCCAAGCATACCGGACACACACAGAAATACTGTTCCAAAGATCCTACGTGCGTGAAGTGTACAGGCAAGCACTTAACTAAAGACTGTAAAAAAACAGACAAAGAGAAACCAAAATGCGTACACTGTGGAGAACCGCATCCTGCTAACTACAGGGGGTGCACAGTAGCCAAAGAACTGCAAAAGGAACAGAAGCAAACTCATTGTCACTATCTCCACCAAAGATAAATATAAAATCTAATAGTGACGAAAAAATTAACGCGGTTTTGTAACTATTTACCTCATTTGAAGATAGACTAAAAATAACTAGAAATTAGCACCAAAAAAGCTATAGCAACAGAACAGAAATGACTACAAAATTAAAAATTATGGCTTGGAATGCAAACATCGAATAGAACTGGAGGCTGTATTGCATTTAGAAAACATTGACATATGCTTGATTTCAGAGTCGCATCTCACTAAAGAATCTTTTATTCAAATAATAGGTTATTATAAATCATATCACGCAATACATCCCGATAACAAAGCTAAAGCAGACAGTTCCATTATAATTAAAGATATTGTCTGCCATCATGAAGATCATAAATTTGAAGAAAAATACTTACAAGGAATCGCAGTATCTGTTAAAACAAAATGCTATCCAATTATCGTATCATCAATATATTGTCCGCCAAGGTATTCACTTAAAGTGAAGCAATACAAAGTTTTTTGAAAAGACTTGGTGACAGGTTCATCTTAGGAGGCGATTTCAATGCTAAAAATATCCATTGGGGATCTAGGCTTACGTCTACTAAAGGAAGAGAACTTTTGATAGCTATCAGAGAGACAAAATGTGATGTCATATCAACAGGAAGTCCAACTTACTGGCCCTCTGACTCGCAAAAGATACCAGATTTAATAAACTTTTTTATATATAAAAATTTGTCTCCCAACTTCATCATATTGACGAAGGCTAGGTATATGATGAGTTCAGATTACTCACCTATACTGTTAACCTTAAGTGAGAATGTTATAATACAGAGAGAAAACAACCCAACACTAGTAAACAAGAAAACATATTGGAATAAATTTAAACAAGATTTAGAAGATATTATAGATCTAAAAGTCCCACTAAAAACTCCGCAACAGATAGACATGGATCTAAGAAAATTTATTACAGACATCCAAAGTAGCGATTGGATAAATACTCCTAAATTTAGGAAAAGGATAACGGGCTACTACTATCCGATTAAAATATGTATTTATTTATTTATTATATCTTAGGAAGACTATCAACTACATAGCTTATATAAGGTAAAGAAATATATACAACGAAAAAGTCATTTACAAGTCTCCACATTTAGAGGTAAAATAACAGTCCTAATAATATGATGTTATGACAGATACGGAATATAAGCTCAACACCTAAGAAAGCATAAGAGACCTCATTGCCGAAAAGAGAATACAAAGACGAAAATGGCAACAAACCCAGTGTACAAAATATAAAAATAGATTGAACAATCTTACAAAAACTATTAAAAGAAAATTCAAGCCTTCAAAGACGAAACGTTAAACACATATTTATCTGAACTAACGAGTGATCGAACAACGGATTATTCGTCATGGAAAACTACTAGAAATATTAAGAAACCTATTACTTAAAATTCACCCATTAGAGAAGGTAATGGTACTTGGGCCAAAAATAATGAACAAAAAGCTGCTACGTTTGCAGAACACTTAGAGCAAATTTTTCAGCCATGTAAAGAGAGTTTGAATCAGATTTTTGCCAAACAAAATATCACCTGGTGAATTAGAAATAAAATTAGTAAATCCAAAAGAAGTATTCAACGAAATTAAACATTTAAATAAAAAGAAATCGCCAGGTTACGATCTTATAACAGTCATTATAATGGGTTACTTTAATACCTGTCTTCTACAAAACGACTCTCGTGCGTCCTCCTTGCAGTCAATCGTTAAGTCCAGTAACATGCATATCCTTCTTCTAAATGCAACTCATCATTTTCCCAATGCTACCCCTTCACTTCTTGATCTTCTTATAGTGGCATCACCTATACATGTTGCTAAGCATGGCCAGTGTGCGGCGGAAGCTTTTTCGTACCATGATCTGTTATTTTTATCCTATAAAGTACGACCTCCTAAAGCGAAGCCAACAATACTTCTACAACGCAATTTAAGTTCCATTAATTCTGAGAATTTGTGTTCGCTACACAAATTATCTGCTGACAAAATAGACTGGACTCCGGTCTTGAGGGCTAATTCTGTTGATGGTAAAATTTCTATTTTCAATTCGACCTTGATGCTCCTTTATGACACGCATGCACAACTTCAACGCATTAAAATAAAACATGTACCAGCCCCGAGGCTCACGGTAGATATTAAAAAGCTAATTCACCATAAATCAGTTTCCAAGTCCAATTATAAATCTTCACCGAATGATTAAAATAGATCAAAATATAAGCTTTCTCGGAATCTCTGCAATAAAGTGTGTAGGGATGCTCAAAGTCGCCACATTCACGAATCGGTAGAAAATGGAGATCCAGCAACAGGCTGGAAATTTCTTAGAACATTGGGAATTGGTAAATTATGTCAAGACTCTGTTTCGAACAATTTAGATATTAATTCACTAACTAAACAATTTTGCTACTTCTTCGAGCATTGATAGTGATATCAAGGCTAAAACCTTACAATTTCTTGCAGCTAAACCAACTCTTCTAATTTTTCCTTTACTTGTTGTGATGTTAAGAAGAGCGAATTATCAATACTGTCTAATGCAGTTGGCAATGACGGCATAAGTCGTAGGTAATATGATCCTACCTATTCTTTGCCATATTCTGAACCATTCCATCACCATGGGTGACTTTCTGGAAGGAAGAAAGCGCTAATAATTCCTCTTTCAAAAAACGTAATCTTAAATCTTTCTCTGACTATCGTCATTTATCAATTCTGCCATTCCTATCCAAAGTTTTAAAACGCCTTGTCCACACTATAATTTCATCATTTATACTCAAAAACAACTCCTCAACCCCTTCCAATCCGATTTTCGACCAGGTCACAGCACAGTTACAGCCTTAATTAAAATATCTGATGACATCCGCTTAGGTATGGAGAATGGCTTGTTAACTGTTCTGACTCTACTAGACTTTAGTAATGCATTTAATGAAATTGATTTTGACATCTTATTGGGTAGGTACCTATACTACGTTCTTATAACATATCTCCAACAGTTTGTGGCTGGTTTCATAGCTATTTACATGGACAACGACAGCGGATTCGCAATATACCTTGTTAAGAATATCTGACGCTATTTCAGCAATTAACAGTGATTTACGTCATATAACCGAGTGGAGCATGAATTTTGGCCTAAGAGTGAACCCAGCAAAGACTCAATTATAATTATAGGTAGCTCACGTATGATATCAAAGTAGACTGGGCAACTCTGCCGCCTGTTATCATAGATGGCATCACTGTTCCATATAGTAAAACTGTTAAAAATCTTAGCATTACGTTTGATCAGCAATTGTCATGGAAACCTCAAATTTAAAACGCTAGTTGCAAGATGTTTGCTTCAGCAGGTTCCTTACGGCGACTTCGTAACTTTTTGACCACTGCAACTAAAATTGCGCTTGCACAATCACTTCTCCTTCCTATCCTTGACTATGCTGACGCCTGCTATCTTGACCTCATGAGGACCAGTTAAACAAACTTGAGTGTCTTCAGAATTTCTGTATAAGGTTCATATTTGGCTCACGATGACCATGTTTCTTATTTTCGACACAAGCTCAAGTGGCTCCCTATTCTTCGCCGGAATACTCATACTCTGTCTGTTCTTTATAGTATTTTGTTTAATTTAATCCCTCAGCCTCACGCTATCTTAAGGATCGTTTTAAATTCCTTAGCTGCTCTAATAACCTTAATCTGAGATCATCAGAAAATTTGTTTTGGATTTACCGTTACACTCGAGTTCATTTTATGACAAGTCCTTCACCATTCAAGCTCGTTTGTGGAATTCTTTACCAGAAGCAATAAGAAAAGCGCCATGGCTTCTCTCATTTAAAAATTATGTTAAAATATATTTATTACCTTTCCTCAATAGATCAAGATTAAATATTTTGATTTTATCATGAATTATATTTGTGTATCTATATGTATTATTTTTATGTATATAATATACAATATATGTATATTTATATATATCTAATGTGTAATTATATTTTCTACAGATATTAAATATTTATAATAGGCCTACTTGTATATTTTTAAGTCTGCAACTAGTTTACTAATCTTACTTAGTTTTACACTCTACCCCCATGTTAATCAAATTGATTTCTCTGCTTACGGTTGCTTGGAAGAGATTGCTGCATAGCAATAAGGCAGCCGATTTTACTATCTTTTTGTTTTATCTTAAGGTGAAATGTTTTGTTAGTTATATTAATTGCAATAAGAAAGTACAATAAAGTGTTATCTATCTAATTGGTTTTGGTTCCATATTGCTGACTTTTTATATATAGATATATGTATATTTTATGGAGTTATGTGGTCACTGTTTTGAGTTATATTTGGAGGGAAGTTCGATTATTTACGAGTAAAATTTATTATCATTGAATAAAAGACCCCAAATGTTCTGCACAGTCTGCACTTAGGTTCTAAACAAAGCAATGTCTATTAACTAAATATACGGGCTAGTCATCAAGGTTCAAACGTAATCAGTGCGCCTCTAGCAGCCGTCGAATGAAGCTGCCCGCATTCCTGGAGAATAATTAGTTTGAGAATTTATTGCTCGAACGCCAGTCGGAGGGTACGACTAAATACCGTGAGTGCTAACCGGTATATTTAGTTAATATTTATTTGAAATGAAATGATAAATTATTTATTTGACAGACAGAATAATAAAAATACATTACATAAGACATCTACAAGTATTTCAACTCACGTTAGTTTTTATAATAACTCATATGTTTTTCTGAGATCGCTGTTAAATATGGTGTAAATTAGAGCAAGGAATTTAGATAGTCCAGCCACATTGTAAAGTTCACAAACCTCTTAGATATGCAACAGCTATGAGAAAAGGTGATCAGTAGGTAGGTAACCGTAAATGGTAACGCAGTAAATACTTCCACTAACTACCAAGGGTTCTTGAAGCGTGTTACTCACGTGTCAGTTGTCTGCTGAACTGGCCAGCTGTGACCGTGCCATTGGTACTAATTGAGCATATCTGACTGTGCGTTGCGGTATGGTATTCTATACAAAGGATACAGTTGCGGCGATGTCGATACGGTGCCCGATAGATCAGTGAGCGCCAACTATTAAGTTATATTGACTGACTTAAATGAATTAGTCTTTAGTTCGTAAACATAATGAGATACAAATTTGAAATGTAGGCATTTTGTTAGGTTGACCCAAAACCTATTATATAGACTTTTTTTGGGGGGAGAAATGCCTTCGCACTAATCCTCCAGATATGTGGGACTTGAACCCACTAAAGCCCCCGCGTGAGCAGGTTTCCGCCAAGGTGGGGTCGCGTTAGCTTCACTATATTGAACCAGCGGTATGCCCGACCTCAAAATTAATAGATAGTTAGCTTAGTTCAACCCTATAATCACATGAGTTGCGTTGGATTGCGCACGAATTTCGTGCCAAACTTCCAGCTGCATGTCATGTTCACTGAAGGTTTTTAGAGTTCCGTACCCAAAGGGTAAAAACGGGACCCTATTACTGAGACTTCGCTGTCCGTCCGTCCGTCCGTCTGTCACCAGGCTGTATCTCAAGAACGGTGATAGCTAGACAGTTGAAATTTTCACAGATGATGTATTTCTGTCGCCGCTATAACAACAAATACAAAAAGTTGGCCAAGTGCGAGTCGGAATCGCGCACGTTAAAACAAAAGAAGGTTAAAATATGAAGTCTTATGTTGTATAGCTAATGGTACGGAACCCTTCTTGCACGAATCCGACTCGCACTTGGCCGATTTTTAACCATGTTAATGAAGCTGCCCTTTAGATTTCACTATACAACTCAGTGGCTTCTACTTAGTATACTAGGTCATAAAATTGCGGTTTATATGTCTTCATGATTTATTATTAAATAATTTCTAGCTACCGATCCTAACGTTACTATAATAAATAAATACATTTTTTCCTCGCGTTTATATAAACGTTTTGATCATGGAAGTCCGATATGCTATCGTATAATAACACTATTTTGCAAAATTGTTCTGAGGATAGCTTTGATAAGTCTAGTTAACATAAAAAACTCGAAACTAAATAAATATGTAAAGAAGTGTAACTCTCATACAGTTACCGTTATCGGACTCAATAAGTTCACAATTAACAAAACATGCACAATCTTCCAAATTCAAAACTGGATTGGTTAATTCATTTGGCGCTTAGAAATGAATGCATCCGATTGGTCGCGTCAAGGTTATATTGTAGCGCAGCACGTAACACTTTCTAAACAAACCCCGCTGCATGCGGTAAGGTTTTACGTTTTGCTGTTTTTGAGCTTGAATTACGTATTTCTTCACATATTTATTCGTAGGTGAAATTATTCATTTCTCTGAGAGGTGAAAAGCGTGTAAATGTATCAACTAGTTAAATATATAAACCTTCGTAAGTATAAAATACGACAATTTCTGTATACTAAGGCGTAAAAACGGTAGGAACTAAAGTTTCACAAACGAAATTTTACACTTCGGACACAGGCCTTAAAACGTAGTGACAACAAGTATCTATAATTTTAATATTTTTATTATAGCAACTAGCTTTCCGGGCGCGGTTCCGCCCGCGCGTATGTCGGTTATCTCGCAAAAACATTAACCTCTTTTCGGTCAGTTGGATAATAACTATCCTATGTTTTTTCCCGGTTCTCAAACTATTTCCATACCAAATTTCATTCAAATCGGTTCAGTAGTTTTGGCGTGAAAGCGTAACAGACAGACAGAGTTACTTTCGCATTTATTAGGTACTGATAACGCATGATTCGCGGGTTACATTACAAAATTACAAGAGGAAAAAATATAGTCTAGTGCGGGACTCGAACCCCGCATTACTTAAAATTTTCCACTCGTAAATTTGTATCTATAACGCTAAATTTACAAAGAAACGTTTTTATTACGAAACTTTTTTAGGGTTCCGTACCCAAAGGGTAAAAACGGGACCCTATTGAGACTTCGCTGTCCGTCCGTCTGTCACCAGGCTGTATCTCAAGAACGGTGATAGCTAGACAGTTGACATTTTCACAGATGATGTATTTCTGTTGCCGCTATAACAACAAATACAAAAAGTTGGCCAACTTTTTGTAAATATATCATTGGTAATAAAATGTAAAACAAAAGAAACAAACGTAAGACAATGCGAAGTGCAAACACGGTTAGAGGCATTGTGTACACATTATGTTTTCAAACCAGTGCGTTGTAAAAGTATTGATGATTAAATTTCTTACGATTACCAATAGTCACATAAATTATCTTTTAATATGCAGCCATAAATTTCCAATCAATTTATTTATTATTTATTCAATTAGAACGGCCTTACGCCAATTACACTAATGATAATAAATTAATTATAACACAACATGCGAAATCAATTCATCATTGTTATAAAGTTTTTTTTTTTTTTATTGCTGATAGGTAAGCCTTTGACCACAATCTCACGTGATGGTAAGTGATGATGTGGTCCAAGGTGTTAACAGGCTTAACCTAGAATGACTGGCTCTCAAGGACAGCTGCCGGAACACACCGTTAGGTGCTTGGCGACAGATTTTCTACTTGAGGGTGGTCGCTAGCCAGGCGGGCACTCGCAAAAATGCCCTTCCACCATGCGGTGAAGCTCAAGCCCGCGGCGGGATTCGAACCATGGACCTGCTGCGCGGCAGTCCATACCCAAAGCCACTGAGCTATCACTGCTTCAAAGTTAAAAGAAATAAAACTTAAGATCAGTATCAATGTCAAACAAACTTAAGTAATAATAATAATAGCTTTAAAAGCGTAGGAATGATAGAAGAAAACATAGAAATGGCGCCCTTGTACGGTTGTCCTTTTTAACATAATTCTATGCAGGAGCCATCGAAATATTGATTGTAGTGACTAGTTTCTCTATGTACATTGTAAATATCTATCTATAAGTTCATATTTAATTTTTTTAAGGACGTCCACAATCAACCGATGCTTCCTTCAAACTGAATCCATGGGTATATTAACATATCTCTGCAGTTGATCGGCGTTCACAGTTAATATGCATTAGAGTGCGTCATCGAAATCAACACTCGAGTGTGATAAACATTTCATTTTGTAAAAATAAAGTTACCATGTCAGTTCCCATTTAGATTGAAACCAAGAACACTAAAAAAAAATCTGGTGATGACGCCTTCATGCAACCATTGAAGATTTCCATATCCGGTTCTCACCTGTCTCTGTCTGACCTGTGGTCACATCCAACCAATACACCCGGCATGATTTAAATTATCTACAATTACATTTAGGACCTGTTTCAGAATGTTCGAGTAAGTAACAAAACACCATATTTGCGTTTCACAGTCCTCGATTTAGCCTATCCATCGGTTAAAGCTTGAAACGCGCTGCATGTTAACTGTCATTTTTATCATATAGTTATTTTATGTGTTGGTTAGCAACCCGAAACTTTATTAGGACATTCTGAAACGGACCCTTAAACTTCAATCTTCTGACATTTCTGTCTCATATACTACATTATCACAGCCTCGTTTTATACGTCGTAACTTTAGCAAGCCAACTGGTCACGTGTGTTACTGCTTCTATTTGTGCTATAGTCCCCAGTGCCTGTATCGTGAACACTGTCGCTACGAAATCGTAGAGAAGTTTTGGAGAGAACACCGTCCATACGAACAGGTGGTGTCGGAATATGGTGGCGATAACGGCGTAGATTACTAGAGAGTATACGCGATGGGCGGCGAAGATGTTTGTGGCACGCCATGCTTGTTGTAGGTACCTAGAAAAATAACATTTGTCGATATACAAAGCAATAGTTGATTGTTATGGCAGTCTGCAAAATAATTGATTATCATTATGAATAGATTCAGGTGTTACTTTACGTAAATCCATATTTAATAATAACAAATATTTTAAGTAAACATTCAATTCATATTTTAATAAAACACTTAAAAGTTTTGATTTAGGTAATGTTTCCTTAAAATATTTTTAAAATATTTGTTATTATAGTTGATTATAACTTACGTAAGTTTAACACATACTAAAATATATTATTTTCGGTGGAGACGTCTTCTTGACGTAAACAACCGTTCAATCGGCATAAAATAGTCTTTAAGTCTTTAAGTTGCAAAATAGTTATATGTTGCGAGTAATTTTATTAAAACCTAAAGTAGCAGTAAAGCAGTAAAAGTTGAATGGTACGAGACGCAAAGTAACTCTGCTGCCCTGCAAAACACACAATTTTTCACTCCACTTCAGCGAAGGAAATGCTAGGTGCAAGAAATATCTTAAATGTTATGGCAAATTAGTGTTGATTGTCCTGTTTGGTGTGCTGGGCTTTAACATCACCCTCCCATTGCTACCCGTGGGTGTCGTAAGAGTTGACTAAAGGTAAGATACCAGAAGGTGGGCAGCAGCACTTTCTCAGGAACTGATATCTCACACTGCGATCCCCAAAACGCCTGCCAAGAGTGGGGATAATGGCTATGGAAAATCCAGCTGATACAGTACAGTATTATTTTCGCCAATGGTTATTGACTTACTGTTGCCACGTGTCCGCACTGGCAGCAATTGTACAGAAGAGCGAAGCGCCGGCGAGCGCAGGCCCGGCGTACGCGTGGAGCCCCATGCGCATGGCGACCCGCACCGGGCAGTACTCTCGGAGCCCTACGTAGCCCGAGCCGAGGTCTACCGACGCCAGGCTGTTCGAGTTACCCTGGAAGAAGATATATTATTTCACTTCTTTTGGTAGCTAACAGGATTATTATAATTTTAACATAAAGGCCAACGCACACGTATCACTTCGGCACTGTATCAATCTCGCCTTGTAACGGCTTGCCTCATTGCTACGGCTACTCGCGAGCTTGTCCCTAGTCGACGCATTCTGCATAGTGACAGAATATCTTGCGAATGCTTACCTGGCTGCTACCATTCTCAAGTAGAAAATCTGTCACTAAGCATTGGTGTGTTCCAGCAGCAATCCTTGAGAGTCAGTAATTCTAGGCCTTGTCCATTTGCAATTCTCAACCACATCAGAACTTATCAACAGGTGAGATAGTGATTGTGGGCAAGCCGCTGTAAAACAAAAGCGATACCGATACGTCATTAATAAGATAAGTGTACGTTGTAGTATTGAGTTTCATGCAAATAGTACTGAACCGCCCGAGTTGAAGCAATTGCGATTCTGAGCCGAGTGGATCAATATGCTCCACACATAGATATATTCTTATGTGTTTTATATAATCACATATACCTTTGTTAGCCTTATGACCTAATTAGTGTAATATATTTTTTGTAAAATGACTGTTAAGAATACTTGTATATTAAAAAAAAAACATTCAAATAGGGTTACTACTTTTGAAATAAAATCTTTGATTTCTTGAATTTGACTGTATTTCTTGGTTATTAAAATTCGTTAACAAGAACAGTTAACCATAGATTAACATATTTCTCGCAAAATCAAAGAGAGGCGATAATTTTTGGTAAAAGACAATTCATTATGACATTTATTATCTAATATTTATGTGCCAAAGTACGCCCGGTATATTTATGTATATATTTAGTAAGTAATACTTTGAGTCGCCTTATTATTTATTAGGCTTAACACGGAAGGACCGGAATGGTACCGTACAGAATTGTATCTAGCATTAAGAACTTTATATCGATTGACTACTACCACCGGCGATAGTTTCGGGAATGCACATTAAAAGAAAATTAACCGAAAGGCGAGTGTATTTTTTAGAACGTTCTAGTTATAATTTATATATTTGATATTGAGTTAATTATGCTATGTAAAATTCCGTTCAATTCCATTACATCTCGCAGCAATGTAAATTGAAAGAATGACTAAGCTACGCCTCGAGCGCACCAAAATGTGACGTGAAAAAATGTTATGTTATGTACAAAACATACACATACCTGATAAAAGAAGAACACTATCCCAATCCACATATGCACCAACGTCCGACTGAGAACATCGACCACATCAGTTTTCTTTGCCGAAGTGAAATCCAACAACTTATGGTCCATACACTTAGAAGTCAGCACACAAGTCACATAAATACTAGGCACCATAATCACATTATGAGGCCTCATCAACAACACTATCACCAACATCATGCTATTCAACATCAGATGTGAAATAGACCTCGCTAAGTTCAGTTTCACTTCTTCAATATTCCACGGCTCTTCGATCATTGGATCGTAGAAAAAATCTTCAGTTTTTTCCTTAGGTTTGTTGTACACGAATTTGTTACTGCTAACTTTGTTGCGTTCAAGTTTTACACCACATGTCTTGAATATGCCAGCGTATGTTGCTATTTCGAATATGAATTGGGCAAGTAGCAGACCCCAGAAGACGTTGACTATGTGAACGGTGTCCCATGTCTTTATGTCTTGGAAGGGCGAGTGTAGTGTTGAAGTGGCTACTCTGTAGCAGAAGATGCAAGCTGTCGCGACGATGGTTAGTGCTGACTGGAACTGCATGGTGTTGTTTGTGTATCGGAGGTTGTAGAGGCATATTCCCAATGTTGCAAAGGTACCTGAAAATAAATACACGGGTAACATAAATAATGCTATCATTTTAAATTTCGAAGTATGTTGGTCAGCTATTACAAATAGTCATATTTAAGTTAATAGGTTTTAGAAGATCTTGAAATAATGCTAGAATCGAAAAACCTATCCATTCCAAATTTGTGACCTGATTTTAAGTTTCCGTATGTTCTTTTTTATCTAAAACTAAAAAAATAGAGGTATTGTTTGCTATATGAAAAATAATAGCTAAATCACCGGGAATCCTGAATGCTACGCATGTTAGCATTCAGTACTCGTGACGACTAATGTGGATAGGACAATCATAATGGCGTTTAGACTAATGATGCCAATATAGTACATTACTGCAGCGGCCAACAAAGGAGGCATTGATGGACGAACGTGTAAATGTGGGCTAAGGCGAAGCCGAGGCACACATACGTAAGTCCATCAATGCCTAGTTGTGGCCAAGGCTTGTATAGTGCTTTTCTCAAATAATGCGCGGAAATTAAAACAAAGTAGGCAGAATTTTTATTTGAAGACAGTTGTTAAATGTACAATTTATGAATTTTAAAGTGGACTTTCCGGGGATTATGTTGGTTTGGGATAATTCTAAAGAGGTGAAGGTGAAGAATTTCAGGTGGCGTTGAATAAGTTCATCACACTCATTGTCTTCACTTGAACTCATTTTGTCGAAACAATAATTACTTTTCAAAATCAATGACTATCAACAAACAACAATAAAATTGTCCGCGTTAAAGTGTTCATTTGTTTTTTTTTTCAATAAACAGCGTTCTATTTGCAAGCCAGATCGAAATTTAAATAAAACCTTTGATAAGTTACCTCCATGGTTGCCATGCTTCGAAGTAAAAGATCGTTCCACTTTTAAATTACACGACAGATATGAGTTTACTATGCAATTTATTTGGCCGCTAGACACGACAGATATAGATTTTGATACATTTTTTGCCGGCCGCTGCGCGCATGTATTTGGGCAGTACAGTAATTTCGATTTATCTCGAAGAAGTTTGTCAAAACAATGCTCACATTTCCAAGCATGTTTGAGAAAATAAAATATCGCTGTTATTGGGTAGAACTTTTGAACTTTCGGAATAAACCTATTGCCGTAGTTACACCAATGCACACATTACAACGTTCAAAGAGAGGTACTTTTAACATACTTTTGCTACTTTTATATGGAAGTCATTTTGAATCTGCCATTTTAGATTTTTAACAGCTGTCACACCTTATTTAAACAAAATCTTGACTTACCGATGACTAGATGAAGCTGTAAATAGAATACATTCTCTGGAGCATTCAACCAATCCGCTGTGTCTGGGAGAAACAACCACCTGTCTCCTGTCTGGTTCATTGTTCGTAGATACCTAGTGTTAAAACATTCTACATAAATAATTATTTATTAATATCATTCAGAGTTTGTTAGTTCAGCCGAGGTCAGTTATAGGGATGTAGAAATTTGCTATAGATAAATTTATATTCATAAATGTGATTTTTTCAGACTTAACAGTGCAAACTAGATACTAGCACTTTGAAATGAGAGCACACCACAGAATGCATATTATTAGAACACATTGTATCACCAAAGGATTAGTCAGGCAGATGTGTGTGACACACACCTTTCGCCGTATAGGTTTTGTTCCTGTTGTGAAATGACAAGAGGTGTTCCAAGAGTTATCTAGCTATCTGGCGGCCAGCGTGCACAGTTTAAAATGCCGGACTTTTAATGAAAATTAATTATTCAGAATAAAATAAGTGTTATGTGTCCGAGATCTTATATTTTGAATCGACGCTTTACGCTACTACCTACCAACGAGGCGAGTATGTGTATAAAATATAAACATAGACAATGGTCAATATGTTTTACAATTTTTGAAATTTGCATCTTTGTGTTTACAATATAAATGGTTTTGAAGTGGTTATGAACCACTTTCTCACCTTATTTAGTCAGCAAAAACAGTAAAGTTAGTTTATGTATCTCCAAAGTTACGCAAAATTTTATATTGCAAGCTTTTTAGAAATACTATGCCAAATGTACGCCCTGGGACCTTGTATTTAAGATTCATCTACCTGGACCAATGAGGCATATCGTTGAAATATCATTATTTCGTGTTCGAGTGCTGGAATATTTTGATGGGAATATTGTTTGATCAATACAATAGAATAGAAGCTAGTATAAGAAATCAATGACAATCCGGATAACTCTGGCAATACGGGGGATCGATAATTCATAAATAGGTTTTTAAGAAATGAATAGTCAGCTAGCTCGTTCAGATGGGGGTGTAAAGCATGTAAAGGCATATAACTCACCTGTGTAAAGCAATAAGCAGCACCCACTTCGGCACAATCCCCAATCCAACAGCACTCATTTTCTGCTCCAACTCCGGTTTCTCCTGCACCTCAGTCGCACCTATCAGCTTCTTACTCATATACATAATCACCAGCACCAACGTCCTTATCAACACAAAAAACATAAGAGTATTCCAGAAGAAATACCAAGTCATATGCTCCTCTTCAATAAAACTTGTACCGAAGAACGACCAAGAATGAAATAGGGTCCCAATAATCAAGAGATAATCTATTGTGTTTAGCTCTCGTAGGGTGGATAAGTCTTTGATTCGTTCAAACGAGGTTTTCACTATGAAGTATGTTGTTGATAACGTACAAGCTATTAGTAAGAATGCTGAGCCCCAAAGGGGGTCGAATGAGCACAGTTTGCTTTTGGTTTCTGTTATGAAACATGATGTGACTAGTATAAAGGAGAATATAATTAATATGACGAAAAATGCTAGTATACTGCCGGCGTTGGATTTGGGGTAACCGTGACGAGTGATGCTGGTCTTCCTTTGGTTCTCCGGTTGTAGAGAGTATAGGGTTATGCAGATGAGTGATGTCACTATCTGTGAACAATATAACACTTATGAAGACTATATTTCTAAACTTTCTATTGTAAAGGTTATCCGCAAAATAATGTTATAATTATAATTTAATTTCATAATTTATTTATTTCTTTGTTACAAATATGTTTTCCTTAATTATCTTAAAACTATTCTAAAACTAGACAATGTTTGCAATTTTAAGAAAGATAATATCAATAACTCTAGCTCTCACTGTAGGATTCCCTGTGTTTATGAGAGCTAGTTCACTCCATTAGGGTCTAAGTTAACTTTTTAAAATATTTTTTAAGTAAAAATTACTCCAATTTCCAACACTTGATTATGCTAAATTACCTAATGCAATATTTTTTTACCGGACTCTCAAAAAGGAGGAGAGTCTCAAGTCGACTGTATTTTATTTTTTTGTTTGTTGGGAATTCTCATAATGAACTAATTTTGATGTTTTTATTTTGTTTGGTAGGTTATAAAAATCTCCAATTAAAAAAAAGGTCCCATATAAATTTCATCCAAAATCGATTGAGTATGTAGTTTTTACGTTATAGTCAATTAACTGCAAAATCTATTTGCCGACCAGGATGATATCTTGCTTATTTGAAATAAGATCAAAAATGTAATGAATATTAAAGTAGTGCTCATATTTTTCTTCGTATCGCGTTAAGACCTCAAAATCTATAATAAAATATTTGATCGAAGCAGAATCGCACTTTCATTTGTAATATTAATAGTAAGTTTGAGTGATATATGTTACTTACAAAGTAAAGCAGCAGAATGGCAACACCAAGCGCAAACAGATCGAAATTAGCTGTGGTTTCGTTCAGGTATTTGGACATTTCTTCAAGTGATTCCTCGTAAAACTCTTTGGATATCTTGGCGGCGCTCTGCTGGCCGGTAGCTAGATAGTGAGCAAATTGCTTCTCAGCTCGTTTGAATTGTTTGTAGAATTCTGAAAACAATGGTTAACATGGAAGTGTGAAGGACGATGCATCATGTTTTAAAATTCTAGAGGACCAACCTGTGCATATACAACTGGAGTATGTAATAATACTAATAAAGCCATTTATTCAGACACTACAATTTTTTATATATATATATATTACAGTAACATATATATATTAATGTATATATATATATATATAAATTTTGGGAAAAAAAATTTTTTTTTCGTGTTTTTATGTGTTTTTGGCCGAATAAGTACGAGGCCCATCTAATGTTAAAAGTCTCTTGTGCCTGTAACGTAATTTATTATTTAATATTTTTTATTACTTTGCTCGACGTAAATATTCAAAACTCTATTCAAAGGGAGCAAGGTCCAGTGTCACCGCGGTGAACGCTCTTGTCTCGGAGTAGGCATTAAAACACAAACCAAAAAAATATACCTCAAAATGTTTGTTAGGACTAGCAGAAGTCAACCCTAAGAGGTTGTTAGCATATTACCAATAACCCTGTATATATATATATATATATATATATATATAAAAAGTAACAATTATGGTATTAATAATATTATTGAAATACTATGACATCAAAATGCAAAATCTTATGTGTTTGTTTGCATTGACCTTCATAAGAGCGTCGTAGACGCCTAAATTGAATAAATGAATTTGAATTTGCTGTTTGGCAAAGGCCTCCCCCGTCAACTTCCAGTGTTCCCCGTTCCTATGCTAGTCATGACCATTTCTCCAGCCATCTTTACAATCTCGTCTTCCCACCTTTTGTATTGTCTGCCCTGTTTCCGGTTTTACCTAACCAGGGCACCAAGTTGTAACCGGTTTGCAGGAATATGTAAAGAAGTGTAATTCTCATACAGTTGACGCTTTCATTTCGCTCTCATCAAGATCACAATTAACATAATCAATGTGTTACAATTTTAACAAAAGACCGCCATCAAGCTGGAAATATTCTAAAACAAAAATATCATCATTCATTTTACAATCGACAAGTGAAAATGAGAACATCATCAATGTAGTCAAAGCCAATTAACGCAAGCACGCGGCGGGATTTGAACCATGGACCTGCTGCATGGCAGTCTATAGCCATTGCCACTGAGCTATCACTGCGTCATCAGCGGTGCTTGAATTAACCTAATATTGGTGCATGGTTCACTATAATAGATATGTATATTGATTAGGTACCTGTATCAATGGGAAGTTGTTGCCGCGCATTATGCCTCGCTATAACGTGCAGTAGGTACAGATGTTGTCTTGTATCACCGGGCAGTAGTGCAGGCAGGAATCTACCGGTACTGTCACCCGGCGGTGGTGCGTTCAGTAGCCACGATATTGTCGGTGCGAGGTCTACTTGGGCTACTGTAGGACCTGGGCCGGCTCTGAAATACATATGATTGTGAAATGTTAACTATAAAATTTAGTAAGATTTGTGGATTCATTGGAAAGAAGTTTTATACGGTACAATACGAAAATTATTGACACCAGACTAACAATAGAAACAATACATGGAGTAGTTAGCTTAAGTAGGTCCAGTAGGCGGTCTTATCGTTTACAGCGATGTCTTCCAGGCAACCTTTGCATGGAAAAAAGTAAATCTCAAAAATATGGTTTTAATAATCATTTTAGAGCACTAAATTGATCACGATATAATTATTAACAGAATACTGATATTTGAAAATTATTCAGTGAGATTTTATGACCCTAACACAAGTTATTTTAATGAAGATAAACTTATATATATTTAACGATAATTCCTTTAGAACTGCCAGCTTAGATAGGTCGACGACGTGACGTCAGAACCGGCACGTAAACGAGCATGCACATTTTTACTTCTACGCGAGACATCATCTCCTTATGATGGTACTTCAGTCCAAGTGCTAGATGAAATGGGTAATAATAGATTTCCGAAATGTTATAGCAGAATCTATTTATATGAACATACAAATCTACTAAAATTTTGTTAAGGTGGTATACAGTACAAGCATGTGGCAGGAAATTCAAAATTGAAACAGTCATATCGCGCTTGCAGTTAGTTCTGGAACCATCCTACATAATATGGTATCATGACTTTAGATAAGATTGCTCGTATTATATTGAAAACCAATACGTAGATAGCCCTTTAGCCTTCATATATATTAACAATTTCATTTCATTTTATTTAAATCTGATAGGCTAGCCATTCACCACAATCTCACCTGATTGTAAGTGATCACGTGGTCGAAGATATTGTTCAGGCTAACCTAGAATTAATGGCTCTGAAGGACAGCTGCCGGATCACACTTTAGGTGCTTGGAGACAGTTATTCTATTTGAGGGTGGTACTGACCGGGACCGGCCACGGCTTAACGTGCCCTCCGAAGCACGGAAGCGCTCAGTAGTAATATCACTAGCGATCCAAGTCATGACCGTGGCGGTCGTTGCGTACCTGAGCTGATCGGTTAAAAACAGCTAAGCGAACGTCGCTACGAGCTCTTCTTAATAAGTATTGAAAATATATACTAGATATTTTAAAAAATCTTTTTACGAATCCTGCGTATTACGTAATTAAGTACAATTCTTACGACCTAAAAATAAAACAAAAACTAATGTTTAAATATGGAATACCCAGCCATAGACATTAGTGTTCACCTTAAATCTGCTTCAGGTGCGCACGAGAGTCATCTGAATTGTTAGATCCCGTTCTAACCCTGGTCCAGACCAGATCATCAGGCTTTTCTGACAAACCGGCCGACATTTCATATCAGATGACCATAGACTTACTTAATCAGTAATCAGTACTATAATATTATAAATGCGAAAGTAACTCTGTCTGTCTGTTACGCTTTCACGCCAAAACTACTGGACCGATTTGAATGAAATTTTGTATGGAAATAGTTAGAGACCCGGGAAAAAACATAGGATAGTTTTTATCCAACTGCGCAAAAAGAGGTTAATGTTTTTGCGCGATAACCGACATGCGCGCGGGCGGAGCCGCGCCCGGAAAGCTAGTAATATTATAAATGCGAAAGTAACTCTGTCTGTCTGTCTGTTACGCTTTCACGCCAAAACTACTGGACCGATTTGAATGAAATTTGGTATGGAAATAGTTTGAGACCCGGGAAAAAACATAGGATAGTTTTTATCCAACTGCGCAAAAAGAGGTTAATGTGCGTTAATTGCGCGATAACCGACACACGCGCGGGCGGAGCCGCGCCCGGAAAGCTAGTTTTTTATAAAACTGTCTACGCCCTTTCATGAAGATACTGTTGTGACTAATCTTTTTTCTAATATTTATGGCTCAGCTGTATATACTTACGGATGCGGACACTCGAAATCTGAGCTCTTGGCAACAACAAGCGGCACCAAAACTTCAGCAGGCGTAGCTCCGCCGTGTCCGCCCGCGTCCCGCATGCCGTGGTCACCGCAAATGAACAATACTCCGTCCCGGCCCTGTGATTACAACTCAATAAACGATCCTCCTAATATCTGATTCATATTTTGTCCATATTTTGAAGAAGCGATAGCCGAAAGATAAAGCTGCCACTACCATCCCGCAGGTTCAAAATCATTCATTCAATTTACGTCTACGCTACGACGCTCTTATGAAGTTCAATTATAAATTTTAATATTTAAATATTCCTGCTGCGCCTGCAAAAAGAAGTATATACTTCGTAATTTTAAAAATAATTCGATGTTGCTAAGTTAAATAATTATTGAAGTTAATATACACATGAGTAAAAATATTCAATTTATTCTTTGCTTTTAAGATACTTCTGTGTACATTAAGAGAAACAGAAGATTTCGGCACAATTTTGAAAATTACGAAGTGTATACTTCTTATTGCAGGCGACTGTACTAAATAATAATAATAATAAATGTTATTGCAGACAACATGATCCATTTTAGTTACACCTTAGAATTACGTTAGTACTTAATAACTAAAAGTGAGTTTGTCCTCTGAATGAGTTTAAATACGAGAAGACAATTATACTTTTCGTCTTTTGCGTTTAAGATGCTGTTTCGGCTAGAGAGTAGTCTGTTCAGCAGCGACGCTGTTTTTTACTGCCACGTTAAGCAATAAAATTTATAGAGCCACTGCGAGAAGAAGGTTCACGGTTCGATCCCCACCGCTGGTTTTTTTTTTATGCCTGATAAGTTAGCCTTTGACCATTATGTCACCTGATGGTAAGTGATGATGTGGTCGAGGATGTTGTTCAGACTAACCTAGAGCTACTGGCTCTCAAGGACAGCTGCCGGAACACACCGTTAGGTGTTCGACAGATTTTCTTGACCTTCACCGCATGATGGAAGGGTATGTTGCGAATGCTCCTCTGGCTAGCTACCATCCTCAAGTTGAAAATCTGTCGCTAAGAACCTAGCAGTGTGTTCCGGCAGCTGTCCTTGAGAGCTGGTAAATTACAGGCACATGGAACTTAATAGCTGTATTTGCCTCAGGGTGATGGGCGCATTGCAGTTCGTCACCTATGACGAAATGCATCTGTTGTAGGCAAAGGGTACCGGTGGGCTCCGTGCGTGTTCCAGCAGAAACCCATAAAAAGGTAGAATTAAATTTGGATGGAGTTCACCTGCCCATAGATACGCCCATTGCTACATGTGGGTGTCGTAAGAGGCGACTAAAGGTATAATACCGGAAGATGGGCAGCGGCGCCTTCTGAGGAAGTGATATCTTAAACTCCGAGCCCCAAGACGCCTGCCAAGCATGGGGATTATGGCAAACCTCCCGTAAGGAAGAGTGTGTTCAGCAGTGGACTATCCGGCTGATACAGTATAGTATCCTGATTTTAAAACTCGCGCGTCGTAATCTCTTTCTGGTACGAATGCGTCCTACCTCTGACGAAAACATTAACTAGCGCCAGACATTGCTAGACAAATTTCCGACCTTAAATCAAGCTATCACGAGCGAAAATCCGTTATCATAAAATAAAGATTATATACCCAAGCCTGCATAGCAGTAAAGATCTTCTTCACAACGGCATCCATTTCCAAAAGCTTCGGTTTGATCTTGGCACTGCGCGCTCCTTCCAAATGTCCTATGTGGTCCAGTCCTAAGTAGTGGAGCACAAGGAAATCGAACGACGGTTTTTTACTCTCATCTGGCTTAAGGACGTCGTCGAGATGTCGCGTCACGTTGTTGTCTACCTGAAATAGACGTTTAATTTTATATGATACCATAATAGATTTATTTTAGCCTGATAGCTTTAATTGTGTAACACAATTTGCAATACAAGTACAATGCGATTAAAATAAGAATAGGACCGGCCCAGCGCCATTTTGTGACGTGAAAACTAGATTTTGGTACAATGTGCTAAAAAATTTAACAAAAATTATTAAATTGCAGTCAGTTTTTTATGTTTTTTATTAATTTATACTTGTTTTATCGTACATTTTTTGCACACTGTACCAAAATCTAGTTTTGACGTCACAACATGGCGCTCGGCCTATCCTATTCTTATTTTAATCGCATTGTATACAGTTCTCACCTCGGTATAATCAGTCACATAAAAAGAAGTAGTGCCGTCATACTCAGTCCAGAGTCCCGGGAATAGTCTGAGCCACGTGTCGTCACCGTACATGACTGAGCGACGCCCTCTAGCGGCTGCGACGCGCAACACGCTGTCACCTCGGACAGCCGGCGCGCCGAAGTTAAGTGCCACATCGGCGAACGTAGACACACTTCCAGTCATCATAGCCTGTACAAGGTACAAAAAATCAATAGTAAATTAAATTGATCCAAAAATGCGAAAATTCAATCAGGTTAGTCAAACAATACAAGATTAAAAGCGATGAAGTATATGGAATAGACCCAATTCATTTACACGTGTAGTATAGCATTCGTAGGCGTTTTTATTATATTAAATGTAAGATGAATGAGCGTAAGCGGCTGCTATTGCCTCTACCTATAATGCTGTGGTTACACCTGTGTTAGGTTAGCTATATAGCCGATAATGATAGCTATTAACAATATATTCTCTCAAGTGTGGCCACGATAGTTGCTATATTATTTTAAAAGCGTTGTAGTGCCTGTAAACCCGTAGTTAAGGGGGGGGGGGGGGTGTTCTGTGGGAATTCAAAAACTTTGTAGCTAAAAAATGTACTAGTGTTACTTTGGTGAACGTACACCTAGACTTGCGGAAGGAGTCACACTCGCCGCAGTCAGCGAATTCATCCAGAATTGCAATGTCACGTCCCTATGTGCGCCGTACTACCCGCATTTATACAAGAATTTGATTACTGCAGCGTGTGTTCACCTTGACGTGGCGCTTTCCATACAACCGCAGTGTCGTCATATTTAAAATACTAAGGGCCCGTTTCAGAATGTCCTAATAAAGTTTCGGATTGCTATGCAACATATAAAATAACCGAATGATAAAAATGACAGTTAATATGCAGCGCGTTTCTAGCTTTAACCGATGGACAGGCTAAATCGATGACTGTGAAACGCAAAGATAGTGTTTTATTTATGAAATATATTCTAGGTAGTAAAACCGGAACTTACTCGAACATTCTGAAACAGGCCCTAAGTGTTCAAACTCAGTAAAACTTTGCAAGGTTTTTGTTATTTATTCGGAAGAAATAAAAGAAAATTGTTTACGAGCGTCATTTTTTTACAACTGTCAATAGAGTAACAAATCGTCAAGTACCGTAAATGCAATCGCGGAAACGGTTAGATTAATTTCTCTTTGCCGTGCACTTATATTAACCAATAGCATAAACATGCAATTCGCAGCATGCGATATACACAAAGTTGCTGAACATACTCGTAATATACGCTGTTGTATGTATCCGGTAGAAAAAGATGATATTAAAAATATACTTTATTGTTATTCAGAAAATCAGACATTATATGGGTATGATTTCAAGAGATATCTTAAGATGCTGAGCTGTTTGTGTTTGAGTCTTTGGTGTACCTTTATGTCAGTAGTACCATTGCCTAGTTCCATTGATGGCACAAGTGACACAGCTTGGTATCCTCAGTCTCAGATATTCCCCCGTAATTGTAACCGATAATGATGGAACTTGCGATACTACTTTATATTTTGGTTTATAATGGTACTAATCATTAAAAAATAGTCAGGAAGGATATCAAATGGAAAAAAAAGTAAACCAAAACTTCTCCGCTAATAAGGCAAATAAAATAAAAATGTACAACTAACGGCGTAATTTTTCTAAAATAGCATTTGAATAAATAATTCATAAAGTGGGTACAATAAGGAATCTTACTGCCCTTAATTTACGATATGTATTTCGAGTTTGTTTAGTAGTACATGGAAACCTTTGATGCTACCATTGATGGTAGTTACTAGCGATATAGCTTGATTCTTGATGTTAATACAGATCCCAAATTAGTATCAGTAGTACTATTGATGGTACTGAGGAGACAAAGTTTTGACACTTGTGCCATCAATGGAACTAGTCAATGGTACTACTGACATAAAGGACTCGCTGTCTGCTGATACCACCGCCAGTTTCAGGCCTCAAGCTTCATGAGCTACTGCTCTGCATCTGTATGTAAAATCTCAGCATCTAACTCGATAAGTATATTGAGTTGGTCCAAAGATGCTGATTCTAGAGAGCGGAATTTTTGATATGCTGTTAATAAGTGTTTATTAATTAGTGACGAGTTATTAAGAGATTAACGATGTATTGAGAGCTTTCCAGCCATTGCTTTAAAGACCACGAATAAGTAGTATCAGTTTACGGACCTCAGAATATCGACAAACACTCTGAACGTTTCTGTTGAATGCCGAAGTTAGTTTTTAGCGTTGACCTAAATATACTAGACGCGACATCTCAAATGAGGATAGTCGAGCAGTGCAAGTATACTGGCCGGCATACTCTCCCCCACACGCAGTTGGGCACTTGTAAAAATTACACGCGCTTTACGTTCGAATATTGTGTATTATCAATTGTATATTTTGAATACACAATTTTCGAACGAAAAGCGCGTGTAATCTCTACGAGTGCCCAACTGCGTGTGGGGGAGAGTATGCAGGCCAGCATACTTGCACCGGTCGACTATCCTTGTTTGAGATGTAGCGTCTAGTATATATACGTCAATGGTTTTTAGGTGACTTATTATTCATCCCAAATCAAACGATACCTCATTATTTTGAGTTTGTGTTAAATAGAGTAGCAAGTCAACGTATTGTAATTTCTACTATGCTACATGAATAGAATAGAATTTATTATTACTGCTTGTACATTACACTATTTAAATCAGAAAATATATACGTACGTACATCTTCGACTCGTCATCACATATTATGATCATTTTGCGTGCTATCCCACATGTGGATGTGCATGCTACTAAACGTATCGATTCATTATAGGTAGGTAAGTAGGTATCTTTTGAATTCGTCGTTGCGCTTGTATCAATCGTAAGTTGTTAGAGAACTCCGACACTTTTAATACCTAGTAAAGTTAAATAAATAACGTGGTTTTTACACTTTTTTGCGAAGCAGGACGTCAATGCGGGCGTCCCGAGTTTACCTTGAAAAATAACACTGGGTTTGGGCGAAACTGCCGCCGGAGCTATCTAAATAAATCAACAATTTGTTAGTCAAATCTGTTGTTACATTGATTTCTGAAAACACTGTTACAATCATTGAAAATAGCTTGATTTTATTAAATAATAAATATTACATTATTTACTGTAGGCTCCAAACCTAATCTAATCTATGCTCAAACTATACAAGGTCTGTTATATAACTTACACTAGAGTTATCCCATAAAATATTTTCTAACCTTACAAGCTCGGAAAAGTGTTATATATCACTCGAAATCTGGAAAGTAGTTGGAAGTCTACGTTTTATTCGCTACCGCGTAAAAGGTTTTTATAATATCTATAAAAGTTCCAGAAAAATGAATTTACATTATATAATATTACAAATATAGATTTTTTATGATAAATTAACGCAAATTTACTACATAGGTTCAGTTATTTTTCTTGCACCTAGCATTTTCCTCGATGTAGTGAGGTGAAAAATTGTTTGTTACGGCAAAGTCATCGGCAAAGTTATTTTGTATCTCGTACCTATTTTTGGAACCTCTCACTTTGCTCATGGATCAATTCTAGAATCCTTCTCTTCCTCAGGTTTCAATAAAAGTACTCGCGCCAACTAACATCTTTGCAGCCTTGCATAGGCTATTATTATTATTATGTTGATAGCGAAAGGCAGATATTAAGGCCGACCTCATATGCGTGGTAAGACGGTGATTTACCATTATATTAAGATACAGTTGGTGGGTACCCTATTAAAATGAGTTAAGTGTGGATTTATATACAACAAATAAAGCAAGCTGAAGCTTGCCACATAATTTACGTAATTCAGGTATGTGGTAACAGCTGTTATGTGTTCCGTCGGACGGCGGCGACGCGGTTGAATGGTTAGGAGTGATATTGCAGACATATTTTCATGAGTGCTGAGTTGAATGGCCTGAGAGATCCGGTAGCCTTCTGATTATCATTAACTACCTGCGACGCGTAGACAGTGATTAAAAGTACCATACGTTAATCCAGGATCTAAACTATCTTTATACACCAAGTTTTATCCTAATCAGTTCAGCCGTTTCAATATGAAGGTATAACAAACATACACACTCACAAACTTTCACATTAAGTGTCATACAATATATTTCATTCCATTTACATAAAACTGAAACGTTTTGGATTCCTATTCTATAAATATTACTTAGGTGAAATCCTTGTCGGAAATCAAACATCTTCGGCGATTGCAGAAAATACTGACAGACTGATGCACTTCAAAAACCCAACAGTATAATATTCTGTCTGACAAAAGTGGCCCCAATTGTATTAGTCTAATTTAGTACTAAAAAAATGGATTTTGAAATAGGGTTACAATTGTGTATGTCTTAAGTCTTAGGCCGGGACTCCACCAGAGCAGAGATGTGCGATGTGCTGTGCGAGAAGAGATGTTTTTCAGCTCGGGGGACTTCACCAAAGCGGCGATGTGTGCTGTGCCAGAAGAAATTTTTTTCAGTCTGAGTGCGAGGCGTTGTTTGCCCAGTACGTATTCTGACTCTGACACGATAGGTAGACGATGTCGCTATTATTACAAAAAACTATCTTCTTTTACTTGAACTTTTTCGTCTTTTTCTTTGACCACGCTCACTGCACGCCGCTCACATCTCTCGTCTCCACTGCGCGTCGTCCGCGCTCAGCTCACATCTCTGCTTCCATCGCGCCATACAAATATTACACATCTCCGCACAGCGATCTCCACTTAAGCTGAGTGGAGAGGAGATGTGTCAATAACACAATTCTATTGGTTGTCTAAAAAAACGTCTCCTCTCTGCTTGTCTTGTCTCCGCTTTGGTGGAGTCCCGGCCTTAACCTTTGTTTTTTTGTAATACTTTTTGTTAAATACTACTTTTTGTGAAGTAACAGATGTTTGGCTACAACCAAAGTTATAGTTTGCTGATGGGGTGATTGTGTAGTCTACTGCTATCATTTGCACTTATACAACTCTGTAATTATGTAAGAATTTTATCACTTACCATGTTATTTGCATTGAAATGTATTGATTTTTTTTTTATGACACATAGTATTTATTTTAGCTTTGTTTATATGGAAGATTGTATTATATAAAAATGTATTTATAAATAAAATCAAATCATGTGTGAGCGTTACCCTTTGAAAAAGCCGGCTATCATAGAGAAGTGGTACTAGTCATTTGCTTTGGGATGAATTATTGATGACCAAAAATAGAAAATTATCAAAAATTTTATTCTGAAAGCTTAGGTGCAGATGCTAATTTTGAAACTGCAAAATGCACTATCATCTAAAAACAAATGCACTATGAAAGAGCTCTTGCTTTGTATGATGCTATTGACACATCACAAGCTGGTTAAAATGCTGGTATCTTACAGGTGCTGACCTACTTAACAAGATATGCCTCATAAAACTTTTCATGATGAGGTATTTCAATTCAACACATACTAACTTTCTACAGAAAAAAAGAAAATTGACTTCTTCATACTAACACGCATTCATATAATATGTTATTAACATATAATATGATTTATATATCACTTACTTCTAAACTTGATTTGAGTAATGAAGTGAGGCAGAATGCAATGATATGGAAGCAAATCAAACACAACACCAAAGAAAAAACTAAATGTTACAATCAGGCATGTTCAGTTGGGCAAAAGAAAGATATAAAAATATAGGGACCATGAAATGTTATAAAACATTGGTTGTAAGAAGTTTTTTCTTTGGCTATATCCCACAAGCAGATAAAAAATAATTACAAAAAGTGACACTTGCAAATATATCCCGCCAGAAGTTTATGGTGCGTCTCCACTGTGCCTTTTCCCTCTTACGTTCTGGTGACTGTACATAAGAAATTGCATAAATACATATACATTCTGGATAATGTTTTTCTTTGGTACTGTGATTGCATAATGAAATGGACAACAGTACATGTTTCAGAAATCAGTAAAAAGTTTATAAATACTAGTACAATTAATACAATATTGAAGCATTAACATTGCTAGAGTAGATAATATTAGTTTCAGCCATAGATTTGACTTACTGTATTGGTGCTCTTTCATATAATACAAAACTTTCATTGAATTTCAAGCATGCACAGGGAACTCGCAAACAAAAAATTGCAGTATAGTATATGTTCTTAGAGAATATAAGGCCATATTTTGGTATTAGAGTTCCTTGGGATATCAGTGGACTTACAATGTCCAATACCCTAATAGACCAACTACTTATATGCTGCCATTAAAATCTTTATTAAATCAAAATCTATACAGGTACACATGCTTTGTACTTAGAATACCAACCTAAGATTGTGTTTATTGGAGTGAATCATTTGCATAAATTGATAAATTAAAAGGATCATACCTTTATCCTAGGCATGGTAACTGTAGGAGGTTCTGCAACAGACACATAAATACATGCCGATTTGTTCTTTAGCAGCTGTCCTGTATAAGGCATATACTCTTCTGTCACAAAATCATACCGTAACCCATCTATCACCATTAGAATGACACTGTTTTCTCCTGCATCATAAACTTGGTGGCCATCAATACTAAAATAAAAAATGTTATTTATGGTTTACTGACATCTACACGAAATAAAGTGTAGATTACATTCTAAGAAGAAGATATGAAACAATAGTGTTCTTCAAATTACAACAATAATGGTTGGTAAATAATATCCACGTAAAATAAAAAATTACATGAAATAAATTGATTCTTTTGTCAGTTTGGGATATCTGTACTTTTGAGTAGTCTAGCCAAACTTGATGCACATTATTAATCAATGAATATAAGGATACTTTATAGCTTCTTCCACATTACAATACAACATAAACATTTAGTAAGATAGTTAGGTTAGTATGTTAATAAAATAAAAGGGTGTATTGGGCCACTGTTCAACATAATGGTTAGATAAGATATAATAAATAAATAATGGTACAGCTGTGGTCTTGTAATGTTCAAGTTGGGCCATGCTGCATTATCGTAGTTATATTAAATTCACTGTGAAAAATGTAGTAAAGTTTGTTAACACATCCATTGTCATTATTTTGTTCCCTCCGGTATAGTTTTTCCCTTGATGAACTACATAGTTTTCTCAAAATAGTGTGATAAACTAAATTCCCCACATGTAATACCTGTGTGTGAGAGTAATCTTTAAGGAGCAGCATCTGTTAGAGAGTTAGTGATTTTGATACAATAAGCCTTACCTGACACCATCAATGAAGTTGGGAAGATCATCCATATGTGCCAGCTTTCCAGAATGGTATTTTAGAGGGAAAAATCCAAACAGGAAGATCATTATGGCCCCAAGGGCCATAAACATCAGCCACAGACTGGTCCATCGGTGCTGCAGCCACGACAGCATGACAAGTAAATAACTAACTGAACATAGAGTAGTCCCAAAGCAGGAAGTGCCGACGGCTGCGCCGGTAACGTTTGTTCCCAACACACTTTCGCTATACCAATTCTTTATAGCACACGTGCAAGCAACTTCTTCACTCGAGGAAACAGCATTGTGCAATAGATGGCTATAATCTGATAGTTCTGATACGGCGAGCTAACTGGTAGGTATTCCATAGGTTTCGTATGTTTATCTATCACAACGGTGCGCGGCGCGTTGCCGATAAGTTAACGTCGTGGCCAATGAATCTCTTTTATGACTGTGAGACAAACATGTAAATAAAGGATTGAGTGATTGATTACAAAGGGAATTAATTTATAATATCTGGAAATTGGTTATGTACCAAATATACGATGTTAATATTGTTATCTAATGCAAATCAAAGATTGCAGAATTCAAATTTGAAATTGAAACAATACATAAACATGCATCACACAAGTTCGCACAACATAACATAACAATGACAATGACATTATGACAATACTGACAGTTGATAGTTTACTGAGACACATGGCCACGTTCTATGCCTCAGTGTAGTAGTTTCTCAACCTACTCGAATGTACGGAACAACATGGTTGTATAATAACCTCAAATATCGACATTGATATTAAAATAATTATCTTTTGGTATGTTATTTATTGTTTTCTTCCAGGCGCGGTACTAGCAAAAAATATACACGTTTTATGGTATTTGAAAAGCATAATACCACCGTTACCTGCAAAATTCAAATAATCACCGGTTGGGATGAGTACCGGTGACTAATCGGTGTTTCTATTAACTACCGGTTAATCCATTATTTGATGGGTAACAATTTCTGAACGCGCGATTCAGTCGCGATTAGGGTAGGGATGTAGGTATCTTTGTTCGATACTACTCATATGAATATCATAAAATGATAATATTAATTTAATCTCATCTCATTCGTACTATAAATGCGTTTTGCTTCTATTAACCTACACGGGAAAACAATATTACCCCATTGAGCTCTCGTCTTTTTATGCTACCCAAAAAAACACTTGTTCTCGGTAAGTATTTTGATGACAATCAAACCATTTATTTTTCCTTGGAATGCATTCAAAAATATTTTATATAATCTCATTCGGTAATATTCTAAGTATGAAATGAAATACAGACTTTTATTAGCATATTTTATTTTTATACTTCTTTAAGAATATTAAAAAATTGAAAGCATTATTCTCCTAGCAAAACAATGCTTTAAAACATATTTTTAATTACCTATTAAAATACAATGTGTCTCGACCAAGGAGGTTTCAATTCAATTTATATACACATTATCTGTGGTGAGGGCGCTGCGCCCTGGTTCCGAGCCAATAGACCAAAAACAGACTTTTTTCTTTTCCCAGAAAAATCAAGAAAAGCTTATAGCCATGAGATTAAATAAAGTAGTGTATGCAACTATTAAAAAACTCAGCAGCTAATGCAGGTATTAAAACACTAGTGTAATCTTATTTTGAAACTCGCCTGCGATCGTTTCAAAAAACTACACTCATGTTTGAATACCCTCTATTATATGACAGTTGCATTAACTACTATTATTGGTCACATTAACTTCGATCGGATGTCAAGTACTTTCTGTGCATCAGTAATAAAATATACTGACTATCCGGAGAACAACCGGAGAAACACCGGTTATTCAATAAAATCTCCGCTAAATCTCCGGAGGCTGAAATTGCCTCCGGTACACACCTCTATTGTGAACGACGTTAGATTGAGCACTCCGAGTGCGCTCTAACCAAGATTCGGAACGAGCTTTAGTGTTGCCAGGACTCGTTTATCAAGACGAACGTACGGTAAATCAAACTTTAACATTTTTCAACCAACGAATGAAAGAAAACTCAGTAAATTGAGAGTCGGACTTACAAACCAAGGAACACTGGACAATACTAGCCTTACTAATAAAGCTTCAATAACTGAGTATAGGTACACGATGTGGAACTCATAAACTAGCGAATAAAAATATTTTTGGCATAAAGGTTATATACAGCTGATATACAGTGATCGAAGGTTGTACCAAAAAGAGGCTAGTCATTCGTGTATACAGCCGGGGATACTTTTTTGAAGGGTTTTTAATGCGTCAAGATGGCTACTTTCACTACTATCAGCTGATAAGTGCATTGTCTGGATACGAATGGCACTCTGTAAGTCTTAATCATCACGTGTTAAACTCCATGAAATTTTGCATGCATGTCTTTGAGTCCAAAATCTATGCTTCTGGTTTGTCAGTTTTCCGTAAAAATGTGTTAAACAAATATTAAAAAAAAAAAACGTTTTGTATGGGAATTCTGAATTTCACATTTGAGATGAATTACTTAGCATTCCATGGATTCACCGTGCGGGTGCCGGGTCCATAGCGTTGCAGAGGAAGAGGATAGAAGGGCCTGGGACTTGCAACCCAGGTGTAGGGTTGAGAGGCCTCTTTACAATTCATCAACGCTTCCCTTCCCGCTCAATCCTCCCCTATGTAACCAAATTTGGTAAGATCCTACAAAAGCCTTAGATACACGTTCTAGGATGGAAGTTACGGTTGTTCTTGGTAGGCCAAGGTCTTTAAGTACTCGTAGGTTATATAGGGATTTCGCTGGTTAATCCCTTGCTCCAACTTCTACAGCATATAAATTAACCTCATAACCGTTTTTAGTTAATTCATTTGTTAGGTCATAATATTTGTTTGTTTTTAATGTGTGGTCTTTAGGTATGTTTGTTTTCCACGACACAGTAAGTTCTATAAGTACTTGCGTTTTAGACTTTTTAGTACAGAAATATGTCTGTTCTGGAAGACGAAACACCAGCATCCTCAGGAATTTTGTATTGTTTTTCATAAGTGTCCATCAAAAGAGTCCAATCGGGAGCTGCGCCTTAGATGGAATAAGGCTTGGATTTAGATTTTGTAGATGACCCTTCTTTTATAAAACCGACGGCGACGTGTCGTTTGTTCGTGGTCGAACCTTTTTTTGCTCTAGCTACCGAGAGACTCACCGCTTCTCGTATGATTTCGAGGATTCTATCATGGCGACGTGAATAATGGCCCCTATCAAGGAGCACCTTGCATCCTACCAATAAGTGCCTTGCTGTACTGTACCTATCGCCTCCCGACAAATACCGCAAGACTTTTCGGTGGTTTTCCCCCACCTTACTAAATTACCTACTTTGGTTTGGGAGGGTCATCTGAAAGGCGTTTAGATAAAATTTTAATAAGGCAGGTGACCAATCGTATATCAAGGTATACGCCACTTTAACGGCAGAGGATACAAAATTCACGTATGGTTAGCCATTCGGTTTGCATTTCTAAGCTCATTGCATGTACTTTATAGCTATCATTTTCATCTTGTTGTAGAAAAGATTTTACAATGTCTTTATCCTCAACTTTCTTTTTCGACCCAAAACCCGCTTTGCTAGACTGTGCACCTATCATATATTGTTTGTCGAATTGAAGCCTCGAATCAAGGTCCGAGACACTTTTATCTTTTGGGAGAGATGCGACTATATCGTCTCGAGATTTTAATAAGACGTGCGTTTTGATAACTCTGAGGTGTTTATAGAGCTCCGATGGTTTCTTTAATTTCATCCCAAAATTAATTTGATCCCTTAATAAAGTCTGATATAGTAAAAGGGTCTGCCGAAAGTGTAATTGGGGCTTATTTACCATGACTTCAATGTCTTTATGACGTTAACATCCAGCTTTGTTAAAAGGGATTTTGTAATGTCGTAGGTATACTAAAAAGGCCAAGTCAGACGTGATGTTAAGTAGTTGTCATATATCCAAGCTTTTTTAATGTTACATTATTGGTTGTTGGTCCACCATACTAAGGTCTTTTAGAAAGTTATCGACAACTGCGTCTAGAGATGGTGTGCGTCCTTTGTGATCTATCTTCCTACCAAGAAATTTAAATGGCACAGCTTCTGCAATTGTGGAAACACATACTCCTCCTATCAAGAGGCCCGGGTCGTAAGAGGCAAATTTGGTATTCCGTCTACCCAGACACAGACAGTGGCATTTACTTGGTTTTATTCTCAACCCTTCAGTCCATGTGCAGAACTCATCCACTGCTCGTAAAAGTTCTATGTTTGTATGCTGAAAGGGATACGAAAACACCAGCCTTACTTAAAATGTATTCAGATAAATAAAGAATTTTAGTTACAGCACAGGGCACGATACAAGTGTAGCAAAAACATGCTCCTATCATACTATCCCTTCCACGCTCCAAGAGTTTGCCATACTGTTGAAAGGGACACCATGATTATATGAGCGGCGGCATGCTGATCAATAGGTGCATTTCTCCTTTAGTCGCTTATTACACCATTGAACAGGAGGATATGGAGCAGTCTTTTCTAAGGCCGGGAACTGATCAGCTGATCACAGAATATAGTGCTAAAATAGGCGAAGTAGTGTGACTACCTAGTAAAAAGAAGATGAAGGTAAGTACCTACGCATGAGTCATCAATTACGCTTATCTATAAATATACGACTGCAAAGACACACACCCACGCATTTCAGGTTATTGTCACCGGACCAGAATTAGCTTTTATTTTGTTTTTATACACTCATGATGACAATAAAACTATTTTTACCTACAACGCGTACTCAAGTTATTACAAATCTATTGAGTGTATCTCTGTGCGTATATGGGCAAGAAAGGGTTTATGAGGGCTATGAGTCTATTTAATTAGAGACAAGTATTTAAGTGACAATGTGGTCCAAGATGGAGCATGCCTGTCTAAGAATTCAATTTATATTATATGTTTGAGGTAATAAGGAGGCTGGCAAGTTGTATTTTTTTTTTGCAATTCGGCTTTGATCGTTTAACGTTCATAAATTAAAAATGGGATGTCGAAAATTAACTGAAGTCACGTTTTAGTGCGTCTTGTCTGTGTGATAATGGAGGGAGATGGGTAAATTAGATCAATCTATTCCATTGAAAACTTTTCACAAATTATCCTGTATAGGACTTAAAACCTGGCTAGCTTGAGAAGATTTTTGAGAGTAAAGCTTTTGAGAGTGAGGCTCATAAAATAAAACCTCATTTTCTTGAGACTTTTGTTTTATTCAATAAAAGATCCGCAATAGGATTTCTTTAATGAATGGACATGTTCTTTGTAGAGATTTACTTGTAGATGCTGTTGGGGCTTGAATCAACGAAGCCAAAGTTAAGGTAATTCACTTACCTAAAGTTTGCTAGAAATCACAGTAAAAGATATATGTGCTGGTTTGGCCATGTTGTAAGTAATATGAATAGATACGAGTAGACATATAACGAATCAAATGATCACTATGGAAAAAGGAAATAGAGGCTGATGTCGGCCGCAATCACGGTGACAGTTGGATATAACATCAAAGCAGCAAATTTTATAAGACCAGAGAGAAGATATGTTATTTTTATAGTTCTATATATAATTCATTAATTACTAATACTGTTTACTGATTGCCTAATACGTATCATTTGGCTTATGAAGTAGGTAATTTCTTGAAAGGTGTTCTGGAAAGATCCCGGCCCACCTGAATACTTTCGATGGATGAATGCTTCAGTTATTTCAGTTACCCTTAATATTTGAGTTCGGGTAACCAGCCGGTTCTTTTCTATGGGATTGTGACGGAACAATCTTGAGGCCCACCTGATGTTAAGCGGTAACCTCGCCTATAACAGATGTAGTTCACAAGAGAATAAATGCACTACGTCCATCATCATTATTCAGATACAAAATTATTAAGTCTCATGTGTCTCTATATTTTTCAATTCTGTTTTCACTTTTGCTAATCAGCGATTTCTTTTGCTAATAAGGTATCACTAACGATTGATGCCTTATGACATATTTATTTCCAATTCGGTCCTTCTTCGGACTTTCTAGTATAAACTTGCAGTAATTAACACGAAGGATTTGTGCTCTTTGGAGAGATATTGAGGTACCCATCGTGAAGCAAGCTTCCTTACTTTAAGATGTTTATACAAGATGGTGGATGTGATCCACTCTTCATTTCAGCCTGAATCTCTCGATGTCTAATGTGTTTATTCTCCCGCAATAGCCACACTACACTGATGTTATGTGCATGAGTTACTGCAATTGTACGTCAGCTGGGTCCTGGGTCTGGGATTAAGGTTAAGGTTCTCTCGTCCACATTTAAATTCAGGAAACAAATATATAACTGTTGCTAACGCAGGAGCAGATTCTCCAAAGGCAGCTTGTAAATTTTCCTGAGATTCCTATAACCACATAGCACAAAATGCTTTTTGCGACACGTCCATTACTGCAAACAAAAGAAGAGTGACAGATTTAGAAACTTTACAATATTTAAAATAGGAACTACACTATAGATGGTCTTTTTCACCAAATCGATTTGTATTGAAATTAGCCGTCCATTCAAAATAGTTTCAAGAAAAGAGAGATTGTATTTGTTCAGTAGCAAAAATTTGTGGATACATAACCAACGAAAACTCCCAACGGGAACCATCGTCAAGAAGGCGGCCAACCATTAAACCGAACCTATAACTTTTTGCAATATGTTCATGTGTTAGTGCTGAAGAGAAAGCCATCCACACTTCCATTGTATTTAGTCCATAAGAGTTGCTAAATTCAGTAATCATGGTTACTCTAAACATTTCAAGTTCAAGGCGTCCGATGAATCAGATGATTTCGTGGGCTGCTGAAATTCTATTTAAATCACTTGACTGAACGGCTCTGCCATAGTCTCTCGACAGAGCAGCGCGCGCCTGCAACGAATATATAAGAAGGTGATCATATATTTTTTTAACGATTTTTGTGTGGTTGTGTTGGGTAAAAGTGCGGATATCGTTTTTAATTTTCTTTTAGATTTTTGAGGTCTTAAAACAGTGATATTAGAATTGAGTTATTCGAGTCTTTTAAAATTTATTGATTGATAGTAAGTATCACGACAGCCTCTTGGGGTGCCGGGCTAGAGTGTTACTCCTCCATTGCTACCTGTGAGTGTCGTAAAAGGCAACTAAGGGTAAAATACCGGGAGGTAGCGCCTTCTGAGGAACTGCTATCTTAAACTGCGATCCCCAAGCGTGGGAAGTATAGCAAATCCCTCCTTAACAGTGGAGGCTGTGTTCAGCAGTGAACAGTCCGGCTGATACAGTAAGTACAATGAATTTTATTATTATAACATATTCAATTATAGAGGAAGAGCACAAAATATGAATATTTAAGATGTGATATTACTAGTTTAAAGCTTGTCTTTACTATCCATTTTGAAAATGTACTAAGCCTCCGTTGAGATAATTTCTGTCTCAATATTATCTTCAGCTATTCATTTATATTTCTAAAGAATATTTTTGATAACTCTTATATAAAGAAAAATAATTCTGCTTTTCATTGCATTATTGTAGACATACTACTGCTACACAATACCGTAATTTAAAAACATATTTCGAAATTAGAACCAAGCAGTTTTTTAAAAAAAACATCATTCTTTCGCAAACTGACCTACTTTTAGTTAAATATACACTCAATAATCTACTAACTGTCATCTTAAAATACCCGTAAAAAATAGTTATGATGTCGCAGTCAATGCTGTAAAATCAGATGAAGCGGTTGCATCAGATCCAAATTGGTGCACAGGTGAATCATTTTGTGGAATGGTTCCAGAATATTTTAGTGTTTCATCCGATCGCCCACTACAGCTGATATGTAAAGAAACGTGATAAAGATCTTTTTAAATTTGGAAAACCTGCCAAGATGTACAATTATTGTTTTCCCGTGGTGTGTGAAGATAGAAGTTGTACGGGAAGAGAACATCTCTTCCCATGCAAGTCGTAAAAGAGAACGAAGGGAAAAATAGCAGGAAGTGTGCAGCCTCTTCTGCAGAACTGTTTTCACCTACTTCAATCTGTATGCCTGATTCAGGAAGGATCTCCTTCGTACTTTTTCAAAGGTCATTTTAGCAAACTCCTTCTTGATGGGTACCACCACAGTGTTATAGCCTGCTTCAAAATAGTAGTGTCCAAACACTATTGTGTTTGTGTGGGAAGGGTACGAAGTTTTTTGAGACGAGACGAGATGTAACAAGTAACATCTCGAAGTGATGAGCGCAGTGCAGCAGTGTCAAGTAGATCTAGAAAGATGACACTGCAACTCTAATGGACAGGCGTGACGCTTACTATCTAGCGGGCTATGGTTAGTCTAAAAGCATCGTTTTTTTTAGTCGATCCGATTTCTACGTCTTCAGATCCCTAGGTTCCCTAAGTAAACGTTTTCTATACTGGTAGAACAGTCTTAGTGTTTTCTTAGGAAAGTTAAATCACAGATTCAAATTGATTTTGTTGGTTGCATACTTTTGTGTCGGATTCTATCTACATACACAACTGATTTTCACAAAACATTTCTTTAATACACGACTGCCCAAAAAAATAGTGTTATGTTTTTAAGGTGTGTGTACGTCTGTTAGTGAGTTTTTTTTATTCCACCATAACTTCTAAACGAGTAAACCTTTTCAGTGTAGGAAATATCGTTAGATTCGTCTTAATAACGCAAGTTTTACACTAGGTGCATAAAAAAAACTGCAGGATTTTAGACGCAACGTTGTGAGATAAAATTTTTTTTCTTCCAAACCCATCAAGTTTCAAAATGAGGGGCTTTAAAAATAATTCCATAAATATATATAACTTGCAGTTTTAATTACAATGGAACGATAAAATGTTTAAAAAAATAAATAATTTACAGTCGGGTTTTAACTCTTTTTTTAATTTATACTTGTTTTAATGATTATATACAAAATTTTGTGAGTACTAACACTTACTCGTGGTAGGTAAAATATTGAATGTGTAACCCACCGCAGTATCTACAGCTTCGCTTCCGTTAAAAGTAACATTTGTGTCAAATAATATGTAGTGAGAGTCGATATCTCATACGCGTATCTATATGTAATAAATTACTTGGCGACCAAGACATACCAAATAATAAACGTTACGAAACGAAGAGCACAGTGCAGTATCATCCTGATAGAAGACGGTGGCATTGCATCTGTAATGAACAGGTGCGGGACATAGCAGTTTCGTCACTTCTTCAAATACATCAAATTAAGTAAAGATTTACAGCATTTTAACGACTTCAGAAAGAGGAGTGGTTACGTTCTCAATTCGACTGTTTTTTTGTTGTGTCTGTTTCCTCATTACTCTTCAGGGTATACCAATTTTGATGTTTTATTTTCGAAAGCTGGTACTTGTCTTGTGGTCCATTTTAATTTCAGTGAGTGTGACGAGTAGTATTTGAGTTATCCCTAATAATGCATATTTCATTATTGAAGTCGGATTTGCTTGTAAACATTTTTCTAGTTGTTTAAAGCCACATATGTAAAGTTCTGTGCAATTGCGTAGTCATTTTGAAGGCAGAAGATATAAATTAGATATGTGATTGTTTCGCTTCAGCCTTGCTTCCAGTGTGGTTCGACATAATCGCCGAGAATAGCTCGACGAAAATAATACGCTTGTTTATTTTAGCGAGAAAAGAAAATGTTGTGCTAGACCGTCAGAATAGATAGTGTGCTACTGACAATAATTATCATTTTCTTACCCGTAACCCATTTATATGTCGGTCGGTAGACTATCAGAATGTCTAGTTTTCACGTGTGTCCGACTCGAACTTGGCTGAATTTTTGTATTTGTTGTTATAGCGGCAATATAAATACATCATCTGTGTAAATTTCAACTGTCTAGCTATCACGGTTCATGATATACAGCCTGGTGACAGACAGACAGGCGGCAGACGGACAGTGGAGTCTTATAGTAATAGGGTCCCATCTTTACCCTCTGGGTACGGAACCCTAAAAACTATTATTGGTCCCCTATACGTACTTTACTAAACACCAATTAAACACACAATTTGAGCAAACATAAATTGGAAACTAACGAAATATAGTCGATTCCGAAGTAACAGACATTTAACTCATACCAGAATATTGGCACGAAATTGTAAACACGGTTTTATTTTGGAGTATCCTTCGACTTTGAAAGGACAGAAATGAAATATATCATGCTGCGGATCAATTAGGAATTTTATTTTTGGATTTCCAAACATAAACAGGTCATAATACGTCCATCGTTGTACAAATCTCACCTCAATTATGAAGGCTTTGGCACAATCGCCACGCTTGGCATGCGTCCCGTTCTTCTCGCAGTGGCTCTATAATTTTTTTTTGCTGAACGTGGCAGTACAATGTAGTATATATTTCAATATTAAAATTTGTAATTGACCTTCATAAGAGCGTCGTAGACGCCGAAATTGAATAAATGATTTTGACTTTGACTCCTGTCGATAGCGGTTCTTCAGAAGGCATTGCTGCCCACCTTCTATATTTTCCTTTCTCCGCCTCCAACGACTCCCAAAAGGAAGATATGGGAGTGTACAATTTTAACCCGGCACCCCACACGATACCCAAACATTACAGTGCATTTTACAAATATTGCTTAAAATAATTTAATCACTGCCAAAACAAAGGGTGAGGATGCTAGGTAAAGGTTAACCTTTGACTTTAAAAAAAAAAACATCGACACGCTCTTATTTCTCGATGATGTAGGCTGATCGGCTGATGTTAAATAAACGCCGACTTATGAAGAAACGTTTTAGTCTCATGTAGCAGGAAGCGAACCTATTGTGATCTATTTTTTCTCCAATTCCAGATGTCGATAGTACCCCTGATGTTCCGCGACTGGTGGGATGAGTGGGACCGTCCCTCTCGTCTCTTCGACCAGCACTTCGGCATGGGGCTAAAGCGGGATGAACTCCTGTCTTCCCTCTCCACTGTACCCACATCCTCACTCTTCAGGAATTCCTACTTTAGGCCCTGGAGAACGTCCCTTACAAGACAGGAGTCTGCTTCCACCATCAACCTGACCAAGGAGAAGTTTGAAGTAAGTCTCGAGCTCAGATGTTTTGTGTAAAATAAATTAGAATCATATATCCTCGTTGGTATTTATTAAATAACATTAATATAGCAGGTGATACGATAGATCAGGTAGACCATAAAGAATTTACGAGGGTACGCCTCAGGAGCCATGTAACATTTCTATAAGATTGGCTTTCGGCTGCAGAGCAGCTATCATGCCAAAGCTGACACTTTTACGTGTCCAATGCTAAGAAATATGATACATTATACATATATATATATATATATATATATATATAATATTATGGTAGGTGGAAGCAATGATGGCCGAACAGTTATTAGCCGCAGGGCCATGGTTCGATCCCCAGCGACCGACGGCTTTAAATTCAGCGCATGGTGGAAGGGCAATTTGCGAATGCTCGCATGGCAAGCTACCACCTTCAAGTAGATAATCTGACGCCAAGCACGCAATTATTCCGGCAGCAGTCCTTGAGAGCCAGTAAAGTTACTGGCACACGAGACTTTACTACTATATGTCTCAGAGTGACGGGCGCAGTGCAATTCGTCACTTGTGACGATTATAGGCTGAGGTTAGTTCGTAACTCTAATATAGTAAGATACACGAACACGGATAATAATCATCGAAATCAATTTGTTTCACCTGTTAGAAATGCGTAGGAAGAAGCTCGTGGAACGGTTAACTACGCTTCTCAGTCTCACCTCATTTAATCCAATTACACCGACAATATGCGCAAAAATGTTCTAAATAAAGATGAACTCATGTCCCAGTAAGTCGGAGGTTATACGTAAAGTCTGGCATCAGTTCAGTCCATGATTGATAACAGATTAACGCCAGATTGATGGTGTAATGTACTGACTGATGGATGGATGCATCAGACTGACGCAAGTTTTAATATTCTAAAATTTTTTTGGTCAATTCATACCATACTGACCATACTGATGCCTGAATAACGTGTGTTTATCCACAGAAGCATACATAAAAAAATTGTCCTCTCGTAAATTTATAATTTTGTAATGTAATCCACAGAGCATGCGTTATTGCAAACATAAAAATATTAAAATAAGTCCTCAGTAGATTTCCCCAGCAGGTGGGTCTTAAAATGAACATGGATAAGACGAAAATTATGTCTAATGTCCTTGTTACACCAGTTCCAGTAGTTGTTGGGAATGATACGCTCGAAGTTGTTGACCATTACATTTACCTGGGACAGAGTGTCCAGCGTGCTTTAAAACCCTTTAAAACCCTAATACCAAGGTAGTGCTCGCCGAGGGTATGAATGGCCAGGGGGTAACTGGTCGCGAGAGCGCACTCTGGGGGACCTCACCCCCTTTACAAAAAAGAAGGAAAAAAAATGGAAATAGCAGCTTCTGAAGAAACTACCCCAGGAGGGTTCCGGCTCGATGAGTCCGGGGAATCCCTCGGTGTTGCTTCTGCAGTGCCCACTAACACTGCAGAGGCAACATCCTGCCCCTCGTATTCTGGGGGGGGCAAGAACTGCTTTGGGGAGATAGAAAGAGAGAGAAGTAAGGATAGGGAGAGTAGTGGAAGCAGAGGCAGGAGGGAGGCAGCAGTAGGATTGCCTGTTTTTAATAGCACCAGGAAAAGTGCTGTGAAACGACGAAAGAAAGGGACACCATCTGAGCTTTCGTCTAGCGATAGCGAATTTTCTCGTTCTGAGGCGTTCAAATCACCCACCCCTGTGGATGGCATGAGGGCTCCAAAGCGTAGGGAATTCCTCAAGGAGAGGAAACAGGAGGCTGAGCTTATGCTCGAAGACCGGGCTCAGGAAGCCGCGTCACGTAGGGCAGCACTAAGATTGCAAGTTGCGGGGGATGAAGACGCCGAAACGGCCGATGCCCTCAACCGCATCATAATGAATGACGTCGCAATAGTGCAGGAAGTAGCGACGAAATCCAAAAACCTAAAGGGCACACTCCAGCGTGCTCTTAAGGACTCGGCTTCGTCTATAATGGCGGTGGCGGAAGTCCTCCTGAAGAGGAACGTGATCGACGTGAACGCCAAGCTGTTGGCAGATAATGTGCGTCTGCAGGGAGAGGTGGCGTCCATGAAAAGTGAGATGGCAGAGCTTCGCAGGGAGGTGGCAAAAGTCTCCAAAGACCATGCCCCAACACAACAGCAGCGACCGTCACCTAAAAGAATGGAGGTGTCAAAACCTGCACTCTCGCAGGGTGACGAACGGCTGGAGGAGCTGACGCGATCACTGATGCTGCAAGTTGGCAGCATGGTGAATGCGCGGCTTGAGGCTTTGGAGGATCGCCTTCTCCCTGAGAAGCGACAACGCCCTCCGCTTGCGGCGGATAGGAGTAATGCTGCCAAGGCAGTTACTACCGCGAAACTAGACGCACATCCGGTAAAACCTGCGGCTATTCAAAAGCCCAAAAAAGGGCAGAATACGGTAATAGCGGCCCCTATAAAGGCGGTACCCCATCCTCTGACATCAGCACCCAAGTCTATGGACTTGGAGTGGTCTACGGTGGTTAGAAAGGGAAGAAAGAAGGCGATGACATCCCAGTCCCAAGTCCTACCAACAAAAGTGGTAACTGCAAAGCCCAGCAGACAACTGGCTCCGGTGAAGTTGCATGCACCTCGATCATCGGCTGTAGTGATCACGCTACAGCCTGACGCTGAGAAGAATGGGGCGAATTATGCTGACTTAATTAGGGAAGCCCGCCAAAAAGTAGATCTCGCTAGCTGCGGAATCAGCGGCCTCAGATTCCGCAAGGCAGCTACTGGTGCCCGTATATTGGAAATCCCAGGTGCGGACAGTGGCAAAAAAGCGGATACATTGGCCCAAAAGTTGAGGGACACGCTGGGCCAGGAGTATGCGACCGTATCAAGGCCAGTAAAGCGTGCGGAGCTGAGGGTCTCTGGACTAGATGATTCCGTTTCCGCTGAAGAGGTAGTGGCTGCTATCGTTCAACGCGGAGGATGCTCACTGGAAGAGGTTATGCATGGGGAAATACGCCGTGACTCCCAAGGCACATGCTCCCTATTCGTGCGTTGTCCGGTGGCTGCTGCCAAGCGACTGGGAAATGGTGGCAGACTTTTGGTTGGGTGGATCTCAGCACAAGTTAAGTTACTAGAGCCCAGGCCTAGGAGATGCTTCCGGTGCCTGCACACTGGGCACGTCCGTGCTCAGTGCACCGCGGAGGTTGATCGTAGCGATGAATGCTATCGCTGCGGTCAAACCGGTCATAAAGCGGCCAAGTGTTGTGCGTCTGCGGCTCAGTGCTCTCTGTGCACAGCCGCGAAAAGACCAGCGCAACACAGGTTGGGGAGCAAATCATGCTGCCCACCTAAACCAAAACGGGGGCCAAAAGCAGCTGACCTAGCTGCCAAAGCCCCAGTAGCATCAAGCCGCCCCCCCGATCATGGGGGAAGTGAGGAGGCGATGATCACTAATTGATTTGATTATGGTTCATCGCTTTCTCCAGGCGAACATTAATCATTGTGCAGCTGCACAGGACTTGCTTCTGCAAACTATGGCGGAATGGTTGATTGAGATCACTGTGGTTGCGGACCCCTACTTCGTTCTTCCCCGAGATAACTGGATAGGCGACGTAGACGGCTCGGTTGCCATAGTGTCTTCTGGTGCTGCTCCACCTCTCTTGATTATTGCGAGGGGCCGGGGATACGTTGCGGTGCAGTGGAGGGAGACTGTCCTCATCGGGGTGTACTTCTCGCCGAACAAAAGCCTCGCCGAGTTTGAATCGTTCCTTGGAAGTGTAGGGGCCCTCATTGGGCAAACTCTACCCCGTCCGGCACTCGTCGTGGGTGACTTCAATGCCAAATCTTTGGCATGGGGAAGCCCAGCGACTGATGCGCGTGGTGAGGCTTTAGAGGAATGGGCGACAATGACTGGCCTCCTGGTTTTGAATCGAGGGTCAGTTAACACGTGTGTACGGCATAATGGGGGGTCCATTATCGACCTCTCGTTCGCGTCCCCTTCCGTCGCACGTCTTATTAAGGGTTGGCGGGTCGTGGAAGAAGTGGAGACGTCATCCGACCATTTATATGTTCGATTTGACGTATCCCAATCTGCAAGGGACCCAGTCGTTCGTCGGCCTTGTAGGTCCCCCCGATGGGTGCTAAAGTCATTGGACAGAGAGTTGATCATAGAAGCCTCAATAGTTCAAGCCTGGCAGTCCCCTTCGGATGTCCCAGTGGAGGTTGAGGAGGAGGCCGAATGGTTCCAGGACGCCATGTCGCAAATTTGCAATGCGGGCATGTCGCGAGCCAAAGGCCGATCTCCAAGGCGCGCAGTCTACTGGTGGTCTCAGGACATTGCAAACCTTCGCATCAGCTGCGTGGAAGCAAGACGCCAGTATACTAGGCACCGCAGACGTCGCCACCGTGACGAAGAGGAAGAAAAACGGCTCTATGAGATCTACAGGGCCGCGGTTAGGTCCCTACAGCTGTCCATCAGCAACGCCAAGGCCGAAGCAAAAGCCGAGCTCTTAGAAAGTCTCAGTCGAGATCCGTGGGGTCGCCCGTATAAGCTGATTCGAGGGAAGATCCGGCAATGGGCGCCACCTCTGACAGAGAGTCTCTCACCTCATTTGCTGGACAGTGTGGTTTCATCTCTTTTCCCGCACATAGCTGAGACTACGCCTCCAGCAATGGCACCTTCGCAATTAACGGAGGAGGAGGGAGCTGCAGAGGTGCCACCTGTAACGCAGGGAGAGCTTAGCGCAGCTATTTTCAGACTGAGGGCCAAAAACAAGGCTCCAGGGCCCGATGGAATTCCGGGTAAAGCCTGGGTCTTGGCGCTTGAAGCGCTAGGGGATCGTTTCCGCAGGCTACTGCATACCTGTTTAGAGTTGGGACAGTTCCCTTCACTGTGGAAGACGGGCAGGCTAGTTTTACTGAGGAAAGACGGAAGACCAGCAGATTCTCCTTCCGCCTACCGCCCCATAGTGATGCTGGATGAGGCGGACAAACTATTCGAGCGTATTATTGCGGCTCGCCTCAATAAGCATCTTGGCGGTGTGGGTCCGGATCTGTCTGTTCACCAATTCGGCTTCCGAGAAGGCCGGTCTACCATCGACGCCATCAGGCGTGTCAGAGCGTACTCGGACGACGCTGTAGCCCAGGGAGAAGTGATGCTCGCTGTGTCTTTAGACATAGCGAATGCATTTAACTCTTTGCCCTGGGCCTGTATACGGGAGGCGTTGCGATTTCACCGAGTACCTCCATACCTCAGCCGAATTGTAAGTGCCTACCTCTCGGAACGGTACATCTCGTATCCTGTGAGAGATGGCAGTACCCAGAGGACAGCGATGTCGTGCGGTGTTCCACAGGGATCAGTCCTTGGTCCGCTCTTGTGGAACATCGGTTACGACTGGGTATTACGGGGAGATCTCGATCCGGGCGCCGGCATTACCTGCTATGCAGACGATACGCTTGTCACAGCCCGGGGAAAGACATTTGAGGATGCTGCCCGTCTAGCCACCGTGACATTAGCGTCAGTCGTCAGCAGGATTGGTGCACTGGGACTCCAAGTGGCCCTCAGCAAGTCACAGGCCGTGTGTTTTCACGGACCACGTCGTGCCCCGCCGCAAGGATCCCATATCATTGTTAGCGGCACGCGCATCGAGATTGGATCCGAGATTATTTATCTCGGACTCACCCTTGATGCTAGGTGGAACTTCCTGGCGCACTTCAGGCGCATTGCTCCTAGGCTGTTGAGTGCTGCGGCCGCACTAAAGCGGCTGTTGCCCAATCTCGGGGGACCAAACGCTAGCAGCCGTGGCTTATATCTGGGAGTGGTGCGGTCGATGGCGTTATATGGTGCCCCCATCTGGGAGGACGCCCTAACGGAGAAATCCATTGCCCTCTTGAGGAGATCTCAAAGGGTAATGGCCATCGGTGTTATCCGTGGCTACCGCACCATTTCTTTTGAAGCGGCGTGCTTGCTGGCGGGTTCCCCTCCGTGGGATCTAGAGGCGGAGTACTATTCGTCGATGTACTATTGGCGTGTAGGGCTTCGCCTCCGAGCTGAGCACCCCTCGCCTGGGGTGATTGAAGCGTGGAAGTTCCATGCCCGACGCTCCATGCTAGAAAAATGGAGGGAGCGGCTGGCCCATCCCAGGTCTGGTAGCTGGACAGTTGAGGCGGTTCGCCCAGTATTGCAGGACTGGCTGGACAGGGCACATGGGTCGCTTACCTTCCGGTTTGTACAGATGCTTTCGGGGCATGGCTGCTTCGGCAAGTATCTGTGCAAAATAGCCGGAAGGGAGCCAACGACCGAATGCCATCACTGTGATTGCGGGGAAGACACAGCGCAACACACTCTAGAAATGTGCCTGGCGTGGGCTGCACAGCGTAGTGTACTCAATGCAGCAGTGGGGGACGACGTGTCGCTTCCGGCTTTGATTAAAGCCATGCTGGAGAATGAGACATCGTGGAACGCAGGCATCTCATTCTGTGAAGAGGTGATGTCACTGAAGGAGGTGGCGGAAAGGGAGCGGGAGATTACTTCAAACCTCCCAATCCGCCAACGGAGAACAGGGCAGCGGAGGAGACTCTATGCCCTCCTGCATCCCCCATAACCGAGGTCCGGCGGTAGTCCAAGGGGTGACTACCGCCACAACAACGACCTCGAGGTGGCGCGCGCGGTGTTTCCACGTGCCCCTCAAGGACGACGAGGGCGAAGTAGACCCAATTTCGCCTCATGGGGCTGGGACCCAAAGTGGGTCAACGCTGCGTGGGCCATGGTAGAGTTCTAAAGCGTTCCCGCGGCCCAATGCATTAAGGCGTCTCGTAGAAACACCGTGTGGTTTTTAGTCGGTAGGGGCACTTGCTGCTGTGGGAGTAGTTGGTGCCGAGCCCGACATACCCCGCCCACCACCCCTTTGGTGGGCGGATATGCGTAAAGGCATTTTCCACACGAATAAAAAAAAAAAAAAAAAAAAAAAAAAAAAGAGTGTCCAGCTAGGTATGTCCAACTTGGACAAAGAGGTTGCCCGAAGAATCCAACTTGGATGGGCAGCGTTTGGGAAGTTACGCGACATCTTCTCGTCGAAGATCCCGCAGAGCCTGAAGACCAAAGTCTTCAACCAGTGTGTGTTGCCAGTGATGACATATGGCACCGAGACGTAGTCCTTAACTGTGGCCCTTATGGACAAGCTCAGAGTCACTCAACGAGCCCTGGAGAGAGCTAAGCTCGGAGTTTCTTTGCGCGATAAAATACGGAACGTGGATATTCGCCAAAGAACCAAAGTCACCGACATAGCTTTCAGAATTTGCAAGTTGAAGTGGCCATGGGTGGGCCACATTGCTCGACGTACTGATAACCGATGGGGAAGAAAGGTTCTCGAGTGAGTACCACGGTACACCTGTAGACGTAGAGTTGGTAGGCCCACTAGATGGACTGACGACGTCATAAAAGTCGCGGGTAGCCAATGGTTACAAGCAGCTAATAGCCGTTCTGTGTGGCGTTCTATGGGGAAGCCTTCGTTCAACAGTGGACGTCTTCCGGCTGATGATGATGATGATATATATAAGGCTCAAGGATATGCATGCAAAATTTCAACAAGTTTGAACACTTGGTATTTAAATAAAATATGATAAAACTACGTTTGTATGGAATGAGCTACGTTAACGTAACGACATTGTTGTCTTAGGATGGCTTTGTCGCTATAGCAGGGCATTTCACGAACGCCCGCTTTGCTAGCTACCACCATCCAGTAGAAACTGTCACCAAGCACCTAACGGTGTGTTCCGGCAGTTGTCCTTGAATATATTAATTCTTTATATTAGGTTAGCCTGAACAAAATCTTTGACCACAACATCATTTATCATAGGCAGTGTTTGTACCAGACTACATAAGCGGGACAAAGAAGATGATGCTGTTTTAAGAGCCATTATGGCTTCTCCCACAATCATGTTAGTATGCTATAATGTTGGTATAACGTATAACTAACATGCAACCAACAAACTTTTCAGGTTATCCTAGACGTCCAGCAATTCACACCTGAAGAAATCACAGTCAAGGCCACCAACAATGGCGTGGTTGTCGAAGGCCGGCACGAAGAGAAGCAAGACGAGCACGGGTTCATCTCCCGTCAGTTCACTCGCCGGTACATCCTGCCCTCCGGATACGACGTCCAGGACCTCGTCAGCTCGCTGTCCTCTGATGGAGTTTTGACCATCACAGCGCCTAAACGACCCCCGCCCAACTCTGGCGAGCGTATCGTTCCTATCACGAAGACCGGACCGGCAAAAGTAGTGGAGCCGCAAAGAGTCGAGCCGCCTAAGGAACAGACGGTGCCTATTGTCACTTCTCCCTAGATGCGAGACGTACCTATCCACCAAACCCAAAGGTCCTGTAACCTGTTACACTTGATCTTAGGCCAAATGAGGTCACACCTCGAAAACTTTCATCAAAAACTCGACACATGTTTAATTTGTGATCTACGCTTCTACATTCAGATTTACCGAGGTTTACAGCAATAGGTTTCCATTCATGTGTCGGCATAATGATTAAGTGTAAGAGTCCCTAATCCCAAAACGAGAACACGACGATCGAATCATAAATAGCATTTATTTTTAGCCGTTGTTGGCCAATAACGAGCGATTCGAACGAATTAGGTTATAAAAGAGGAATGCTAATTTTATTTGTATAATAATTATTAAACGATAAATCTAATTGATTTGTAAGTGAATGTGTTTTTGTTATTTACGGGAGGAAATTGGGGATTTTAATCTTATATTACCTATCTAAAATTATTCCCAATTGTCTTCTGAATTAATAACAACGTGTTACGTATACGAAACACGTTGTTACTAACGGCACGGTAATGTTTATAGATAACATGCCGTTAGTCTTATTAGGTAGGAATTTAGATCGAATTACTACAGTATACTATCAGTCATTCGTAATTGTTGTAATGCAACATTCATAGAAGATTCCTGTTGATTTCCTTCTTACAATATGCAAACCTGTGTGTATCCAATTAATATTGCATATAATCGTTAATTTATAGGTGAGAAATTCTGACGTTAGGTCGTTCTTCCTGAAATTTTTGAGGGTTTGAAAATTCATAACAAAATAACAGCCATAGATATTAAATATATTCCATATCCAGGTAATTTAATTTATTAATTAGTTTTTAGTTTGAGACACTTGCCTTAGACTGTCAGTGTGTGTTTAAGTATATATATGCACTACCTACACTGGTGCCCTGTTTTTCGGAGGGGTAGTATCACGGGCATCCACATACTACGATAATAATATACCTATATTTGTTGAAGCAGTGATGGCGCAGTGGCATTGGCTATGGACTGCCGCGCAGCAGGTCCATGGTTTGAATTCGCATGGTGGAAGGGCATTTTGCGAATGCCCGCCTGTCTAGCTACCACTCTCAAGTAGAAAGTCTGTCGTCAAGCACCTAACGGTAGCAATCCTTGAGAGCCAGTGAAATTACAGGCATATTTTTTTTTATTGCTAATAGGCTAGCCTTTCACTACTATCTCACTTGATGGTAAGTGATGATGTGGTCGAAGATGTTGTTCAGGCTAGCCTAGAATTACTGGCTCTCAAGGACAACTGCCGGAACACACCGATGGTGTTTAGTGACAGATTTTCTACTTGAGGGTGGTAGCTAGCCAGGCGGGGATTCGCAAAATGCCCTACCACCATGCTGTAACGATTGCCATCGTAAGACAACAACCGGGACCGACGGCTTAACGTGCCCTCCGAAGCACGGAAGCGCTCAGTAGTAATGTCACTAGCGGTCACCCATCCAACTGCTGACCGCGGCGGACGTTGCTTAACTTAGCTGATCGACTAGTAGAAACTATCTTGTCACACACGAATGTGATGTGTGCTGAAGCGCCATCTAGTACGCATACATGATACCAACCATTAGTTGATTGTATGCTGTAAATATCATAGTGTGACACAATTAATAAATTTACCATACCTACAGTAGTACAAGTTTAGTCTTGATTATTACCAACTTGCTTGATTTTTGCAATTTTTGTGTATGTTCATTTTTAATGAACATGAACTATAGTTTTAATGAACATGAACTATGTATCTACTCGTACTTTGATGCAAGGCGTAAGCTGTTACAGAAAAGATGGTTTATATATTACAAAAACAAGTATATCGTGTAAAATTTACACAGAAAATCATAAAAAAGCTTTTTTACCCCAGATCAAAATACAAATAGCGGGTTATACTGGGTATTTTTAACTGACTTCAAAAAAAGGAGGAGGTTCTTAAATCGTCTGTTTTTTTATATGTTTGTTACCTCAGACTGGGTGAATCGATTTAAAAAAATCTTTTATTATTTGAAAGCTGATACTTGTTTGGTTCCATTTAAATTTCATCAAAATCTTTGCTTTTGACATACACTCCAAAAACTGAAAAATATTTACTTATCTTGATGATAAAGTCGTTGACAATGAATGAAAATCGATCCCGTAAGTAGCAAGGGTCATAAAAAGAAGACTTCATCACCTAAAAGTGTGAATTAACTTGTCGAAGTCCAACACTAGTACCACGTGCACAATATTGTGATAATAGGTACTTTTGAACTATCCTGGTACCGACTTGAAAAAGTTATTTTTATTTACTTATGGCACAAAAAACAGAATAAAATCAATACGTTACTAAATAACCGAGTTATTTCACACTTTTGGGTGTTGGAGTCGGTTCCAATTTTTGTTTTTTTTTTTTATCAATTAGCATAGTTTATTCAGATCCTGTCTTGGTTCCGTTAACAATCAAGGGTACCTGCTCGTGTCATTACTACAAGTCATATTAAGATTTCACTAACAAAAATCACATGGAGAATGTAGTAGGTAGGTACAGTTATTGTTTCAATTTGTTAATAATAATAAATACATCTCGTGGATGCTATTGTGTAGATGGGTGGAACAACAAAACTTCTAACAAAATAATACCATTATTGAGATCACCCAAGGAGAAAGATAAGTATTTTGTTTGAAAATTTTATTACTATTTGTATTATTATTCGTACGTAATACCACAATATCACATATCGATTATAAAACCGTGGTATTACTGTTATTACTATTTGTCAAAGATTACGAAAGATACGTTTATGTTTGTAAACGTCACCCGTGCCGTCAATTGATGTATGTACTTGTATAGATAGATTATGTTTCGAAGATGCACCGGAGTGCGACATAAAATCAGACATTCTATGAGAGTAGGGCTGCCATCCATCCGGGTTTCCCCGGATTTGCCCTAGTTTAGAGGGCGCCGGGGGGCGTCCGGTAGGGGTTTTTAAACAGTGTCGGGGTAAAATCCGGACACGTGTATCAGGGGAATCCGGATTGATTGAAGTATAAGCAATTGATTGAAACAAATCTGAGTTTAAAATTCATTCGTAAGCTGCATACAAGTTAACTCCGGCGCTGCAAAATCTACAACAGCAGACCGTACCCCGCGCCGCGCTGGTCCCACCATAAAAAAACTGCCACCGACACCGATCATTCACTCACTGTGTTGCTGTTTTGGCGCATTTGGTGGTAAGTCTTGAATATTTTTAGGGTTTTTGGCGCTTTTTTCTCATTACCGTAACCTAAAAACGTCTAGTGAAATCTGGCAGAAAACATTGCACACATTACAAACAAGATTACCTTGTTATTAGTTGGCTTGGCAACTCAAGTTACATTGTGAGTTTATTCGCTAGTCTCGCGGCAATGGACGAAGGAGAAAAACTCACTAAAAATAATTTTTTTAACAAAAAATGGAACCGACTGCAACACCCAAAAGTGTGAAATAACTTGTTGAAGTCGGTACCTACCAATTATGGTTCAAAAGTACCTATTATCACAATATTGTGCACATGGTACCGACTTCGACAAGTTATTTCACACTTTTGGGTGTTGAAGTCGGTTCCATGTCTTGTTAAAAAAAAATTTTTCAATCTTTTTAGTGTAACTCCAAAACGGCTTGACTGATTTTGATGAAATTTAAAATGGGACCAAACGACAAGCATCAGCTTTCAAACAAAAAAAAACAGACGAATTGAGAACCTCCTCCTTTTTTGGATGTCGGTTAAAAAGCACATCTTTGGTCGAAATAAAGTATAAATTTAAGGACCTGAGTTACTTTGACTTTCCAAATTCCTGTTGGAAAGGTAAGATCACTTTGACTAAAATTTGAACATCTGAAAAATACCGAAATAAATAAAAAAATAAAAATATTTTTATGTTTGCAATAACGCATGCTTTGATGGATTACATTCCAATATTACAGTAATATTATCCAATATTACAATAGTTTTTGTGTTTATGAATTTTCTTTGGTCTGATGCTAGGCGTGTAAAATCGAGACTGAAAAAGCTTTTAGCCGATCAAACGACAGATATACTATTGGGTATTTTTACCAATGTTGATCAAACGACAGATAACAAAAAACCACATGGAGAAGGTTGCCGCGCACATACTGCATGGGGTTTTGTAATACAGGGTTATTGGTTCTATATAAGTGATATAAGGGTGGGAAAATGATTGGCGATAAAAAATGCACATTAAATATTATGTAACACGTCGTTGCTTATTATCCCCATTTATTGAATTTTTGTACTTATATTTATTATTAAAAACTTGTCTGATATTTCACATTACGTCCTTAAAAATAATTGTTTAGTTATGTATACGCTAGAGAGACTGCCTTTTTCTATAGTAGTGGACAGAAGGACGGTTTACTCAACATAGGTTTGTAGTAAATTGATAATGTTGTTCTACTGTTACTATTACGCTGTGGCCTGAACAATATTTTCGTAAAGTAAGTACCTAGGTATAATTTCAACATGTTCATGTTTTTCTTACCTTTCCATTGTTTCTATTGACTCGTGTCCATCCAAGATAAAAGACATACTTTTCCGAGATCTACGAAAAACCGTGGTCAGGTAGCTAGATTAGGTAATACCTATTTAATGTTCACATTCATTAGATATACTAAACTCTCTAATTATATGAAAACATGGAAACTCGAGATACCTAATAAATTTGCAAGCATTGTTATAGTAAATTGAATACGCGCAGGAAAACTTAATTATACGTAAATATAATACGTATCAAATAAATAGTAATACAAATAAAAAAGTCACCAAAAATAATCTATGTATGTGAGATTCGATCCACGTTACTCGATCTTCCGATTCGACTGCAGTAGTTACCCACTATACAGTCATTGAGTAAAGTGTCGAAAATTACACACATATCGTTTATGCCTTACTGTCGGACACATTATATTTTTAATGGTTCACGTACATACGTAAAATTATTATTGTATTATTAAGAATTATGTTGTAAAATTAAAATTTGACCAAAAAGAATCTCTTTACGCTAGATTCGATCCACGAGCCTCTTTATTGCGAAGCGATGTTACTGACTATGCGCTATTTGAACGACGATTGATTAGTCGAAAATTATGTACAAAAGCTTTGTGCCTTATTGTCAGAAACTGTATAAATGAATCATGATGCATCTAAAATAATTACGACACATTCATTAGGAAAAATTCTGAATGCTGCTTATAATAATTATTCTAGGTAGCTAAAGTTGTACCTACGTCTTGTAAAATGTTTGAAGTGTTTTTTATATTGCGTTAGGGTTCACAATCACATGATAATTTCATTAATATAAGAGAAATATACATACATGGAGAAAGGAAGCCATAGATGCTTACTTTATTATGGCCATCATGCGTTTTTGACGATTTTTATACATCTTTTTTGCACTCCCAAAGCGTTTATTTCTAATTTTACCCATTTTTTATTTTATCAAGATCGCCGAGAAAAGTGACGCAGGTCCGACGCACGACCGACGCGGCTGACCGCGGTATGAGCGAGGATGATAGCAATATACGTAGATCGCTGGAGTACGAGTAAATAGTGCGACATGATGTTAACGCTTCTCGAAATGAAAGGGCGTATGTGACATTTTGTAAACAGGCTCAGTACGCATTAACTGTGCTTTTTTTGGATAAAAATAATCGATGAAATTTATTGTACTTAAAAAATCAATATTTTGGAAAAAAAAACAAATATTAATACACTAAAATCTGGCGGAAAAAGTAGGAATTCTCTATTTTCAGAGGTGTTTTTGACATTTTTTTCTATCGAGCCAATTATTAGGAAACATGTTTTGAAATCAATGAAAGTATTACTTATATCCTTGAGTGTCGTGTATTTAAATTGCAGTACCATCCGGTACCTGGTTTATGAGATTTTCCATATTTTGTTGGCACTATTTCGTAATTTCCGGGCCTTAAGAACGGCCAAGCAAACTTCGCTACGAGCGCTTCAAAAATATGAGACTAAACAACTGTTCCAAGGTGACGGGCGCAGTGCAATTCGTGACATGTGACGTAATGCATCTGTTAGAGGCAGAGTTTAGTCCGCTTAACATCAGGTGCGCCTCGAGCTTTTGTTCCGCAACAAAAACATTAAAAAAAAAACAAAAAAAAGTATTTCTACATACATACTGATATGGGTACTCATATCAAGTGCTGGCCCAACTTTCTATGTAAGACAAACGTTTTATTGGATCTTTTAGGTAATATTTCAAAGTATTATTGTTATGACTGTATCAGGCTTAAATAATCTCAAAAAGTTTCTCAGAAGCCCTATTGAAGTATGTAAAACAAGTCCTTACTCGGAATCAGCGCAAATTAAAAACAAAGTTAACTAACAAAGAATGCTTTCTTTGTATTCAACACCGAGCAAATAACAGAGTTACGACTTTTCTATTAGACATAAAGCCACACGTCCACCTTCCCACATTATAAAGGGCAGAACACATTACTCAGAAATACTTATGCTTGTTCGGTTTGAGACCACGAGTTTACATTAATGTGCAAATGCAAAATGCCACAGACAGCTGTGAATACGTCTCGCACGACCAAACTGCAAATAATGCACGTTCATTCCTCAACTTGATTTAATTTTAAACGTAGGATACGAATTCTGTTACGAAGGTAAGACGACAGGATTAGGTTAAAGATGGACGAATGGTTACTCGGAATAGACGTAAATCATTTATTATAAACAAAGGAAGGACCTGGAGCTGGGCATGCTGCCAACTGGTACCTAGTGGGCTGTAGTATTTGGACTCCCTGTACGCTTGCAATCGCCTTTAGGTTGCCTCAAAGCTTTCGTTGTAGTAGCTGTAGTGTTGTAAGTATAGATGGCGTTTGTAGTGTTTTGTTAATAAAGGCATACAGCCGGTAAAAATAAGGAATAGGACTTTTTTACATTCAATTGATTACATCAAGTCAAAACTATACATTGTATAATTCATCAATAGTACTTGCGGATATTGCTTGCCGTGTTATTAGATTGACTGCAAGGAGGAGAAACGGAAAAGTCTTGCCATCTATTGAAATATATCGTCACGCCCACCGCGCGTACATCAGTACTCAGTACTAATATTATAAATGCGAAAGTAACTCTGTCTGTCTGTCTGTTACGCTTTCACGCCAAAACTACTGGACCGAATTGATTGAAATTTGGTATGGAAATAGTTTGAGACTCGGGAAAAAACATAGGATAGTTTTTATCCAACTGCGTAAAAAGAGGTTAATGTTTTTCGCGCGATAACCGACATACGCGCGGGCGGAGCCGCGCCCGGAAAGCTAGTATTATTCAAGTAGCCATTTTTATACGCTTAAGTGCCTAGAAATAGTGACGAAACAGGCTGATCAGATAAAACATAAATAATATGTTATGCCTGACAGTAATTTTGCATATATTTTCTAATAATTTAACAAATAGAAAAATGGTGCACAGGAACATTTACCAGTATTTTTTAGATGTCATTGTGAAGGTACAAACTCGAGGCCCACCTGACGTTAAGCGGACTAACCTCTGCCTATAACAGATGCATTTTGTCACAAGTCACGAATGCACTGCGTCCGTCACCTTGAGTCATAATTGTTAAGTCTCATGTGCCTCTAATTTCACTGGCTCTCAAGGACTGCTGCCGGAACACACCGATAGGTGCTTGGCGACAGATTTTTCTACTTGAGGGTGGTCGCTAGCCAGGCGGGCATTCGCAAAATGCCCTACCACCATGCGGCGAAGCTCAAGCCCGCGGAAAAATATTGCCAATACACAGAACTTTGTTAGGTGCTTGGTGAGAGATGGAATCAATCCATAAATACTCTACCATTGTACCATAAGCGAAAGCAATATTTTCAAATTTAAGTTTACAGCTACGTTACACTTATAAAATAAAAAAAAATGTCGATGAAACCATACAATTTGTTCGTCACTAGTTATAGGTAATCCCCCCCATTTAATGCATATTTAAAACAATACAGGTTGCCTAATTAATTACACTTCAAACAGCGACCAATGCATTCATAGTCATCAACGTCTACTCGTACTCGTATGTAACCACAACCACATGCAAAAGTAAAAACGTCACAAGCCAACTAACAAGTGATGGACCTCCAATAATTCAGCAGGAGCGGAGTTACGGCTGTCGAGGCGATGAAGGGCGTCTAATTCAATGTTCCCTCAGCGTTCAATAATATTGTTAATTTATCATTGTGCCAGCCTAGAGGGGTGCTTAAAATGGTTAGAGTGACAGTGATAATGATCACTCCTGTTAAATTAGCTCGGTTTTAGAGACAAGCATTGGAAAGTTTAATTTATTGACATGTTCCTCTTTTGAGATTATCGAGTTCGGTGTATTGGCACGTATTCTATTCTAGTCAGGATATTATTTAACATAGGGCTGAATTACTTAATCCTTGGCCTGCGCATCAACTTCTTATGCCAACAGAGCATGCTGATAACGAATCGAATTGAAAACAAAATTGGTGGTGTACTTACCCCCAATACCTACCACTTTAAAACATTTCTTCATTCAAAAAAATTGGAAACTGAACATTCGCTGAAATACGAGTAAAATTAAGTTAAACCAACGATTACTGTAAGATCATTTTAATGTGGAATACATTACGCTAATGCTTACGTATTTAATAATTCAAAGATTTTTATACGTTAAACGGCAAAATTATTTTTTATATAAAACCTTTAAGATTGACATGCTTTGTTTGGCATGGCGATATCCCATAAGTGGCTTGTGATAATTTCGTTCAAATGGATGATGTAATAACGGCAAATCTTTAAAAGCAGCTTGAAAAGTATCAACGTATTATATAGCAATGAGTTATTTCCAAAAATTTATCAAATTCTTAAAGTAATGAGATGAAATCAATAAAACACATTGTAATTTGGCGCTCAGTTTTGACTTCGCGAAGGTAAAAGATATGTAAAAAATTACAATGCTCATATACAATAAAATCTCAGTATTTCCTGTTTTCGGTATAAGGTGAGTTTGTGATCAAAGTGTATCCTAAGTAATATAAGGATGGGCTAATCTTAGTTTTTTATAAGTGGATATAGGAAGAAGCCATACTTAACTTATAGTGTTACAGGACTCTGCTCTTAAAATTAAATTAATAGATGATGCATTTAAATAACTGATTGTAGATTTAACAATATGTATAAAATGAATGTCTACCGTGAGACTTAGTTCTGCTGCATATGCCATTCGTAGGATAAGGCAGTTGAGTTGATATATGTGGAAGAAAAAGCTGAACTGTTTTTTTTGCATATTTCCACAGCATATAATGTCTTATGGTGTAATTGTTCAATATCAGCTGCTACTCCCTACGGAGTAGTTTATAGACCATTTGTATCTTGCAAAAGAAGGCAAAATTGGTGCTATATATATGGAATGTATTCTAGCAAATCACTGAGATTTTTTTAAAATGTCAACATATTAACTGCCTATTCTTAAACTTCTTGAAATAAAAAGTTTTTATGGTCTTCATATCACTGTTTCGTGGGCTGTCGTCGCGTATGGCACTAGTGGTTTACAGATTTGGAAGGGATGCGTTCCTTTTTTGCTCTTACCTATGACGATCGGAGCATCAAAGTCGTTGTTGACGGTGCGTGCTCCAACTTAAAACGAGGCAATGCTGGTATGGTATTAATTGCTATGCGCATGACTGTATCGGAGATGCGTCATTTACCGACTGTGCTACTATTTCTCGGGAAAACCGAGCTCAAGTGTCGGAACAAACTTGTGTCTGAAGTCGAGATTCTATTGTCAAACGTCTCGAAGTGGGGCCGATCGAACTTAGTCAAATTTAACCCCAAAAAGACATGAGTTTATGCGTTCACGCTAAACTGTCCTCCTTTGTCGTATCCCTCCGTTTCGAAGACACTCCCTTTACCGCCTCAAACAATGTTGGCGTCAACATGTCGAGCGTCGTCCAATTTCGCTGTCACTTGGAACATTCTCGTATGGCTAAATTTTATTAGGCTCTTAGAAGCTTGGAGAACTAGGAAAAGCGAGACGATACTACACGTCCGTGTAACTTATGTCCTACAATGGTAACGTTAGCAGTAATGGTCAAGAAATATGTGATTTTTTCTCAAACTATTTTTTTTCTACCTTTCTGGCTACTGCGTCGTCTCCTAGCAGCTACCTTCAGACTAATATTAATACTAACTGTTATATCCATAACATCGAAGTTGATCCGTATGTTCTTCGTAAACACCTTAAAACACTAGATTTAAGCAAATCAGCCGGGCCGGATTCATTGCCAGCTATCTTCTTAGTTAAGTGTGCCGATGCGCTAGTAGAACCAGTGACTTTACTATTTAAACGGTCCCTGGCTGAAGGCGTCGTGCCCGCTCTATGGAAATCTGCCTTTATCTCACCAATCCATAAAAAAGGTGCCAAAGACAAGGTAGATCACTATAGGCCGATTTCCAAACTCTGCCTTTTGGCTAAGATACTGGAGCGAATTGTGTATAACCAACTTTACGACAATCTGATATCTAGTCTCAGTCCCCAACAGCATGGGTTTTTAAAGGGTAGGTCAACCGTTTCTAACCTTGTGTTATTCACGGATTTTATCTCTGAGCATATGGATAATGGTACCCAAGTAGACGCTATATATACCGACTATAGTAAGGCATTCGATCGAATAGATCACGATATCCTATTAAAGAAGCTGTCTGCCTTGGGAATCAGTGGCGACCTACTCAGATGGTTTTCGTCTTATGTGGTAAACAGAACTCAAGCGGTAGTACTCAACGGTTTCACCTCATCTTGGATGACGATTCCATCCGGTGTCCCCCAAGGATCGCTGTTAGGACCTTTGATTTTTGTAGCATTTGTTAATGACATCGGCGCATGTTTCAGACATTCTGAATACCTACTCTTTGCTGACGACATGAAAGTTTATAGGCCAATTAAAACTCTAGCCGTTGCTTGTCTGTTACAAGAAGACCTATTGCGAGTAGTAGCATATTGTCAGATTAATAATCTTACCCTCAATATATCGAAATGCTTAGTAATCAGTTTCACTCTGAAATCAGGCGCTATCATGCACGATTATTCTGTACATAACCAACTCTTATCACGTACAGATGTTATTAGAGATTTGGGTGTTTTTGTTGATAGCAAGCTCTCCTACGAATATCATATTGACCATATTGCGAAAAAAGGCTTTGCAGCACTGGGATTTGTCATCCGTAATTCAAAATCCCTACATATAATAAAAACCTTAAAAATATTATACTGTGCATATGTCCGTAGCCATCTGGAATACGCTAGCCAAGTATGGAACCCTAATTACGCAGTTCACTTTGATAGATTGGAACGTCTACAGAGAAAGTTTATAAGGTATCTTGGTTTTAAATTCAAAACACCTAATTTAACTTATAATGAAAGGTGTTCACGCTTTCATTTGCTACCACTAAAATGTCGTAGACATATATGTGACCTGCGTTATCTAACTAAACTGGCTCAGTCAAAGGTTGATTGCCTTGAATTAGTCTCTAAGCTATCATTATATGTTCCGTCCAGACTCCAGACCCGACAAACCAGAGATTTGCTTCACACCCCATTCGCACGGACCAACTATCGAGCTAACTCATTTTTATTACGTTCCGCAACTGTTCTTCATAATACTCTTGAAGTACACCCCTCCATTGACCTATTCACAAGCAGTGTGGCGTCAACAAGCACACTATTATCTGCGACCTGCACCTGCCCTGGGCATTAGATTACCTAATTGTTAGCTGATAAGTGTAGATGTGCATAATTTACCTGCTATTTATTTATTGCATTGTTTACTCATCTTATTATAGCTTTTAAGTGGCTTCTCCTTATGTATATATACACTCGAGAGCAATGAATCCGGGTCACTTAAAGAATCCTAAAAATCTCGGAAACTAAAAATGCTAGGTTAATGCAATAAATTGTATTTAATAGACAATGTAATACTCCTTAAATGAAGGTATTAAAACTTCTTAGTTATTGTAAAGTTATATCATAAAAAAATCAAATTTGAAAAAGGGCCACTTTCGAAGATGGAACTACGAAATTTCAGCATTTGGTTTTGCTTTTGTTTGTAATCTGTCATTTATGTGGGTACATAAACCATGTTGATAGTGCTCTATATTCATTATTCAAGCTGAAATTATGTCGCTTACGCCTGAAGAATGCACCAGAATACTTACAATGCTGGAAACCGGCCGGAGTCAGCGCGATACAGCCAGGACTGTCGGTGTGTCGCTGTCAACAGTACAAAGAGTTCTCCGACGTTACGAAGAAACTGGTTCTAACCTACGCAGACCAGGAACGGGCAGAACCAGGTGTACCACAGCACGAGAAGACCGATACTTGGTGAACACCATGCTTCGAAATCGCTTTCTCACAGGAACTGAACTCACCAATCAGTTTCGACGCCTCGGAGGAAGTAACCCAAGTGCATGGACAGTAAGACGTCGGCTTGCTGAATCTAACTTAAAACCCCTTAGACCTGCAAACGGCCCTAAACTGGAGCGTGGGCATCGTATTTCGAGACTAAGATATGCCCAGAGCCACGTAAATTGGAGTATTGAAGATTGGTCAAAAGTTATGTTCTCCGACGAATCAAAATTTATGCTCTACAAGCACGATGGAAGACACAGAGTGTATCGAAGACCAGGGGAAAGATTCAAGCAAGCATGCATCGAAGAAAAAGTAGCCTACGGTGGTGGGTCTGTACTTGTGTGGGCCGGAATTTCTTCTGAAAGTCGCACAGAGCTGGTGATCATAGAAAACGGCTCTTTAACTAGCGTAAGATATGTGGAAGAAATCCTCAATGATCACGTTGGTCCATTTATGGTCAATTTAGGTGAGGATGCTATATTTATGCATGACAATGCCCGACCTCATACAGGTAGGATTGTGAATGACTTCCTTCAAGAGATGAACATTACTCGTATGGAGTGGCCAGCGCGCAGCCCGGATATCAACCCGATCGAGCATGCTTGGGACGAGCTAGGCAGATGCGTAAAACAACGAAACCCTCCCCCAATCACGCTTCGTGAGCTCAAAATTGCTCTCACAGAGGAATGGGAGAATATTCCCCAAAATCGTATAAGGAACTTGGTGTACAGCATGCCAAACCGCGTAAACGCAGTAATGGAAGCACGAGGAGGCAATACGAAGTATTAAAATTCAAGAAAATCGTAATAAAGTTCAAAAATTTCATGTTTCCTATTTTTGTTTTAAGGAGAGATCAGCAGGTATGGTGACTCATATTTTTTTTACTTTCATTTAAGGAGTATTACATTGTCTATTAAATACAATTTATTGCATTAACCTATCATTTTTAGTTTCCGAGATTTTTAACATTCTTTAAGTGACCCGGATTCATTGCTCTCGAGTGTATATATTATTTTGTAACTATAGCTGTAAGCCCCCGAAAAAAAAAAAAAAAAATAAACTTAATAAGGCTCAAGTTCGGCTTTAGGTACATGGAGTACTTACTACTCACACCTCTGAGCAGGGGCTTCCTAGTACCAACTTTTTCATTTTTTGTCTCGAATCGTTGACGATCACGCTCTCTGCAATCGGCCCTTTGGCATCGCTTAGAGAATGGATCACTATGCACTTTTATCGTATCTAAAGAGGGTGTTCCGAATGATTGCTCGGTTTAATACCTGCAGCTGGATTTTGCAACTAGAGGTCCCGAAAAAGCATGATGTTGCATCAATTTTATGTCTACGTCTGCAAGTCCACAACCACTAAAAGGGCGATAACGTTTTTTTTATGCCTGATAGGTTAGCCTTTTAACACTATCTCACCTGGTGGTAAGTGATGATGTGGTCGAAGATGTTGTTCAGGCTAACCTAGAATTACTGGTTCTCAAGGACAGCTGCCGGAACACACCGTTAGGTGCTTGGCGACAGAATTTCTATTGAGGGTGGTAGCTAGCCAGGCGGGCATTTACGATATGCCTTACCACCATGCTATACGACTGTCATCACAACCACGGAAGCGCTCAGTAGTGATGTCACTAGCGGTCACCCATCCAACTCATGACCGCGGTGGACGTTGCTTAACTTTGCTGATCGATTAAGAAAAGCCAAGCAAACTTCGCTACGAGCGCCTCAATACCTCTGCTGTAAAGATTTGGGTGACGGAGATTACTTACCACCACGTGACCTTCAAGCTCGTTTGCTCTCCTAACAACATCATGTTTCATTATTTTATGTATACTTACAATTTTACAGGCAATACTGTTAACCATATTTTTTTCCATAAGAAAGAATAGTAATACCTAAGGAAAATCATTTGCAAGATTACATTTCACACTGGTACAAATATTCGTGGAATGGTCATAAAGAGCACATCAGTCATTGTAATCAGTCTGTAAGCAGACGTGCAAATGTTCACACAAGTTTGTCACAATTTAGTTTTACTAATTCCTTAATATCTAAACAATTATTATGCAAGAGCCAGTCACTTATAAATTTCATAAATTTATGTCCTGCTACCTGCTATTAAAAAAAAGTCTCTTGGTAGCTTTATTATTATTACTATTTTTTTGTACCTATCATTTTCTGTTCCAGAATAGTAAATTGTTGTCTTCGCTAGATTTGTAGTACGCGCATACGCACTCATGATAGGAACATGATTTTAGTTTCAGATAGCGCCATCTATCAAACTATAGTCATACTATGTTCGTGGAATAGATTGAACAGGTTTCCGACTTCGCCCAAAAAAAGAAGTGAGGCGCCACTTAGGTATTTTAACATAGTCTTACATTATGTCCTGATGTGAATGGATGAGACTGGTGTCGAACCCTGAAGAGATTCACAGGTGCTAAAATTAAAAAAAAGTTTCATGTCTAAGTACCTACTTGGTCGACCAAATAATCCCAAATACATTTCCGTACTTTATTTTATGGAACAAACAAACATCAGAGTCAATTAACTGCAAATAAAGAAATTACCAGTAAATGTTACCACCCAAGGATCATACCTAGACAGGACCGCGAGATCCAAAGCAGCCCCATTTACCAGACTATATATATAAGCACTTAACTGTATCTCAAACTTTCAGAAAATAAACGAATTTTCGGAAAACAGCGACATTACCGGTTATCTAAGTACCGTAAAATAAAAGGCAGTAAACACAGACTGTGTATACGTACAGGGTAATAGATCTCATGGATCACTCAAGTCTAAATAGCGGGGTGGGGAAGGGGGAGCGATCATCAATCAGCCTGGAGCGATTACTGGAGCGGTGGTGCAAGTTAGAAGAAGCGCGATAAATGGATAAGTACACATACGTATAATATATAGGTACATAATTAAGCAGAAATCGTGAATATACTTTCTATGTCTTACTAAATGGATGTCGCGAGAGACGAATGAGTCAAATGAGTAGCAGGTCACTACCCGTATTAAGCACGCTTATTTCACAGTTGAATGCTTCATCACTTTCCACCAGGTGAGATAGCGATCAAGTCTACGAATACTAATATGGTCAAATGGTTATTATCAAATTACAAAAACGGGTGGCCAGTGTAGTATAGTATTAGTTTTATATATTGGTTTGTTTAGCTGCCCTACTTCAAGTATGAGTAGAATGTCTTTACCATTTAACGATGTATTTTTGTAGCAGTCTTCATTTGGAAAACTTGCCAGATTATAAACAATAAAACTTGCCAGATTTCTTAATTTTGCTGCACGCGGCGATAGAGTTGAGCGTCTCAAGCGAATTATGCAAAACGTAGTGAATAAATTGGTTTTGACACAAAATGATCAATTCCGAGATTTCACGATCAATTATGATCGTGAAATCTCGGAATGGAATGATCAATGGAACTGGTTTGACATGATGGTACAATCTTATCTTATCTCTACCCAAAATATAAGCCGCATACCTGATACTAACCCTTCTTAGGAATGCTCTTGTTATTGGTTTACCCACTATACCTTTGAAGCAGTGATGGTCATTGCATATGGTGGTCAATTGGCAAAAACTGGCCTGGCCTAGCTTCTTCAAGTTAAAAATGCCATAACATCATGCAAAAAGCATACATCAAACATACCGTCGTCGTCACCTCTCTAATCACCAATCGGGTATATAGGCAGACGTGTCTAAACACCCACGTTGCGCTAGGCAGGTGTGATCCCATTTTATAGGGAGCGAGCCTGTTGTGATCTATCGGCCATAGGTTCAGACTTCGAACTGCTACTGATTACTTCTTTGTCAGACTCAATGACTTACTGACTATTTCTAGAATCCGAATCGGTACTCTAAGACACACATACTAACAGGCAAAGAGCTCATAAAGGAAGACTGCAATATTATATAAGCTTATATCTTGGACCCAACACCGAAGCGCTTGCACTGTTCGACAAGCGATTGATCTGCCTGCCGTATTAATTGTTGCTGTCTGAACCTATACCCACCTATAGCTATATCTGTGGGTAGGTAATCCGTTGTGAACGGTTGTATTTGAATTGTTTAGCGCCACTTCCTGGTAAGGAAGAGCTCTGATGAAGTTGGAATATTGATAGATTCAGGGGAATGAGTTTTGAGTTCTACCCTTTGCCAAGCAGAGCTGGATCAGAACCAGAAAACTTTGCAACTTGATCTGGTACTCAGTATCAAGAAAATTTATTAACATTTAGCAACATTAGGTGTGTAGAAGCAGTGAATGAAATGTTATCAATACGATGTTGAACCCTTTGTGCGAGTTCGTCTGGGAAGTACTGCCATCATACCTATTTTTTTACCACCAAGCAGTAATTTTTACATTGCTGCGTTCCGGTTCTAACACAACCACATGAGGCTTGACTACTTTATGCCTCAGGGTAATAGGTGAAGTGCTGTTCGTCAAAGAAACAAAGCGCCATTCGACAGTTTGGTTATTTCAAAATTATCCAAGTCAAGTCCTATCAAAACGAGGCGATCTAGAAGCTCTGAGAAGAGTTTGATGGCTAGTTTTTTCACTATGTCAATACATCTGATGTGAATACCATTGTGTAATCAAAGTAGCATTAATACGATTTTAAATGCTTGTCAGAAGTGTTTTTTTGCTGTGAACAGCATGCACACAGGATTGAAGCGCAACTCCCACCTTTTTAAAACTATTGTGGAACACCAACGTCATTATTTGAAGTTTAAAATATTGATACTGAGATTCGTACCGTGGTCGTCACAAAACAATAATGTTTACATAGCGCTATCTCTATTGAACAAATGACTTGATTCAATGCGTGCAGCCCGCTCTCAAATTGTTCTAATGTTAGCTTACTATAGTGATGCTTGGTAGTGCGAATTAAAATTGTAAATTTCAGATTAAAATAAGACTGAATTAAGAGATGGGAGTTGGGCCCCTGCGCGGGCTTCACCACGACAAAACGCCTCGCGCTCCTGGACATCAAACATTGTCAAACTTCTGGGTCACCCTATATAAGTCCTGATTTAGCACCGTGTTACATGTTGCAATGCACAAAAATAAAAAAGAACTTCTAAGGGATACGTTTATAATCGCCGAAAGATAGCTGTGCTGTGTTGAACATAATGAAATATACCGTGTTAAATATAGTGAAGCACCGAATGAATACATATTGCAAAATTTAATTTGGATAAATTTTAGGTTTTTATTATATTTTGTGTCTTTAACTAAAAACACACTGAAAAAAAGTGTTGCTAACAGTAACTAAAATTTTTGCTACAAGCCAACATTTTTTATTTACAAGATTTTTGTTTAATAAATTTGTTCTGGGTAGTAACCGGAACTTACTCGAACATTCTGAAACGGGCCTTTAGTATAGTATTATTATAAATGCTATTTACATATTTATACAGGTTACGCTACGCCCCATCATTGTATTTATGTGTGTGATCAATGCCTTAAATTAAATATATAATAATACCAAGACGATAATGAATAAATATGATAATAAGATTAATAATAATAATATGACTATAATCATACCAACTATGCCGCTTTATTAGCACAAAGAAAAATAAACGCTAAAAAAATGTTACTTAGACGTCTCACGTCTTTTAATTTACATACACTGAAAATGTTCGGAGTTTTGTCAATATTGGAAAATGCTGTCAGAAGTAGTATTTTTTTTGTAAACTCGTTTAGCGTCGTTTACAAATTTTCTGATATAATAGGCAATTATTTGAAGTATTGTTATGCTTAGAATTAAGTAGAACTTATGCAATAATGGTAAGTGAGAAAAATACATTAAACTTGAGAAACCTACTTCCTGCTATTTAAATTTAGTTTTTCTATTTAGCAATTTATTGTCATTCTGCGTATGTATGAAATACTTACAATGTTGCCTTGTTAAAACAAATATTTTTTTGGTATTGCTAACAAAACTCTGATAGCTAATGCCTTTGCAGGCACAGGACGGAAATGGAATTTCAATCATTTCGTTCCGTGTGTAACTTGCAGCAGTAAAGTCGGCAAAAATACTAGTCAAGTTGATTGTGATACACTGCTTCTCAGTGTACGTATAGATATTACTTCAGTGTGTGTGTGTGTGTGTGAGTACTCAGCGTTGGGAGCAGTAAGCAACCCGCACCCTCGCCCCTGTCGCCACCTAAGGCGCGGCCAACTAGTTCCGCGCGCACTATAGTCGAAAAGATAATAAATAATAAAGTTTATTTCCAAAAACATACCAGTAACCTATGTCTAGTAAAGATTAATTATATAATATTAATATTTTCTAAGATAAATCTAACAATATTTAACACAATAAAATCGGTTAAATCGTTTAGATGTTATGGTGGAATAAAGAAACTCAGAAACATACTTACATGAATTCTGAAAATATAACACACCTTTTTTTGAGCAGTAGTGTAAAAAGACCATAATTAATAATTGTTAAGTTCTACATTCTTCCAATTCTGCACTCGTTCAACTGCTTTTTGCTTTTTTTTATAATAATAACCTATTCTTAACTTTTCGCAACGTAATTAAGGAACAGGGTAAATTTACGAATTGTTTTAGACTTTAAAAGATATTATTGTTACCCCCTATTCTCTGGAGAATAAACAACCGTGTAAATTTATGAATGTGAAGTCATGATTTTACGAAAGTAATTAAATTGTGTAATATACAATAATATACATATATCCACAATATACTAAAAAAATTACCTAGTATAGCGAGCACCAAAAAGGGTAGAATTAGCCAGCTGTAAACAATAATAAATTTAGCTTTAAGAAAAGCCGAATGTTTTGCCATTGTTGTCGATCTGAAAGAACAGTTAGGTAAGTTATAAAGGAATCACCATGGAGTTATTAAAGCGTGACACAGAATGCGTTCACGATTACCCTCGAACCTGGTTACTTGTTGTTCTACTGGAAGCGACGTCAGAAAACCAGGAGTCGTTATGGGTTTCTGCATTTTAGCGAAGTGTACCTAACAGCTATATTAAAATTTAAAATGTTTCGAAGATGGTAGCATATATAGCTTATAGAAATTTGACCTATAATTTGTACAGAAAACACGTTATTTCCTCTATCCATCACACACAAACAACACACACACTCTCTCTCTCTCTCACACACATAGACACACACAACCTATGCACGAACTTCCTCCAAGAACATCATTTTAAATAGTCCGCAATTTTTTATTAGTAGTAATTTTCAGTCATGCGTCAACTGCATTAACGTAATATATTAAATAATTGTAAAGATATTTAATGATAATATGTTTGTAAATATTAAATTGTAAATAATGCATATTGAATTCATTCATTTTGTTTGAAATAACGAGCTTCATATTATTTAATTTTATTATTATTATTTTATATCTATCTCAATTTAATTTAAATAATAACCTTGTAAGATTTGTAACTAATTATTAATTTATATATTACATTGTTTTTGTAGTTTAATTAGATCCAATTTGTAAAATAGAACCGGGGATTACATTAATAATAATATGAAATACTATAATGCAGGCCAATCAGCCTAGTTTAGTAGTAGTAGAATTTCATCTTGAAATGAATAAATAAATATTATTATTATTTCATTTCATACTTGAAGTCTATAATATACAACGCTATGAGCATGAAAGAGGAGTGCTGTGGTCCACATCACCAAAACACGTGAACGGCCTTATTGAAGAACTACAAGCTATTTTCAGAGCCATAATATGTTCCAGCGATTTTTGAGAGTCAATACAAACTATCTCTTGCGTAGATTTGATGACAAACAAGCCGGTTTCTGAAAAATACTTAGTATCACAAACCACAAATACCTATACGTTTCGCCAGATTATACACAGAAGACTGAAAAGTTATAATCAGCCATGTGTCCGGTTTTTGATGGGTAGCGTTTGGGAAATGTTCCATACTAGCATCTATCTGCATTGTAATGCAGATGATAGTACTGGCGATGCACAATACAACGGTCGTGCAAATACCCCTCACCATTTGATGAAAGTAGGAAGACACTGGTGTTTGAAGTCGATACTTCTCTCGAGCAAGTTTCAAATTGGTGGAAATTTAACCTGGTTCAGCTTAACCCCACATAGACACAGGTTGTGCGTTCACTGCTAAAAAACACCTTTTATTGCGACTCCTCGCTTTCAGAACACTCCTCTCATTGTTTTTGAGAATATTGAAATCCTGGGAGTTGCATTAATGCGTCTGTAGAATTCAGTGACCACATTTCAAAAGCCAAGCTCACGTATAAGAATAGAATAGAAATATTTATTCACCATATAACTTTGGATGTTATACAAGGCAAGTCAAATTACATTATAAATACAATTTAAACAACTTCTTAATAACAATCCTGCTAGGAATATGCAAGTATATTTACACCTTTAAAGTATAAAATACAAGTAAAAAGTAGAGTGAAGGTATATAACATAAGGTTGTAATTAGTTCCAATCTTCTTTCGTCACCAATTTAAATATTATTCATAATCGTCATTATAAAACATGGATTCAGTTAGGCACATCGTCATAAATTCATTCAAACAGTAAAATGGATAAGACAGAAAAAAAAAATTGTTTTACGTTTAAAGTTAGTTTGATTTAGTTTTGTAATATTTAAAGGCAGTTTATTGTACATAGCTATTTTATTATAAATACCTTGTTTTTTCACTTTTACCAGTCTTATCTTGGGCTGATGAAGTTTTTCTTTATTGCGCAAGTTATAGGGCGTACAGTCCATAACTTTAACGTAATTATCTTTTTCACTATGTATTTCTATGAGGCTCTTGAATATATACAAAGAAATTACCGTCATGATCCCACTTTCTGCAAAGTGTGATTTTGCAGACATTTTCTTTTGTAAACCATTTATAATTCTGATTGATCTTTTTTGGCATTTCAAAATTTTCTTTATGTCAGCAGCATTTCCCCACACCGTAATAGCGTAACTAATAAGTGAATGTACATATGCATAGTAAACTGATATTAGTGCTTTTTTATTTATTATTGGTTTTAGTTTTAGCAACGCGTAGTTGGCACTAGAGAGTTTTTTACATAGCGTATTTATATGAGCTGAGTGACTAATAGTATGATCTATAATAGTAAGAATCTTAGTGTGCTTAAGACGAGGCTGCGGAAAAAATACTCTCATTCGACTAGTTTTTTTAAGCAACTGAAATATGCAATCAACACGAAAACTTAAATATTTGATATTTCAAACCTTTTTCTATCAGTTGTACAGTCAGAAACACATTTGAAAGAAATTTACTCGATAGTTTTAATTTTTCAAAATGAAGCCTTTTCTTTAAATTATTGGAGTTTTCTTGGAAACTACATCAGTTACATATTAATAATAAACACACATAGAAAGGAAATGTAGTTTATTATCCGCTGTATAAGTAAAATTTACCTAGAGTAATTAGTATTGTCATAATAAATTAAATAGTGTTTTAGACTTACGACCTTTAGTTCTGTGCAGGATTACGGTCAATCGGAAGATTCGATATTCAACCTTATTAGCTTAGGATTACGAAATAAAATCAATGCGTAAGAGCTGTCCTTCAGTGCCGCGCTGTGCGCCGTTGGACGTGGACCTATCGCTCGCGCGCTATCACCTGTGCTGTGCAGTATAAATACGTATCTTGGTAGGTATATCAATCAATATGGGAAATAAAGATAACTAAAAAATAAAAAACGAAGCAGAAGAGTCGATACAAAGACTTTGCAAGAATTATGAGAGAGCGTATAATATTTCAGTTTATTTTTACCTATGCAATTAATTTAATATTCGTTTGTATTTCGGTGTTTATTCTATTCATGAAACATATTATCTCTATCGAACTAAGAGATTCTATACCTACTAGGTTACTAGGTTCCTATAGTACTATAATGGAGCTATAAAATAACTAAATGTCGTACTAATCTAAGTACGATTAGTTGGATACTATAATAATATCTGGTAATGTATAGTTATGGTCTCACCTGATGGTAAGTGATGTGGTAGAAGGTACCAAACAGGTGATAACTAAAATTATCTGGCTCTAAAGTACAGCTGACGTTCAACCGTAAATGGAGTTGAGTGTTGCTAAATAATAATACCACAAGCGTAGCAAATCAAAGCATTTGGTTTGGTGGGTATATCGCAATAAAACATCGAACATTGTTCATGTCCCTCAAGACTAAATGTAGATTTATATAAATGAAAGAATATTCAGAATCAGGCAAGTAGGTATATATTCAAGAGATTATCTACAAAGTCACCTGCATAGGTACTTTTAAATATACATTTTATCACTTAGACATGTACATATAAGTAACGATTTATACAAATATAATAGAGTGGAATAAATAGATTCTGTACATATATATAATAAAATAGACTGTGCTCACAAAATGCACCTTCTTTCTCAGGAAAAAAAATAATAAATCAGTCAAAGTCCGAGATCACTCGGAACAGGGAGAACTGTCGGAGTCGCCATCTCATATAATAAATTTAGACTGTGTTCTTCCACTATATGAAAATAAGTGAGTAATCTTTGAATAAAGTATTATTAAATTTGCACATTTTATTCACAGGAAATTTCGTAAACGAAATATATTAAATATTATTTCGTTTACGAAATAATATTAAATATATTATTTAAATATTATAATACCTATATTAGGCAAAAAAATATTTTGACCTATCCATAGCAGAGCAGCAGGTAAACTTAAATAACAAAAACGTATAAATGTGTATATACATTTTTTTTTATTGCTGATAGGTAAGCCTTTAACCACAATCTCACCTGATGGTAAGTGATGATATGGTCGATGGTGTTAACAGGCTTAACCTAGAATTACTGGCTCTCAAGGACAGCTGCCGGAACACACCGTTAGGTGCTTGGCGACAGATTTTCCACTTGAGGGTGGTCGCTAGCCAGGCGGGCATTCGCTAAAATGCCCTTCCACCATGCGGTGAAGCTCAAGCCAGCGGCGGGATTCGAACCATGGACCTGCTGCGCGGCAGTCCATAGCCAAAGCCACCGAGCATCATGCTTTTTACACTGAAAAAAAAAACTTTACATTATTATCGCCCTGCACTTGTCACACCTCTGTAGGGTCGGTATAAACAATATATTTTTTCTGAGTACCTTCACAAAAGACAACGCATTGACATAGTTGTGCGGAGTAAGACTTAAATTTTATGGCCGGCCTCCTATCTGAAGCAATATGCCTTTGCGTATGCCATCGTTGATATGTATTATACTCGCCTTTGCCCCCTTTTCGGTTATTAGTTAGGGTATTAGATAGATGGTAAAGAGCGATGTTTTACTCTTGACGTGCAAAAAATCTGACGTGAAATTATCTGAATTTATGTATTTAAATTCATTTATTCATATTCACTACACCCCCTTTCTGAAGGCCGAGCTTCAGCAGGGGCGGAGCAGTTTGTATGGTGGCCGTCTTGAAATCGCCATTTTGGATTTTTGACAGGTGTCATTCGACTGCTCTCCCGACATTTATCCTTACTTCTACCTTTTAACAAATTCTATCTACACATTCTAACAAATTGTGCGAAATTGATTGTCGGACAAACAGAAATGTACAGTTGCTTTTCTGAAGGCTTCAGGTAACGGATTGTCTGTAAAATGTATTTTGCAGGTATATATATCAATAAAAAATTTGATTGATATTATCAAACTGAAGGCTAAATGCACATTTGTAATATAACTAAATGCTTAGGCCTTGTACGTGGCGATGGTAAAAGGCCGGACGGCATGACTTTGGTTCCGTGGAGGATGGGAAGGCCTCTGGTATGGGACGCTACCTGTGTCGATACCTTAGCACCTTCTCATATTCCTGCTACCCAAAAAGTGGCCGGTGCGGCGGCTGAACTAGCAGAAGGCCTCGAAAGGCGCAAATATAGTAATCTCAGTAGTTGTTACATGTTTGTGCCTTTTAGGGTCGAAACGCTGGGACCGTGGGGACCGAGCGCCAAACTATTATTCAAAGACGTCTCAAAACGTCTGGTCGACGCTACTTGTGACCAAAATGCTGGCATATACTTTGGACAAAGGATAAGCATTGCCATACAACGTGGCAATGCGGCACAAAAACACGTATTTTGCAATATCTCAGAAACTGTGCGTTTTATAAAAAAATTGTAAGAACATAATTTGTAGCAAATTGTGTTGCCCACAAACATATTTATATAACTTTTTGCCCTAAATTAAATATTAAAGAAGTTATAAGCAATAATAAATTTTTTTGCTCTATAACTTTTTTATACATTTTACAAAATAAATACCCTAGAACAATGTCGTAGATGATCTGCTCAGGATTTTTTTATGAAACTCGCAGGTTAATTGATAAAACTGAAAATAATATCCACAATTTTCAATACGTTTACACGTTGCAAAAAATGTAGCACAACTAAGAGAATAAAATGAGATAGAAGAAACAGCTAAGCCTACGTATAATAATAATAGTCGTAGCAGGCAGATGTTCCTTTGAACCCAAACGGTTACTCAGACCTTTTCTACCTGCTTATCCTTCCGTAAGTTAAATTTAGTAAGTTCTATGGTAAGGAAAACAGGAATGAAGAAGTAAAGTTGTACGAATTCAACATTTTTTTTTAAGAATATATTTACAATAAAAAATATAATAAGTTAAACATTTCTTTTTGACCGGATTCTCATGAGCATTGACGAACCTGGTCAACTTTGGAGCGCTGTAACAGTGTGTTAAATGAATTAAAATAAAATAAAAAAATCGTCAAAAGATAATCAAAAATGTTGGTCTGAGGTATTATTTTGTAAAATAAGAAAAAAAAGTTATAGAGCAAGAAAAAAATATGAAAATTTTCTCACTTTTTTGCTTATAACTTCTTAAATTTTTAATTTAGGGCAAAAAGTTATAATAACATATTTGTAGGAAAAATAATTTGCTACAAATTATGTGCAGTGGAATTTTTTGTAGGACACATCGTTTCCGAGATATCGCGAAATAAGTGTTTTCACCCCTTTTATCAAGATGGTGGCCGGGGCACAAGGGTGGCGACCCCACAAACTTAGATTTGTCTCAAAAGTAAAATTGCGCCCTCTAGGAATTGCAATATTCGGTCCTTAAATTGTAACATTTAAATGGACTACTATGTAGGTATCTATATTTGATTATGTCCTTCTAACCATAATTGTATACATATAGGCAAATAACTTAGTTTTGTAGTTTGTATACCTGCTTTGTGCATGCATACCTTGGTTCATTATATTTGTGTAACTGCCCTGTTGGCGGAACGGCTTTAGATAGATAGATACATATCAAACAAATTATTGGAGTACAAAATTTTATGCCCAAGGCGGGAATCGAACCCGCGTCCTCCGATATCGCGTCGGATGCTTAACACCATCTCAGCCACCTGGACATTGGCATTTCTGCCGAAACTTTGTGCTCCAATTGTATTACTTTAACCATCATAGGGGACGGTGCGCGGCCATCAACCAGACTACAAGACTTCATCTGATCGAAAGAAGTGTTTTTTCAAACACTTAACTCTCGGTATGATGTTGCTACCCTTCTATATTTCTAAATATGATTACAAGCACTATCGCGTGCTAAGCGAAATCATATCAAACAAATTATTGGAGTACAAAATTTTATGTCCAAGGCGGAAATCGAACGCGATATCGGAGGACGCGGGTTCGATTCCCGCCTTGGGCATATAATTTTGTACTCCAATAATTTGTTTGATATGATTTCGCTTAGCACGCGATAGTGCTTGTAATCATATTTAGAAATATAGAAGGGTAGCGATATCATACCGAGAGATTGTTTTGGCTAATGCACTCAATTACAAAAACAATAAACTTTCTTCCTGCATCATTTAAAAAACAAAAACTTTTATACTTTAGCCGCACCAGCCTTGAGAAAAGGGCTGTAAAATGGCTTTGCTGGAATAAGGGCTCTTAACTTAATGTTGTCTTAGGTTTTCGCGATTGTTACACATAGTAATTAAACAACATTAAACGGTTTAAATCTCGTATATTTATCATTATTTTTGTCCTGACGTTTCAAACACTTTGCAGTGATCGTGGTCACGGGGACTGCAAACTTGAAAAAAAACTTGACTTTCCGTTTCCGATACTCGTTATTTCTCACGCACACTTTTGCATATCATTAAAACTGTATAAATTGAAAACAATATATTTTTTATTTTATAAATGATTTTTTGTTAATTTATATACATCTTAACTTAATTTGTCGATAACCTCTGTAGACTATACCACTTACTAACAATCTAAGAATCCACTATTTTTATTTTAAAGTCTAATTTAGTCACCTGTTCCAGTACCTCTCACTTGTCTGCCATGTTTCATTAAAAAAGCCTGTATAACATGTTCCCTACAATGTTTCTGCAGCTGTGTGTTTTTTTCATAAAATATCCCAAAGTTTAAGGCCCTTACAATTGCGTATGTAGACTCTTCTGCAAGTTTGGTAAAAAAAAATCTTATCCTGCTGTTTAGAAGTGGCTAGATATATATCTGGTTGGTCTAATTTTTACCATAGTTGGTATATGAAAGCAGAGTGGTAGTAAAATAACACCTTTCTGTTAACCACTGTAACTGAAAAATTAAACGAAATAGGATGTATACGAATTACGAACATATTTTCAACATAAGTAATTAATAGCCAAAAATTATATGATAGCAATAAAAAAAACAACCTGCATTATATTATTATGGGAACGTGTACAGTAGCACAGTTATGAAAAACTATAATTCATATTTGTATGACGAGTCGTGGTAAAATATATTGCCCACAACTAACATTTAATGAAATCAAATCAAATCCATTTATTTCAGGTCAATTGTACCCATATTCACCGAATATAATATAATATTTTGCTCATTCAATTTGATGGTATTTTACTTTATTCTAATGATGTGTAACATGTAATCTGATTAATCACATTCCAAGATACTGAGAACAATGTTGATTCATTCATAAATTATCGTCCACGCGGATGCCAAGTAACATTACTTTCGTTACTACGGAGAATTTAAAAACACCCCATTTATCAATATATATCGTGCCGTTTGGGCTGTTATGTACCACCATCATATTCCGACCCTTGTCTCACTTATGTTGGTTTAGTGCAGTATGTTTTTTTTTATAAACACGGAGACTGCGACGCAACAACATAGCAAAGAAACTTTAAAAAAAAAAGACATGAAAACAATTTTTTAAATTAAACAGTCTGAAATAACTGGTTGATATCGGTTCAATATGATCTCAAATTTGTGTTTTTATCAATATTGAACAATAACTTTCATCTATATTCATAGTTGCCACTTACATTAGTTGCTAGAAGCACTGCGATCGTCAAGGCATTTTGGCAAATTACTTTTAGTAAGTTGACTGTAACTGGCAAACCGTTCGCCGGTGTTGATGAAATTAAAATGAAACCAATAAAGAGTTAAACTGTACTAGCAAACAAATAATCTTCTATATTGTAAGGTTCAGTAAAAAAGTTATGTGTGGTCAAACATAAAATAAATAATAGACAAGTCAATTTAAGAACCCTCTTTCTATTGGGAAGTCAGTTAAATATGTATAATATGATATACCAATAATATATACCAATAAAGTCGAGCAGACATGAACATATGGTAATAAGTAATAAGTCTGTCGACCGTAAGAATAATTTTGAAAAGTAAATCAAATAATCAATTTCTTACTAAGAAATATTTGTAATGTTGATAAAAATAAAAACGTGACATCAATTGCAGTATATACAAAGTTACTTTATATATCTTTTTTTTTTTTTTTTATCCTAAATTTTTTTTTTTTGAGACTTTTGGTCGCTTAGCGACTACTTTATATATCGAAATTCGTCACGTGAATAAGATTATAAAAAAAGTTGAAATCGTCTCAATGGTATCTGTGTTCGCGAATCTAATATCAAGTATACAAATATGTTTATAAGCGAGACGCGTGCGCCGCTGCTGCACATCGCCTCGTTCGGTGCAGCGGGGATCGTTGCGCCGCATGGGCGGAGCTAGCGTGGGAATTATTTTTGACTGCCCCCACTTAATAGGGCGAACCGCTACTTCACGTCAAGCCAAAGGCTCCTGCTTTATAAAACAAGTCCAGCCTCGCGTTAGTATTGCTCTAACCTTTGGATAGGAGCACCCTGCCTTGGTGCTACTCTTGATGCGTTATCGTGTAGAGACGGAATTGTCAACGACTCCAAGCTTTCCGAACACCTAGCCATTCAATATGCGCAGAGACATAGGATCTCTTTGTGTCTTTTAGCACATTTATAACGGGAAGTGTTCAGACGATTATTTCTCATGGCTCGACGTCACGGTTTTATCACTGCACTAGCCGCCATCGCAAGAAAACTTATCCACATATCGTAGATACATGTCTACGATATGTGGAGATCACATGTGACACGCAATCTTTTCTGCCTTACACCTGAAGAACTTGGAATAAACTACCTCCCGGAAGGACGGTATTTCCGAGCAGCTATTACCGCCCACAACTACATGCCCGGATGATACAGATATCCATAGGCGTCGGTGATCGCTTTTCATCAAGCGGGCCGTTTGCATTGCCACATATGCCATAAAACAAAATGCCATTAGGTGAGACAGTGGTCAAAGGCCTATGTGTCTATAAGAAATAAAAAAAAACGACATGCTTCGAATAAAGGCGACTAGGTGGACTGACGTTATTGTGGGAGTGGTGGGGGGCCGATGAATTAAAACAACTTATATGGCTATAAAAGCTGTTCATTGTGGCGTTAAAAAAGAAGAGATTATATTTAACAGAGTACGTCTTCCGGATGATGATGTTGATAGATTAATTCTATTTAATATTGTTTTTCTATAGGCAACAGATTAAGGTTAGCTAATCAGACAATCTTTAGCAAAATACCCCAACAAACACCATGGGGTGAAACTAAAGTCTGCAGCAGGATTAGAGCCGTGAACGTGCTTAAGACAAACACGCACTTCAGCAACAACGCTTCAAAGCGTTTATCCTGATTTTTATTCCAAAATAAGTAGGTATAAAAAATTACAGCGTAAGATGATATACACTATGATACATACGATATTGCTTGAAAATATATGCAATGCCTAGAACTGCAACCTCCATATCTTCGTAAGAGACGACTGAAAGAAAAATACTGGAAAGTGGGCTAAATTACGGCGTTCTGAAGAATCTTACACTGTGACCTCCAATCCACCTACCAAGCGTGGATATTATGGCAACAATAATATGACAATCTGGCTGGTATATGAACAATGAAGAAGGTCGTGCGGTGTACATATGCCAAGTCTAAGTGTTAAAGATGAACAGGCTGGTTAGTTCTCCTTACAAACGTCGAAGGGCGATCACTCTCGTATTTGAGGACTTTGATCCAAAACAAAGCATGAAATCGATTGATTTCTTTATTATCTAGGCTTGTATCGTAACATTTTTTAATAAGATAACTTGAAAGTTGCGCTCGAAAACTTTATATAAAGTTTACGAAGATCTAAATCCTCATATATCGTTTTCATGCTTTGTTTTGGATCTAAGTCCTCAAATACGGGATTGATCGCCCTTCGACGTTTGTATGGAGCTGTGACCGGCCTGTTGAACCTTGAGATGTTGTTTTCAAAATTATTGTCCTATAATAATTAGCCAATTATTATAGGACAAAAATATATCGTTTTCATGCTTTGTTTTGGATCTAAGTCCTCAAATACGGGAGTGATCGCCCTTCGACGTTTGTATGGAGCTGTGACCGGCCTGTTGAACCTTGAGATGTTGTTTTCAAAATTATTGTCCTATAATAATTAGCCAATTATTATAGGACAAAAATATATCGTTTTCATGCTTTGTTTTGGATCTAAGTCCTCAAATACGGGAGTGATCGCCCTTCGACGTTTGTATGGAGCTGTGACCGGCCTGTAGAACCTTGAGATGTTGTTTTCAAAATTATTGTCCTATAATAATTAGCCAATTATTATAGGACAAAAATATATCGTTTTCATGCTTTGTTTTGGATCTAAGTCCTCAAATACGGGAGTGATCGCTCTTCGACGTTTGTATAGAGCTGTGACCGGCCTGTTGAACCTTGAGATGTTGTTTTCAAAATTATTGTCCTATAATAATTAGCCAATTATTATAGGACAAAAATATATCGTTTTCATGCTTTGTTTTGGATCTAAGTCCTCAAATACGGGAGTGATCGCCCTTCGACGTTTGTATGGAGCTGTGACCGGCCTGTTGAACCTTGAGATGTTGTTTTCAAAATTATTGTCCTATAATAATTAGCCAATTATTATAGGACAAAAATATATCGTTTTCATGCTTTGTTTTGGATCTAAGTCCTCAAATACGGGATTGATCGCCCTTCGACGTTTGTATGGAGCTGTGACCGGCCTGTTGAACCTTGAGATGTTGTTTTCAAAATTATTGTCCTATAATAATTAGCCAATTATTATAGGACAAAAATATATCGTTTTCATGCTTTGTTTTGGATCTAAGTCCTCAAATACGGGAGTGATCGCCCTTCGACGTTTGTATGGAGCTGTGACCGGCCTGTTGAACCTTGAGATGTTGTTTTCAAAATTATTGTCCTATAATAATTAGCCAATTATTATAGGACAAAAATATATCGTTTTCATGCTTTGTTTTGGATCTAAGTCCTCAAATACGGGAGTGATCGCCCTTCGCCGTTTGTATGGAGCTGTGACCGGCCTGTTGATCCTTGAGATGTTGTTTTCAAAATTATTGTCCTATAATAATTAGCCAATTATTATAGGACAAAAATATATCGTTTTCATGCTTTGTTTTGGATCTAAGTCCTCAAATACGGGAGTGATCGCCCTTCGACGTTTGTAAGGAGAACTAACCTGCAAGTTCATCTTTAACACTTCGACTATCACGTATATGAGGTCGAAATCAATTTTTGCTTCAGTTCAGTAGATATGACGAACAGTGGTTGTGGTTAAATTCTTGGGTATGATGAATAAAAATCAGTTAAAGTACTGTATTTAAAAAATGTGAAAGAATGTCAACTCGAGTCAACAAGAATGTCGAATGTCAACAAGAGTAAATATAACGTTAGGTACATACCATATAGGCTTTTGAAGCAATGTTGGCCGATCGGTAATAGCTATGGATTGCTGTGCGGCAGGGCATTTGCAAATGCCCGCCTGGCTAGCTACCACCCTCGAGTAGAAAATCTGCCGGTTGTTCCGGTAGCAGTACTTGAGAACCAGTAAAATTACAGACACATGAGACATAAAACAACTGCATGTATTTCTCAGGGTGATGCATTAGAGGTAGAGGTTAATCCGCTTAACATCAGGTGGGCCTCGTGATTAGTCCGTCACAATCACATAAAAAACGCTTCTTTCATAGTTATTTGCGAAACATAATAACACAGGGTATACTTATTTACTTTTTATTTAAGTAAGCCCCGTGTTCTATATTTACTTGGGCACTTTAATAATAAAAAAAAAATAATGTATATATAAAGGAAAATGCGAATTTTCCTTTAAAGGATTTTTTTTCATTCTCAGGTGTCGTCTTCATAGTGATGGAAGTCGGCAGGTAAAATTTAATTTCTTTTCACGATATGATCACATTATTATAAAATAAAACATTAATCAGAACGTATCTAGCTGTTAGTGAAGGATCGCGAAGGATCGGAATTCTCTTTATCGAAATATTAGTCTTCTTGAATTTATCGAGAGAACTCAGGCATCATTGTCTGTCGACAGCTCTCTGTTGCACTTGGCCTGATCTTGTTCACCAGGCATTAAGGATCCAGTAATTTTTTTGTAATAATCATAGGTAGGACACCTACGTGTGTTACAATCTATAGTGACAGCGTTTAATTTTTAATTATATTATTTAAACTCATAATTTTCCTCAGCCCACTTAGGTTTAGGCCTAGTTTCACCATACTCTGTTATTTATTTGACGCCTTGTTAATCCTTTTAACGGACTGTTAACTGAACCGAGTGTCCCACAAACTGTTAATGGATGATTAATTCAGTTAACTTCATAGAACGTAGACTGATTTAACAGCTCTGTTATTTTTAAAGACCCATTAGCTAATGCCTGATTTAGCGTAAACAAACATGGTATGGTGATATTAGGCCTTATGATAACTATTGGTAAGTATGTGTTCCACCAACAAAATACATAAGGAACACAAAAACAAATAGTAATAACAGGCTTATACAGTTTATTGGTAGGCACCCTGTCTGATGTGTGCGCTCGTTGGAAACCCTCGTTGCTTGTACATATAGGTATTGCTCCTTGCCTAGTACTACTAATGTAAATAAATAATGTAATAATTTTACTGTATAGTATGTACTTAACACATTGTTAAAAAAACGTTTAAAAGAATGGCCCCGAGTTTCTTTCCCGTTCTTCTCGCAGTGGCTCTATAATTTTTGTTTGCTGAACGTGGCAGTACAATGTAGTATATTTCAATATCAAAATTTGTAATTGAACTTCATAAGAGCGTCGTAGACGCCTAAACTGAATAAATGATTTTGACTTAGACTCGTTAGAAGGCCCGTCGTCTTGTTAGGTCTTCAATGTGCAGCAAAAGTACAAAGTTTCATGATATGGATAGATTAAGTGCCAACATAATTATCCAGGTGTTATTTTGAAGCAATGATGGCCGAGCGGTAATACCTATGGACTGCCGTGCCGCAGGCACGGTAATATCACGGTAATGTTATCTATACAGTATTTCAACATCATAGAAACGGACGAAACGCGAGTTATACCTACGCGCCTCAATCTCGGCCTGCGCTCGGCACGCAGACATTCGCGACCGTGCCGTAGAGACAGAGACGAGCGAATGGTTTGTTGTTTTTTTTAACAATAACTGCGCGATTTTTTCAACAAAAATAAGTTCAAGTACATATTTAAATGTTAAATATGGCGAGTAAGATACATTGTGCTGTTTTTGGTTACATGAATTCGTCAAAAACTCATCCAGAGATATTTTTTTTTATATTACCTGGAAACTGAAAGATAATACTATAAAATAATTTTACTTACTAGTAAGTAAAATTGTAAGTAAAATTATTTCATAGACTACATATAATTGACGATACATAATGTATGTCTTTTTAATGGAAAACTATTTCCTTTTATCCCGCGAAAAAAATATCTCAATTAATAAAAAAGTGAATAGAGTAAAAGAAAGTGATTGACACGAGTTAAATAGGTCTACTTTCTTTCTATATACTAGAATGAGGATTTTTAATAGTTTAAAATTTAATAATAAAGCATTTCGTACGTCTCACAAATATTTTTCGGTAACAAATTTTTAATTATTAAATTTTAAATTATTAAAAATCCGCATTATAGTATATAGCGTATATGGTTTTTTGATTAAATCTACCTACTAGTCAAAAAATAACACGCATTTTTAGTGAACACTTCCTGTTCAATTCACAAAGTATTTTATTTGTTTATATAAAAAAAGGTATATTTACAATCACAAAACTATATGGAAACACAAAGTAGGCAAATGTAATTAAAATGCCGGAGGTGGGCAGCCCTATCGCATGTTTACGTACAGCGCGGCTGTAGGTAGTTATTTCAAGGACAGAGCCGAGTTAAAATACTTTATAGATAAGTAATATTACCGTGCTGCAGGTCCCTGGCCGCGCCGGCTTGAGCTTCACCACATGGTGGGAGGGCGTTTGGCGAATGCTCGCCATCTCACCCCCTCAACTCCCCATCCCACCCTCAAGTAGAAAATCTGTCGCCAAGCACCTAACGGTGTGTTCCGACAGCTGTCCAGCCAGAAAAATTACAGGCACATGAGACTTAACAATTGTATGTCTCAAGGCGACGTGTGCAATGCAATTCGCCACATGACGAAGTGCATCTGTTATAGGCAGAGGACAATCCGCTTAACATCAGGTGGGCGCCGTGATTGTTCTTTCACAATAACATTAAAAAAATACCTATGTATTTTACTGACAATTGCATGAAATCTGAGTCAAATAATTGACAGTTAGTTAATTGATGTCAAGATGGAGGAGACGTTTGCCTGACAGTCAGCATCATCTCTGCCCATTAAGTTACAGTATCGCCCAGACCTTCAAAAAGTCTATTATTTAGGTATGTTATTTACTTGTTACTTGCATTAATACCACTGGTATCAACATCGATAATAGCTCTTATCATGATCCCTAATTAAAGACTTCAACGCGCTACTTACTCGTGCACTTTGTGCAGTACATCAACTATGGGTAATTTTATTGACGATTTATTCGTTAAATTATTTAATAAATAATAAAACCTTAACTGACATTTGTTCCACAATATTATTTGAGTATTTAAATACTCCATCAAGTACCATGAGAAATTCAATGGCATCAATTTACACATAAATTAAGCAGGCTTTTAATTTTAACAGCCTCATTATGGAAAAGAAAGTACGCGGTAAAGACGCATTATTGCGTTCCATTGCATTGATTACAAAGCGCGATCAATGCCGGGGCGATTATTTTATAGCTTGAATAAAAACAATATAAGTTGAGCGGGCGGAGCGTATAACAGAAATATCAGTTTGATATCGCGAGGTTTGATTCGCCGCGTAGCCGACGCCTTAAGGCGGGGCTTGAACGTAGAGGGGCGCGCATAACCGCTTTTGCCATACCATTTCGTGCGAGCCGCGACGACGATCGTCCCGACCGACGGCGTTCGACGTTTTATCGCGTACCGTTGCATGTTTGCCGCGTGTGTGTGACTAACGCTGGGTGCCCGTGTGAGGCCTCTTGTCGTCCCCTCGTGTTGAGAAAACCGCCAAGATTCGGGTGAAGAATCGTGAGCCGGTGCCGGCGTATGCTATGGCCGACGCCGACCGTGACTCGGACCTTGGCGATGACAGCCCCGTGGTGAGTTCAAAATGTTCAAAGCTTCTCATTCTAGCTACCTCCATTTTACTTTCATTACCACAAACTTGTCAAAGAAAGCAGATGCTTCTCATTGCATTTATGAATTTTGACGACTGCTTCAAGCTTTTTGAAGATATTATCGGTTATACCACAAATGTCGTATATTATCAAGAGTTTCTTATAATATAAATCTTATAGGATTGGTTTAGTAACGTATAGATACTTATTTACTGCTAACTTTAACTGACTGATGCTGTCCGGACAACACGTGCTGGATATGTTTTAGTTTGTTCTTCTATTGGCAAAGCCAGGCAACCAGACTATAAAGTGTTAAATTGACAGTGTATGCTTATGTGTTGTTATGACAACGGAAAACTGATTCGTAAACTTTTGTGCCTCTTAGTTTATACGGGTAGCAAAAGTGCTATTTAATGTGTTGATGTGATTAAATATGATGCAGGTACTTATGAAATTGAAAGTAATAATATAATAAATTTATGTCTTACCACATTAGAGGAAATGAACCGAGGTTTTATCAAATAGGTACATAATAATAGTGGTTTTATCAAACAGGTAGTAGGTACCTATTTGTAAACCGTAGACAAACCTAAAACCTTTTCATTCACAAAAACGGGTAGATAAGAAATAGTTTAGATTATAATAAATTATCTACAAAAAGGTTAGGCATTCCTTATCAGCGTCAGATTATCAATTGTACGTTTTATTACACTGCTATTACTCTGAGTTACAAACTGATAAATTTTGATGTTTTTATTTGATTTAATTGAATATAGTGATAAGCTTGGTTACTAATGCTCATCTGCTTTATTGTAGTTGATGTTGCCTTATGATGTGATATGATTGTTATTGAATCTTGTTAGTAGACCTTTTGAAATGAGGAAAAAAATATGATATACCTGTGAAATCTTATTTTGGTCGGTTTATACACGGCTATGAACATAAAATTTATAACATTGTGTCCATAGCCGTGTGATTTTTATTCTTATCTAATCTCCATACGATGAGAATGGACCCCAGTTTTATATAGGTAATAAATAATATTAATTAAGTTTTTTTTTATGCCTGATAGTTTAGCCTTTGACCACTATCTCACCTGATGGTAAGTGATGATGTGGTCGAGGATGTTGTTCAGGCTAACCTAGAGTTGTATTGTAAGTATGTAATTATGAATATATTCTAATACATTAGGTATAATGTATTCACGTTATTTGTGCGCAAGAGAATATTCGATATTTTGACAATAAGTATTTCTAGTAATAGGCCAGCTAAAACCAGGTCCTATCTATTGACAAAGTGGCTACGTCAAAAGATGACTAACCATGAAACCTCGTGGATTTGTTTTGACAAAAAACCCGTCTTTTGTTTTGATGAGACTATGCCTTACAAATAGGATACATCTGCAATGGTTTTTCTTTTGTTCTGGTTAGTGAATAATATCATAGACTCATAGTTGTAAGAAATGTAATCCCTTAGTTCTGGAAATTTATTTAGGAATATACCTAGTAATTATTGACTCTGTATAGTTAAAATTAATGTATGCAGGGGTTATTACGTGACGTAGCAGAAATAACATTGTTTTGATATATTCATGTTTGGTCAGCAATGCCAAAAGTAACGGAAACGATTTTTTTTTTGTAAGTTTAATTTTTTTTTTACCTTTGTTTGAATTTAAGGTTGTCGTATACCTACCATCTTATTGGAGTATACAATATACATGTAAATATTTAACTATTTGCATTTTAATCGTTAGGAAATAATTTATTTAAGTATAAGTAACAAGAAATGGAGGTATAAATTAAAAAAAAAGCTAACAACATGCAAAACTATTTTAATTGGCAAAAAAATAATGCAGATGCATTCGCCACAACTTTACTAAGCTGTATCCGAACCGAACACGTGTGTTGCCATTGCCACATTCTTTCAAAACGGCGCCGATATGATTATTAATAACAAATTTGGGTGTCGCGATTCGGTTTCAAGTTTATTTTATTACGGGACGCAAGACGACCCTTTCAACATCTGTTTCGGCTCTAGGAAATTTTACTGAATATTGTTTAATTGGCGGAACCGTTTGTCATTTATTTAAAATAAAAAAATATCACTGATGTTGGGGTAATGCTGTTTTGTAGACATAACCTAATAGTAATTTTAATAGTTATGTTCAGTCTAACTTTGGTATTTCAAATAAATATATTTTAAATTCGACGTTTATAACGAAAAAAACACCGATTAGGTATGTCTTTAACTTGTGATAACTTCGAGAGATTAGGTACCTACTTGATGATAAAATATGTATGTCGTCATTCATTAATCACCGCTCGCAATTATCATAGTTTTGCATTACAAACTAATTAAGTATTGACTTTTGGCTTAAGAATTTGAATAAAATATATAGGTATTTCTCCTTTAAATAAATTAAATGAAAGCTTTATTTGAACTGGTGACTATGATCATCAATCTTGCAGATTTCAAATAAGATTATCCCCCGCAATTTCATAATTAACTTCGGATCCGGGAATTCTAACGATCCGCCGGATAGAGATCTGAGGACTTTATTATTGGTTACCTGTATAACACATCATTAGCCGTTTATTTCTGTCGCACCAGATATAATGTTTGCTGTAGACGAAGTTAAAGGAGGGGGCTAAGGGCTTAGCTCCCTAACATAGGAAATAATAATACCAAGAAAAGTTTAACAGTACTATAGCTTATTAAAATTAACAAAAAAATACTATCGCAATTCAACCTATCTAAACTAAAATAATTCTTCTCAAAACCAATTCATCACATGACACGATCAGAATTTACTTTACTTCAAGTATTTATAAATTACCCCCAAAAAGTATCCTAGCTGCGTCCACAATGTTTGCGTTTGCTTCAATCATTTATTCAGTTAGTCTAACTCTGGCGACATCTTCTGGGAGGCCAGCACGCACGATTTATTATCCCCACTAGGCAGATAGAGGGCTCCGAATTAATTAATCAGGCAACTCTGGCTGGCTGTCATTCAGGCCACAATCACAGACTAAACTTAGCTTTTCTCGACTCACGTGTCTAACTTCCCTTTCCTGTCGCAGACGTTCCATTAATTGAAATAATTGGCGCAGTTCTGGATATATTTTTTCGCGTTGACAACATTATGTCATCGCCTTATATCATTTTTAATTATAATTAACACTTTAATGTTTTTATTTCGGTTATGATTTCCATTTTGTTACCAATTAAATGTGTTTTTTAATTTTATTTCATTATAAAGTTGTCTATTATAGTTTATTATATATGGAGTCATTCGTAATTTGCGTCGGTTCCAAATGTACAAAAAAAGATTTTGGTACGCTTGTTCGTGTGGTGCACTATTCACAGTAAGGTTGTCTTATAATATAATTTTAAGAACACTAGTTAACTTTAAAGTCTGGGGATGACAAGTATCATGATCAACATCTATAAACATCTATATACTCATATCCAACTTGTGTGAGTTTCAGTTCATATCTTCTCTAACAACACGAAAGTGTAACACATTTACAAAAATATATCTTCGCTCACAACACAAAGACATGATTGTAAAAAAATTGAGGACCTGACTAACGCACCTCTCCTTGGAAATGCGAAGATTGTATCGTGAAATAAATAAGATTTTTCTAATAACAGTAGATAATAATAATCTTCATACTTTTTTATAAACTTAGTAACCAAAACAGCGAACACAGCACCAGTGACACTATTTGTACTAGATATATTTCATAAATTCGTTAATTAATTCAAGAAGACATGATTTGTTATTCTTTTTCCATCAATTTTGACAACAAACTTTTTATAACCCTAAATTTGGATTGGTGGACCGTATAAAGATGCGTTTTTGCCGTATTAGCAGGTGGGGGTTATATTCCTACCTGTACGCGTGCGCGTGCGCCGCCGCCGCCACCGCGCGCCGGTCATCGATACAATAGACAAGTGGCCTATCTCGAGTTACCATGCTATTTACCGTTGTGACGAAAATACAGATGTTCAACGCTTTTACACGTACAAATTAGGCTTATACGAGTAGGTGGTTTGTATATTTATTGCAATATTTGCACTTGGCGAAAAAATGGTAGGCTTCTGCTCTATAAGGACGAACAGGGTCATATTTAAATAATATATCACAATAATTTATTAAAATGTGTAACGTAATTTGTGAGTAAAAGTATATGTGTTTACTGTTCCTTCACACTAGAACGGCTAAACCGTATTATATGAAAGTTGTATTAAATTTTTTTTAAGATTTAACATAATTAAGTAGTAGGTGTTGGGTTAACCCAGGATACTTCACCACTTTTCATTATCTTCGCGGACGAAACCTCGGGGCTCAGCTAGTTTATTATATAAGTACCGCCTATACTGCTTCATTGGTGTAGTAGGTACTCGCAGTAAAGCATCTCTGTAATTTGAGGTCGAGTTTGAACCCCGTTTTGGTAGTTATATGGTTTTTCTGACAAATAAATTTCCAGTTACAGAACGGAATTTTTACTCGGTTTGTATTCGGTGTTATCGAGTCAGTGTCGCACTAAATGGGAATAGGCTCGCACCCTATGGATCTCTAAGAACCCCTTATTTCGCTTATATCCCGATGACGTTTGAAATACACGTGGATGCATTCTTCATATTATACTTATATTGTTTTGATAACTAAGAATAATATAAATCCTTTCATCCGTGTAAACAATTATGAAAAGTATTGTGATAATCCAAGATGTAAAATATCTATTTCTCAAGTTTCATCGATACCAGAATCTAGCCTCTTGCGGTAGGCATTATTATTAATTATTATTATTTATTTATTATTTTACATTATTTGGAAGTGTTTCCAATCTATATTGTAAAGAAATATTGCGGCCATATTGATTATTTTTCAAAGATTTAAATTTGCATATAAATAAAATGGCTGACTCGACAAAAGAGCTGTCACTGATCTTTACAGAGAATTGAGTTCGATGCTTTATCTCTCATTTATATTCAAGATATCGTTGTAAATAATTGTATTGACATACAATATTTATAAAGGAAAGGTTGCGTGGGTTAGCGGCGGGTGGACGCTTACACCGATTTGTAACATGTGTAAGAATTGTTACGACATAGAATTAAGAAGCATGTAGTTTACATAATGCTACCTTTTGGCTTATGTCATTTCAGGTTCAGGCCACGAGTATTATTTATGCCCTACAAACATTTCGATTTAAATCCGAAATATCTTCTATACAAGGAGCGCTGTGCGGTGCCCGGTCTTCAACATTTTGGCAACGGTTACTGTAACAGTAGAATTTTCGTCAAATAGGGTTCAAGATTTAAAATTACAATGAAATGTAAAATTTTAGCTTCATACTGGATTCTAATGAGCGACCAATTCGTCCTTTGCCTTGTTTAGGATTCCCCACTAGAAGACCCTATTACTAGATTTCGGCTGTCTGGCTGTCCTTTGGACCTTCAACTAGGCTCTATCTTTGGAAACGTTATATGTCTTCTATGTCATTTTCACAGACTATATTGTGTTATGGCGGAATGCTTAATAAAAATTAATAATAACAAAAAGCTAAAATAAAGGTGGGTTCCGATATTATAAGAAACGTTTTTATTAACGATTTTTGTTTTTGGTATATCGTAAAAACTGTAATACGTGGGTACGTGTCGTAGGTACTCTGGCTAGGATTTGGAACTATATTTGAACGATAACAACGTAAACTGTATTTTATAGTACATTCTGTTTTGGTACCATCGGCCTGTGAGTCCAACTCGCACTCGGCCGGTTATTTGTTCAAAGGTAATGGGTTGAAGATCAAATTTGTCTTTAAGTTCTTATAATATATAAACCGTATTGACCTAGATTCAAATTTGCAACTAAACAACCCAATGATTCTATTATTGTATTGCTTGGTATGTTTTACAATATACTTAAAAAAATGCATTGAAACATGCTTTCCAACCAAACATACTTACCTCATACTTGCATTCAGCTTTATTGGAGCTACTATGCCACAAGTCAGACAGAAAATAACATTGTATTGCTTGGTATGTTTTACAATATACTTAAAAAAAATGCATTGAAACATGCTTTCCAATCAAACATACTTACCTTATACTTGCATTCAGCTTTATTGGAGCTACTATGCCACAAGTCAGACAGAAAATAACATTAGCGTCAGCGCTAAAAAAAAATTTTTTTTTTTTTGAAAAAACATGGTGCTGCAACTAACATTTTTGTCGCGGCATACATTGTAAAAGCTGCCAACCTTACACTGACGACAAAATATGACAATGGCTGCGCATGATTCTATTAATATCCCTATCTGATGCCTATTTGACCGCATTCATTTCATTCGCGTCTCATTTCGATTCAAGAAAAGTATCACAATTCAATTTAAATCGTTCAATTTAAATATCACATGGTATTATTGATGTCTATGGTGATATCGATGATACAAATTGGTATCTACAGCATTAAGAAGTAACCTTTTATATTGTAGTGCTCATAGTTGAGACCCAAAATGTTCACCGTTTGGGTTTGTCTTTAGTAATAGATTGATTGTTTTTAACATTATGTGTTTGTGTCACTGACTGGCTATCTATAGTAGTAAATTCATAGATTTTCATCTGTACCACACTGACTTATTGATTCCTTCCGTTTCCCTACCTCTTCTTCAATAATAATTATATATTGGCAAACGAAATTATTTAATTTACGTATAAAAAATATGTTTCAATCAAAATATATTTTTGTATATGTGTGAAAATGACACCAACATTATTTTTTAAGTAGGTATGTCATGAGAACATATTTAATAAATAAAACACTATCTTTTCATTTCACAGTCATCGATTTAGCCTATCCATCGGTAAAAGCTTGAAACGCGCTGCATGTTTACTGTCATATTTATCATTCATTTATTTTATGTGTTGCAACCCGAAACTTTATTAGGACATTCTGAAACGGGCCCTTAATATATTAAATACATTGACCACCCGAATGGACGATATCGACCATTTTATAAATGAAATTATATTGGTCTCATTATCTATGTATGCAATATCCTGAAACCTTCCGTTAAGTTATCATGTCCGCGGGATGAAATCCCCGTTGTAGTTCAAATTTTTCCTTTCATTCGAACTTATAAATATTATATTTCCACACTAGGTTATTCCTTTTACCATCGTAGGTATATAATTATGTACACGAAATATTGCTATTATTGTTATAAATTAAACAAGGTATTGTAGCAAATATGAAACATAATCCCAACGGGTTATGATTCCTTAAATATGTGATATTTGACATTAATTGATGTCAAGTTAAGTGGTCCCAAAATTAAATGATGAATGTGTTGCAATTGTATTGCTTCTGCAATTGATTATTATTGCAAATAAAAGAGGCGAACGAAACATGCATAGTGGCAGACATGCAAATATTAACATGGCTATGTGGTGCACCTAGAAGGACAAGATGAGTAATGAAACGCCTGAAATTACCACCATTGATGGAAGTGAAAAGTTGAAGAGTGGAAGAAAATATACTATAGGGTGTCGACCCCACTTAGCACCTTAGAAAGAATTAGAAAAACGTTAGAAAAATATGTATGTACTTATATATGAACTCTTAGTGAAGTATCAGAAAATACATTGATTTTATATATATATATTACTTATTGATTAAAGTGTTATTTCCTAGTAAAAATAGCAGTTGTAAGCTATTCTTATCATATTTTATCTATCAAACTATAAAATTATTCAATTTCTTTATAGGAAATATCAAGAATGCCACATGCCCACCACTTCTTCAAGCTAAATTGTTCTTACAGTTGTTAGAATTAGATATCAATTTAGTATGATACATTACTTTTCCTTGGCTAATTGAGATTGTTGTTATTAGAACGGGTACCCGCATATTCGTAACGTAGCAATCATTTATACCTTCCCTATTCGTTATAATCGCATTCTTAATTCAAAATGTGTATTATGTTGGTTAACGGTTTTCTTAAATGATTCGATAATTGTTAAATTCAATGTATGTTTGTTTCTCTTTGACCTTCACCATCTTTCTACGTTTATCCTGCATCTTGAGGTTGGGTCGGTCGGTGCCCATTGTACGTTTTTCTCTCATTCTATCGTGCATCTGACTTTGGCTTCTGTTTTTTCCCGACCGCCTACCAGACGCCATTTCTCTTTGCAGATACAATGCAAACAATTTTCACTCACAAAGGCGCGTCCCTTCATAGTATTGTTGCAACTCTGCTGCCTACCTCCGGGATCATATATTACTGTTTTACTTTATGTACCATTATCATTAACACTCACAAACGTCGTATATACAAAAGAGGCCTACATGTGTGCCTATGTAAGTGAAAAGTTCTGTTATAAAAATGACCTATGAATAGTATTGGTTGTACAAAAGTATCTTCAAATACATCATTTAGCATGAATCGCAGGTATATTAGGCACGCGGGAAAAGTAAGAAGGAACAGATAGTTGTAGTCTGCCATCATTAAAATTTACTTAACATAGAAAAGACCAGCTACATAGTTAATTATAGCCTACAAAAGGACAATTATTAAACTATGCGGAAATATTTTCCATATTTCAATAGCAGGGCGGAAGAGCCATCAAAGCAAATTTTATTCAAATCATGGCGGCGCGGCGCACTCACTGTGATCTATTTATTATTGCCTGTAATGAGTAGTCACAAGGAATACTTTCTATTAAGCTTTCAATTTGCGTACTCAATAAGTATTCATAAACTTTTGCGATTTCAATTAGGGTGGCGGACGTAAATTTATCTTCTTCTGCACAAATTTAGAACTTTACTGTCTAGTAAAGTCAGCTTATTTTTAGCCTTTCATGGTATCTACTTATACAATGTCATTGAATAACTTTAATATAATATTCGAATTAAGTAATTGGTTTAATTTTGTTTAATAAAGGCATACCGCCGGTTAACAAAAAAAGTAATTGGTTTAGGATGAGGTTTTTCACGGGCTTTAAAGTTGTTAAATCAGCATCAGCAATAGTGATGAAATCAATCGTTCCGCTAGTTATATGGGCGACAATTAGGTAAGGGCTGCAATATTCTCAGATCGGTTATTATATTTTTACATGTCTTATCTTCAGAAGTTAGGATCTAATATGTAGCATTTCTACCCTACAATATTAGGAAATAGGTATTTTTTATGGTAAATATACTTAGATTCAGCTCGAATCTGGATTAACTTTTCTTATGAGAACTTAATATGTTTACATGCTGACTGAATCTTTGGATTTTCTGTATTTCAATTTGAATAACTGATTTCGTCACTCAAAAAGTTAACTAAATTTATTTCAATTGGTTGTTTAAATGCTCGTAAAGTACACAGCTTTCTTCAAAGCCTAGTAGTGTTCCAATTGGTTTTTTGGATTTCAGTACGAGAGATCTGGTCAAATACAAGCATGTAAAACTTAGCGTCGTATACTACTTACCACTAACGCATGCAAACGCAAAGTAGTGCCACTCAAACTACAAACAGTATCCATTCTTGACATGTAAAAATTATTGGTTAGCAATAGTTACATTAGCTTCACATCAGACAACAACCCGGTACATACCGGGCTTCCATGTGACATTTTGCTTATTTTATTATAAAACGCTTTTCTGTATATCAACTCAATAAATATATATAAACGTAGGGCGGAAGAGCCATCAAAGCTAATTTATTCTCTGCTTTGCACTCAAAGCTACATAATTTCTATTGCATGTAATCATTGGTTACAAGCCAAACCATGTATTAAGCTTTCGATTCGTGTTATTTATATTCATACTAACGTTAGCATTTCATCGCATATCAATAACATTATCCTATTATATTTCTGCCAATATTTTAAAAGTTTATTTTTGATAGGTTATTCTTTTAACGACTACAACCATAGTTTACCTGTTGGTAGGTAAGAAAATGGTTGATGAATGTAACAGGGGATATTATGTAAAATAGGAAACAGCACTCTAAGCCCTCTGTTCTGCAGCAACACACAAATTATATCTACTTCTATTACTGTGAGGCTAAAATAAAGCTATGATTAGGATTTTATCTACATAATTACTACCTGTTCTGTGGAATATCGAAGCAATTCGATATAACCATCGTTATAAGAATAAGTCTGGACATACAGACATACGGCCTTCACATACGTTTAGACGTCTTAAATAATGAAATAATTATTCCGCAGATAAACCGCCGTGTTAAACCGACTGATTATTCACAATCTTCTATTGTTCGGTAAAATTACATATTTTTATTATTTCATACTTCTCAGTAATCGATGACTGTATTTACATTATAAGTAGGTAGATATATGTGTTTATAAATGTACCTTATGTTAATCCAATAAGGCTAATATTTAAGTGGTGATTCAGGCATACATTGGGACAACTAATTAAACATTGACAAAGTTATAATTATAACTAAAACTGAATTAGTTATGTGTAATCAAAAATGTTGAATAAGAATACAAACATACATGTATTCTATTCTTTTCAAGGTGTGATTATAGGTACTATCACGTGCTAAGCGAAGATCACGTTATTTACAAATAATTTGCGCAAACTATTTTTCCATCTCGATGAAGTCTCACTTCTCAAAGGAAGTCTAGTAAGTAGTCTGGTTGATGGAGCACCGTCCCCCATGACGGTTAAAATAATAAAGTTAGAGCACAAAATTCTTCTCAATCGAGCCGGTCTCGATAGCCCAGTGGTTAATGCAGTCGGTGTGTAAAACCGCTGGTTTCAATCCCGCTGTTGATGAACCATTTGTGCTCTAACAATTTGTAAATACAAGTATTTTATTAAGCTCAAATTAGTCTGACAGAACATGAAGCTGGGGAAATTCTAGTTGATGAAGATGCGTGTATACTGCTTGGTGCCATTGCCTTGCTTTTTTATTGTGTGATCATTTGTTTTCCGAGCTGTGTTTATGATTGAAAAACAATGTACCTAGTCAGATAAATACAGGTATATTAGGTGGTTAATGCAATGCAGTGCTGAGCAGTTCTCTGAGCGGTATGCATAGGGAAATAAGATTCGGGAAGTATACTCACTCTGCCGTTAGGAGATAATGATGAATAATATGTAGTATAATCTCCTGCCTTTATTCCACTTGCGTGAGGACGACTTATATTCTTTTCTTTGATATTTACTAAAATACAAAACGAGAACATGATCAAACTATCAGTACCTGTCGTCATCGTCTTCAGGAATCCTCGTGAGTAGTAACCAGCTACCTACAGCTTATAAGGGCGCCCGGTTGTGTTCCTTAAGTGCAGCAACTTCTACTACCTGTAGATGCGAGTAGCGTGTCATTATGCTAATTTGTTGCTCATTATGTCACTCTAAAGAAATAAGTTAATAAAACTACTGAAGCAGCACGTGTCCCGCATGATACTTCCGTTTCTGATGGCAACGGTTACCTAGCTGTACTTAGTGATGACCAGGACATTACTAAAACCGTTATATTGATCAATGTTGACCAGTTTATACGAGGTATTTTTTGAATGTATGATACACCCTAAAACACAGAATGTCATTTATATTATAATGTGTCAAATAAACACTTGTACTTACGCGTAGTAGTTAAGATTGTTGACTGCCGCACAACTGTTACGGAGTCGTTGTCGCTGAGATTTAGATGTGTACTCACCTGATGACGAGTATCATATATGCACGAGACATAGGTCGAAAATTTCGACCAATACATGTGAGTACAGAATGTAATGTTATTTAACACATTATTAAAATGCTTTATACTTACGAAAGCTTTCAAAGTAAAATGTCTTAAATCCGTTATTTTAGGGAGTGTCATACATCTGTCTATTGACGGCCTCGTTCGCGACGCTTCGTCGCTTTGAAATCTTGACGTCTTGGATTCAGTTCTTGGGGATTTTTTTGGACAGTTATTAGGATTTTCAATAGCATTCCTAAGAATCTTAGTCTGGTTGATGGCCTCACTGTCCCCGTATTATGACGGTTAATATAAAAAAATTAGAGTATTAAATTCGCATCTTATTTGCCATTACCGATGGCTAAGTTGGTAGGTAGAGCCCCGTGGGGTGCCGGGTTAGAATTGCACCTCCCCATATCATCCCATTGGTGTCGTAAGAGGCGACTAAGGGAAAAATACTGGAAGGTGGGCAGCAGCGCCTTCTAAAGAACTGGCAACTTATATGCAATGGCAACTTACACTGCGATCCCCAAGACGCCTGCCAAGCGTGGGGATTATGGCAAATACCCCCTTAATAGGGGAGGCTGTGTTCAGCAGTGGACTTTCCGGCTGTAAGTGGATAGGGCAACTCTCGGGTTCGATTCTCGCACGAGATGAAAATTATGAGCTAAAAATGTAAGTTTTAAATGTGGTGTTCGCTTAGCTCGCTATGATCCCTGATATCATATTATGAAGCTTAGCAATATTCCTAATCTGTAACTGTGCTCAGCATCCATACACATCTATGTATTGCATATAAAATATAACAACACGTAATAATACGTCATATTATTTACTCGTACATTATTATTTTTATATCTTCTAAAAGAGGCGTATGTTTGGAAAAATTAGATTCCTCAAACAAGCCCTTTGATTTGATAGATATTATTGGCCTACTCAGTATCAAATAAATAAATTGTAGGTAGGTATGAGAAACTGTTGAAAGGTAATATAATACTATATAGAATACTAAATAAAAATAAACAAGTTACTCTTCAAGTGTCTACACTGATAATTAGAACTTTTTATGTCGGTGTATCAGTTTCAGGAGATGGTAACGATTAATGATCCTCATCACATCAACCGGAGCGTCCAACATTATACAAAGGTCTCCCCAATTTTGCTATTATGTCTCTCCTATTCTATATACTACTATATTATATCCCTATATAATCCCCACGCTTGGTAGGCGTCTTGGTGATCTAAGTTATTGTTGACAATTCCTCAGAAAGCGCTGCTGCGCATGTCCTGGTTTTTTTCTCATAGTCGTCTCTTACCACGGGAAGGTATGAGTGAGTGCAACTCTAGCTCAGCAAACTACAGGGCGTGGCAAAGATTATACAGACGTTTATATAGAGGATTAGCAAGAAAGGTATTTAAAGTTAATACGGCAAAAATTATAGTTTTCTGTAAGGATGAATATAATATGACTGCTATTAATATAACAATGATTGATGGAATAATAGTTGAACAAGTGAAAGAGTTTGTATATCTGGGAACATCACTCACGAGAAATAGAAAACAAGAGTGAGGTTTAAAAGGATATAGAATAATGGAAATGAATTAGTTGCATAAGGCGATAAGGCACTTCATTCATTTGTGACCAGTAAAAGTCACCAAAACGGCACGACTGGCCATATGTATTATTTGTGCCAATATTAATATTCGGTGGGTATTGAAAGTAAGGTGAAACAGAAGAGGAATCGTATCCGAATAAGTGCATTTGAGGTGTGAGCTTTTAGAAAAAGGATATTATCCTAAGTGTGGTGTGTGTGACTCTGAAAGACCGAGTAAGAAACACCGTTTTAGGAAAGCGATATGGAGCGAATGAAGTTATAGTAAAAATTGTTGAGAAACGAAGTAATGCTGGGGTAGTTTGGACATGTAAAAGATGGACAGAAAGAGATAAAGCAACGAAAGCAGATAAAGCGAGTATGAATGGATGAGTTAGAAAGGAAGACCTCAACCTCATAAACGTATTCCGCAAAGATAAGTGACGTTCTGGAAAAGTCTAGGCAAGCGGGCGTGTATGAAGAATGCTACTAAAAACAGGGTGAGAAAAGCAAGACAAAATGTCAAGATCGTAGCAAATGCAAATATGTTTTCGGCCTAACCAAAAATTCAATTTCATTCAATTGAAATTGTCCCATTACAATTTCAGCAACCATGGCTAAACTGTTTTTTTTATGCCTGATAGGTAAGCCTTTGACCACTATCTCACCTGATGGTAAGTGATGATGCGGTCGAAGATGTTGTTCAGGCTAACCTAGAATTATTGGCTCTCAAGGAGAACTGCCGGAATACACCGCTAGGTGCTTGGTGACAGATTTTCAACTTGAGGATGGTAGCTAGCCAGGCGGGCATTCTCAAAATGCCCTACAACCATGCAAAGTTACATTACACAACGATAAGCTGAAAAAAGTATTTGCTAAGATCTCTTCGACGTTTTCAGTATTGCGTTGCCGATGGTCACCATTATAGTACATCTGTCTGGTAAGCAGAATACCTTAAGAGAGTGAATAAATTAAAAATGAGAACTACATAAATCAACTTCTGCAAGCTCAGAGTGTCTGAACATCACTCGACACTCAATCAGCCCGACTGCAAAAAAATTCCATTAAGTCGATTCCGAACTACACTTTTTATAGTTCAGTAATGAAATGTATAAGCCAGTTCAGTTGAAATGAATAAATAAGAAACAATAAGCGCGGTTATGTAAGCCGACACCGCGTATCACGCCGGCACTGCTATGTCTTCGCGAAGACGTACGATTTATAATCGCGTTCCGATATTGCGATCGGTGCACGGCTGGCCTTAATTAAAGGCGCATTGTCTACGCACAATGCAAGGAATTTCAAATAAAAAAACCTCAATCAACCGAAAGGTTGTACCCATACATATTTCGTGTGAGGTTTCTAGGTATCACTCGATGTACAACATAATTATTAGTTATTATGCTCCGGACTGTAACTGAGAAGACAGAAGAAGTGTTATACCTATATCTGATTTTGCAGGCAAATCCAACACTTTTCCGTACAGGAATAGAAACCATAATATAGGTACTGTATATAGGTACTATATAATAGGTAATATATATGTTAAGTATAATATATATGGTAGGTACGGTCTATATCATCAGGAGGCTACAATAATTATTATTCGTTTTTGTTTAGCGCGCAGCTTGTAATTCGGCGTTGTTGCTTGTCTAAAGCACGGTAATATATAGATAATCGTCGTCCGTGTCTAAAGCCTCAGTGACAGCTTAGGCTCATTTCCACAAGAATAAAACCTTAATGTTTTCTGTCTGGAGGCGTGGATGGAAGATTGATGCAGTGCCATAGGGAGTGGCTAGGTCTGCTCACTGCTGCAATGATTAAAGACTAAAAACATAGCAATCATATTCTGTGGTTGTATTAAATGTGAAGATAGTTTATTGATTGATCTTTTAGAAGGTTATGTTTGGCTCATAGTAGAGTCTTAACTTCTATAAGTGACTTGTCTTTTTGGAGTCACACTTTTGTTCTCTTGTTATTGTGACGTAAATTAAAAGATCTGGTGATACTTACGCACTGTTTACGAAGAAACGGCTCTCTGCTCTTTGAGAGCTGTGTTAAATTGAAATGAGCCTGAATTAACAGTGACTGAGCCACAAGTTGGGTTCACTGCAAGCGGTCTAGAGTTCTAAGTTCAGAGTTCTGGGATCTGGGTTTACTGTGAAGTAGGTATGCCATTGCTTCTACGAATAAATATGTAAAGAAGTGTATATACAGTTACCGCTTTGTTTTTACACTTATCATGTTAACAATTCACAAAACGATAACAATCTTCTAAATTCAATCGGATCGGTTAATTGATTGTGAACAGTTGTGTGTGTAATGCACATTACACACACAACAGTTGTCAAAGAGAACGCAGTCTTGTCGGAGTTCTATTTGAGTCGACCGCTTGTTACCCAAAAATTATTTTTTTAGATAAATTATTCAAAACTCAAATCTATACTTGGATCGAATCATGTGTGTGCATCTCTGGAAATATTAACCCAAGATCATTCTTCCTGAATGAATATCACATCATCGTCTGTCACATTGACAGCTATCATATCTAAGACTTATCGTCGAAAGAACGAATAATTTCTCCACTTCAGAAACGAAAAGTTGCCACTACTAGTGACAACTGGGAAGTTTTTCAAAAGACTTGGTGCCTTTGCTGGCATATGGGTACGAACCCCCTTTAAGGAATAGAAGTGAAACGATGTTATTTTATTGACATTCAGTCTTGAGTTTATCATGGACAGTGTAAGTGTCCGAAGACAGTGACAGACAATTCGACATCAGCAAGAAAATATACTTATTCTCTGAACTTAGTCACATGACTAAAGAACGGTTCCTTTCTTTACAACGAAGACTTACAGATAAGATAGTAGTAATTAAGTAAACATATCGTCCAGATTACAACCCTATTTTGTTTTAAGTTTCATTCTAATCACATCAAAGCTTGTCATCGTAACAGTACACCGTTAAGAAGCTCCCCCTGTGATTCAAAGAAACTCGATGCCTTTAAGTCGATGTCTCCTGCACTTGGCGTGATATCATATGAGTTGGATTGATTTTATAAATTTGAACTTCATAGACTTTATTGTTATTCCTCTGTAGCTACCAGTCAGGGAAACTATCAAATACTCTAAGGGGTTGGGAAGTAAAATAACAACATCAACATTTCACCGGTATACAATTTTGTCCTTTGAAATAGAGGAGTGAGATATGAAACAGAGACCAACCTGGACCTATACAGGTACAGATCCAGACTGTAGACTCCTGCTAAATATTTCTTTTTCATGAAAACCCAATAACCATCTCACCTTGGGATCAAACCCAGGAATCCGAGGTACCAAAGCGTGGCTTTACGTCTCTTGACCAACAAGGCAGCGAAAGCTAGGCAGTCTGATTATAGCAATTTATAGGATAAAAAAATAGAAAGTCTACCTAACGGGAGTACTTATGTCAAAGCGTTGTAGGTTTGTTTTCTTTGCTAACCTACCACCTTCGATGATTAGCATTGGTTTGGCTTCACGCAGACATATTTCTTGAAACTCTATAGCCGATCATGTGATGTACTACTGATACAATAAGGGTGAATTTCACGAATCTATGGTTTAACTACACGCGGATAAGTTTACACTATAAACCTATAAACAGTGTTAGGCATTTTCAATCACGTTCAAACGTAGTATTGTTTTTAAAATTTGTTGGATTTCCGACGACTTTAATAGAAATAGTATGTTTCAACAGCTGCAGCAAAGTTGCCAAATGTGGGTTCGGATTATGATGCTAAACTTCCAATTTTAACGGTGTTATTTCTTAATCTTGGATTAGTTTTTTGCTTTGCTACAGCTATCTGCGTGATGTAGAATTTCACAAATGTCAGGTAAAATTAAATATAAAAAATTTAAATAAAATAGCAAAATAGGACAGTTTAAGGGCTATCATATTTTGTTGGTTACGAGATTAAAATTATTCTTGTGTGAATGTGTAGGTTTCCTTCGTCAGCCCTTCAATAGTGAGGTAGATACTAATACGGTACTCATACATTCAAGTTTTTACTTACAATTAATTTAAGCATTCTTGTAACTCTCGCTAGCAGTAGTAATTGACCTCGGGCCTTATTGTCTATATCAACTTCATTTTGACATTTTAATTATATAGTGAAATCACCTGAAACCATGCATGGATTATTCACGATACATCTGCTAGCACACATTCGGACTTAACGCCCATTACCATCTAATTTTTTACTTCCAAAATCAATGCTAATATATTAAATTGAACTAAATATAATATATTTAGTTCAATTTAAATTGACTTGCTTTAGGTATTTGGTATAGTCAGTCTTTTCGGGCTCCTGTTTTCTGCCTGCTAAAGCCTAAGGAAACCCAAGTAAATGGTATGTTTTATTTGGTTTTAATCTACTCCCCCTTTGCTTTTGTTGATTGCGAAACATTTGCAGTCATACAATCGAGGTTGGCCCACATAAAGCGCTCACTAAACCATGTTTCCTCGCATCAAATTAGGTGGTTTAATTATTTACTAGCAGTAAAACTTGTGTTAACGGACGACCACATACATAGACCTACCCTTACTAAGCAAAAGGAGAAAAATAAAGCTTTTTCAGGGATCAAATTACGGCAGTCATTTTGGTGTAGTAAAACTGAAGGAAATAAAAGTGATGCGCCGAAGGAACGTAGGGCAGGTGGATGTTTCCTTGGGAATGAATTATCCTTCCTTTAATTTTGTATGAGTTACCTGCTTAGCTTTATTGCTTTAGATTTAGGAGGTGTCTATGATGTGTTATGACCTTTGTAAATAATATACTGACGAGCTTATGATATATCAGGTTTATTACAAAGGACGTCCTTAGCTTAGTTATATTATCTATTATATAGTATTTGTAGTATTGAAAGACTTATTTATCGTTTTTCTATGTAGATTCATTTAATCGTTCATCTATGCCCATAATCAAACTCTTGTGGAAAAACCAAAGTAGATATATCTTATAGATAAGTTAGTGGTATTACCACAATTCAGGAAGAACCTTTTGCTGGGGTAGTACCACAGTACATTATTCCTCATACTGTGGTATCTGTTGACCTCCATTGTTGATATAATTTAGTGACAATCATGCGATCATGGTAGTAGAATAAGAAGAATTTTCCCGAAATGCAGAAAAATTGTGTGTATATCCAAGTCGTATCTATTATTTGATTTAAAAAAAATGTGAATTTATCTCCTGATGTCATTTCGGACAACACTTTTAGGTCTGTCATATTATTAAGTATGGCTATGATATATATAAATTGATTAGAGAATAATCAAAGCATAATGACAAAATAAAAAAGGTACTTACATATTGTGTGATATAATAATTGTGCACCTGGGTACCTATTTACGGTGGTATGGTATTTTGAGAATTCCCGCCTGGCTATAATACCCTCAATTGGGATATTTATCGCCAAGCACCTAACGGTTTGCAGCTGTACTTGAGAGCTAGTTCCTATTCTAGATTAAACCTGTTTATCCTTCAACTGCATCAGCACTTAGGAGTGCCATCGTGTTAGGTTGTGACTTGTGATCAAAAGTATTACGAGTACACTTGTGGTATTAACGGTCGTACCAGGGCAATTTATTTTGCTAAATTTAATTCATAACATCATTCAGCATTATCTCAAAATTAAAACATATTTTGTGAAATAATGCACTACGCAATACGTTGATCAAGTATATACGAGTATAGTCTATTATACTCGAACCTACATAGTTTTTATCTGATGATTTTTAACACATTTGAATAATTGTACTTTATAGCTTTAACATAACCTCGTGTGATAATGAACATATTGATGCATCATATTCAAGTATAATATTAGAGTTTTTGATTGTCATTCACATGTCATGCAAACTCATTTGCAAAACAGCCGCGAAAGTCGATATATTTTTAAGAGATAAGTCATTAACATGATTTCAAAAAGTTTTGTGAAATAATATTTGATTAGCAATGGCCCATTGTATATTAAAATCCATTAAATTATTTCGTAATAATATATACCCATACAAATATTTTCAGTGTAAGTATATGTTACGTGTTTGCCGACACCAATGCACAGGTATGGTATGACATTATGGCATGTTTACATTCACACCACAAAGACGCCGCCTACAAAAAAATGTTTGCTCATTGTGCTATTATAAAATAATTCGGTAGATTGAACTCTAAGTTATGGCAATACAGCTGGAAATTTGAAAGGTTTTGCAATTTCTGGGGCAAGCAAGATTTCTATGTCCACTTAAGTACCTCGTTTAGTTTTAATAAGTTTTAGGATTGTCATCATAGAGGTAATGATTGACAAACAGTTGATTTATCCGTATTTTTGGATCCAGTTCAGAACAAGTAGATTCTTGGTCCGAGAGATCCAGTATTATAGGTTGCGTTTGTTTACCGACATCCTTGTTAATATACAAGTGACGATGCAAACATTGTTAAAAGCCTCTTGTTTATATTAAATGCACGAAGTGTGTTTTATTAATGCTTATAAATCATTCATGGTGTTAAAGAACTTATGTGGCATCAAATAAAGTGTCATCTAAGAGTACATTACAAGGTTTATCAGACAACATGGGGAATGAGTTAATATACTTATAGGTACTTAGATGTAGGGTGCATATTTAATATTCAGAATAACTATGTTTTAACTTTTGTATATTATTTTTTTATTTAACGAAAACTAATCGAATAGTAAACAAATTTTCTTGACATTTATAAACCGAAAATATTTACACACTTAGCAAATAGTCCTGATTGCGACTGTACTGAAGAGGTCGTTTGTGTAGAAAATTTTGTGGATACTGTTAGTTTATGTTCTTGGCTGTGTCTGTACTTAGATGCCCCGTGGGGTTTTAGAATTGCATCCCTTATGTTGGAAAGAGTTCAGCGTAAGATTGCCAGGTCCATCTACAAGAAGATAATATACGGTTACTACCCCTTCCTTTTCCCATCCTTGTTTGTCTCTGGTATGATAGGGCTTGTTACTCTAGAGCGTAGGCGCAAGCTTCTACTGATTATGCATTATTGTATGCTGTTGCCCAATTCAGTAGATAATCCGTCAGCACTATCTCGAGTAAGCTATTATGTTCCGCAAAAACTACACTAGCGTAGGTTAGCGTCGTCGTCACCATCTGTTGGCATTTTCTAGCAAGTTACGCACCCGATATGCCAATTATGCCAACCCCCCCCCCCTCCCTTAACAGGGGAAGCTACGTAGGTAAATAAGAAAATTACATTAAACGGTGAACGCTAATGTTTACAGACGGTTTTTTTTGTTATGTTAATATATTTTTTCTAACTATAGTACTACTTGAATGCGCAATATGCAATATTAGTAAAAGATTTTGTACGGTACCCATATACCTATCTATTTTTATACTGAATTGATTGTATTTGTTACAGGTAAAAGTATTTTGTATATATTTGACGGTTTCCGGGGAAATTTCTAGAATTATATGTTCAATGATTTTGCAAGATAATACAAGCAATATTATTTTAAACTCGCGAATTTCATTATCACGTACATTCTTTACCAAATGTGATAGCTCAGTGGCATTGGCCATAGACTGCCACGCAGCAGGTCCATTGTTCAAATCCCGGCGCGGGATTGAGCTTCACCGCATGATCACCTTCAAGTAGAAAATCTATCGACAAGCACCTAACGGTATGTTCCGGCAGCTATCCTTGAGAGCCAGTGAAATTACAGGCATATATGAGATTTAAAAACTACGGCTCAAGGTGACGGGCGCAGTGCAATTCGTGACTTGTGACGAAATGTTATATAGATATACTGTATAATATTTCGTTACAAGATAGGCAGAGGTTAGTCCGCTTAGCATCAGTTGGGCCTCGAGCTTGTTTCGTCACAATAACATAAAAATTAAGATAGTTATGAGCGCGATAAAACTATTTAAATTTTAAATTACTAGCCGCAGTCGCGTGTTTCTCTAACAAATTAGTAGTTTGAAACGGAATCGAAAACAAATTCTGAAAGTTCAATCTCAGTGTGTGCTTTTATATGGCGGCTATGATCTTTTGTTTGTCCGAAATGCGCGAAAATTAGCGATAATAATACTTTTCACAAGGATGCAAATTTAAAATGTTCAAAACGGATTCGTTCGGTATTATTGGTCAAATTTTAGAGTAAATTATATGAGAAAGTTCATTCAAAAGGATTTCCGAAAAATAGTTTGTACAACTGTATTAAAGATTCTTTCCCCCAATAATCAAGCAGTTATCATTAAAGCTTCAGCACGGATTTTTTTGGCTAAATATCCGTACAAAGACAATATTTTTTCTGAATTAAAAATAATGGTCTTCTGAAGAGAAATTCAAAGTGACCTAAAATCAAGGAATCCCCCTCATATGATAAAATATGCCGGTAAAATGGATACGATATCCACCCTTCGGATCACTCGTTTGTTCAGTCTAATTATATTCTGACCATGATTTACTAACATAGGTACTGTAATATTAATAAATTTTAGAACTAAACATATTGGCGCCAAGATTATCAAAGTAATATAAAAAAGACTGTCGACATAATAATTACCGCGAACAAAGCGTTGACAGCATTAAATATAATTAATTAAGGTCACAAAAGCTCAAGCTGTACTCACAAAAGGCTTCAGAGATAATGATTTTTTCCATTCAAGTAGCTGTCTCTATAAACGGTCGGGGCTAGTGATGTGACACATGCGTAATCGACGTGATTAATTGTTTAATCACTATTATTTTTTGATGAAGGTCTTTTGCGGCTACATTTTATAACTGGCAACGGTAAATGTGTTGCGAAGCTGTTTTTACCTATGAAGATATGTGTACATAGTACTTATCTATTTAGTTTGTGCTTCGAAATGTACTACATATATATAGACATAAATCCGCTACATTAAAGAACAGCATTATTTCGAATCAAAGAGTTTTATTTTTCCTTAGATTTTATACAAATAAAAATAGGTTTTGTGTAACATGTCTCGTGATACCATTATACTGTCAAAAAACTTATTTACTAAAACAGGTTCCATCATGAAGAGTAATAGGTACTTTATTGGTACTAGATACCGTCTTAGGTATTTATTGTTCCGACAAAAATGACTATTTGGCGGAACAATTCAGCTAGACAAGGAAACACCTTTTCCTGTTCTTATATATATCATAAACAACTAAGGCGGTTACTTTAGTTTACGTCTTGAAGTGGTGCTAGTGTAAATCTTACTCGTACACCACTTCAATTTTTATATATAAAAACAATTGAAACTTCCACTCTTCACATCTACAGCAAAGCAATACGAGACATTCTGATTGGTTCAATTACACATTGAAAAAATAATTGCAAAAACGATCAACAATCAGTGAAGATACGATATATCGCACAGATTCTCACGCCGATCAATCGCACGCCATGCGCGGTAGTTACTCCGTTCTACGTAAACGATCTTGATTCTCAGAATCCGCCGTAGTAGCCTTAATAATACGTTTCCGATGTCGATACAACAATAAAAATATTGTAGATGATTTGCCTTATTATTTTTTTCTGATGGCGACGATGCAACAACTTGATTATATTATTTTGTTTGGCTATTTGGTGCCTAGATGCATTTTATTTCAACTTATAGAATATAATTTGAGTACTTTGACAAGATATGACACACAGGTACTGTTTATTGTGGTATCCTGTATAGTGGTGGTGGTGGTATTTAACTTAGTTATCATTTTATCGGAATTCTCGATAGTTATAGTTGACAGGATACTGTTCGAAGAAATAATATTATGTGTACCTAATGTAGTAAACATAGGTGATGTAATGTCATGTACACTAGTTTTTTTCTCCAAATTAGTAAATATAACTACTTTATATCATGTTTTTTTTTAAATATAATATCGAGGCGCTTAGATATACTCGTAGCTTTAAGTAGTATAATTAAGATAATAGAAGTACATAACCAATTAATTAAACGTCTTTATTATATCATTATAACAATTCAGTTGGTTATAGTGCAAGTCTTATAATTTAATGAAAATGTAATTTCGCTACATTTTATTGGGTATATACGCAATGTGTTTTATAAGTTGGTTCCGTATACATAACTTAAAGAGCGGAATGTTCTTACACCCTGTCATTTCAATCTACTGCAATAATCTCACTTTACGCGTAACGATTACAGAATTGTAGCTATATCTGTAATTCAAGAAAACCGGGTATTCATACCACTTCATACTTATTAAATTCATACTTTTACCCACCCCTTTCACGCTGCACTAGCGCGGTCGTCGATCAAGTGAATTACATTTCCAGTTTATAATATCCAATATTATTTCTACTTCTAGTGTTGGGAGATACCGGTAGCGCGTAATTAGAGGACAGCGGGCAGGTCGTACGATAACTAGTCTTAATATCTCATAATGATGTGAAATCGCACGACGCCATCTTGGAATGAAGCCACCGCGTGGCGGGAAAGCTCGCAATTAGTTGTAATAGGTTACTATCCTGATCACGAAATACGTAGCTTTGGATTTTATATTTGAGTGTAAAAGCGTATACTAAATTATCTCAATTAAACATGTTATTGTTTAGTTGGCAATCATATTTAAAGATCCCGCACTACATAACGTACTGATTACATTTCAGGGTTACCTATCCAAAGAGTAAAATAGAGGCCTATTTCTGCCGATTTGCTGTTTGTCCCTCTGTTCATGCGTAAGTCAGAATCTAGCTCGTAAATGGAATTAATAAACCGTCGAATAAAATCTTTTTATCATTGTAAAATCGTAGCGTACCAACCAAAATACAACCAACAAATCACCCTTTCACGGGTTATTGTGATTTTCTTACTAATCCTAAATGTAGACTGAGATCATATCAATGAATCGTACTTCATTAAATATGTATCGGTGGACGTTTAAAATTGCTTTTTAGGTCTACAGGGAAATAGTGAATAATCGATTCCCATGATTTCGATAATCGAGCTTAATCGACGGTGGATCTGACGTTCTGACATTGCAGTGGCTGACAACCGCCAATTTCGACCTAAGATCATTGCTACTGTTTCGCCCTCAAGCCATTATTTAGACACGCAACATTTAACTTTGATAACTTTACAATAAAAACTCATCGTGGCTGACAAAAAGTTGTTCGAGTATTTCATGATTACAATGTTTATTTCATAAATAGTTCATATTACCTTACCTGACTACGACGCTCTAAGTCTTAATATAGGTATGTATTGAACAATTTTGAAATAAGTGGCAAATGTGACAATTAAGACTAATTAATTAGAATATTGCTTCTATTTCAAAACAGTAGTATTGGTGACGGTGCGGTGTAACTTTTACTTCTTGCACGTTACCCATTTGCCCGGATTATTGCAAACTCAGCCAATAATATCTAAATATGCGAATCCTCTATAATGGAATCGCTCGCGGCGATCGTGACGACACGCAAATCGATAACTCGATGCTTCGTCTGCTCAACTCTATTCGCATGTAATACCTTACTAATTCGACTATTAAATCTCTCGATTTTCCGAATGTGGAATGCGAACATTTTACTTTTTATGACAATTTCTATGAAATAGAGATGCACTGATAACTGTTATTTCTGCTTTGTTAAAATTGTTATCCATATAGGTAGGTAGATTTACTGAGCTGAGTATAGCTTTGTTTCAAATAATAAAATGTAGTAATATAAAACTCAGGCGACAACGAAATAACATAAATTATTTATTTTCGATTCTATAAAGACAGGGAGCGTGCCTTCAGTTCCCACTCTTAATAATATTTAAATTTAGAACAGCGAAGGGATGGGACATGTGTTTTGTAACGCTTTTGGCGAAATGTGATTACGGTCTGTAATTAATGTGCTGCTATTTATGTTCCATCTACACCTAGACAATGTAAGCATGCACCTAGCAATGTAGCAACTACTTCTTACTTATATTTCGTCTTTTACAGTACATAAGTAGGTATGTACTGTAAAAGACTGTATGTACTGAAATGTATTATTTAAATATAGATGTTCATAAATTATTAGGAAAATATAATAAAATATCTTACGGGAGTATATTAAGGGTAGTAAAAATGATAGTTATGAGTTAACAGATAGGTATATAATACCAATTTTAAAGTAGGTAGCTTTGAGTCCGGTAAATTTTGTATTTACACTCTTTTCAAATAATTATTGTATCTATCCGTGAAAGTGTTTTACCGTTGGCCAGTCGTGTTATGTCCGTTTTGTCCAGCCACTTGAAATAAAGCATGCTTTCAATTGCAGACTAATTATTCCAACACGAGAAACTCATTCGGTGCCATCCGTTTTACGTGTAAAGAGATTAGTCGACTTTAACGACAACGTTCAAAGAGGCATTGTGGTGTGCCCGATAATGATGATACGTTAAGAAAAGTATTACATTGTCCATAATGGGCCGTTGAAAAGAAGCGTTTCTTATAAAATTTCATTTGGATTCAGTTCTCGTCCCGCCGGTGTGTCACAGACTCCGGTTATGAATAAATTATGGTTGTACATTAATTTATTGATTGTTATTCAAATTGGGTTTCTCAATCGGAGGTTGGAGGTGATGTGTCTCGTCTCGCTCATTGTCCTCTTGATGTTTTGAGGTTGCCTTGCGTTTCTACTTATTCGTTAAATTGTTTTCCAATATTTGAATACGCTACCTATTTGTAATAATAACCATTATATATTCTATAATTATAATAACTATTGTAATTTAACACTGTTCCTGCGTCATGTGACTGTAATTAGCTTAACGTTTCTAATGTTGTTTGTCATGTAAGTATGGATGATTGACAGGTAGAAAATAAATCTTTACACCAAAGTTAGATTGTTTTTGAAATGAAATTCTCATGAGTTTTATTATTGTGTAGTATTTAAAGTTAGATTAGTGACAGTAAATAATGCTGTTTTATATAGTTATTAATTATATGATAATTTTAATTTTTCTTTAGATTATTTTCCTAATTAGATAGAAGGACTCTATTGACGTATCAATGTAATTTTTTTTATAACAAAACTGCTCATCTCACGATAAAATTGTTGATATTATGCTCGCTAGGGCTGAAAGTTGGTAGGGATGTAGGTATTAAGTCACTGCTAAATATTGAATCACTAACAAAAACCTATTTTGTATCTACTATGCTATCTGTACACCGGGACATTACATAAAAGACAACAATTAACGTACATTACTGAACGTAATAATGTAGCAAATAATAACAATAGTAATTATAATTATCTGCGTTATCCTGCATAATATTACCTCCAAGCGTGCTCCGATTGGTCAACGTTTCTAAATTGATAGATTAGCTTTAAGTACTACCTATTTATGATGTATAATTATATAAGTGATTCCATTGGCTACCCAGTAACAATGTAATATTGCATTTTATCGACAACGGGATACAAGGAGGTAGTGGAACATATGTAGGTACCTAATATATTCATCTCAACGGGTAGAATAATTTAAAGACATTAAAATCGACAACTTATCGTATTGTATTCATTAGTGGATCTGTAATCTGAAGTCTTTTAGACCTGAAAATGTTTTATTTAAATTATCCACCCCATAATTCCACCGTTTTGAAAAAATCCAAAAACCTAACCGATAAAAATGTCCAAACCTTACACTATTTTAAAAGAGTTCGTATCGGTTGAGAAATACGACCTGTAGATGACAACCGGAAATCTAGACAAACGAACGAAAGCATTTTCGTTGAAGCTGAAACGGACGCTTCGCGCGATGCAAATTATTAACATTTTTTTACTTTAAAGTGCAACCTGGCATAGGTGTTACACAGAATAACTACTTCGTTATAACGGGATGATTGGTTCCATGTAGGTGTAATAAGCATGACAACATAACATAAAGTCATGGTTTAATATACACTTACAGTATTTCAAACTAAAAATTCCTGCCATATCGTACTTGTAATGACAAAAGCACTTTTATCCGATCGCTCGCTCGTTTCTGTTAATTGTTCCAGAGACGTGATTTTAATATATCATGCATGTTGACTGGACTCTTTTATCCGCGTATGCTAATGACTCGTGTAATGAGTTTGTACAGTGTGACTTACCATGAGTGATCACCTCAAGACTAAAAACTTTATATTTTTTTTACTTATCGTAATTATAGCTTAGACATCTGTAATGCTACTAAAACCCTTGCTTTTTGGGGCGTATGGCACTATTTCATGGTAAATAACTAATCATTAGACTTTATTTATATCCTCAAAGCAAGGAGACTTGTACTGGGACGTGTTTCTCACGTTTTGTAAGATTTGTTTTGGTTCCTTTTACATCCGGCGAGTCTATTGGGAAATTAACTTAGGCTCAAATTTAATGCAAACACATTGAGATATATTTAAGAAAAAAATATGTTTAAAATTCTATCTTCTGATTGGTTCTGTCTATATATTTTTAGTTTTTTGTATTACTTATTAAGGTCTTTCACCTCTATAATCGATTACACTAAAACTTTGAACAGACATAGATAGTGTCCATACATGCTATATGAAAAAGGAAAATTTACTCCAATTATCGAAATCCCTAACCTTTTTCATACTGTAAGCTGTTATATGGTGAAATAGATATGTACACAATACCAAACCTCCGAGCGCCATACTGCGGCCGAGTCAGGTTCTCAATCCGTCTGTTTTTTTTACTATAGCCCTGTTATTACAAACAAATATGTAATTGTTAATAATTACAACGTTTTTTAATAGTAACAAATTAGTACAAGATCGAATCAAGATCAAAGCCAAGACTGAATTTGAGAGCGACCGTTTCACATCCCTAATCATTGTGTATTTTCTATGGTCCGTATACACTGAGCGAGTTTGAGCCTTCGTTATAGCGACTACGCAAGTGCGAATGGGACATAAAACAGTCACGGCGGCGGGGCTTTGTTGGAATTTATTTTCTTATTGAATTAGGTTATTCATTACCTTTGAATATGTTAATGTTTTGTAAGTGTAAAGGATATGCATATTTTCTGCTCAGGTTAATTTTATTATTTTGTTTTATGTGTATAGCAGAGAGAGTTATTCCTCCAAAACTGTGCTATATAGGTAATTATTTTTTGCAGTTGCCTTATTCTCGATTGCCTGTAATAGTATTTTATAACTCTATGTTTACAAAGTACGAGTATATGTGTATTTATATGACTTTTAGGCAATATTTGACTTTATTCAGAACAGATTGAAAATTTAACAGATATATTATGATTTTATTATTGATTTTTTAATTACTTACATCCATGATTTTTCTGTCCTAAATGAGGCAGGAATATTTTTAGATCTTCTTCATAATAGATTGGTATGGTGATGAATACTGAAAGCTATTCGAACAGTTTAAATTAAAATGTTATGCGAGTACCAATATTTTGAACCAACTTTAGAAAATGAAGAGGTTTTCACGTCGTCTTATATGTATGACCATTGACCAGTAAGTTAAGTAGATTCAAGTTAACCTATAAACCAAAAAACTTCAGTGTTAGAAGTCAATGAAACACAAGTACTGCTTACAGTGTTAAATTTGTCACTAGTATACGTTTAACTTACAATCAAATATATAAAAAATGTTGGTCCTTTAACGTACCAATAAGAAAAAACAATATTTCATTTAAATGGCCATAATGCTTTATAATTTCCACATTTCCGTAGACTAGGTATGTAGGTATTGTAAAAAATACTTCATAGTAGTATCACTAGAGGCTCCGTAAGTTGAAGACCTGGAGACTGAATGGCTTTTTTTCAATGTACAACCCATACATTTTACCATCATATTCACTTTTCATCATTGTCTGTATGGTTGAAACTGCGGGGCGCAGCTAGTACATTAATTACAACATTTTTGTGACACATATACTTATGAAATAAAATAACCCCGAGTTTCTTGTCTGTATTTCTAAAAGCGTGGGTCTATGAACTCCGTTTAACCGACTTCCGAAAAAGGAGGAGGTTCTCAATTCGTCTGTATTCTTCTTTGCTGAATGTATCAGAATCTTCCAAGATGAAGTTTTATATTTGACCTATAAAAAACATCGTAAAAGACTAATTTGAATAAGCGATTTTAACTTTGACATTACCAATTCAGCGGCCGAAGGCTAGTTTACAAATAGTGCCTAACACATAATAACACATTCTTATTATATTGTATTTAAATAGTGCCTCCCAAATCGGCCTCCCATAGTGAATCCTCTAAAGTTACGGACCCACGTGTTTGTCTTCTCCACTTTAGGATATCGTCACATTATTACCCATGGGTCGTATGTCGAAACAGTAGTCTGTTGATTCACTTGAGTTTATAGTACAGTGTTTACTTTTTCTCTTTACTTTTTGTGCTTACTCTTCTGGGCTGAATTTCGTTTAAGAGGATTTTTCTCTGTAGTGCTCTCTATACAAATGCAGATTAATTCAGAGAATTTACAGAAAAAAAGTTAAAATTTGCCGCGTATAGCAACTAAAGGTTTTTCAGACAGTGTTGTGTTATGTTTTGACGTATATATCCTTTAGAGCTAGTTCATATTTCAGGCTAATTCTGCCACCATCTTGCTCCTATCGACATATCTACGTTGGCATCTTATTGGGCCAAAGTTGGCCTTAATATTCGAATAGATGCGCTTATTTATAGAATTTTGATTTATCTGTTCTATTTTTAGATTTAGGTCATAATTTATATCAAAACGTTCAAAGGTTTAATTTATTTTATTGGTTATCTTTTGATCAATTTCTCTTGATGGAAAATAATGTGATCGAAGTTGTAAACTTAACTTAGGATTACTGGTTCTCAAGGACTATTGCCAGAAAACATTGTTAAGTGCTTGGCCACAGATTCTCTAAATATGTAACAAAATAGAATAAAATGTTTAGTCTTAGCGTAATATTACTCCTTGTTGTGTATCATGTAAAGTAAATCAGTGAGTACCATGCTACTGCTAAACTACTAACGTTAACTTAAATAGAGTGTCGCTAAATATTAGTCGCACAACGGTGCTTCTTACCACCTCGATGCTCGTATTAACCGTGGTGCGAATATACAACTTATTTCCAACGTCCCCACTGACATCCCCAATGGCATTGTGCGAGTCAGGACGTTCAGTATTTAAATTAGATATAAATATAGGTATATTAGTGAGGGCAGTGGGAACTTAAATAACTAGATGACGATGCCAAAAAGCGCATCCTAGATTAACTTCAGTAAAAGGAACTTACCATAAAATCAATGTTCAAACTTGCAAAATATAAGTATTTTTGTATCGTTCTTTGTAGTTTGAAAAAATATTATGACTACTCATACAAGGGGTATGGGAAGGAAGATGATGGGTAATATAAGCGTTATACTTACATTATCTTTTCCTGTCCTAGTCACTCTGGTGTGGTCCGTGATACAGTAGCATGTTGATCAAATTTGAAGTGGTGCTTATCCTAGATGGCCCTTCACGACCTCCAAGCAAGAAGAATGGACGCCTCTATTACCAATGTTGACATACATAATATATTTCTATACAGACACAGAGTTATATATATGTATCTACTTGTTTATTGATCTACGAATATTTTGTACGAAATAATTGGAATATTTTTATTTTAACTTTATTTAGTGTCTAGGTCTTTATTGAAAGGGCACATTATGACAAAACAACAAGGTGAGTATATTTAGTTTTTATTATTTTTATTTAGTCCGCAAGTATATTTAGGTACTTGGCACATAGTAATCAATATTAAGAACTGATATAGCTACATATATAAGCTAAACTAAAAGTTATAAAACTATTGTAACAGCTACCATTACGGGAAATTTAAAAATGAGATGGACCGTGGCCGTAACATACCTTAAGTAAGTGGATAGAAACATAGTTAGATAAACTCTTTATTGAACCCAGAAACAAAAAATCAATCCAATTTCAGCAGTAAACATTAGGCGGCCTTTACAAGTGATGGCGGTGTACTTATTAGTACTCATATTATACATATCTACAATCTATAGATAATACATAAGTTCATACAGAATATAAAAACATCCAAATTCATTTTTTTATGTAATTGTGACGGCACAAGCACGCGGCCCACCTGAGGTTAAGCGGTAACCTCTACCTATAATAACAGATGCATTTTGTCACAAGTGACGAACTGCGCCCGTCACCCTGAGATACAGTTGTTGAGTTACATGTGCCTATAATTTTACTGGCTCTCAAAGACTGCTGCCGGAACACACTATTAAAATTTTCTTATAAATGGAATGAAAAAGTCAGACGACGAGAAATACCTACACTATAACACATAATAACTAAGTTTTCATGTGTATCCTATCCCATTTTTTTTTTTTTTATGTGCCTGATAGGTTAGTCTTTGACCACTACCTCACTATCACTACCTCCTATTTTAAAGCACTCTGAGTACTTTGTATTTAGCCTTATGTTCAATTATTTTGTTTGGACCGATCTGGTCTCCTATAAAAGGGCTTGACATTGTCACGAGCTATTAATACCCCAATGATCGTCCAAAACCCGCGATCGCAGTTCGGGGAACAGTCGCTAATGCGCGGGCGCTCCGCCCCTTCCTGTCGCGGCTGCATTAACATGTGCCCGCGCCGTTTTACTGCAACCTACGAAAGTTGTATAATAACTTGGGTCTTTTGGTAGTATCATACCTGAAAACGGGACCCTATTAATTAGACAACGATTTCTTCCGTCCAACCGTTCATCGTATCCTAGGGATTGGTGTGTTGTTATTGCGGATTCCCTGACAAATAATAAAAGCAATAAGTTTATATTTAATGAAGGGTTTTCCCATACAAAAATAAACTGTAGGTGACAAGCTTCAAACTTGGCGTGATTATGGTAAGTATGCAAAGTGTTATTATCCTAATAAAATCGTCAATCAAACGCTAGATAGGAACTGCTGAAAAAACACCGACGATATTATGTCGGACTTTTGTAAGTAAAATGTAGAATATTTCAATATTAAAATTTGTAATTGACCTTCATAAGAGCGTCGTAGACGCCTAAATAGAATAAATAATTTTCAATTTAGAATTTTGAGATTATATAATAACACAAGAACATATTAAATATTTTCACCTAACAACATACGGGACAGAAAACACAAGAACAACTGTAACAAGTTTTGACATCCGTTTTATGCACGCCTTGCTCCTTTAGAATGGTCTTGTTGGTAGTATAACCAAGAATTTCGGATCATTATGGCATTCAATTTGCAAGAAGCCCTGTTATGCGCCCTATGTGGTGCAACACACTCTACTCGCTTAGACGCATGTGAATAGCATACTTACTGCTTATTTGGCGCATTTCATCCCATAATCGCCTTTTACGTTCGCCATATCCACCAGGATGGTAATTGTACAGTCACTTATATAATTCTTAAGCCGGGAAAGTTTAATAAGTTCTGGTAAATTGACAGCAAGAAATAAAACAATTTGTCACTAACGTATACTAAGTATAAGTAACTGTCCTCATTTGGAATTTCTTAACCAAATCATTGTGCAAATAAACTAGCCCTGTTGCAGCATTGTTTTAAGCTCCAAAGGCTTTCTGCAGATGTAATAAAAATGTAAATCCATCTAAGTTATGAGGTGTCGTCGCGTCGCATCGCATCTTTGCTCCGTATTCTAGCTACCGGTTCTTTTGTCGCCCACGTCTGTCTTGTTTACGTACTATCCACTACAAAATACGAGCAGTTTAGTACCCTGTCTTTGTAAAAACATAAGGCTTCACTTTCAGTTTGTTGAAGAAAATTGTGGAATAATTTCTGTGAAAGGGTATTAATGATTGTTCTTTTTGGTATGTAGTTCTGTTACTGAACTGATTTGCTTTGTTGGTAAACGATGTATGTTTTTAAACTTGTGTTTAGTTTAACGGCGTTTAATGTCGAGAGACCTATTTGAGGTTTGAAAACTGTCTTAATAAGTACAGTGTTTTATTCTTAGAAAGCAAAAGCTGGTGTATTTACTCAGTATTTTTGTGCTCTTTGAATTTGGAATTCTGATGTCTGATCTCATATAATGTGATGACATGTATTAATGACATGAGTGAAACATGTTTTCACTCATGTCATTAATACCTACATATTTAAAATTTCTACTATTCAGTTAACTTTTTAATCTTGTTACAAGGGCCTTGACTAATTTTGTAAATATATTTGAGGGTGTTACTACACAATTTTCCCGATAAGAAGATATGGATAGACTCATCAAATCACTTTCAAACTTCGGCCCCAATAAAGTCTTGACGTGTGCCTTCAAAAGCTACTAGTTTACCTGATACTGTGAACTATACTAAGTGCTATACTGTTGTTTTTGGGACCAATGTTGACTTGCGACCGTGTGTGGTCCACTGGTGATCCCATCGTTCTTATAAAGTCATAACGGTCGAGTGGATGAAGCTGTTTCGAATCCTATTTCGATTGTTACAAGAATGTGTTTGGCCTGAACGGAAATTAAGTGCATATGAGATGATTTTGAGTATTTGGCTAAATAAGACAGTGTTGCCTTTGAAAAACGAAGGATAATAGCGAAAGTGTTAAGTCAGGCTGGTTTGTTAACTTTATGTAAACACAGAAATTGAATTAACGTAATTTTTAGTCAGCAAGATGCAAATGATCACAAATTGCATGAGGATGTGGTGGAATCACCAGACAGTGCGTGGGTGCCATTGTATTCTGGGGAACTATTACGCATGCAGTGTTGCCATCTTTAATTAGATCATTTCGCTTTGGTGAAAACCTGATTATGAATCAAAAGGCGGTATGGCCTCAATGAGAATGAGTGCTAATTTAAATTGAGGTCGAGAAGTTAAATCTTAACTCGATGCGATATTCTAAAATTCATTAGGGAAATTTCTCGGAATTACAGACACATAAACAACAAAAGCAAAGGTAGCTTGTAGCTTTTCTGTAAGTAGCTTTCTCATATCCTAGGTTCTAATTCCAATAAATTATTTGTAACGAAGAAGTTCTGCTCTTATAACATTTTAATAAAAATGAAGCAGTAATAAAATTCAAATATCTGTTTGATCTATCAATAAGGCGTCCAACGGTCATTAATAAGTTAATGACAGCTCGGTTTGACAGCTACTTATCGCGCCATCTAGTGGCCAGTTTAATATCGTATGCGTTCTGTACGTCAAAACATTATGATACTTGATAGGCAGTGTTTCGTTTGATTTAGTACCCCTCTCGTGGTCAGTTGCATTGATTTATCAATTATTTCAAGAATGTGCTTGTGGTATTTTGAAGCCACGATCTTACTTTCATGTCTTATGTTTTGGATTCAATCATCAATTATTTTCGATTATCTGATTTGTGTGGTGTAACTTGAAATGGTATTGATGCAGGATTAACATGTTTATTTTTTATGAAATACACAGTCTTTGGAATGCTCACACGTCTATTTACGAGTATTAGCGTATGCTTTTTAATGCAACTAAATAAAGCTGCTTTATCTTTGTACAATACCTATGAAGAACTAGTCACTGTGAAATATTTATATAGAAAAAGCCATATTAGTTGAGGCAAGTTCTGTTATTATATTGGTAAAAAAAATGAATATTAAATAACCTGACCACTAGCATTATACAACTGCGCGATTTGAAGCCACTTTGAGGGAACGACTACCACTAGGTTTTTTGGACAACATTTTTAGGACATAGGTACCTACCAATGCCTTTTGGACAGTTTAGAAGCTCTTACAATGAGCTGATATTAAAAATTAGCTTATAGGTATTTAACGTGTATTTTTAATAGTAATTGAACAACACTAAAAGCTGTAAATCGCGTATATTTATCATTGTTTTCACCCCGTCATATTGTTATATACTCTATGACCCCGTGACAACGATCACTACAAGTGTTTGAAACGTCGGGACAAAAATAATGAGAAATCTAGGCGATTTAAACCATTTAAAGTTGTTTAATTACTGTGTGTAACAATCGCGAAAATTTAAGACAACATTGTGTATTTTTTATCTTCTGTCTGATTAAAGGTAAAGAAGGCATTTACAGTAAGTACAACAAATTTTACAAATGTTCTCAGTTTTATTGAGCCCAAATTTGAGTGGTTTTACATTAACAGGATATTCGTAGAATGCTTCATTTGAATATTATGTTTTATTTTCAATTACATTGATCGGATATTATGATTTATTCATAATATCTCCATCAATCGATTAAAATACAATGAAGGTTGACAGATCGGTCGCATTCGATTACGATTCCGTCCGATTTTTTGTCGTATTATTTTTATCCTTTTATTTGAACGCTATCGGAAGGGTTCATATTGATTTTTGAAATGAATGTTTGCTTTGATGGACGACTTTTCTGGTTTGTCATATAGATTCTATTAAAAATACAGTATTTTAAATATGCGTACAAAATAAAACATGGGGTACAATTACATCCAAACATGCAATCTTCTTCGAGGTGATAATAAAGTAGGTAGGTATATGCAGACTAATGTACATTTTAGGGTAAATATTAGGGTATTTGGACTTTGTGACATAACATGGATATAACCTATTTCCTTGAAAGTAAATCTATCAGTATGTGACGTGGCCATATTTCCACCACGTGACGACACGTAAGCACTAAGCAATAAGCATACGTATATATTCTCTATGGCGGCTAGTGATGCCATGTCCACCACGCATAGATTATATCGTACATTTTGTATCGTGTATATTCTAATATTAATTTGTGTGGTCGTAATACAATGTATATGTATATATATAAATATGTATATTTATCTATGGTTTTGTTTCTGTTATTTATTGTATTGTTATGTCATACACGTTCGTGATGTTGGTCGGGAGTGCCGTCTGAAAACCAGCGCTTAGGGTCATTTTTTGAACCTGGCACATGCTGAGACGGGACTCGTTCCTAGCATCATGCAACATTGCAATTGCTCTAACTGTGGAATAATTAACTATATTTATTTAATTGTAGTGTTGTGTAATGCTGGAATAAACTTCATTTCATTTCATTTTCATTTCATTATATTTAAACAGTGATTTTTGGAGGTATCTATTTGATCTGCAGTGACATCGACTTATCGAAGAAATAGTTGAACGATGCGTTAGAAAGAGACACATATATTAAATTTATATACAGTACATAAAGCATTAAAGCGCTAACTTTGCGTAGATAATAATCATCGTCATCATCGCTGAGGGTGGTAAAAGTTTTTTAACTGAATTATCTATGAAGGTCTCCACTTGTACCGCACAATCAATATACTTAAACAATAATATTCCTACAGGCATTCGAATTGATAAATTTAGAAATGTCTTCATCTTGATAAGTGACATTACTTGGTTCAAATCGAGACGGCAGCATTGATTGATGGACAGACAAACATCGATTATTGTTTATAATCCATTTGATTTATATGGATGCGAGAGCCTTCTGCGAATTGTTTCTTGATATAGTGTTGTAAAGGATAGTTACCTCGAATCACAATAATTTTTATTTATTTATTGCTGATAAGTTAGCCGTTGACGACTATCTCACCTGATGGTAAGTGATTATGTGGTCGAAAATGTTGTCCAGCCCTACCTAGAATTACTGAATCTCAAGGAAAGCTGCAAGAACACACCGTTAGGTCTTGGAAATAGATTTTCTTCGTGAGGGTTGTAGCTAGCAAGGTGGGTATTCGCAAAATACCCTATCACCGTGCTGGAACGACTGCCATCCTAAGATAATAACCGTTATCGACGGCTTAACGTGCCCTCCGAAGCACGGAAGCGCTCAGTAGTAATGCCACTATGGGTCACCCATCCACGTTATGACTGTGGTGGACGTTTATGAACGGCTAAGCAAACTTCGCTATGAGCGCATCAAAATACAAAAAAAAATCATCAAGTATATCTTCTAATAGGATTTTAAATGTGTTTCTGTTCTAAGTACGGAATACATGATGTTTTTAATACAGTTCTAAAGAAGAAAAGTATCTAGGTAGTTGACGCATATGTTTTATGTAGTCGCCTTCCTAACTTCCTACGCATTCCAAAGCACTTTTTTGAAGGTAGTAGCTAAGGTACCTCCAAGTTGAAAGCTTATTTAATTCAGTCTGCTATAGGTTTTCAGTTATATTCAAGTATTTGTCTAAATGATTTGCAAAAACACTGCAATTTAGGCGATCTCCTATTAATAACAATTATAATGCTTCTTAATTATATTCTTTATATACATCACGAATCCTGAATTTCCATATACAGGATTGGTGACCAATCCAGTATTTCCAAATACAGGATTGGTGATCCGAAACAAAAAAGCTGAAATGACGGCATAATGTGAAATAACTTGTCAAAGTCAGGAATATAACATAGGTAAGTAGTATGGAGACTATGGAGTCACGAGTGACTTAATTGAATCAACATGGCGCCGATAAGCAAGCAAGCATCGCCGCCAAGCAGCTGAATTATTGGAAAAGACGATGGTGAATGGAATACTACCACTGATCCTAAAGAAAAGTGTGTCAGAGAAAATCTCTCTTCCTTTTGATTTTAATTCTCTACGCGTTAGTTATTACCTTTGCACAACACAATGTCTATTCTCCTGACCTACCTGCGGTTTTGGCATTAGTTTCCTGGACTCACTTTACGAGCACCACAAGTAATTAACCAGCGGTTAAGGCACGGTTAGAGCTCGGTTTAAGCCAGGTTATAGGTAAATTTAACTATCGTCACGCGCCCCATTGTCTTCATCTAAAGTTATGAAATGTGCTACAAAGTTGCTTTAAACTGTTTAATTTTAATAATACTTGCGTATTGGTATTAAACCTAGTTTATGGCAAGGTTAATTGACTACAAAAACTTGTGGCTTAAGGTAATGATATTCAACATGGTTTGTATTTATAATGTGCTTCACGCGATTTCCAAGCCTCGTATATATAGGTAGGTAGAATGGTACTTACTACTATGGTATTTTGACGATTATTATAACATTATCGAAGTAAGTACTTATTGCCTAGGTCTAGAGCTGACATTAGTTTCGATAGTATCTAGCTATTCAGGTTCCATTGCTTAAGAAATAATTGATATAACATTATAATGCGTAGAAGGCCATCTCGACTAATATAGAGAGAAGCCGATACTTTCTACTTAAATTTTATCCAATTTTCAATGATCATACCAATCAAATTTATATTTTAATTTTATTAAAGAAGCTTTTTGATTGCAGTATACCTTTAGGTACATATAACTAAATTACAAAACAAAGCTTGTTTTGCAAAATTCATCAAATCAGATAAGCACGGTTAGTTTTTAAAGTTAAGTGCAGTTGAAAAGAGTTCAATCGGCTTCAATAGCCTTATTAAAACTATTCATCAATTAAACTTTAGTTTTTTAATTCATAGGCGGCGGTGACCACTTACCATCAGGTGGACCGTCTGCTTGTTTGTCACCTTTTGTATAAAAAAACTACTTAATTATACATTTAATAAACTTATAAAATTCATCACCTAAATTACTGAATACGTTCAGCCAGATGCAACGTACCAAAGTCACCATTGAGGTAAATGAATGAATCAAAGACAGTTTCTTAGAATTATTTTACATAGTTACACAAACCAACACGTGCGTGCAATCCTCGACTGTCCAAGTAGATTTGACTGAGAGCTGCGCCAAATCTTCGAGAAATATAAAATTTTAAAACTTAATAACACCCAAATGTTTAAATAATATAATAATATCCAGTAAAGTTAAAATAACAAGGACCCTCTTGATACATTTTCGGTTTTGAGTTTTGGTCTTGTTACTACGTGTGTTGTATCCTGAGTTGCGGCTCCGGCAGCGTTCCACCAATCTGTAAGAAAATAGGCATCGCGCAATTAAAAAGAACACCCGGCAGTAGGATAAAAAAAATCCTTAAAATGTTGTAGACAGGTAAAAAACAAGTATTTCCTTATGCTGTTCAATGTGCATCGAACTAGGACGTCAAAGCTTGCCAGAGCTTTTGCTGTGTCGTCGTTGCTGTGCATATTTACTTACCTATAAATTTCTATACTGTCGCGAAGACTGTCGAATTCTGCAGGCTGACGTCAAGTATCAAAGATAAATGATAATATATGTATTATGAACTAATCTATTCTACATGTATAATAAATATCTATTATACATGTATATTATATAGATGTATACTCCATAAGGACAAGGTTTTCGAAATAACTACGAGTGGTATTTACTCACTGATTTTCTTCTTATCTTAAATGTACTACGTAAAACGCTATTCAACGCTGGCGACATCATCATGTAAATCCAATTTTTAAATTAGTCACAATCCTTATCTTCTCTGAATGGTTTAGGTACCTTGTTACAACATAACAAACTCGTACGCTGTACAAACAGTAAAGGCTACGGAAATAATGAACAAAAATAGATACAGAAAAGTCACGGTATGACCTGTATTATTCACTAGTAGATGCCCACAACTTCTTTCACGTGGTATTAGAACCTGATGATAGGTAGCTCAGTTACTCCCTCAGAGCAAGTAATTTTATAGCAATCGCAGCTCCTGTACAGCTGCGTAGTGTAACTTTAGCTGTCAATCAAGATCTGCTCAATTGACAAATATAAAATGATCCTAATATTTTCTACGTGATGAAGGAAGGACACATGCTCTTCTAAAATTGTTACTGCAAGTAACAGTAAAACTGTAATTGCAAGTCAATATTATCACGTCTTTATATCCCCGAAGATGCAGGCTGTTGAGTTGTGAGGCTGAGTGATACAGGTTTGATCTGATTTATTATGGTGCCATGTAGGTTATAAGGGGGTAGTAAATGGTATTAGGGTCTTATTACCATTTACTTATAGTTCAACTTTAACAAGAAGATCCGATAATTACAAAGGAATTATTGAACCTATAATTAATAATGACTGTAAGTAGAACTTTAATCTTGAAAAAGGTCCCGAGGAAGTATATATTTCAAAAGAAATAGATGTAAATAAGATGATGAATATGAATGTAGGTAAGTATATTAGTTTTGTTTGCATTGTGATGTCCATACTGCTAATATGGTGTAGCTTATGATTTGTCTCAGAGACGCTTTCCACAAAGGAAATGACACAAGTCGGCCATCTTTTATTCAAATATGAACTAGAACCACATCCGTTAGTTCTATTGATTGTCCAGTATATGGGTAATCCCTACGAGTTAATTTGCACACTCATACATTTAGTAATAATGGTTTTACTCTGACGTCTAAAATAGATAATCTTCGTCACTATTTCTAGGGAAAGTTTTGGTTGCGCCCAAGAAGAAGATCACAAATTTTATCTTTACTATAAATATATAGTGTCAGAATTCACGAGTCCCTATTTTATGTATTATGGGTATTTGTTTGTTTTCGGCTTTTTAGGAGAGAGTCTTGATTAGGTCTGTCTGGTGTATTTTTATATATACAGTAACAACTAAACTGTCTTACATATAAGCAAATAGTCATCTTAAATGGGTCGATACATTTCCACGTCCGTAACCTGACCATATTATATTTATATCAATGATGGTTTTCAATATTTCTCATATAGGTATTGACAAAACAAACATAAATCACACTTTCCTTGTCTCAATTTGAGGTCACTTTCGTAAATCAGCGAATTTCCTTTAAAATAATGACTCAAAACATACATGCATATTGGGCATCACAAAGGCCTTTATATACTGACGATGATCATTGTTTGCAGGTAACAGAATAAATTTATGCAAATAAAGGCGTATTTCAGTTTACCTGACAATTCACATTTCACGCGGGATGCGTCATTGGATCAACTGCGGATAATCAACAGCGAAGGGTCGATGTTGCGCCCTTTCGGAGAAATCACGAGTTCTCTCCAGACGCCAAGTTTGTCGGTCCACTTAACGTCCAGCGTTCGATCCGTCGGCAAACTACGGGCTCAGTATTAAGCCTTTGTACAGACTCCATACAGACCACATTAAATAGTTTCCCCGAAGTGTCACCCGCGGCGCGCCTACACTACACACGCACCGCAATAAAAGCGATCGATTATTACCCATACGTGTGAAAAGCGGAAGGATAGGACCAATGCCTCTCCGTGACACAAGCACGAGCTGCGTCCGCTGAGTCCCTCGTGAGAACTGTCAATATTTGACCCGAACGTCACTGCGTTTCGAAATTGTCTCAAAGGCTTCGATATTTTCCAATCGTAAACATAACACTATTAATAGGCTGATAGCTGATAGTCTAATATAGTCGTCAATACCGCACGTAGGCAACAGTGATCGTGGTTGCACGTCACCTGTTGATCGGACCTCTAAAGGCTCCGTAAACATAGATTCATTATCTTGATCGCGATGCGAAAGAACCCGTTTTTATTTGCGCTTTCTACGCATAAATAAATATGTATAAAGGTATATTACAGCGGAATCTGGCACGCGTCAATCAAACCGAACATACACGAAACCTAACGATTTGTCACTCAGCCATTTTGAGGCATTCACAATAAGCCGCCATTTTGGTGACAATAATTAACTGATAGGCATCACCGTCCGTCCGCTTTCTAGTTTTTGTTTTCCGAAAATAATTATCATCACAATAAGTGACTCGATCTCTTTTTACTTACCGCTGTTGCGGTATTTTGAATAAAATTAAGAGGCCAAATGATTTAGAATTCAATAGTGTCGGCACGGTCGTAATGGGCATCTATTAGAAACTGGCGGAACGAATTTTTATGTACCTACGGGACGAGAATGAAGATGCAAATCTTGCTGCAGCTCGATGAATGGACGCAGAGAATCTGAGAACCGTATTGATGTGCGTGGATTCGGTCAGCGGTCGCTAAATGGTCGTCGTTGATATTTTCAGCGAGGCATGCAAGGCGTTAAACAGCTGTTGAGTAGAGCGTGAGGCGAGTGGAGCGAGTCGAGGACGTGATGCGGCGCAGCGGCCGGCGGGCGGCGCGCGACCGCTGACATGACATGACTGTTTGTGCTCACGCTCACGAGGCGAGCGGCGCGCCGCCCGACCCGTCACGCCGTCAATGGGTCAGGTTATTTACCTCTCCTTATCACCTTTTGTTTTGCTCAAATACTTAGCTCGTACTGTATTCCGGTAGCTTTCTGATTTGCAGATGCTTAGTGTTTCGGTCGGTGTTTTCCGTGCTACGTACATTATGTACATAACATTGTTGATGACAGCATTTGCGAGTCATGATGTCAGAAAAACATGACCTATACGAGATTAAAAAAAAATGGATATGCGTCATGTTTTGGAAGGATTGGTTTCGCTTTTACTTGTTACAGCAAAGAGCAAAAGACTCCGACGTACCCTTAAAAGACAAATAAAACACAGAAAGAATTCCAAATGTTTGCACAAGATATCGGCGTAGATCGAACATTGGAGTGAAATAGTAGAAGCCGGAGCTATTGGAAGGGCTAACAATGGAGCATCGGAGGCCGATCGGCGATGCAGGTCCCTGTGTCCACATTAGCATCTCGAGGCAGGAGTGTGTGCAAACACCGAGGGTCATCCGATGAAATGTTCAAAGGCTTTTAGTTCCCGAGAATTATTAAATGAAGCCTCAGGATCGTAATGTAAACACACCGTATTTGTCGAGCCAAGAACCTGTTGCTTTGTCGATGGTTTGATGCATGCTTCGACTTATTGGCGGTTATTTTATGTCTGCTAATGTTAATGTGACTAGCAACATTGTGACATAGATGTGCCTTACGACCCGCGATGCCATTGTCCGTCTTTATCCCCTTTTTATGGAGCACTGATTCATAGCCTTACTGCGAATTACAGAATCCAAATATTGCAAAATTTTCCGTTGAGCTAATGGCGGTAGAATTGTGCTTTTACAACTTATTAGTGTGAAGTTTGTACAATCTTTGGGTTGCGCAAACGCTAAGGTAAATTTCCCTTCGACGTCAACAATGCGTTGCTCAAATAGATTTTGCAATGCGTTAGATGAACTTCTGTGTATTATTATAAGTGAATTTTTATTCACTGCTTTTTTACGTTCGGTCTCGAGGAATATCTTTTTTTTTATAAGAACAAACGCGGTTTCACCATCTTTTATTGAAAAAGTATTCGTATTTTTACAATAAAGAAGTGTTAGTGCAAAGGGACACATAAACTCCTAAATATTTGAAGAAAAACAGCAGTTTCGAGTGAACCAGTGAGTAACCTCATATTTTTGGTAAAAGGATCTTATTCTGTTAAAATCAGGATACATTGGATTCCTTTGGATACAAATATTATTTAGATACAATAATTGATGACATCAGATGAAGTCGCAAATTTCCTTTTTTATTAAGTTTAGTAGGCTTTTTTAAGCAAAGGTAATCTATCTGGATAATTTTAATTGGTGTACCTAAAGATTAATACAGTAAAACGTCCGCCAGGCCCCATAAATAGACTCAAGAACGAGTCGTGCAACAACTCCTTGTATGACAATATGTATGGATATCTAGACAAATTTCCCTGTATACACGTATCTAGGTAAACACGCAGACTCCAGGTAGAAGGCATCCCGGGTGCTAACACCGCTAATGTGTGGACAGAGAGCTCGTGACGGCTCCTGCTAATAAATATTCCAGGAGCGTGGCTGCGAACTTTAACAGCATTATCTGAGGGGGGTTAAGTGATGCCTGGTGACTTCTAATGGACGGAGTCGTCGATTTTCATATCATGAATTGTGAGAATTTCTTCAGTCTTAAACAAAAACATGATTATTGATTGGCGAAGTATTCAAATCGTATATTTGGTTTAAGAAAGTAGTGTTTCAAATTTACTGTTTTCACGTGGTACAAGTATGTCTATAACTTGTGTACTACCTACGTTGATGTGATATTGGACTAAAGATGTACTTATTTGTAATCTTAAAAACATTACCACTATATTTTAATTTCAGGCAAACAGTTGATGTAATGGGATCACTGTAACTTTACAAGGACCGGTACCCGGTTGATGACAAAAGACTCTATAGATGTCTCAAAGCTTGCAGTTTTTGAGTCACTATTTCATCTAACGAGCAAATATTAATAACACTTGAATTTAAACTAAAAACTGTTGAATTTTCCTACTAGTAAGAGTACAAGAACGCTATATAATTTGCGCTATATTATCAAATATCCTCTTATGTGAAGTAGATTATGCGAAACATGGTGTAATGTCGGTGTATTCCTACACACCTGCAGATATATTCATTTAGGTATGCAGGTTTATTTTGCTTTGGGTACTTAAGTTTGATTTAACTCGTGTGGCAAAACATTCCTGTGCTTCACCGGGACTCGCAAATTTGAAACTATCTGCACAGGAATTTGTTTAGGAGCGCGCAGTCTGCTCTTTTAGTTTTTACTTATCATGGATATTTTTTTTACAAATGGCACTGACTTCTCACAATGAAAAGTATGAAATATCTTCTTGAAGTCAGTATCTTGCTGCACCATGTCAAGACCAGCTAGTGCTAATAGTTGGTTCTATATTTCAATGACTATTTTTCTCACATCAATATAAAGAAAAAAAATATTGCCATCGGCAATAATTTTAAGTATCAGATATTGACAAATATTTTTTAATAATGGGAGAAAAATTTAATGCCCCATCTATTAGCCAACAGAAAAAGAATTTTTTGAAATGAAATTATCGTGAGTTTCACACATTATTAAATGTTATACAAAAACCGGCAAAACACTCACGTTGTGGATCGAGTACGTCGACCCGGGTTTCGAGCCCGTCGGGAGCTCGCAGACGCAGCTGCGCACTCGCCCTGATGATGAGCATCTGACATGCTCGAAACCCGGGTCGACGTACTCGATCCACAACGTGAGTGTTTTGCCGGTTTTTGTATAACATTTAAGAAAAAGAATTATCACAATTAGACAACAGTAAGCAATTCCGTCCACAGTAAGAAAAAAAAATTAAGCACATTAGTATACTTAATATACATATTTGTCAATAAAATTAAGCGATTTGCATGTAATAAAGTGATTCAACACCTAACATTTTCACCTCTCGCCTCTAACGATATCTCCTATGGCATTAACAGCTCAACGTTCAATATTTTATTACCGCACATGTTTGTTCAGAATACCAAACATGTTGAGTGCACACGACATCTTTCATTACAAGTTTCTATTTGATTTCGCCTCATAAAATATACTCGCATGGACACGATTATGATTTCTATCACAAATATTACATTGTATTAAACAGAGTCTTCATATATACCTTGTTCAAATAATGTAGACGCAGCAACATTAACTTAAATTTTAAGTGTAACAAAAGCTAATTGTTTAACGGCTAAAGCTACTTCTGTATCATTAAAATAGAGTAGTGTTTCGTTTAAAATGTTTTCAATCTTATCTTCATTGATATCGGCAGTGACTACTCCGTTGTCTTTCGTATTATGAGTGTTATTTTCGAGTGCTTTAGGTCCGTTTTTGATTTTGTTAAGTGTTTTTAAAAAAGGCGTTAATTAACGGTGTGTCCTCCTGCTTCTATCAAGGGATTCTTCCAAGAATGGAATCAGGTCCATTTCATGTTTGTTCAATATATAAGCATGTAACCCGCCTAATGGCCTCGGTGGATGAATTCTTTCACTTTCCGTTTCATTGTTGTCGTCACGTTTTTAAGCGTATTGCCAATGAAAGTTGCTTTAGTTGCATCTATTTTCCTCTCGTTTACCACTTCATCCATTTCCGAACTGTTCTTGTTGTAATCTTCGTATGTAATTGCTAAACGTGTGGAGGCGTTTCATTTACCTTCGAAGTGTTAAGTTGCAGTGAAATTCCGGTCATTATTATTGACTCATCCAATACAATATGTACCTTTTCATCGACCCACTAAACAAGTTACAGTTAATATTATATTATAAAATCACGCGAGAGATTAGAGTTGGTCCGAACTCGGTGTGATTTTGTTTATCCGGACATTAGCACCGTATGTGCTAACGTTATCCTACTTATCAGTGTTCGCGACTGTTGGTTTTTCGGTTCTTCACTTCATAATATTATAACAAAACTTCTAGATGTTACATTTGTAGTGGTCACTGAATATGGTGAATCTATAACGTATAAGGTAGTCGAACCCGAGAAAGACTGTTAAGTGGCCCATTTTATTGATATAACGTTTAAGTAAAACTGTGGTCACCTCGAGGAGCAATAAAAAGGTTGGAATCCAGTAGCAGTGTGGAACCATGAGAAAGAAAAGTCGAATAAAATAACAAGCCTGGAACACAGGAACCAGATTGGGGTTCCGCTTAAAAATCTTAACCTCATATAGTAACATCTGTATATTTTGCTGTTAGGTTAGCTTTTGACGACAATTATTATGGTAATATTGTTGGTGATGGTAAGTGATAATGTGATTGAAAACTTAATCTAGTATCCTAATCTAGCTATGGCTAGTTTTGGCGCTAGTCGGTCGATACAGTAACTATTATCTAATCTTTCGTAATACTACGAATAAAGTCGTGATTCCATTATTTAGATAACATGAATGAAGAATATCAAACTAATTTGTACGAAATGTGTTTGTAACGTAGGTAGTTATTTTCCGTACAGTTAAATAAGTGTTGATATCTACGTCCACATCTTCCTATCGTTCTTCCACGTATGTGGGGTTGGTAGATACGTTAGGCTTTTTCTTATATATAATATTAGTTAATTGTGATGCAAAGTTCTTGTTTGGCGCGAATACTTGTATTAACACCTGAGTACGCGATGGATTCAAAGATACGTAATCCAAAACAACTTGACTGCCGAGCGAAACACAATTTTTCACCTCACTACATTCAGGAGAATGATATTGGTAAAAAATAGGCAAGATAAAATTTTAATCCTTTAAATAATATAGTAATATAGAATATACAACATCAAGATTATAAGTAAAATTATTACCATCGATAATTTTAAAAGTTTTTTTGGATCTGTTGTTTAATGAAAAGGTTTATTAAGTTCGAAATAGGTGTCGTAAAAACATTTTCCACGCTTACGGATGAAAAGCACTTTGGCACGCAGATTTCGAATGATAAACAAAATCTTTCCGAGCTTGTGATGTGAAAAATATAATTCGATAACAACATAAACGGCGACACTAACATATTTGTATTGTAAAAAAATAAAATTTCCTTTCTTATTCTTCTTCTTGATGAAACCCTACTTGAGAAAGTGCTTGGCAATACTCTTGATCTCTTGCTATAGGTTACTGAGATCGTAGATATCGTAAGAGCAATGACGATAGTTTGATAGTTGGAATACCGTGACCCTCTTCCTATAGGTTATTGAGAGCCTTGAGCTTGAGGTGGTAAGAGCCACGTTGATAGTGTGATAGTACCTACACCCTCGCCCTCTTATTGATCTGTTGTTATAGTAAAGAGAGTGTTGAGATTTTTGGACCCATGTTATGGTGTGGTGTTGGGTGTATGGAACATTCCTTTTTATGCCGGGAACTATATGCAACGTGGTTAATTATGTAATTAACTAATGAGTTATGTAATAAAAATTGAAACGCTCATGTGAGCGTTGCTTGTGAGCTCATACCTACGTGAATGGAATTAAATTGAATTCTTGAGCGGACATGACTACTTTTCATAATATTCAATAATTATTTTCTAATATGTAATTCATACAGTAAGTAAATACTTTAAAGAAAGTAACATGATTTTTTTATAATGTTAACGTTGTCAGCTATTGTAATTTCCTAGACTTTAGTGGTGATCTAATTTTTGAGGATACTATACGGAACCCAATAAATAAACAGACCGTCGGGGTAGGGTTGCGTGTCGCTCCGACGCGAGCGTTTATCCGAACGAAACATTTCACCGATAATAACTCAACACAATATAATAATGCGAATAATAAATAAAAATGGAAATAAAATAATAATTTTAATGTCGTAATTGTGGGCCTGCGGGCCGCGGCGGCGGCAAAATGCGCTCATTTCGAACAACGATTTGATTGCGGCCCTCCAGTTCTTCAGTATTGAAATCTGATGGAAATTGTAGGTGACTGTAGCTTTACTTCTTTTTATTGTAATTGATATATATTTAATATTTTATTAGAATAATATAAATAGTTCTGTGATTACTCGTTATCGTTTCCTCTAAGTGTTATTTCCGTTAGGCTACAGAAAAGGTGCATTCTTTTCTCAGTAAAGTATCAGTGAAATTTAATTAGTGTTTTAAGTTCATGTAGTTTTACCTATTATTGTTCTATAGTCATTGTTTTTCGAAAGCTTACATAAAAACCTGAATGTGATGTTAAATGTAAGGCATACGAAGTAACAATAATTTGGACAGTAACTACTAATTTGTTGTATGTTTTCTGCATTGTGATGATTTTGCGATAGCTGTACTGGCGTATACGTAAAAAATCAATCGCCAAGAACTTAACGGTGCGCCGCAAAAGCTCGTTCCTTCCTTCCTTGAGGGTCAGTTTTGTTAGTAGCGGTAGAATTCTTTATGCGAGTTGGTCCGCGGAAGGACTGCTACCATACATATTCAATCACCAAACAGTAATGCTCGCTTTACAGTGTTCAGTTTGAAGGGCAGGTGGGTGCCCATGAAATAACAGGCACATATTTAACTACTTAATGTCCCAGAGATGGTTGCAGTGCAAAGAAATCACCGCTTAACAACAGTGCTCAAGCCTGTTTCATCATGAGAGCACAAAAAAGGAAAAAAGTAGTATACCAGCATTACACTAACAGGTAAAATAGTTGTCTTTTCTACCAACTGCTGTAAAAAAGTATATTTTAAAAATTAATCTAAAGTTATTAGTATCAAAAAGAAATAATAATAATTTCTTGGATAACGTGACAGGCTTCAGTCACCGAAATAAGTGGCCAAAGGCGATAAATTTTGTGGTAACCATCTGGTATCACCGTCATTATAACCTTGTACTTTAGTTGAAGCAACATATTCATATTATTTTAAAGTATGCTCAAATTATGTTTAACAGGTTAATGTAAAATGTAGGTATAAGAAAATTATTTTTTTTGTATGTTAGTCACTGAACAAGCTTGAGGCCCACCTGATGTTAAGCGCATTAACCTCTGCCTATTACAGATGCATTTCGTCACAAGTCACGAATTGCACTGCGCCCAGCACCAAGAGACATAGTTTGTAAGTGTCGTGTACCTGTAATTTCTCTGGCTCTCAAGGACTGCTGCCGGAACGCACCGTAAGGTGCGTAGCGACAGATTTTCTACTTGAGAGTGGTCGCTAGCCAGGCGGGCATTAGCAAAATGCTTTTCCACCATGCGGTGAAGCTCAAGCCCGCGGCGGGATTTGAACCATGGACCTGCTGCGAGGCAGTCCATAGCCAATGACACTGAGCCATCACTGCTTCAAACTGCTAAATGCTTAATTCAGTATAATTTTCATATCAATTAATAAGATTTTTAGTTCGTTACGTGCTTTAAAATGCGCAGTCTCAGGAACTGGTTATCTTTATTTATAAACTGTGGTAAACTTATTAAATGAAAATTATTCTTTTTCAACTAGGTAAGTATACTTACGCAGACGGCTGACACCTCAAGATATTTATAACATAATTGCAGGTTTCATATCCATTCCTCAACCATTGATCATTGTCTCCCTGTTTACATATTTCAGTGGAAAAATAGCGTATGTGATAAAACACTTCTATGAATATACGACTTTTTGGTTTAACATGCCAGCACCTGCCACTTGGATATAAATTTAGAAAAAGTCATACAAAACTTTTCTTGGTAATTATGCTTATAAAGAAGTGCTAGTCTTTTCCAGACAGTTGCAGTTTAATTATATAAAAATTATAATGAGGTAAATATATGCACAAATCTGGTGAAAAAATTTTGACTACCCATTTTACTTAAGAAATTATTTTACCAAGAAGACATTGTTTTATTTAAATTAAGCTGTCTTCGCGCAATTTTAAACTATCATATCACTATATATCACCTACTAGTGAAGTATTGGCAAGAAAAAAGTCCAAATAGTATCTAACTATATCTTGAGACTTTGTTCAGGACGATATTTCTCTAATATGTCAGTTATAGTCTACGAGCCATAGTTCAAAAATACCATCGCACTCAAAAAAATCAGGGTATGATAGATAGGTAGATAAAGACTTTATTTATTCCATTGACCATGAGAATCTTAAATTGAATAGTATTACCAATAATTAATTAAGTACAAACTAAACTAAAATAATTAGTAGATAATGTTATTTGTAGCAACCAGTTTGGCAGGTTTCCTCTACAAAGGCCTCCCCAAGTTTCTGCCATGATTTTTTATCGCGAGCTAATCTTCTCCATCTATTTAGTATTTTTTTTATGACTGACAGTTTAGCCTTTGACCACTATCTCACCTGATGGTAAGTGATGATGTGGTCGAAGATGTTGTACAGGTTAACCTAGAATTCTTTTCGTTTCGAAATCATCTTGTCATAGCTTTATTTGATACCTAAGTATTTGACTTCTACTGTATTTGGAGTAACATTCTATGACGTCTGTCGCCCATTTTTGTCTGATCGTCCTCATAATTTGTTCGATCGAGTTCCTTTTCTTTGTAAGACTTACATAATATATTCTTTTCCTTATTCTTTAAATGCTCCACCAGTCTCGCAGTCTTACATTGAGCATACTTCGCTTTATGTGACGTTGGCAATTTACACATTTTTGGTTGATTTTGTTCGTAGCAGGGCAAGTTTGACACCCTTAATTAAGAAGTGGGAGATAAGACGTGTGTTGTATAATTTACTCATAACTTATTCGTTTTTAACAATTTGGATTGTTGTAATTTTAGCAAAATTTGCGAAAGCTGGTCGTGTGCTGGAGCATTTGGACTGCCTGTGAGTCTGCTATGTCTTATATAGGTTGTCTAAATGCTTTTATTGTAGTAGCTGTAGTGTTGTATTTAGTTCGTAGCATTTTGTAAAATAAAGGCATACCGCCATTTTAAAAAAAATCATACACGTACATCAGCTTAGAGTATTTTGTAAGTTTTAACATTACATATTTCTAAAATCGCATTTTTCTGTTCTAGTCCGCTCGGTCCGAAGGCGAGTCATCAGGCGAGCAGTCTTGTGAGAGTTCCGATGAAGGCGTGGGCAGGGATGCGCCATCGCATCAACCCATCCCACAGCATCCCCACCAGCCACACCAACCCATCCACCAGCCCATGCAGCCACAGCACATTGGCCATCACAACACAGTAGCCCACCAGCAGATTAATCTGTCACATCATCAGCAAAGGAACTCGCCCAGACCCATGGAGAGGGAGTTGAAAGTAAGTATCTAAACAGATAAGAGTTCTGGTAAATAGATAATCGCTTATATATTACATCTTTAAAATTTAAATACGAAACAGCTATCCACAAAATCAGCTAAGTTTTAATTCTATGTCACTAATTCTTGTTGCCCTTGGGGTGCTAGGCTAGAATGTCATGCCCGTGGTGTCGTAAGAGGCGATTCAGTGTAAGACACCAGAAGGTGGGCAGCACCGCTTTCTGAGGAACTGTTCTTTCACACTGCGATCCCCAAGACGCCTGCCAAGCGTTGGGATTATGGCAAATACCCCCATAGTGGAGGTGGCTGTGTTCAACAGTGGATAATCCGGCTGATACAGTAAGTTTTGTTACTCAAAACGATATCTTCAAGAAAACCTTGTTCCAACCTCCAACATTCCAGACACGTCATAATATTTTATTTTTGCACTGACAAAACGTGGGCGAGACACCCCTGTCTAATTATGCACACACGAACAGCACTGTAAGTGGAATCCCAGTAACTAGTGGTTCGCAATAACGAAGACCTAGAGGTAAACCGATTTACTCAACGATCTCCGGACTGACTTTTTATACGACCAAACATTCTACTTATAAAGTCGGGCTAATTTTATGAAAGTAGGATGATTCATTTGAAAGTTATCGTCATACCTAGATGCGTTTTAGAATTTAAGTCTCTGAGAAATGCATTCTCACCACACGAATATAATATATTCGTGTGTGAAAGAAGAGGTCTAAGGCACCCCAGTGTTGTTATAATATAACATATAATAACTCTTATACGTAAAGCACTTAGAATACCAAATTTTTGATCACCTTTGATTTAAACACGATTGATTGTATCACTTTGAGCAATGATAAATATTATGGTGGGGCTTTAAATTACTTTTGGTGGGATGGAGCTCTTAGTGACAAACGCTATTTGATGAACCGTGTATGAGAGGACATTTATTTAATGTTGATGAAGTCATATCTCTCTCCACAGGTCCGCGACGACTTCGAGTCCTTGAAGTCCTCGCTCCACCCGCACCTGTCCTCCCTCGCTTCCCTCGCCTCAGGCGCTCCCCTTTCCACCCCAAGCAGCGTGTTTGCGCTAGCTGGTGGTGGAGCTTCGGGTGGGTTTCCGTACGCCCCGCCGGCATTCTTGGCGCCTGCGCCCCCACCGCCGGCGCAACCTGTGGGCTCCGCTTCCTCTTCATCGTCGGAGGGCAGCGCGGCCGGGTGGAGTTTTGAGGAACAGTACAAGCAAGTTCGGCAGGTAAGTCATTTATTTTATTATAACCTAGAAGCTTAAATCAGTTAATCGTCACCAAAATTAACGGATTTAAAGGACGATATCTAACACCATGAGGAGGCAAGATCAAAATTGGAATCTTCATTAATATATCAGTCACAGTAAGATGCTTACTTACTATTTTTCTAGGAGTGACAGTCTTCTTATTTTACTAGGCTTCTTGTAACTGATTTTTTTATAACAGAAGAATTATATTGAAAAGGTGTGGTAGATAGAAGGAACTAGAACTTTTCATTGTCAAAAACATAGAAACGTCAATGAAATAGTTGAAAGAATATATTTTTTATTTAACGAAACTAATATGAATATTGTTGCTGTATGGTTAGGATATAAGCAATTTTGATGGATCATTATACCTTAAAACTTAACGCCCTTCACTCAAGCAATAAATCTTATAACAAAAGCATTACTTTAGGTTACCGGTACGAATATCTTATGTCTGATTCAGACTTAAAAGAGATTGTAGTCTTAATAAATCACATAAGAGTGAACTGCTCCACACAAATCAATCGTAAATATTTACTCCACTCCGTAACCACCGCAAATCGTACTAGTCCCTATCTGTTATTAAATATTCAGCCGTTGAATATTTCCATTATCTAGCAACATTATAAATATCTAGCGAAAAGATTGAATAACCCGAAAATGTTATTATAATATATCTTATGCCGTACGAGAAAGGTAATTTCAGGCCCTAATGACAAGATGCGCTTGAACTCTGTTTCTACCCTAAAAGAAACCGTAGCAGATTACAAAAAAGTAATGTAAGGAAAAAAGTAAGTTTTTCTTACATAATATAATTTTTTACGTTAACGAGATATCCAGTTGTGCTAGCGATGCGGTACAAAATGTCATTAGCTCATGGATTGGAAAACATTCATGAGCAAGCGGTTTCATTTGGACATCTTAACTTCTGTTCTAACAATCAGATCGGAACAACTATCCTGCAAAACTTTAAAGTTTCATATGTATGAACTTTCGCACCTCTCTCTTAAATTTCTGATTGTTGCTGCTTGTCCGACTATAAAATGTCTTAAGCTTTGTCTTACACATTGCTTATACCGGTATTTTTTACCGCAAGTCATCCTTGGTATACTGACAATGTGTAGTAGGTATGTCTGCCACCGTACACAATAATCAGCTACAAAATCGCATACATAATGGCCGAACTAACCCGTTCCCTTTGTTACATATTTCATTGGTCTGGAAAGGGATGTCAAAACAAGCGAGGGGTCATTTCGACCCCAATGCGACGACTCGTATAATCCGATGTTAGGAGGGTAGCGACAGATTGGACAACTTCATTATTGTGTTTATACACGTTACTGAATATGATTTGCTTTGAAAATATGATTGCAGTGGCTTTTATGTCTTCAGCTTAATGAGTTGGGATTTACTTTTCATATGGCATAAGGGGATAGGAATTGTGACCTATGTTTTGAAATGAAAATGGTTTATATTTTCTATTGTTTTGCTTTTTAATTATTGTGTTTTTAACCTGTTGATTTTATACATTTTGCACAATGTCTCTCAGGGGGCAGTTTCATTGTAGCTTCATTGTTTTTTAATTTTTGATATGCTAGCCTTTGACCTCAATCTAATCGGAGGCTTTAATCTAGAATGAAAATTGTATATGAATTATCTCAACGACAGCTGCATAAATAGAACATTAGAAGCTTGACGACAGATTTTCGACTCGAGGGATATTATTAAAGCTAGCTATGCTGGTGTTTGCAAAAATGCTTTTTCAACATGCGATGAAGGTCAAAACTACGATGGGATTCATACCATGGACAGAGCCAACCAAAGCAATTAATTGATTTAAAACCAAAAACTTTGTACATTTAATTAAATTATTTATTTTTTTTGAATGAAAAGTCAAGCCCCTGCATATTTCTTATTCCATTTAAATATAACTTACTATGTCAACATTTCGGCAACATCTTGAAATCTTATAAAATAATTTTAACTTACTACTTTGACTTTAACGATATCGCTTTGCGGCGTACATTTCTGGGCGGAGTTTCTCGTCACGATTACTCCTAAAGAAAGCACCATAACAAGCTGTTAAATATCTCATCCCAAAGTATTTCAAAATTACCCACTCTTTTTGATCACGCTTCTTTCTTATGAACTAAAGAAACTGTAACGTTGTACATGGTTAACACAAATTGTTATCGTTACTAAAGACACCAACTCATACAGACTATATACCGCTTTTTGTCGTATATCATTATGTGAACCTATAAGGTAAATTACCGTTTAAAGAAGCCTATTCACGTCAAGACAATTTCCGACATCGGCCTTTTTGCAACGTTCATCAATCTTAATTTGCGAGAAATCACTTGTCTCGCGTATTGAGAAATAATCAATTTTAAGAACGCTAGCATGAAGTAATACTTGGTGTTTGCCTTCGCCACACAATAAAGCATTAAGCTTTCAGTAGAGATATCTTAAGGACATATACCCGCCAGCCAAAGCGTGAACTTTTATATAAACTCAACTTGTTATTGAAAAAAAACTCGCATGTATATATAGTGTATTATTAGACCTATCGTTTCTGGCTTAAATCCTTTTTCTTTTGGACTAATATTTTTTTTTTATTATATAGCGTTTAGTATATAGCACTCGTTTTTAGAAGTTTGAGCCAGTTATTCGTAGCTCCAGATTAATTTAAAAAGTATAGTACACATGTATAAATAACTTCCCATTATAGAAAGTTCATTATATTCCCCATGTTTGTGGTGCAATAGAAATATTAAAAACATGCTTATTTTTCTTGAAAGAGATGCTTAAAGTTGGGTCTTTCTTTTATCTAAAATTACGAGTTTTTGAGCTAGTGTAATTTCAAAACTGTATAATTTAATGAAAATCTGATGCACCACAAACCTAGATATTAGGGTAGTGATTACGTAGGTAAAAAATCATTGACTTTTCATTTCTATTCGCTATTGTTAAAATGAGATTGGAGCTGCGTTTTTTATGGGGGCGTTCGTCTAAAATATACCCTTAAAAAGTTTTGATGGACTAATATCAGTTTTATGGAAAAGGAAATCGTGTGCACGATGATAGTCAATAAATCTCCCGTCGCGTTTCTATATCTATTTAGTTATACTAAATATTATAGGTGTTTATGGTTATCCGTAAATATATTTAGTAGCGGTAATTGCAATAGTGTGATTTCAACCCTCGAACCTGACGGGTGCATTGATGCAATATTCTACATAGCATCGTTTTTTTTTTTTATGTATTGTATTTGAACTTTGTCTTCAGTTAAATGTATCTTATTAAACACTGAATAATAAATAGATTTTTTTTTAAACCCACGGCAGTTTTAAGTAAATAAAAGTTTTGGTAAACCCGACTCAACGAAAGTAATTAACCAAAAATAAAAAGCATATTAAAAATGGTTGGTTTGACTTTTGAAGAAGAAATAAGATACACAAGAATTCCGTCGAGGGCTGCTGCCATTGCTATGCCTATTCGCGATTATTATTCAAATATAGCAGTATATAACATGCACATTACATTAACTTTATTTTATTTACCTACTCAATGAATTTACTATAAGCCCCAAACTTGTGTGCAGTGTTCATTTTGGGGACAGGGGATGATAGTCTCCGGCGGATTTTCTTGGATTTGTCTTTATGTCCCTTTTTAGATTTTCTTATGGTCAGGCATTAATGAAAATTTTATTTAATCCATTTTACTTCCATCGTGTATTTTTATTCCTTTTTGGAATAACTTCGTTATGTTAACCAGTAGTCTAGGATTAATAGTTTCTGAGATAACGTTGATTTAGATTAGACACCTGTCATCCGAAGTTACGATCCCAATTATAGCTACAGCTTCTTTAAAATAATAAGTAGTCTAGGTTTTAATGGTTTTGAGATGTAAGTATTCTAGTTTGTATAGCTTGAACTGTCATTTTAATAGCTTGCATATCATTCCCTTCTCAGTATTTCTTCTGAATCCATTTTATCCCTAATGTGAAATCAAAACTGAATAGTACGAGCATGAACTGTCACTTTGACAGCTATCATATCGATCTCCCGTATGGTTAATAATCGATTTTATTCTAAATCAATCAAGACAATGGACTAAGATGTTCAAAAAGAATATCAACCTTGCTTATCGACGCCAAGCGGCAAGTGTGACATGAGGACTGCTGCATTTATTGCTCAAAAGTTGTATTTAGCAGTTCAACACGGAAACGTAACCAGTCTCGTGGCAAAAAATAATTCAAATGATTTCTTTTTATAAAGTTTTATTCTTCTTGTATATTAAAATAAAACTATTAGGCTGTTAATATTGACTTTCTGCTATGCTATGCTTAAGAGTTCTATAACAGCATGAGTTACCGAGGACTGTGGCGCTATTTGACTTATAAAAAAGGGATAATCAAGAACTCTTTATCTTCGCGTCTTTAATCTAGTATGTGTGTGTGTATGCAATAACAAGCATCATTCAAAGAACAATTGATCGACTTATTTATGAGGCCTCTATTATTAAGTACAGGGAATGCAAAAAGGCGATTTTGAAAGACAATTTACCGTTGAAAGTAAAAAGGAGTTATATTTTTTATAAGGTCTACAAGTCTTGGGGCTATGTAATTCAATAGGGTGGAATAATAAAATTATAATTTCAATCGATTACAGATATATAGACCGGAAACTAATTGAATATATTCAATTGACTCTGAACTTGAAAAGTTATTTTTCTGCTTTGAGATTTCGGTTTAGTTGCACCACACTAATTCTACTTGTGGGTATTGTATAAATGTACGCCGGTAAAATGATCTTCTGCAAAGCTGTCAACACTTATATTTCAATGCCTTAGACGCCTGCTAATGACAGGGATTAAGGCAAACCCGGGGCCACTGTTAAGTAGTTGATGTTTCCGCCGATAATCAATATAAAATTATCAACTTAACTAGACCATTGCCCAGCAGAAGTGTAATAATTTTAGAGTTTATGTACTCGTATGTTGTTTCTTAATTCAACCACGACTTGTAAATGCGTAAATAAAATTGGATGCATAGGGTATCCGTAGAATTCTAAATTCTTATAATATCGAAGCACTATTGCATCTTAAAAAGTTTACAGCGCGAAAATTTCACTTATAGTGGAGATAGAAAATACGAGTATACCTCCTCATTTTGGTGAAGAAAATCTTCTTTCGGCATTTGAGCTAGTTTTACATGACTGTCCAAAAAAAGAGAGTTTTCAGGATTCATGTATATACCTATCTATGTCAGTTAGTTTCTTTATTCCACCGTAACTTCTAAACGGCTTAACTGACTTTAATGTATGAGATATCGTTAGATTCGTCTTGATAGCGCAAGTGACACTAGATACATAAAAAATATAAAAAAACAAAAACCCATCGAGAGGGCTAAAATGAAGGGCTTTAAAAAGCAGACTCCATAAATATGTATAAATTAAAGTTTTAATTTCAATGGAACTATAAAACGTATAACGAAAATAAAGAATTTAAAGTTGGGTTTTTATTTAATTAATTTATACTTGTTTCATTGTGTAGTGAATGAGAACAATATTATTTACATTGGTAATATGAACAAGAGTTTGTAATATAACAAGATAACAATACATCCCATGTTTAGCTACTGTAGACCAATTTTTCCATGCAACCTTTCATGATAAGGATACGCAAAAACATAGAACATATTATTATACTGTAGAAGTAAGATTTGATGAATTTTGAAAAAAATGTGTCGATTTGGAATCGGTTCAACCAATTTACTTGTAAGTGTAGTTTTAAGAAGCTGCCGAGTGAAAAGAATAATTCTCGAAACAGAAATAAAGTAAATGCCTATACAATATTTTTTTTTGAATACACACTTGTAGGTATATGCATAATGGTTTAAAATACAAAAGAACAATAATAACATGTCGGCTATTTGGCCTCATCATTGTATTCTTTGTCCAATGTTCATACACCTTCAAAAATTATCGCTAATTTTGGTATACACTTTCGTATGAGGGTTGAGTTTACATCCCCTTCAAATTACAAATGAACAATTACACATTTTTGACCATTTTGCATCGACAAGTTGTTATTGTCTTGTCAGCAAATTAACTAAGAATATCAATTACCAGTATGTTCTCGCAGACCATAAGGCGCTTGCACGAGCTCTTTGTGCTTTTGGTTTCGATACTTTGATGAAAAACAGTTTATTTCAATATGTGTATTGAGAATAAAAGTACGTATTTATAATAACAAGGAATTGATTATGTACTTATTTAAACGTTGAGAATCATTTAAAAAGAAACCAAGCGCAGACGAGGTAAAAACACCTTTATTGTTACTGTACTAGGTACTACAACTTTTGTGGCCAGACTACGGCTATAGTGAATGTACTGACTGACTGATTGCTGTGATTATTAGTTTTAAATTTTTAGTACTAAAATGAAAGCGAATAAATAAGTTCAAATAAATCATTGACTACCTTATTGTATGTGGTGATAGCGTTGCTTAGGACTGTAGGGATTTTGATCCCCGCGTTTTATTATTTGACAACAGTTTTTTAGTACTGGGCCTGGTATTGTAGTAGTTCTCTGGAGATAGTGTCGGCTCGCCCCCTATTACATGGTAACCAAACATATCTGGCGAAACAAAGACACCTCTGCCAGCTTAGGGAAATACATGAGGTGGGAAGGTATTTTACCTTTATTTATGTCAAATAAATCATTTATACTTTAAGCATCGTACATTACCGTCAAAATATATGTATTTGCCCATACCATTAGGAAAACCATTTAGAGATGTTCTGTAAGTATAATGTAAAAAGTTCCAAATTTATTTTTTGGTAAGTAACTTTTATTTTATGTACATGTTTTAATAAGTCAATTTATTTACAAAGTACCATTAAATTATATAATATTTTATATTATAACTTCATAGTTTTTTTTTTTTACCGGCGTTATGCCTTTATTATATAAACAAAATACTATGAACTATATACAACACTACAGCTACTACAATAAAAGCACTTAGACAACCTATAAGTCATAGCAGACTTATAGGCAGTCCAAATGCTCCAGCCCACTCCCAGTTGGCAGCGTGCCCAGCATGCTGGCAGCATTGCCCCGTTGAATTGCAATGCTTATTCGTTGAGCCGAATATATGCCAGCATTTTGATCACGCGTCGCATCGACCAAGCGCTCAGATAGGTTTTGGAAAAAAAAAAAACTTCATTGATTAATATTATAGTATTATATACGTTTATAATCGTCATCTATACCTATCAAATGGATATAAATAATTAAATAATATTGTAAGTATTTTATATCTATATATATAAAATACAAGCCCAATATACGCCTAAAGTCTTCAAAACTCCCAATAAAATTACTTCGAAATGAGTACATAGGCGAAATTTTTAAGGTTTACATTTTAAATTTGGAACCTTCGCGCCGTCCGTCCGACAGTCATTTGTCCAGTTTTATTATGTTGAAGCGACCACACGTTAATTTCATCTCACCATTGCGCTATTTCAGCAATTGCCATTCGTAATAGTACAAAGACGACGTCCAAACAAAGAATGACAAAGGACTCTGGTGCATCTCAAAACAACATTGTAGTGAAGGTGCTAATATCGTCCAATCAAAGTTTTATGGAGACAACATTACATTTTATTTGCATGCTTATTTGTGATTTTAATGTAGGCTTTTGATCTCTGTCGTAAACTGGCGGTTTTATTAATAACCTTCGATGTGCATATGTTAAGTACGCCTGTCACTTTTCAATTTTGTAACTTTTATGGATGATTTTAATATAGCTGGCACTTCCATACCTGTTAGTACTTTATCATTGCATTGAAGTTTGTTTACTTCTATGACAAATTTCATATAATATTTTTGTTTTTACACAACTGCCTAAAAAAGGAGAGTTATGTTTTCATGGTTCATGTATGTATGTATGTTTGTGAGTTTCTTTATTCCACCATAACTTCTTAACGGTTCAACCGATTTTAATGTATGATATATCATTAGATTCGTCTTAATAGTCCAGGTGACACTGGGTACATATAAAATTAAAAAAGAAAACTAATTGTAGGATCTAAGACGCCATACTTTAAGAAAAAAAAAATATTTTCTCCCAACCCCATTGCGTGAGGTATCAAAATGAAGGGCTTTAAGAAACAGTTCCATAAATATATTAAATTTGAAGTTTTAATTTTAATGTCACGATAAAACGCTTAACGAAAATAAATAATTAGCAGTCGGGTTTTTTAATTTTTATTAATAATGTTTACTTGTAAAAATTAACGTGGTTACCACTAATTTTTAAAGAAAAGTACGGATTTGCTTACACAGATAAAAAATCCGATTTAAGTTTGTATCTCGAACAATCCTAAAAAAGACCACCAGATGTGGTTAAATTGTCGGATATAATATATGGCTTATTTACAATAATAATTAACATATTTCAACAACAATCATGATAATATTCTCAAAACTAATTAATTAATGTATTTTATACCTTAAAAACAAAAATAGGAATAATTTAAAACTTCATACTTTATAGACCCTGGTCGACACACTAAGACCTAATGTATTGTGGACATCAATTTCTTACAAATTTGTTTAAGAGTTAATTCAAAACGTTATACCGAATTACATTACTTATATAACTATGAAGTGGAGTATGGTCTGACATGTTGTGTTCTTCAGTTATATTATTTAGGAACATCGTCGTAAGTCACATTAATAATCACAGTCAGTCGGCCTAATCACATATTTTAGTTTAAAAATCGAGTTACACCTTTATTACCTTTTGTTATTCTCAGTACTAGAGTCAATATGTCCTATCACATTATAAAAAAAAAAATATGTGGGAAATTTGCCAGGGTGTTGTTTTAATATAAATTTATTTTTAATTATAAATCAATACTTGTATATAATATTGTGTAAATAAATGTGTGTTTAAAGCGCGTCAAAAGCTCACGACAAATTATCGCGCGATTTGCACGCGCGACCGCGGCGCGTTTGATCGCGATCGGTCCAGTGGCATTTGTTCACGCCGGCTTTGTCAGCAATTCGATGCGATATTGTTCTATTTAGATATCGGTTTATTGTCGGATATTTTATAGGTGTACTTTCACAGCTATTTGAGACTAGGCCGGTTTGGAGAATACTCAAACAAACAGTTTTGTAATATAGACTGAATAAGCTCGCAATCAACCACCGCAAGCTTATCTATTGCCATGATTACTAACTGTCTAAACCTGATTATAAATTATCCCTACCATGTAAGCCACAAAGGGAAAGTCTCCTCAGCAAAAAAAAGTATAGTTTTGGAAATAAATACCAGAATATATTATGCCATATAGATCAATGGTAAGCAATGATGTGGTCGAATATGTTGTTCAGGCCAGCCTATAATTACTGGCTCTCAGCTGCCGGACCGCACCGTTAGGGGCTTGGAGACAGATTTTCTACTTGAAAGCTAAAAACTACTTCTTCTAAAAAGCTAGCCATGTGGGAATTCGCAAACTGCCCTACCACCATGCTATAACGAATCCTAAGACCAGGCACGTTAAGCACGGAAGCGCTTAGTAGTAATATCACTAGCGGTCACCCATCCAAATCTTGACCGCGGCGGACGTTGCTTAACTTAGCTGATCGGTTGAGAACGGCTAAGCAAAGTTTAAAAAGTGTTTGTCCAGAAAATTATTTGTTAATATAAAATGTCTTGACGTGTTCTAGTTATTCGTATGTATGTGTGACAGAATCGAATCAAAATTCGTCCATTGTAATTTTATTGAAAAACTGTAATTATCCGATTATTCAAATTTACTAAGGCCGGTTATAAATTTCGCAAAACAATCACCCATAAATCCAAGATGGCGTCTATAAATAGAGTTGCATAGAGTGCACGGAGTGAAGGGATACCCGACACGATAATGCGCCCTGACTCGATACATATGGCAGACATATCGAATTGAAATCGCAAAAGCGTAATCGAATAATAATTTTCATGTTTGTGGGTGGTCTGATGTCTTAAATATTGGTGGAAATAAGTACACTTCTGCCTTGAAAGGTTTATTTAATATACTACTGGATCCATATCCGTAAATTTCAAAAATTACGGTCCACTGAGAATTTTCTATGGAATTTCTAAGAACTACTTTTTTCTGTACTTTATCAGCCGGATTGTCCACTGCTGAAAACATCCATCCTGCACATACTCCCCCATTTAAGTGGCCATTTTGACTTTGCCATAATCCCAACGTTTGGCATGCGTCTTGGGTGTAAGATAACAGTTCCTCAGAATGCGCTGCTGCCCGCCCATCTTCCGGCATTTTACCCTTAGTAGCCTATTACGAAGAGGTAGGGGATGACATTCTAGCCCGGCGCCACTACTAATATTTAGCGATTCATTTTAGGCTTAAAATCAAATTGACTACTTAAAGACTACTTTCAGACACGACGAGGTTCAAAACTTTTTATGCAAAGATATTTATTTAATCTTCTTAGCACATATATATTCGTATAATAGGCGACTTCAAAAGTAATTTTAAAACTTTTCATTATACAAGGTGTCCTACCACGTATAAATATAATATGTACCATATGTTTCGGTCTCATGTAATAGGGTGCGAACCTGATTCTATTTATAAGGACAGACTCTGGCCTACTTCTGAAATATCCTTTTTAATAATTATTCTCGAAAAAGCTTTACCATTAGTGTCGTTGCAAATAAGTAGAATTAATTACACTATTGAGTACTAACTGAATTATATAAACCATCTGTGTATCAAATTATCATAAAAGAATACCTAGTTCCCATTGGAAATGGCTGACGGAAAATGGTAAGAGATAAAATGCTGTCAACTAACAATAGGTGTAATAACAATCATCTTTCACACGCGTTTCTTGTATAATGAAACTCAAAAAATATTTCAGTTTAATTAAAAATATGTATCAGTATTACTTTAATTTATTGAAAACAAATAAACAGTATAACGCCAAAAACTCTCGTACAATTTATATAAAGATGAGCTTATTCAAACACTTGGCTTTCGTAATGATGTCACTACCATGCTATAAGCACGTTTCCTTGACTCCCTTAACATCTCACCTGAACAACATCTTCAACTTTATCATAACTTACGAAAAGGCCTGATAGTGTACAAAGTGTACCTATAGATAAACAATAGCTAGAACAAGGGGTAAAAAAAGGATGCGACGCTGACTACTTTCGCAATTACATCAAATCAAAATTAATGTAACAAAATGTGGTGTGGACACCTATCCTGACCCCTTCAGACAAACAAAGACTTGATGATGTAATGTTATGTCTTATGTATCACCATAAAATGTAACAGACTGATTGACAGAATTCAAAATTACTCGATTTCGAAATTGAACTAACGATGAGTCGATTGATCACACACAAACATATATAAAAGGAGCTTCACTATTTGCAAATGTATCGCGTAGGTGTCTGAGGTCTATTCCGAGCCATGGAATTAACAAGTAATAAAATACGATATTTGTAACACTGTGCAAATACCACGGTTTGCGTCAATCGATACCTCTATTCGAACGTATTCTTTGGAACTATTCAATTGTATACGTGTATTCCTTGAAACGATTTGGCGTAATCATTCGTCGATTGACGGCTATCTCTAAAATCGTGAACACATCGGGGTGAAAGGTTTACAACGTTATTTTGTACCGTGTTTATTTCGATATTCTATCGTCAGAGTAATCAGTCTTATATAATATTTGGTTTGAATTATTGTTGATGCTAATACTTAAGCGTTATTTGTGCTATTGTCAACTATTTACAGAATTGATTTATGCCTGTGAGCAGATTCTTCTAATGTTATGTGCAACTAAATTATCCTTGCGACTTCATTCTTTTGTAATTTACTAACACATAATGACGCTTTTATATACTTACAGGCAGAAATTTCATTACATTCACGCCCCGACAAATATATTTGATCCCATGTAATTTTATTGCAATATATATAGAGCTCTCTCGGAAACTACTTTAGAAGATCTTAAGATCAGGGGCTAAATGCCCTTTTGTGTATTATTCCAAGATCTAAAGCATCTATGCACCTAACAAAGTTTCTCATAATCCGTTTGTTACCTACCACCGTGGCAAAACAGTTTGTGATTGTTTGCCTTGCTAAATACTAAGCTCAGTTTGAAAAATTGACGTCAAGCACGTAATAGTATGTACCGGCAGCGTCTTAAGAGTCTAGGCTTAACAAACTTAATAGCAGGACAACGTTAGGATTCACTCACTTAGGCTTAGTTCATTGCAGAATTCACGACTGCAGTTGTATTGTTGTCCTTCGAGCCGGAACATTGAGTAACGTTATCTTTAGAGTTGCAGGGTGGTTCACTATAATTAACAAATTAACGACATTGAAATAAGAAAACGATCAAGTTTATCCACACGTGTGACATATTGCACTCTTTTGCGGCGCTCCCGCTGTTCGGGACGTACCACGATTTATAATGTGCGATCCAAGTCATAAAATATTACCTGTAGTATGAGTTTTCATCGTCTACGTAGCTATTAAAGTTAACGTATTGTTTCAATATTTTTTTAATTCAATCAAGTTTCTACTAGGGGTACTGTTTCTGAGTGGGAACGTAAACATTTAATTTCACTTACCCCCAGCAGCCATCGTAGCACAAGTCGTAGACCACTATTTTCACCACATCAAATGTTTGTCATTTTCGGAGATTGCGAGGTAAGACATGGTGTGTATTCTCTTTCTGCCTGTTAGCACATATTCAGTAGAACAGTATATAGATATCACACAATATTTGGTATTACTGATGGTTATTAAAATTACTATAATCAGATTCATAACTACACGTAAGTGAAATAATTTTTCAAATCGGTCCAGTACTTTTTAAGTTTATTCGTTACAAAAAACAATACAAATCTTTCCTCTTTATAATATTAGTGAAGATAATGCTTTTTATCCCGATTTACTGAGTATTTCCTGAGGAAGTAGTATTTAACCATTAAATATTGTTTTACTAATAATTTGAGTAATTTTATTTCATGGCCTATACTGCATGTTCCGGCTATAATATGTTTTTTTTTTATTAGTTTAAACTGTTTCCTTGTATTGTTAATTCACATCCTAAGTTCCGTGCTTTGTATATTAGATCTACTCTTCTATTAACTTTGTATTATTCGGACATAACTTTCACATATTTGTTATTAGCAGTATTTTAACCATTTTCCATATAAGGATATTCCCAATTAGACTGTATTTATTTCTTTCTGTGTTTTATCTGATTACTTCGCTAATTTATGAACCGATTTTGACAATTATTTTTTGGTGGGTTGAGTTTGCCTTAAAAGTTGGTACCATTAAAATGTCATCCAAATCAGTTGAGTGTTTTTAACTTATAGCCAATTAACCGAAAAATGTGTTAGCAAACCTAAATATTATAAAGGTAATTGCAACTCTTGCAGGTGAACAGTATTTTAGGCATATTTTTTAAAATTTTTGCTTATTGTATCATATCGTATCTTTCTTAACTTGCACCATGTCTCGCCCCCCGTGCACGTCTCGTCCCAGAATAGCAAGTCAGTTGGGATGGCTCATGTCAGGTTCCTGATTAAATAATAGTTTGTACGTGTCAAGCGATATCACGTAGCGATGCACATAATGTTGCGTCGATTGCATCCATGCAGAAACTCTATAGCTTTGGTGTTTGATTTGGCTCTACTTAAACAAATTCTGGTAATTGTCTTGGCAGCGTCGAGTAACCTCACATCACCAAAAGCTGGTTCCAATCACGATCATAATGTGTTGAAGGTATATAGGCTAATTGGGGTGTAATATGTTTGGACGTGTTAGAGAGGATTAAGGAGACGTGTAAATTCTGGATGGAAGAGATATCATCATGAAAGTTATGTATTTGAGAAAGCACTTCTTTCAGACACACAAAGTCTAGTACTTAGTTGTTTGATTGCCTCCACAGCCCCTACGACGAAGGTCAATTATCATAGGGGGTTCAATTTTAATTTTTTATACTGTTATACATAACTATATGTTATTTGAGTAGCAGGCATAATGATTCAAATTTGATATAAAAATTAACAATACGTGTTAGTTTTTAAATGTGTTCATTTCGTGTTTTTAAGTGGGTAGTATTCAATTTTAATTTTGTTATAGATAGACCTATATGTTATTTGAATAGCAGGCGTAATGCTTCAAATTTTATTTAAAAATTAACGATAAGTGTTAATTTTTAATATGTTTTTTCGTGTTTTAAAGTAAATGTAGGTCAAATACTTACTCGTATATTCATTTACTGTAATATTTCCAGTCACTTTAAATAGGGGGAAAAACACAATCAAACTGCATCAGTAACATAATGATAAGTAATTGTTAGTCTGAAAAGTAATTTGAAAAGTATACACCATGTTCTAATATAATTATTGTAGAATTTACACTCAAAAAACAAACTTATTACCCGAAACACACAGTTTTTAAATTTTTGGTGCTATCCAGCCACAAAAAGCACGTGCCTAATAAAAACAAAATAAAAATCGACAATTTAAAAACTACTAAACGATGTAAACTCGTAAAACTACACCAGTTTTATCAAAACACTACACCCGCATTAAGCCAACTGCAGAAAAAAAGCCTTTAAAAGCTCATTCGACTAACTTTCCGATTTCAAGTGTATAAAACATTCCTCCCTGATAAACTAATCGAAAGCATGCACAGATAATGTGTCTAGACGGAATAAATAGCTGCCCAAAACGTTCGAATACCAACTCGATGGCTCACTTGGCTAATCGAAGGAGAATAAAGTAGTCAAGACCATGTTGTGAATGCTTACTCTAGGGAGCTTAAAGCTTGAAAATTTCAGTGAATATGTAGTTACTTTTCTGCATAATGGTAGGCCTGGCTCGCTGCGCACTTTAGCTACAACATGTACTTGGTGCATATGTCCGGACGGATTATTCTACGGTGCGTGCTGTGTCAGAAGAGATCAGAGCTATGCGTGGCTTTGCGAAGAGAAACAGAGACGCCTTGTACGGCGGCTAATATAAATATTAACTACTCCATGCTCTGCGATCTGAAGTAGCTTGGTAGCTAGGCTCGCTTATTTATTGAAATGGCTTTGCAGAGTGATTCTTCGGGCCATTTTTATTCTGTGATAGTCGTAAGGCATTCTCCGAATGCTCGCCTGGCTAGCTACTACCCTCATCTTTAGCCAAACACCTAACGATGAGATCTGGCAGCTGCCCTTGCGAGCCAGCTGTTTTGTTTTCTATGTTTACTTTGAGCACATCATCACTTACCCCCAGGTAAGATTGTGGTCAAGCGATATAGTCAAAAACTATTATTATAAAAGGCGATTCCATCGATTATTTACACATTCGCCCTTGAAAACACATCAGAAGTTGGGCAGCAGGCCTTTCTGAGGAACTGATATCTTACACAGTGATCCCCAAGACGCTTGCGAAGGGTGGGGATTATGGCAAATCCCCCCATAATGAGGGAGGCTGTGTTCAGCAGTGGACAATTCAGCTGTAACAGTTTAATATTTGTTACAGCTTACTACAGTTATTGGACTTGTTGGAAGGTGGAATTTTTGTTTAGAATTTAATACTTATGGTAAACTTTACCCATATGAGAAGTCCATCGGGGAGCCTTAATTTATTTAAATTTAAGTCATTTATTACCTAAGACTACAACTCATCTCTAACTTGATTCACCATTTGAAACATAAGTTACTTAATAATTTCTAAAGTTATCGTTTTTTTATAGTTACCAATAAGGAGTAAGTACTTACCTATACTTAATGGTGCTTGTTGTAATTACATCACGTTTACAATACAAAAATATCAACAAACAAATTAGTTATACATTAAGAGACTTCCTAAGATAATTACCTGTAGATAATTCGATATTACTATGTTTTGGTAAGATAAAAGTAAAGGCTGTACACTTATATAAGATAAAAGCTTAGGGGTATTGTAATAGTAATTATCAGTACTATCAGTACTAATATTATAAATGCGAAAGTAACTCTGTCTGTCTGTCTGTCTGTCTGTCTGTTACGCTTTCACGCCAAAACTACTGGACCGATTTGAATGAAATTTGATATGGAGGTAGTTTGAGACCCGGGAAAAAACATAGGATAGTTTTTATCCGACTGCGCAAAAAGAGGTTAATGTTCTCGCGCGATAACCGACATACGCGTGGGCGGAGCCGCGCCCGGAAAGCTAGTTATGAATAAATATGTACCTGCTATTCTTTGTTTTTAATTGGTCTCGATTGTTTTGTATTTTTGGCATTCTTCAAGTAACAAATTTATTACTTAAATTCAATTTGTTTACCGATAACAAAAATTATAATTACTCTTGGAGTAATGTATTTAAGAAGTGGTCTTGGCTAAGTAAAGTGATGGATACAGTACACATACTTAAACTTTATATTGAGTCTATGAAAGTACATGAAAAGTAATATTTCATGCTATTGTAGAGGTAGAAACCTATAATTTATTTTCTATATCTACTCGTGCTCACGAACACTTAACGCTTAATCTATCATTATTACCCGTAAACACTAACAAAATATCAATTTTGGAAATTATGCAGTACAGGCGTCACACACTTTACGTTTTTCCACTGAAAGTTTCTTCACAGATTTTCTTCAACAACGAATTGTATAGAATCCTTAGCAAAATCATCTGAGAGCTAATTTAGATCTATAGCTTCAAAATCTTAAGTTTGTTTTTTATTTACTTATAAAGTAACACGAATGCAATTTCACATATTGACGCGCCCATGACTTAATCGACTTATCAAGGTGTGTTCTCACTTAGATTTGGACATGGCTATTACCGTCACCGATTGGACGCAATTAGCCTCAAAATGACCGTAAATACATAAATCTGAATTCCTCATGTGCCACCTCGTTATCGGACAAAAGAAAATACTCGTATATCTATCTGTATAGTATCATCATACATACAAATGTCTATTATGCTTTATTACTGTTTTGTATGTAGATTTGACAAAGATGTTTTTGTCGTGTTTCCGGATTTGTATGACGAAGTTGTCCTACATACGAATTCTTTTCGTCTCTTCTATATATTTTAACAATCATACGATCAACTGATATGAAGAAGACAGATATAAATGAGTTAGTTTTTCAGGTATTCGCAAAAAGCCCTACTAGCATTTAGTAGCAGTAGAACCCATTTTTCGTCTGAGAAGTACTGCCAGCTATTTCTACCGCTAAGCAGTTACGTTCACATTACTTTGTTCAGGTTTGAAGAGTATGGGTGCCGATGAAATTACAGGCAGATGAGACTTAACATCTTTATGTCTCAGAGATGGACGCAGATGACGCAACTTGTGACAAACTGCATCTTTTATAGTCAGAAGTTAATTGAAAACTTTAAATCAATATCTTTATGTCTCAGGGTGATGGGCGCAGTGCAGTACGCAACTTGTGACGAACTGTATCTGTTATATGTAGGCAGTTTACCGCTTAACAATAGGTGAGCCTCGTGCTTGTTCAATCAAAATTGCATAAAAATAGTACCATTCGCGGCGAGATTCCAACCTTACCAATAAAATAATCAAGTAGAAAATCTGTCACCAAGCACCTTACGGTGTGTATTGGCCGCTGTCCTTGAGAGCCAGTAATTCTAGGTTAACCCTGTTAACACCTTCGACCACATCGTCGCTTAACATCAGTTTGTAGTCAAAGGCTTACCTGTCAGCAATAAAAGTCTTCAGTGATACACCACTTGACTTCCGGTCCAATAATGCCCAGATAGTCGAACCGAAATCAACTGACTTGCACTTGACTTCACCATAAAAACATTCCAGAAACCTTGTAGATTATTATATTATGGCCATACCATGATGTATGTTATAAAATCAAACGTGTTGTACATAAACAAGCGCCCCCTGGCTGGAATCCCGCACGAATGACAAATGTACGCGGATCGTGCGCAGGCGCAGCGCAACTAAATAATACGTGACGGCTGTGAATCTTGTTGTACTTTCTACAAACACTATTGGATATTGGTATTAAATTGCAAGTCAAATATCAATGCCCTTTGAATTGATGGTGCCAGTCGTCGGACGCAAAATAGAAATATCTTGAATATCGGATATGAAATCGTCTTGAAGATAATCGCTGCTAGCCTAGACTGCCCCTTTCTCCGACATTGCTGCGAGTGAGACATGTAGCAGTACCTATACCTGCGAGAAGATATGACTGAAATGTGACCGACCATGCTTGACTTGATACATTTATATACTTATTTTGGACGTGCTGACAGTTAATATATCCTTTGATTATAAATTAACAATAATATTATTATTTTTGACCTGACTATTAAGGCCTCTTTATTTGGCGATCGCCCAGTGTTGCTACAATATATTTATTGATTCGTAGGTGTGTTGAAATTAGTTAAGAATTAGCTAATTATTATTATTTTCGTTTCTTTACATGGGACAAACCATAGCCGGCGCACCGTGGATGTTTATGACACCTCTGCCCAACCCTTCGGGACTCTAGAGGGGTTTGGATAACATTTCCTCAGAGCTCAATTGAGCTCATGAATCCTCTTGACTTTGTCCCTATTTTTTTATTCATCGTCGTTTATTATATGTATAGTCCAATCTCCAATATTATCTGACTCGACGCTCATTTTCAAAGCATTAGTTACGTAGAAATAATTATCGTGCGTTTATAAATCAAAAGTTATTTATAATCTGAACGAGCAGACAGTACTAACGACCCCTGATGCAACATACCATCCTCCCCATCCTATATCTTGCATGCACTTCTTACGTCACAAGTCTATATAAAAACACCCCTCTGAGATCCAGTTACAGTGTTACACCCAAGTGACACCACGCGCTGATTCTTTTTGTTTTAAAAGGCAACAGAGTTCCCGTGTTTTTTTTTATTTAATGCTTGACCACCGTGATTCTGAAAATGTTATGTAAGAAGATGATATTGTGTAAAATTACGAAAATATTAGTATTGAGGATCTCAACAGCCAATTTTTTCTAAATCTATGGACGAGGAGAAACGTTATAATTTCGTACATATGAGTCAGGTGATCCAACTACTGATGGATCTTGTATGTACTCGTACATACAGTGAAAATTAGTTAAACAAAAATCGTTCAAGTGCGACGCGGACCCGAGAGAATGGAGAGTTCCGTACCATTATCTATACAACATTAGACACTATATATAACCATTTCTTAAGTTTGCACGCGTGCGATTTTTGTGTTTGTTTTTATAGAAAAGCGACAGAAATACATCAGCTGTGAAAGTTTCAACTGTCTAGATATCACGGTTCATGAGATACAGTCTGGTGACAGACAGACAGATGGACAGTGAAGTTTTAGAAATACCCTCTGGGTACAGACGTTCCGTATCCAGTGCCCAGTTACTGAAAGAACCCTAAAAAAGAGGATCCTATTGCAGTTCTGAATACGTATTGATTTTAATTAGCTTTAAAACTGTCGGATGGTACTTACTACTTATGTAGGTATATTAAAACTAGTTGCGCCCTTTTTATGCCAGAAAAGAGCGTTAATACGATGAAGATCTTCAGGAACCGATTTGTTCACATCATTACTCTCAGGTAAAATGTTTTCTGATTTTCGTTTTACATATTCCAACTCCTGAATCATATTGACATCCTCTTAACGGACTTAAATCTTTTTCATAATAGAGATGGCAGATGTATAGACTCGTGCTTATGCTATTTAGAGAACTGCACCCCATGCAACCAATACTATTACCGCGGCCGTGAAATGAATTATCTTGGTGATTTTCAGCTTGATTCTTCAGTGTTGCAAAGTTTTATAAAATCAAATGGTACTGGTCACCTCATTGGTCAAGTGGGGCATAGCTTAGCCATGGAATCATAATTAACTATTATATCCCTATTTTTTTTCTTTTATCTTCAATATTTTCCAAATTATACATCTTTCTTTAAATATATACATAATTGTGAGGAAGGAACTGCCTTCTGCAACACAGTGAAAACCGAAGCAGTATTTTACCTTCGAGTTGTACCATATCATTTATTCAATAAATAAATGTTGTATTTTGTAATCTCGAGGTAGCTAGCTTGGCTTCTCAGATTGGACTAGTGCAATCCGAGCTAGCACTTATAAAAACCCCAAGTATTTTTCTGACGAATATTTTATTGCTACAATTTTAGTGCTTTCTAGATGGTAAAAGGCCTACCTACTACCAAAACATATCTTTAGATACCTTTTCAACCCCTTCAGAGAAATACTAATAAATAAGCGTAATATGTGTAGTTCTCGTTACTGATACTCTTACTGCATCAGATAATAATAGGGGTTAAAGTATGAAATTGCCGTTTTATTTTAAAAAGTACTTCGAATTGACATAGAACCTTCATGGTTTGAGATATTTGAGTGAAACTTTTCTCACGTGGTAACATTCGATTATCGACTTTCAGTTGTTTGTTTTATTCATCTTAGACCTTGATACGATGCCTTGAGCACAAGAGTGGCCTATCTTTGCAGATAGGTGCAATTGTTTTTCATAGTGTCTCAAACAGATAGAGTACTGTGGCGCTCTCCGCCTCATATATTTGTGAAACGCTCATACGCATCTAGAAAACTTTCAGCATTTGTTCGTCTTTTTTCCGCTCTTCGCTCTTGTTCGCAAACAACACGGTTTCCCACCGAAATATTTTTAAAGAAGATTAAAGTAATTTGCCAGAAACCTTTTTTTTGTTATGAAGTGATGAGACAGACAAGTCGCCCGCCTGATGGTAGTGTGACGCCTGTCCATTACAGTTGCAGTGTCGCGTTGGAATTTGGTTATATAGATAGGTATACATCCCGAGTGGAAAGCTACATTGAGAAAAAAATATTCTGTGGTTACTGGGGGAAATTCAGAATATTATACGAGTATATCTAAATATGATTACAAGCACAACCGCATGAAAAATACGATTTTCGATAAGTATTTAGAAATATAAAAGGGTAGTAAGTGTTTAAAAACACTTTTTTCGATCAGATGAAGTCTAGTAGTCTGGTTGATGGCCGCGAACCGTCCCCTATGACGGTTAAAGTAATATAATTCGAGCCCGGAATTTCGGCTCGAAAGAGCAGGCCCAGGTGGCCGCGTGGTTTAGGCATCCGGTGCGAATTCGGAGGACGTGCGTTCAATTCCTGCCCAGGGCATACAACTTTGTGCTCCAATAATTTGTAAAATACTATTGTACGAGTAGCAGCATTCTCCAGAAACTTTTTGCTTGAGATCACTCTAACTAAGGTATTTCAAATATTTTGCATAGGTATACCCTACATCTGGAACTGTTGCAAACAGTTGCAAATTTTCCGTGAGCAATAGTCACGTTTTGAGACTTATAATAATTATAACTATACTCTCTGGTCCACTTATTCCTTCATTTAAGTTCCGTCCCCAATCGAAGTACATATCGTTGAAGAAGTTGACTAACAGGGGTGTAGTTCTGTAAATAGCCGCGCACGGGGCAAAGCATCTGCCATTATAAATAGCACCCTCAGTAGTATCAAGGACGAACGTGTTTATCTAAAGATTTGTTGGGTAACGTGAAGCATGCTTTTACGCATCATGAGGGATGGTTTGGAGAATTCGCGTTGATTTATTTTGCATTTTTTTGACAATTAAACTATGAAATTAGTTTCGTTATATTTACTTTTGTTAAGCTATTTTGTGGAAGAGTTGAAATAGACATAATATGAACAGGAAAATGTAAAAAAGAGGGTTATATACCAAGGTATAATATCTAATATTTTACACATTTAGCAGAAATATCGCTATTTTTCATTCAGTGCAGGTAAGTTAGCGCGATTCTGATATGCATTTCACCAACTTTTTTCGTTCGTTTATATTATATAATATATTCATATTATTTATATTACAGAATCACCTCAAGATTGACTTTACGTATTTCTATTTTAACGCCCATAGAGAAAAAATAACAAAACTAGAAATAAACATTTAAAGAAAAATATGATTAAAAAGAAGGGCAGCGTGGTCAATAATATTATGGTCTCTATTTGTTGTTTGGAATTCTAAATTATTCTCTTGTTTCACATATAAACATGACTAATGAATCTTGGGGTCACGGTTAGTAATTTCAAAAATATACGAATATTTTTTTCCTATTCACATTATTTTGCCATACGAATTAACCAAGCTCGAGCTTTATAAAGTTTTAGAATTAAACTTTAGTCCTTAAACTTTATAAAGCCTTATTAATCTTCGAGTAACTCTAGGTTAGCCTGAACAACATCTTCGACCACATCATTACTTACCATCAGGTGAGATAGTGGTCAAAGGCTAACCTATCAGGCATAAAATAAAAAGCTCGATCTTCATAAAGTTTTAGGATTAAGTTTTAAAGCTCGAGCTTGCTTAATTCCTTCTCCTGATGTTTTTTGTCCCTCTTATTATTTTTACATTGGTATTTTTTTAATACAAAAATGTTTCATTACATGCCCATATATTTACAATTCCTACAAACATACTCGTATTAAGGGTGAAGTATGTCTAAAATCTGTAAAAGTAAATATATAGGGGTATAATTAATAAAGGTCTCTTCCTGCCACTAAAGCGGAGATTGAATATTCATTATTTATATTACAACTTCCTCCAACCCCGAATCGATACGAACATTTGGCTTTCAGTTTTTGCCCGACACATTCCTATAAAATGTTTATCGCTGGCTGCAGCCACATGTGGCCCTCTTCGCTGGGAGATCGTTCTAAAATCTCCAGATTGCCACCCCGGGCAAAAAATAAATAAATCCATAAGCCACAACAAAAAATGTCCCGAATCCTTCTCTAGATTACAGATCCCCTTGAAATCTTCGTTATCGAACGAAAACTTTTTCAGAAAAAGATTTTATGATTCGATATTTGAACGGATTTGAACGTGTGCGTGGGCATATGCAGTCTGACTTAATTCAATTGGGTATTTTTAATGTGTGTGTAATTTTTAATAGCTCATCGGGTGTAGTGTTATTTGCATGTGTTGGTGCGTAAGGGCGGGGGTGGCGCAGGAGCAGCCGACCCGCGGGTTATCATTTCCTGTTCTTATTTTAAATTTACAACATAGTTTTTTTGCTCAAGGGGTGGCTGAAGCTGTGTTATTATTCATCTTTTCAAGTTTTAGTAAATTAGTGAGCGTTTCAGTGTCTCAGTAGCGCCGCAGCATTGAAAAATATGTTTTGCATTATTTTGTTCGACGAAAAATTTAAACCATTGTCGGCACTTCACGATTCGGTCGATAAAAATCAGTACAGCAATAAATATATTGTTTATACTGGTAATTGTTTGATATTTTTCAAGGCTTCGTCGACCTGCCTTTATTGCTACCAATTCGATTCACGGCCTGTGTGAACTTTATGATAATTATTGTTATGTTGTAAGTTTTATGTTTTTATTTATGCTACCTGATGGAATAAGCACGAGGCCCACCTGGTGTTAAGCAGAAACGACTGCTTATAACAGATGCAGTTCGTCACAAGTTGCAAACTGCTCTACGCCCAACACCCAGAGCCATAAAGATTTGTGCCTGTAATTTCAAGAGTTTACATGATTAATGAGTATTATTCTATCCATATCGTTATTATTTATAATATTTTTTCATTCTCGCATTCTTATAAGTAGTTTCATATCGTTGTTCTACATCACCACTCTATTATTTTTGGGTTATTTTATGTTGAACTAACTTTTTAAGTGATTTATAGTACTTAAGTAAACACAATGTAAGGTGGTATAAGTATAAGGTACTTTAGCGAAATTTATAAAAACAGTAAGTACCAAGTATTTTAAAAGGTAATATGTTACTATTTATCTTGTATGTAAAATCTTTATTTTCATATTGATAATTATACTAATAATTGTTATAATGCTCAGTAATACTGCAAAAAAAAAAAGATATTGTCAGCAAGGCAACTCTCTCTTTCTATCGCATAACTCTGATCTCTTCTGACGCACCGTAGAATAATTCCGTATGCGCCGATGTAGGTACCTGCATCTTTGTACTGAGTGCGGAGTAATCAGTCCAGACATAAGTTGAGAGTATGTAGTAATATATAACATTTTATATTAAAAATAAAATATCAAAAAACAAAAAGTAAATCCGATAATGAAAAACTAATTGTAACTACCTTTGTAATCTATTTCTGAATAATATTTCGCAGGCCACTGTTATCTCTACCACTTGCTGCGTCCCCTGACACTTGACCCGACCTAACGGTACCCTAGGCGCCATCTTTTTGTAACTTTTTTTATGAACTTTGATTTTATTCTGAACGAGAATTCAATCTTAAGGTTCAAGTACTTGAAATGAAACCCTTTTAGGATCGAAGAACTCATAGGTGCATTTAGAAAACGTTTTTCGGTTTTTGTTTTGTGGGAAAACATTGAATACTACTAGAATTTTCTGGTTGGTACCAATGCCTGATAAAATTATAATGACTACCGGTATAAGGATGGTAGCTCCACCCTCAAGTAGGAAATCTGTCGCCAAGCAACAGTGTTTTCCGGCCGGACTAATAAATTTGTCTCAGTATGACGGGCGTAGTGCATTTCGTCACTTATCATGAAATGCATCTCATTTTCAATGCTTACTAATTCATAATATAGGTGCTTTAAATATCTCAATTATAGGTATTCTGTACACAAAACAAATCTTAACATGTCTAAATCTATGTGCAGCTTACAAAAACAAGCACCACCGTCATCAGAAGGATTGTTAAACCGGTTCTCGTCCTTAAAACAATGGCGCAGTCAAAATAATCGAAAATCCTTTGATCACAAACGTTGATGACGACAATCCTTGGAAATCACTTAATGAGTTACACGTAAGGAGCAAAGCATTTAGCCTGTAGATAGTGGGAGATTGGGGCAGTATTGTGTAGATTTATGGATGTTTTTCGAAAAAGAAATAGACAAGGCTGTTGAAAAGCTTCAACAGGAAAAAAACCCTATATGTACAAGTACTAGGTTAAGGTGAAAACTCACGTTTGTGGCGGGAAATACACAATTTTTATAATTTTTAATATTTTTCGCTAGTTTATGTATCCATTCTTCATGATTACGGTATTGGCAAAATAAAAATAATATTCCTCGTATTTTATTGAATAGTTATTGGACAAAATATTAAAAATTCGATCAAAATAAATATTAAAGTATACAAAATTTTAATTTCTCGTCAAAGACGTCAAAGTGTTTGTTGGAGTTTAGACTTGTTTTTTGTTTATGCCTGATAGGTTAGCCTTTGACCACTATCTCACCTGATGGTTAGTGATGATGTGGTCGAAGATGTTGTTCAGGCTAACCTAGAATTACTGGCTTTCAAGGACAGCTATCGGAACACACCGTTTGGTGCTGCCGGGCCTTCGCAAAATACCCTACCACCATGCTATAACGACTGCCATCATCCTAAGACAACAACCGGGACCGACGGCTTAACGTGCCCTCCAAAGCGCGGAAGCGCTCATAAGTAATGTCACCAGCGGTCATCCATCCAACTCATGACCGCAGCGAACGTTGCTTAGCTTTGTGGCTAAGCAAATATCGCTACGAGCGCTTCAAAAAACTTTAGTGAATAGAAAGATGAAATATCTGTTGCTGTTACTCACTGAGGTTATGATGTGATGAGGTGATTAATGCAGTAGGTACGTTGTTATATTTCAAATTGTGTCAAATTAACTTTAGATAATTAATAGATTCAGGCGTTACTATGCGGAAATCCATATTTAACAATAACAAATGTTTGTAAATATTTAAAGGTAACCTTTATTATTATTTTGAAAAAATACTTCAAAATATTAAAAAAAACTATCTTGTGACAATTCCGCCTAATTTTCCTGTTAAGCCGAAGTGACGTTGCTAACGCCACGTAGCCAAACCGGAAGAACCGACGCGTTTTGTTTCTACACGAAGCATCCTCAGGAGGTCTTGACTATTCGAGCGCTCGATAATTCCTCTGTTTTCGCTACGTGGCGTTCATGACGTTACGTCGGCTTAGCAGGAAATTAGGCGGAATTGTTTCTAGATTTTTTTTTAAAGTGTTTATTTTATGATTCATTTAAAATTTTCTTAAAATATTCATAATATGATTGTTATTAGATCTCTAGATTACCTAGGTCGTAACAATGTGAATCTACATTTATTTTCTAAACACCTAGAAGCTCCTAACTACATACAGCACGTCATAGCGAAACCACACTTTATTACAGATTACGCACAAGTTGCGTACTACGTACAATACTAACTATTACATAATCTGCGTCATTACTCCGATTTGTTTATTGAGCGGCATCACAAAGCCGCAATCGGCTGCAAGCCGTCCTCTTAACGGCCCAGCCAACTGTGCAACGCAGCTACACTTTGTAATCTACGTGTTCGTTTACGTGTTTAGTATAATTTATACTGTGTTGTTATCAATTTCAGTAATTTATCACCGAGTCGAGAACGGAACGCGTCTCTCCACACATCAAGGATTGCTGATGTGATGTTGATGATTCGAGGAAATGTTTTTGAGGTTTTATCGTTTGATTGTTTTGATGTTTGTGATTGAGAACGATAGAGAATGAGACTCAAACGAAATCTAACGAGGTTACTTTGCACTTTGAAAATTGGTCTTAATTTTGACTACACTACGTATTTGCCTGACTTAACAGGAATTCGATTAACCTCTAGAATAAACCAAATATAGTGTAAAGCCAAACCAATATGATAACAAACATTTTTAAAATATGTGTTATTATAAAAAGTAGGATTTCCGCAAAATAACGCCTGAATCTCATTATCAAAACCAATATCTAAAAAAAATATTTGAAATTTAAATATGATGACTGCCCTGCTAATGTTTTGGCTATAGATAATGTAAGGATTCTAATGATACCCTATCCAATGATATTCTAATATACGAGTACAATCAAATATATTCAGTCATTTAAATGTTATGATGAAATAACTAAACTCACACACACAACATTCTTAAACATTGCACTCAACATTACGTGTAAAAAGTTAATGAATACCGTTCGAACTGAAGCTTCACTAAACCGCAGAAATAACACTTCTGTCGAGTTCGATAATGAATTGAAACATGATAACGGCAAATAAACGAACAGGCTTTGTGACGAAATTTTATGGATTTTCCAATACCTATGTATAATCATATATAACAAAAAAGACCTTACAACGTACCTGAACGCCTCTGGTGAGTGGTTGGGATTTACGTGATATCACAACTTTTGTCATATTGGAATGATTTTCTAGTTAGATTGTTCAAGTTGTTTCAGTGATCTGTGGATTCTAACCAAGTTTCTGTCGCCACAAAGTCAATATATGCCGTTATTACATGAGTTGTATAGATTGTATTTTCGTATAGAATGTTCTTGGAATAAATTTTTAATTCCAAATTAATTATTATTGTTAATTATTAATTGTCAGCAATGAATTGTTCTTTCTTTCTTAACCATTTTGTCGCTTAAGTCAAGACATTTGACATAGTAGTGAAAAACCCTATTCTGACTATCATAGAAAAATTACAAAAGAAATCAATAAGTACCTAACATTATTCGCTGCATACTGCATTATTTCAAGATTGAATTTTATTTATGATATTAATTTTATTTATGTCCTTGAGAGACAGTAATTCTAGGTTAGCCTGAACAACATCTTCGACCTCATCATCACTTAGGTGAGATAGTGGTCAAAGGCTAACCTATCAAGCATTTTTTTTTTTTTGCACGTTACTAAGTTATATTTTTTCATTATATATAATGCCGTAGATTAAATGTCTTATCGTAATTCCATTGCTTTAGAAATATAGATGTTTAACCCGTTGACAGTAGACTTTAAATCACAGTAACATTGAATCCCCGGTAAATCCAGGCATCGAAGCGACATTAAAATAATACAGTATATTGGAAAGTGACGGGTGCGACCAGCGCCACCTAGCGGGTGAGGCCGCTAATGACCAAGGCACATTAACTCTTTACTGGCAGTTTTATACTTTAACGCACCTCTTTATTTAAGTAATGAAACTACTTATAGTATGGAAATGAAAGTCTGTGTGCAAATGTGTTATCTGCATCGTATACGACTACATTCGTATTGAATAAGTACATATAGGTTTTTCTATATGCATTGCTTTACGGATACGAAACATATCTAATCTATCAACGAGACAATTTATATTTAACAAAAATGAACTGAAAGAAAAGAAAAGAAACAGTAATTATTTTGTAACGGTTCGTTACTAGTACTACTCTATACTTTTTGAGGGACAAAAAATACTGCAGTGTTATGAATTAATCTTTATCCCCAAATGCTTGCTTCATCTACTTCATCTGAATGGCAATTCAAAGATTCAAGTAATTTCAATCGTCTGCTATAACAGTGTGACATGATTTGCTCGACGCTTTTGATAGAAGAAATAATAATAATAAGATGTAAAATGTGGATCTTTAGATTGATGCCATTAGAAGCTTATTCAGTCATTCATAAAGGAGTTGGAGATATATTTCCGTAGCTTCTGTCACAGAATAAAAAGCTTCTGTGCGAAAATGTATAAATGTACTTATGTTAACATACTTAGTATTAAATCAATTTATGAAGTAAAATATACTGATCAGGCCAGCTTATCAGTTAAAAACTTGGCGCAGTACGAAGCTACTTCTGAAATTATCTGCTCGGAACCGCAGCGGTGTTACGGGATGCTGAGTCTAATCAGAAGTGTTCACATTTTTTAGTTTTAATGGAGCTAAATTAAAGTGATTAATTTGCATTCAACACAGGTTATTTTCCGTTATATCACAATATCAAGTATATAAAGCTCCGGGCATTAGGTAATCTGATAAATATGTTAGTAAGCAATTAATGATATATATCTATTATTATTATTTTCGCCATTTATTTGATTGCATAATTATTTTTTTTACAACAATCATATATAAAAAAAACAAATATTATAAAAAAACTAAAAAGTAGGATGCCTCCGGCAGCGGGGCAGGGCCCAAGCAACCGGTGGTTAGGGTTGCAGAGAGAGGAACCTCCGGACAATGCGTGTAGTCTAAAGTATTACTGCCTTCTGCATCTGACCCTTGTTCCAACCTTCTAGCGAGAGCCTCTTGAGGTGTTGGTCGAGGCTTGTTATTATTATTATTACTATTTTTTGTTTTTCTCTGTGTGGTATTTCGAATCATAATGGTTGGAGTAGCAATAATGTTGTAGTCAATCAGCTTGCCATCCATAAACCGATATAAAAAGTTAGAGTCTACTTCTCTTGATTGATAACATATATTACATATTTTTAAACATGTTATCCCTTTCTTTAATTCTCAAAAATAGTTTTCCCTTAAATTTTACGTATAAACCTCTCAATTAAACAGGAGCCCAGAGTTAACTATAATCACCACGCTCTGTAATTTATCCCACAACTCATTGAGCTATCAAAACTGTAATTACGGTTTGGGGAGACTTGGCAATTGTGGGCCTCTATTGACTATTGGGTGTTAATTAAAATACATCGATAAATCTTTCCCCGTGCGAAACGAAGTGTGTTATATCCATAATGTTGATAGGTAAGTAATTACAGATGACCCTCAAATTATCTGTGGGGTTGCTATTGTTGAGATCATAGGGTATGCTTTTAGCAGTAATTTCAAAGAAATCTTTGTGTAAATGAGTTAGAACTTTCTGATCGTTTCTATTTTTATTTCTATAGGTATATTTCGCAAAATTGTGTATATTATCTAGTATTTATTTGCAGTATAGAGGCGAATCTCTCGTTATTTAATCCTGGAATGTTAAGGTAACAATCCTTACATTTAATACCTGCAGTTATTGTTAGAAAGAGTCAGAGAAAAGCATAATATGCTTTAGAAAAAGTTGAAGAATATTAGGTAGAACGCTCTGGATAAATACATTAGTCACAACTGATTATAATTAGTTTCTACATACTAATACCTTATCGCTTCCATACATGAAATTGGTTTGAAGAATGTTAATTACAAAAGTCCTTATTTTCCAAGATAAGAAGCATAATCTTTTTCGTTATGTCCATTGGGATTTAAGTTTTATTTTCTTTAATTATAATTATTGTTATCTGCAAAACAAACTTTTTACGTCATTAAGTAAACTTCCTCATTTTCTGAAAGTCGGTTAACAACTCCGAATTACAAAATATATTCCCAAAGACATTTCGTTTATTACTGCCACATGTTAAATAAAAAGAATAAGCCCCGTTTGGTCCCAGCATTGTTTCACAATTTCACAGAAACATACCCAATTATGGCATCGTATCTATTCACTTCCTTTCCGATAATAAAGATTCTTTTTCTATTGTTTGCATTCACTAAAATAATATTTTAATCGTCATTACAACGATATTTTTTGCCTTTTTGCCTGTATTACTGGGACTTGCTCAGGCTCTATTGTAATTTTTATTGCACTTAGATATTATTATGCTGGGATCATAAAAGTCGGTGATAGCGGACGGTGGGTATAAAGTAGATATTTTGTGAATGTTATTATTCCAGACGATTTGTACCTGTCGATTGATACTCCTTAAAGAGAAATGGTATTCAAGGACGACAAATTAGTCTAGTCATTAGTCTCAGTGTTAAATACATATATGTATGTATAAAATATAATCTGTAGCGCTCGTAGCGTAGTTTGCTGAGGCGTTCTTAACCCATCAGCTATTTTAAGCAACGTCCGCCGCGATCATGAGTGGGATGGGTGACCGTTATGGTATTACTCGGTCCCGGTTGTCGTTTAGGATGGCAGTCGTTAGCATGGTGGTAGTAGGGCATTTTGCGAAGGCCCACCTGGGTAGCTACCACCCTCAAGTAGAAAATCTGTCGGCAAGCACTTAACGGTGTGTTCCAGCAGCAGTCCTTAAGAGCTAGTAAGTAATTCTAGGTTAGCCTGGGCAACATCTTCGACCACATAGTCACTTACCGTCATGTGAGATAATGGTCAAAAGCTAGTATATAAACCATATGATGTAAAAATATATATATATAAACATATTATATTTAAATATTTTTGTAGTGTTCTGAATTATTTCAAGAAGTTCTTAATTTATCAAGAACTAAGTGAAATGAGAGTTGCAATCTTAATAAATTCTTGCGATGTCATGATCATAAATCTTATACCGTTACCGTCGAACCACAACTGGTAGTAAAGAAGGGATGCAGGGGATGACGTCATCCGCTGAGTGTTCCTACCCCGAATTCCTAATAGATTTGGGATAAACCCAGTTGCAAAATGGTGTGATCGAAATTAAAGTAACATAATAGAATAGAAATCAAATTATTGTATTAATCAACTGTTATACTTAGGGCCCGTTTCAGAATGTCATAATAAAGTTTCAGGTTGCTAACTAACACATAAAATAACTGAATGATAAAAATTACAGTTGACATGCAGCGCGTTTCAAGCTTTAACCGATGGATAGGCTAAATCGATGACTGTGAAACGCAAAGATAGTGTTTTGTTTGATAAATTTGTAACTGGGTAGTATAATCGGAACTTACTCGAACATTCTGAAACAGGCCCTTAATAAAATAAATACCTACGAGTAAGTCAATATGCATTTCATACCATAAACATTTTCAGATTCAACATTAAAATTTATACGATTTTATTTGTGGTGCGATATTATAATACCGCGTTTATATATTTGTCATTTACAATATATTTTTTACCGTTTAAAAAAAAGATCTCGATTGGACTGTATTTTTTTTTGTGTGTACCTCCTAAATCTTAACAGAGTGTACACAATTACAAAGAGTTAAAGAGTACTTAACAAAGAGTAACCTCTGACGAGTAGTTTTTGAGTTATCCCTGACAATGCGTATTTTATGAGTCAGAAGTCAGGAAGAAGAAAAGAAGAAATTAGTTATTCAAATTACTTATTGAAGCAAAATATTAAAATCATAACCATTTAATGAAATCTTCATTCCAAAAAGAAAGCTGACCCTTTCACGATTGAATAAATCTGTCAAAATACGCTAAATCCGCCCGTATCAATCGAAGCACCCGTATGTCCAGATTCGCCCACTTTACCCTATTTGTATGAAATTGTAGATATCAATAACCAGATAAATTCGCCCCATGCGATTGTGACAACCGCAATAATACGGTTATAATTGATTTTATTTGTAAAATTGGGGGTATTTGTGATGAAATTATTATAGCACCCTCAGCTCTTTTCATGATGTTGGGCAAAACAGTTATTGGATTGCGTGCGATTTCTTTTTTGTTTTTCACTTGTTATAATAAGTTTCGTTTTTCAAAGAACAAACATGATACTATAAATAATAATCTATAAATGAAAAATACATAGTAATAAAAATAATATATTTGTATCAACAACCATAATGTTACTATTCATAAAACTAATTAATGTAGATACTTTATTTATTAAAAATAAATTAGCAAATAAACATGGAAGTTCAATGTCAGAATGTTAGATACCAATACAAAAAATATATGGTTAAAATTTTAAAGTATAATGTCTAGGGCCTATAATTTTGTAATTTGAGTGCCGCGGGCGTGAACAAAGTTGATAATTTTTAGGACTTGCTTTTTCAGCGTTTTTCTGCAGTGTCTATGTTTCAATTGTCCTACTTATTATGGTAAGCTTTATTATATATGTCATCTTTATAAAGATGACAAATACGTTTACTAAATATATAAATATTTTATTAGTCCTTGCCTGTTATACTTGCATTTACGACCTAATTAGCATACAAAATTACAAACAATAATAAACTGCATGGAATTTACTTATTATACGATTTTCTTTTACTGTAAAACGCTATTGGTTCAAATTTTTCCATTCGGGGTAACTTTGTAATATTATACTTATTGATTTTAAATATTACTATTTAAAATCATTATCAACATATATATGTAAAATCATTCTTCTCACGAGTTCCGTATGTCGTTCACAGTACAGCTCACGGGTTTCCAATGGTTAACACATTTGCAGAGTTACGATTCATCCAACCTGAAATGTGGCCTGAAACATAAATATTTGTAAAACCTCTTTGTACTTTTACGATTTGTTTCTCATACATTGTATGCCACTCATTTAAAATAGTATCTTTCAATCATCGAAGTAAATTATAAAACAAGACGAATTCTCGGAATAGCCTTGCGTATTGTATCCACGCGTTTGCTATTTATAATTACAATTTAAAATAGTCTCTGTCAAAAAATCTTATGTCTTTATTTTCGACAGTCGAATACTGATGTTTTGGACGGTGTATATAAAGATCAAAATCGGTTGAGTCTATATAAGTTGTTTATGTTAAGTAAGACAGGTAGGAAATTTTAAATTTCGAAGTGATTTCGTCTGGCGACAACCCCTGCGCCGCCGCCGCGCGTCGATGGGGTGGAGCGGAGCCGTCTAGCTTTATCTTCCATCCTGTTCGCTCAACTTCGTTTAGACTATCTCTGTCTCTCCTATTATTGTCATATCAAGATTCGAGCATTGCATTTTGTTTCCAATTTTCAATTTAGTTTATATCGGATGTTGGCAAGAGCAAGACGTCTGGCGTCTGGCCATTCGTCTTTGAGCACGTGTTAAGTCACGCATTATCTTTGACGTTTAGTCGCTCGCGCTTTCTTGTTTTTTTTGGGATTGGGAACTGTTGTTTGTGTTTTTGAACTTTAACTGGAGTATTAAATGGAATTCATGGAGTTCTTTAATACCTTAATGGAGGATCATCATCCGAACTCCAACCATCACGACCGTGATCCGCCAAAAATGCCCAACTTTTTCGAAGTTGATAAGAAGAAGGTGAGTTATTGTTATAAGTTGAATTATGCGTTTTTGAAATCAAAGATTCATTAGCAAATTATTGTTATTGTTTTCAATATTATGATTGTGATTAGTTAATATTATAATTAAGTATATTAATTGATCACTGCCGTTTAATAGGAGATACTGTGTCGGTGTAAATATTGATGACATCTATGTGTTTTACTTTAAGTTCATTAATTATTTTCAGTTTTTAATTGGAAATATTGGTAGTTATCCTATTATTTATCAATTCTCAATAATTATTCCTGGTATAAGTATTTCTATAATAAGTTAATTTAAAATAATTAGTTTTTACATTATTGTAATGAATTAGGTTACCGTTTCGAAATATTATTAAACCTAGGCTCTTGATTATTTTTCAGTTTTAATGATTCATTTATTGAAGTTCACATGTATGTATAAAATATTGTTGAAGGATAAGCATTTTTTTTAATGTTATTGTGACGGAACAAGCTCGAGGCCCACCTGATGTTAAGCGGACTGACCTCTGCCTATAACAGATGCGTTTTGTCACAACCACAAGTCACAAATTGCACTGCGCCCGTCACCTTGAGACAATAGTTGTTAAGTCCAATGTCATGTGTCTGTTTACACTTGCTCTCAAGGACTGCTGCCGGAACACACCGTTAGGTGCTTGGCGACAGATTTTCTACTTGAGGGTAGTCACACTCGCTGTAAACTTAAAGTACTTATACCAAAATTATATATCTTTTATGTTAATAAGGAATCATAAAACAATCAGATATTTTTTTTCATACTTATTTACAATTTTCACATTGATCGATAAAAAATATGCTATATATTTTCACTTACTCCGAATTTTTGGAAGTAAAGTAGGTATTTCTCTAACCGTAAGTACAGAAGAATTAGCTTTCTTCTGTCAGTAAGTACTTACGTGTAAAGATTACCGTTGCGGTGCCGCGTAAGAATGGCAACCCCCATTTCTTCCCGTGGGTGTTGTAAGAGGCGAAAAATACCGGGCCGTGCGAAGCAGCGCCTTCTGAAGATCTGACAACGTCTCCTGCGATTCCCAAGACGCCTGCTAACCGTGGAGATTATAACAAATTCCCCCGATAGGGAAGACCTTGCTCCACGGTGGACATTCTGGTTGATGAGATGATGCTGATGAAATTCAAAAGTTTTCTGCACAATTACCTACTTGGATACTATATCAGATATACCTACATCTTTTTTTATTATAAAAAAATAAGTTTGTTGGTAATATGTACTATATATACGTGCATAAAAATACAACTTGAAATGATATCAGTACTAATATTATAAATGCGAAAGTAACTCTGTCTGTCTGTTACGCTTTCACGCCAAAACTACTGGACCGATTTGAATGAAATTTGGTATGGAGATAGTTTGAGACCCGGGAAAAAACATAGGATAGTTTTTATCCGACTGCGCAAAAAGAGGTTAATGTTTTCGCGCGATAACCGACATACGGGCGGGCGGAGCCGCGCCCGGAAAGTTAGTTTTAAATAAATATGAGTCATACAACGAGCAGCAACAAGTTCCGATTTCCAATTTCAATAAAACAATAAGATATAAAATTAGTAATAAAATAGAAGAATGGACCGTAAAAGATTTATTCGAACAAATTAAATCGCTTAATAAAGCTGCCGATCTGTTTATAGGGACCTTTTTATGTTGAAGTTAATTATATTTTTGATATAAAACCATACCGAATTAGTATTGGAAAACGGACAGATTAAAAATAATGGATTTGGTATAAATTAGGATAATTTATGGGGCATTTAATGGTTGCTTAATATCTTCAACTGGAAATGCGCTTAGGGATCGGATTAGAGATGAATTAAAGATGATAAAATATGATAAATTTCAATACTTAACAGCAATAATACCTATTAAACATATACATATACATATGTATACAAAAGATGTACCTATAATGACATCATTAAGTAATCTTAGTATTTAGTAAGGTCCAATCCAGGTTTAGAATATGGGGGCGAATCGTGCTAATTCATTAGTGCTCCTATGAAATACTAGTAATGCGGACTGGTATTTAAAGTGATATGTGATATGATAAATATTAATTGAAAAAAAATATTTATCTTCTATACAATATTACGTTAAATATTGGCAAAACGGCACTAATCTATATGTACCTAGTTTAGCTACGATATTATAAAACGTCAAAATCTAGTCAAGTTAATCATTCAAACAATTTATATAATACGAATACATGATGTTGGGAATGTTAAAGATTGTTTAGCTGATAAGTGGGTATTCTTTAAACTAATTATCTTAATCCATTCAGTGCTTTATCGACCTTAACATAAATAGACTAACAGACTACCGTTTTAATCTTCGACCACATCATCACTTACCATCAGGTGAGATAGTGATCAAAGGCTAAACTATCAAGCATAAAATAAAAAAATTCAGTCATACAATAAACAAGCTAAATATTGTGTAGTTTCATCCACATTCAAATATCTTTATATTGTTAAATTAATTTTATCACATTTTTAGTAATAACATTTATGCAATTGTCATCAAAACTGACATGAATCGGTAAGGTCAGGGGTGGTCAAGCGGGCCGCTTAAGTTACGACCCTCGTTTTTATAGTGGGATAACGCGTGAAACGGATAAGTTCATACTCGTAACTATGCCATTATTATCGTGATGATCGGATTATGTACCCTTTTTATCCCTCTTGATTTATGATTACATATCACTTTTAATATAAACTTCTCGTTAAAATGTAATCCAATAAGATATATTTTATACATAGTACCGAACTCAAGTATAAGTGAACTTATTCAACATATCACCAAGGAAAAGTTATATCTTAGAATTTATTTTATTGCAGAAATATTAATCTAAAATTTCTTCTAAATCTGCAAATTTGTAAATCATAGCCTTAGCCATAGGGCATAATATAGCCCGGAAATTCTTTAATGAGTAGTTGGGATCATACTTTTAAATATAATACAAATAAAAATACAAGAAGTAAAAAGAAATACCTCTAGCTAAACCAACTATCGGTCAATTCTATTTTGACAAAAATCTGTAATTACGAGTATATTATTCGCCTAGTAGGTGATCTCTCAAAATTTATACGCTATTTCAAATTTATAATTCTAGCGCATATTGAACCGCATCGAATTTTACATCGACTCATATCTACATGTAAATTTAAATACTAAAGAACAATAATTTTCATACATAATTAAAATTACAACAAATCCCGGGCCGGTCGTTACAAGAGCAAAGTTCGAACAAGAGGGCATTTATAAAACAGAACATTAATTTCGTTTGTTGTAAAAGTATTGCAAATACGCTCGGAGCCGTGTCATTTGTATTTACATGTGTATTTATATATTTATATGTGCCAGCGATTGTTGAGCTCGCAAGAAATTAGCATGTCGCACACATGGAAACGGGTCATCCCTTGAGTGTGTGTGACCAATGTAGTATAGTTTGACCGCGATCATGGTAGATAATAATAATTACGACACAATTTTTTAACTTTTTATAGAAATACAAGCAAATTATTTGGTATCAGGACCTACACCTAAATTAATTATATAATGAAGGTTTTTAACTATTGCTATAACAATATAATTTTATCTATAAGTTAATTAATGCCAATCACTTTATGAGTCATAATAATATGTTGATGTTATCAAATGATAGGAACAAAAGTATTTCTTTTGACATTTAATCGTTTTTAATTCGCGTGCAATCAAGTACCTTTTGTATAATTTAGATAAACACTGTAGTGTTTATTAAGTATTAATTTAAGTTGTTTTATATAATATATAACTTGCTTAAATGCAGTGTATTTATTTAGTAAATATATAATTACTAAAACTGGTGTCATTATTACTAACTAACAATTTTCATTAATTATTAAGATATCTTTGGATGTTACCGTGCTTCTGGTATTACATGAAAAAATTTAAAATAACTCGCAGGAATGTGAAACATTTACAAAATATCGTATCGTGGTGAACCTTTTCGTGAGGGTGTCTGCACACATGGAAGGAGAGTGCGTTGACCGACCGTTTGTTACACCTGCAAACACGAGCTGGGCCGAGTGCATTCGCAATAAACGCATGTTTGCATGTAAACGTGTGTGTTCATTAACCACCTTGTAAAGTGAAAATCTTTGGCTTTGTGGACGCGTTAACTCCGCTATTTATGTGATGGAATATCCGTTTAAAATTCAGATGAACGTTTCAGCGAGGTCTTACTATTTTGTATGAAAATAATGAAGTAATGTGAAGTTAATATAAGCTTATTAGATAGTTATTAATCTAAATTATTAAATTATACCATGACAATAATATTCAGATTTAATTTAAGTTAAAGATTGTAATATCAACAAGAAAATCGTATGCAATTGCTTTATCACTAACATAATTATCTTAATAAAAAACGATGGGTAACAAAGATTTGGGGAAAAAATAGTAAGTAGAAATAAAGATTCTACCAAAACCATATATTTTTCGCGTTTTGTACGACGGTACCATTAATATAACAATATGAACATCGCAACAACCCGTGAAAGTAAACATGGTTGTTTTGATCACAGCGTACAAATCGTATCTAGGTGCTATGGATAGAAGTTTTCAGTATTTGTTGTGTCTGATTTATTTTTTTATTTTACATAACTAATACGGTATAACCAATTACATTAGCTAGTGCATACAAGTCTTAAATATAGATATACAAATAACAAAATAAAACACAGTAACAAAACCAAAATTACGATACAGGCAAAAAAAAATTATACATTTGAAGATAAAGTGACTATAAAATACTTTTTTTTTTTTTTTTTTAGGGAGGACATAGATGCTGGCTACCGCCTGTGCGGTCGTCCAGCTCCACCGGGTTTTGGGCGAGGGCCTGGCCCTACAATAGCCCGGGAGGGAGAAGTGACGAAGGCACTTCTCCCGAGACGGGCGTAGAAGGCGAAAAGCGCTTTCTACCTCCGTCTCCTGCGGACGCCGAAAACGTACCGCTATTATAGGAGGGGTTGACAGCGAGCTCAAGGGCACCACTGTGGTTCGGACCTCGGCTTGTCTCGCTGTCGAGAGACATGGGGGGGATCGGAGCAAAATGCCTCTGTGCAACTGCAGTGTTGCACAATTGGGCCCTACTGAATAATACTCTTTGACTATTTGGAGAGCAATTTATCGTGACCTTGTTTTTGCCTCGAGCTCGCCGGCGAGCTCGGTGTTTGATTGTGTGACCTCTAATTACCTCACACCTGGGGATTTTACCTCGACGACTTGCGGATAACGCTAAAGCTGCCAATGTAATGGCTGCGATGGGGTCATCCGGGTCGTCTAATACCTGCCGTGGTCGGCGACGGGGGGGTTTGAAAAATGGAATAGAAGAGGCAGTCGAGTAGTTCGATGCCTGGACAACCAATGGGTTCGGGTGGTGGGGCGCTCGATCAAAGTATCGGCGGGCGCAGTCCTTATTGAACTGCGCTAAAGAGGGAAGGTTTAGGTCGCAATGCAACTCGGTGTTCCGGATATACCACGGAGCGCCGGTTGCACTACGATGAAAACGATTTTGAATGACTTGAAGCTTATGGAGATGGGCCTCACTAGCATGAGTAAACACTACTGATGCGTAAGTCATGATGGGGCGGATGCAGGCAGTGTAAAGTGTCTTCTTATTACTAAGAGACATTTTACTCTCTTTGCGAATCAGGGGACCAAGGCGACCCATTACAAAGGCCGCTCTGTTTCGGACGGTTGTTACGAGATTCCGATCAAGGGTGACTCCGAGATATTTTGTTTTACTAACCCAGGGGATGGGTTGGTCAAACAAAGTTAAAGGTTGCGGGTAACGGGGGCGAGTCTTCTCAGTAAAGTACATAGCTGCACTTGCTATAAAATACAATATCTATAATATATATATATATACTATGTGTAATTTAAACAACGTAATAATAAACAATAATATATATATATATATATATATTTATATATAATAAAAATAATAGTGGAATTTCAATTTAAATTGGTATAAATTTAATCAAATAATTAATATGCAGGAATATCAAAGTTATATTTTGGTATTATAGGAACTAAATCACGAAACACGCGAGATTCAGAATAATATTGTACCTACTATCTATAGTGATTATTGAAATATATATATTATGTAATTAATATACTTACTTAATGCATATTGACGTTTAAACCTACACAATATTGTTACGGTTACCATATGAAAAAATAAGTTTATATTTTTTATATTTTTATGAATTTATAGGTAACTAATGGAATCATGTCCATTGGTGTTCAATGACTTTTCATGATGATACGAGCAATTATTTTTAAACTCGTGAATTGTTCGCGTGGAATCAAACCAAATACCAATTTCTCTATAACTAACAAATGCGACCAAACTGTAAAAAATATTTCCCGCCACCATGCACCAAAGTGATTTTCCACGTTAAACAGCAAGTAACGGCCTCTTTTATTGTTTTATAACTACCAATAGATGATATGGTATCAAAATTACGATTTTGATACCAATTTTGATTAGAATTAGAGTCAATAAATAAGTGCCTAATTAAATTTAACAAAAAACCTTAAATTACCTATTCCTAAAAATTATTTGGTTGATGTTTCATGAGGGGCCTTGTTCTGGGCAGCAACACTCTCCTTACACTGACGTGAATAGTGGGCAGGTGAGGCTTTTTTTCTTAGTCTACATCATGACGATTCTTATTTTTTATTTCACGAATCTTGACCCTCTGTAAGAACTGACTATTTCAGCCACGCAAGTAAATCCACTTTAAATTTCGTTACAGTCCTCATTACAGTTATACCCTCTAGTGTGAATATTTGCGTATGATACACACCCACACATACATGACATGTGTAGTGTGTACATACATACATACATGTGTGAATTGGTTATTATTATGAAGTGTGAAAGAATTCAGTACGTATCCAATGGCAAGACCATCTTAATATCGTAATCACGACTTGATCATATTTACTAAGCTGTTTGACATCACAGTCTCCAATTAATTTTAACTTTATACATATAAAATACTTTGTTGATAAACAGCTATGTCCTATATTTAATATTCTTTATTTACGATTATTATAACATTATGTTAATAAGCCGTTATTGAGAGTTGACTTGCAAAATGTTTTCTCTAACCTTATAGAAGTCGTAAAATATTTTATTTCAATTTAGATTATAGGGACCAAGAAGTAAAGAAGATCATAAGACAAATTACATAATAGTTCCTGGGTAGACACTTAGCCATTATTCAGCAAATTATTCATCTGGGACATTTTTGGGTATTTTCCTGTGATTGTATTTCATATTAACCTCGGAGTTTTCATTAATTCCTGTATGATTCCGTCGGCCATATTATCCGTTCTGTCTTCGAAAGAGTAGACTTTAGGCAATAAGACAATTATCTACGTGTGATATGACTTCTATTTTTATCATGTAAATCGTTTAAGTTAGTTTTATTTCCTATGTCCGTATTTCCCAATAAATTACAATTTGCGTAAGTGCTTATCGCAACGAGAGGCTAGCTAAATCGTCCACCACATAACCTGTTCTAAAACAGTGTTAAAAATTGAAATCGTATACAAGAGTAGGATCAATGTGTGAATTTATCCCTTAATCGAAGTTCCTAAAGATTTAAAAAGTTCACCAAATCTCATAGAAATCTCTTTGACCGATAAATTGTCAATTTGAAACGTGAAAGAGATCGTTTTACAGCAAACAACTACCTACATAATGACAAGATTATCCAACAGTTGTGAAAAGACTTGTTTACCAAGATGTGTCTCTTCTAATACGTTACTATGTCTATTGACGATCTATTTCGGCACACTTTTATTTTGGCAGGGAGCATTAGCGGCAAATTTGTGTGGGTATCATTTCAAAATTAGCCTGTGCCTGCTGATTTGCCATTATTGCCACAAAGATAAGGGTTGTATTGTGGTTGCTAAGGAAATAATTACTTATAAGCTGTGATAAATAGAACTCATAAAATATTATATCGATTACGCTTTTCAGGAATCGGTAAGCCTATAAATTTTATCAGTCTATAAAGGCCGCTATGTAGGTAAGTAACTTAACAAAAGCTTTCACATTTCTAAAATTTTTGACCAATATTTGACAGAATTCATCATCTTTCTTGCACTCGTAGCGTAAATTGTTACTATACAACGTTCTCAACCGATCAACTTTGTCAAGGAACGGCCCCTGCGGTCATCACATGGATGCGTGACCGCTAGTGGCATTTGTTACGGAGCGCTTCCGTGCTTCAGAGGGCATTTTAAATTCGTTATAGCATTGCGGTGGAGCATAAAGCAAATGCCCGTTTGGCTATGTACCACCATCGATTAGAAAAATTGTCACCAAGCACCTAACGGTATGTTCCAGCTGCCCTTGAGAGCTAGTTTGCATAATAGATTATGTTTTACCACGAACTTCGACCATATTATCACATACCATCAGGTGAGATTTTGATCTTAGGATAACATATGAGTAGAATAAAAAACATTTTTTAAATTCAACCAGCTGTCATCCAGCGGCAACGTTATGAGAAAATCAATTTAGTGTTGGGGTGGGCGGGCGGTGTGAACTAGGGCGGGGAAAATTAATCCGCCCAAAGCTGTATTACAAGCCGCAATTATCTTGAGGATTAAGCTGCTTACTCACTACACTAGTGGACGTTTCTTTTTCATTTTCTCCTTAGATTTCTTGTTATAAAATGTTGTTGTCCTGTGTCTTGTAAAAGTATTTTGTAAAATGGTCATTTTTGTTATACATTTATGGGTTTTCTTATTGCTGATGGAATAAATTGAATGTCGATAAGTTATTTTGTGGTTAATAATGTTGTTCAGGCTTATCCTAGAATGAAAATTGGCTCTCACGGACCAGCTGAATAAGAAACTGGGAAGGCGCTTGGTCACAGATTTTTTGTTTTAGGTTGTTTTTAACCACTTGATAATTCGCAAAATGTCCTACCAGCACGCACTTTTCTTATTGCATTCTGTTTTGCGAAAAAGAATCATTAGGAATCGTACCTATAGGTAGGTACATTAACAAATTTTAAGAGCACAAAAGGTTTCAACTAGAACAGTAATCAAACCCCCTTTTCCCGGTTTTTAGCATTTACTGTAACAAGTCTATCATTAAAACTTAAAAATTAGGTGCCCTAAAAATTGTTAATGCGATATTTGCTTAGAAAATCTTAGTTTTAGAAATATAGGTATCCTATTTTTTAGTAACGCCGTGATAAGAAAAATACACAAAAAAATAAAACCATCTCTATAATTAAAAATCAACTTAAAATGACACGATAATGAAACCATAAAAAGAACATTGAGTAGTAATTTTTATTGCTTAGAATATTTGTCGTTGGTCTGATTTAAGAAATAAATTTAAATAGTGTCCGCTATTTTCATGGTATCACATTTTTGTGTTTAATTTCAGTGCGCCATAGAATAAAAGTAACTATCTCGATATATACGATTCCTGATAATTTTTCACCCAATAATGAAGTAGTTATTTATAATATTTAATGAAAACCAAAACTTATTCCTTCACCAACAAGTATCACCTGAAAATCATCAAACGATACAAAACATAATTTATATACGAGCAATCGTCACCCTCAGCCAGGGGTGATAGGATCCACAGATTAATGAGTAGTTGCGGTTTGCGGAACCCCAAAATGTTCATCTAATTGGAGATCAAAAGAGGGGCGTGTAATCGTGTACAATGTGCGTACTGGATAGGAGTGAACGACGCCTTAGATTTACTAGATGTGACAGGGCAGTATAATAAAAAAAAAGTTTTTATGCATTTAGAATATTTAAGTGTTATTGACTTTTATCTCACCTATTGCTCAAGACCAGGTAATTTTTTGAGTTTTTTTTTTATGTTACCACTAGTAAAAATTCTGTCGCCGTAACAGTGTGTGTTTTTTTTATACCACTAAGGACTAAGGTGTCAAACATGCGTACGGATCGCCTGATGGTAAACAGTTACCGTAGCCTATGGACGCTAACAACACCAGGGGTATCACTCGCGCGTTGCCGACCCTGAAGAAATGTCTTCACGCCTTCTTTGAAGAACCCCATGTTGTACTCCATCGGGAAAACCACAGCGGGGAGTTCATTCCACAATTGGAGCGTCCGCGGAAGGAAGCTCCTTTAGTGTTCCGGCAGCAGTCCTTGAGAGCTTGTAAATTTACAGGCTCATGAAACTCAACAACTGTATGTCTCAGATTGACGGACGCAATGCAGTTTGACGCAATGCATCTGCTGTATATAGGCAGAGGTTACCGCTTAGCATCAGGTCGGCCTGGTGCTTGTTCTGTCACAAACTCATAAAAAAACATGAAAAAAGAACTACCATGGGTAATATATAAAGATTGCAATGACAAATCGAGTTTCTGAACTTCTTAGACATGGTTTTCATCTGCAACATCACATATTTTAAACACTGGCAACCTTTCTAGAAAAATAATGATCATAAACCCTCGTTCACAGCGTGCGTTGATGACCACTGTTCGCTTTGTTTTTGACCATTACACGATTACTTGCCCGGAATAACCTTAGGGTGGTCATTATTTGGCAATAGATGAACTGAACACCCTATGTAGATACTGTCGCAAATGTGAACCGGCACAGGGCTTACCTAAAAGAGGACGAACGAGCCTATTTTGTGTCCAAAATCTCCATAGTCAATTGTATTGAGGTGTTCTCAATTGGTAGCAAATAACGAGTTAAATCTAGACAGGGCCTCTGAAAGCTATGAAATCAACCATATAGAGGAGTATTTCTACTCTTAAACCTACTTATAATGTACCTAAGCATGTACTAATATGGAAGCTATGATGTAGATTCTAATTTCGGACAGACTAAAGACACCCTAGTAAATAATATACAAAAGCCTATTTCCTGAAGCGGAGTGTGAAGCGGAAAATCGAGTTGTAAGGCAAATTGATTCTGTCAGTTTATGCGTGTGTGGACATGACGATTTGTTAGCAATTTCCATATTATTGCATTCTATTTCAATAGTACCTATTATCGGCATTGCAATTTAGCGCTCTTGGCTACGTTGGCTAAAAACGTCGCTTTACAGTCTTGAGGTCTTGGTTTCGATCACTATATGGCACGTTTTTTCTGACAAGTAACTTTTCAGCTGCAGAGTTTTCAGTCTTGTACTGTGCCCGGGAAATAGAGATATGTTCGCTCCCTATTACGTGATAGCATAATTTATCTATTTGTCCTAAACAAGGTTGCTAAGACACTTCTGCTGACTTCTTGCGGAATATAAAAGCTTTGTTGTATATTTTTCTGCACTTTAAAGGGGCAATGATACTAGCCAGTAATTTGTCACGCAATCATTGTCAGTTCTGTAAATTATTAGGCTCAACAATTGTCAGTAATGTGGCTTAGTATTAGTGATGCCTAGACTGACGATGGCTGAAAGATTGATTAACTGCTGTCCAGTATAATTATTACGCCAATCAACACTTCGCCAAGAACTAGTTTTTTTAAAACTGATCTCTTTAATTAAGGATCTCTTATAATACTTTTTGATAAATCTTCACATCATGTAACATGAATTTGGTTTGCCAATCAGCCGATTTCAACCTATCAAATCTGAAAAACCAGCCGACGGGTTCAAATGAACAGTAATTAGAATGCAAACACTTTAGAATGGGAATCACTTAGCGGCTTCGGTACGATACCATCAAAGAGAATAACCGATAGAAGGCTCTATTCATAATATAGGATAGTTAAATTTTAGACCATTGTACTCTTATCTGCATTTATTTATATTATGCCTGTGTTGGGCCCTATTGGATTTCTACGAAGTATAGGCACCATAGTATAAATATATATATATTGCGTGAATATAAGGTTTTATATTCATGGAATGACGATTACATCATGCATGCTGTGCGACTTGTCCGTCTTGCTGCTTCATAACCTATTCTTTTAAGTTCATGAAATAAAAATAAAACAGTAATATTATATGGGTTAAAGTTTTTGGTTTGTTGCAATGCTTCTTAGAACGGGCCTTCTGGGTTCTATTAATTGGTACATGTACGAGGTTATTGATCCATGTATTACTTGGTATATGTATGAGGTTATTAGTACATGTATGAATTTCTTGACACATGTATACTTTTCTTGATACATGTATGAAGTCCTTGGTACATACATTACTTGGTCTATGTATTACTTAGTACATATATTACTTGGTACACTAGTAATACTTTATATTTCCAAGCCCGGGAGACCGCAAAAGCTTATTTTCTGTATATTATTCGGCTCAACTAATTAGTATAGTGATCCAATGGGACAATGTAGCCAGCATGTTAAGCAGTGGGCACACGGCCTACTTGTGATTGGTTGGAACATTAGACCTTGCAACGGCAGATAGATTGCTCAACTGCTATCATAGTTTATCTAAAGCATTTGGTGTGTTTTCAATAAGGGCACACTGTCTTTAATATAATAAAATTTGTGGTAAAATGGTTGTAAAGACAGGTGTAGCAGAAAATTATTTATTAAACTATGTTACCAGAGTGAGAAATACACCGATTTCAACACTAGACATCGTTTGTATCAATCGATTCTTTGTTTTGCGGCCATCGCACTCTCAGCCACTCTGCCGTATTTCACGTCAAATTTAGTTTACTGTCCAATACACGAGTTGAAGCGTGCCGTAAAATATTCAATTCTTACTTTTCAATGCCTATTTACGAAATAGGTCAACAATTCATCGGCTTTGGGTATTGTCCTACTAGGTATGTTATGTATTTTTACTGCTTATGAAGCAAAAAGAACTGTTTGAATTTGAATCGCAATTGAAGAATTGTCTATAAGTACATAAAATTATTTTTTTATTTTTGCTGTTGCATAATATTTATTTTGAGCATTTGTTGATGACTTAGAAACATATTTTGATTATACTTGTTGTTAAGACACTAATTATTGACTGCGCACTTAAGTACCTACCTAATTATGCGATTTTTATTTGACTTTGTCTTGTAAGTACACAACGTACCTACTTATTACATCACTTAAACGAATTGTTGGTTTTGCTTGATTTCACTCAAATAAAAACAACACAATAAACCTCTTAACTTTCCTGTATATTGTTTATCGCTTTAAGTCCTTCACTTGGGCTTTTTTTACTGTTTGTTTTCCTAATTATAGTCCAGGTTTTAACTGTTAAAGACAAATTTGTTCGGAGCAGTGACAACTGCCTTTCATTGACTTTTCCAATCCATCAACGGGTGCCTCGGTAGTGTAGTGGTTATATGTTCATATTCCGTAAGGTATTCCAATCCATCAACGGGTGCCTTGGTAGTGTAGTGGTTATATGTTCATATTCCGTAAGGTATTCCAATCCATCAACTTGTGCCTTGGTAGTATAGTGGTTATATGTTCATATTCCGTAAGGTATTCCAATCCATCAACGGGTGCCTTGGTAGTGTAGTGGTTATATGTTCATATTCCGTAAGGTATTCCAATCCATCAACGGGTGCCTTGGTAGTGTAGTGGTTATATGTTCATATTCCGTAAGGTATTCCAATCCATCAACGGGTGCCTTGGTAGTGTAGTGGTTATATGTTCATATTCCGTAAGGTATTCCAATCCATCAACTGGTGCCTCGGTAGTGTAGTGGTTATATGTTCATATTCCGTAAGGTATTCCAATCCATCAACGGGTGCCTTGGTAGTGTAGTGGTTATATGTTCATATTCCGTAAGGTATTCCAATCCATCAACGGGTGCCTTGGTAGTGTAGTGGTTATATGTTCATATTCCGTAAGGTATTCCAATCCATCAACGGGTGCCTTGGTAGTGTAGTGGTTATATGTTCATATTCCGTAAGGTATTCCAATCCATCAACGGGTGCCTTGGTAGTGTAGTGGTTATATGTTCATATTCCGTAAGGTACCGGGTTCAACCAAGTGTTATTGATTTTCCCTGTGGAAAAGTAGTGTGGCTTTGTGATAAGTAATTATTAGTAGATGGCAATAGGCCTAAAAAGATCCGGTACCCTTCGTCCCTTCCTCTCTTTGGGGTTATACAACCGTGAACGTATTATTATTCTTCAATTTACAGTTGGGAAATACTGAAATTCTGTCACAATTGGACTCCTTAAGAGTGAAAGACAGGAAGCGATGGTAAAAGCGCTTTTTCATCTTGGGTGAAAATCGAAAGAGAGTTTATCAACACAATAATTAAGATTTAAAATTGTAATTTAGAGTCAAACTTGTAATGTTATTCTATCGAGATAATTTTATAGAAACGTGTTTCGAAATTAACTTAGCTTTAGAAAATATGATCAAGACTAATAAGTAAATATACATTGCAAAATGTCTGTGCAAGTGAAACTATTCAGCACATGACAGCCCCTTTTCATCTTCTTTGATATATTTCTTCTGCTGAGTCTTATAACCTTATCTGTATTATAAACAAAATAAGTTAACTTCCAATAAACAGATATTTGAACGTCTAATATGCTTCCATTAGTTTCATAAACAATTCAATAGCACTATCGTAACCCGAATGAATTAAAGCAAACGATTTTATAAGTGCCTTTTTATACGGAACACATAAAACCGTTCATCAGTGAAACGTTTCATTTCATCATAAGTGTAAACGAGTAACAGCTATTCCATTATCTTGAAAACACAAGGTGAATCAATTTGGTGTAATTGATTGTGGTTTTGATATGAATCGCTACTGGAATTGTTTCAATAACATTAGTTTTTTTAACGATAAGTTCTGATATATTTTTAGAAACAAAATTCCACTTACACAATTAGTATGATGGGATGTTTTTTGGAGAAGCTATACAATACGGTGCATTAATTACAGGCACATGAGACTTAACAACTACTTATGTCTCAAGGTGATGGTCGCAGTGCAATTCGTGATTTATTACGAAATGCGTCTGTTATAGGCAGAGGTTAGTCCGCTTAACATCAGGTGGGCCTCGAGCTTGATCTGTCACAAAAACATAAAACAATAGGATAGTAAATAGGTGAAGGTGAGCAAGATATTTGAATAAACAGTTGTAAATATGCTTATTCAAATTCTATCCCACTTCAATGAACATAAAATATTGCTCGAGATAGTTCGGTTTTACGAAAAGCAGATTAACAATAGATTCAGGTGCCTAATTGATGCCTGCCTGGCAGGCTCCATTTGTTGACCATGGCGTATTTTGTTGACTTTCCAAGGCATTTTAGCTTGGAGCTTCGCACTCTGATGCGTAAGCTTTTACACTAGATTGTATTCAGTTAGATAGATCATAGAATGTTGGAATATATGTCATTACATCTATTGAATATTTGGTAAACGTAGGAGTTTCACAAGGATCTATTTTAGGACATTTTATGTTTCTGTCGTATAATAAGTATTGGCCTTACATGGTTAAAAATCTTTGCGGTATTATTTATTAGCAAAACGGTTTAAGATTTTTTTCAAAAGGTCAGAAAGGTGGCGATCTAATTCAAGTAAATACTGTATTATCGTTATCACTAAATGGTTAACAGCAAATTGAAAATTTTAAAATTAGAAAAAGAAGAAATGTTTAATACTTTCTTTCCCAAATATATTCAATCAAACATAAAGAGTAACCAAGTTAAGCTCTTGATTCCCAAAACAACCTTCCTGGAATTCAATATAGATTGTTAAATGGATGACTTGCTATTACGATTTAAAAGATATTATAGGGCACGTCGTCAACGTCGCCTTAGTAATAGGGTCCCGTTATATAAAACGGAAATTGCGACGTTACATTTAAACCCGCGTGATATTGGTAATTTACGTTCTATATATTTGCAATACCATTATTCGCTTCTCGGAAGATGCTCAAAGTAGTAAATTAATACAACAGCAACGAATTGAGTAGGTAAGCTTCATAACAAAAACGTGCACATTTGCGTGTCGTGACTTACTTCACATTTTGTGGTTACATTGACTCCTTTATGTTCTAAAGCTACATTTGCTACTGCCACAGTTTATTTCCTAGTTACTATTAGTAATGCTACAGATTATACAATAGATAGTATAGGTAATGATATAGAATATGTACTACTTAGTACTGTAACAGGTATTAATCGTTTTAGTACGTCTACCAAATTGTTATGTCTAGCCGTTACCGATATAAGCTAATGTGGTTTATTAGAATGGTGCAGTAAAAATAGTGTTTGCACTAGATTTCTTTATCGTTGTTTTTTATTGATTTCATACACAGTTGCAAATAACTCATGCTTTAGTCATTCCGAAACAGTAAGCAAAGTTATAGTTTGGCTTGATTTCACTGATAGCACAGTTAATAGCTTATGTTTTGGTTTAATTGTTATGTATGCTTAAATTAACATCCCGTTATGTTATTTCTAATGTTATCCTACTGATGTGAGGTCCACTTATTCTTATGTTTTTTTGACAACACTTGTAAAACACTACAAACATTATAAAAAATCGATATCTACAATTTTAAAGTATGAAATTTGTTTAGTTTGCTTGGATGACATACCTATAATATTTTATTATTATAGTTATTTTGATTTAAATTAACCAATTTTGATAAATTCTTATGTGACCAATCAAAAAGTCCTTTCAATTAAAAAGATGTTTTTGAATCATAAATGACGGAGTTATTTATTTATTATTGCAATATGTACATACATAATAATGTTATGATATGCGGTAACAAACATAAAAAAACCAACCGAATTGGATCTTCCCCCTTTCTTTAAGTTTGTTAAAAATATGTTTTCGCGAAGAACCCACAGGACAACACGAAGACATAAATTGTAAAAAGTTTTGGCTTCAGTTTTATGGCTGAACGCCAACCCGGAAAGCTCTTCTCGATAATACTATAACCCAATGCCCTTCGGATAATTGGGATAGTTCTGAGCAAATTTGCAATAAAACCCCACAATACACCAATAAAGGTGGTTCAAAACTAAACAATAATCCAATAAGAGTTCTGAACCAGCAGATTCAAGGTCTTGCGTGTGCCAGAGATATGAAACATCGGGAACCTAAAATCAAATAATTTTATAGTTAGCAGTTTCTAACCAATATTCATTTAATTGCACTTTAATATGGTTTTCAAAGGACTAACTTGACGCAGTGACGTATTTTCTATCGACATTATAACCTTGTATCATTGAAATAACATACAAGCATCATTAACTTCTATTTACAGCAGAACCTTGTTGACACTTATCGATACTTTTAATTTATTGCAAACGGAAAACGGCGACAATTACAGCGCATTACCGATACCGTGCCATATTGTTTAGAATATAGGTCGAGATATCAAACGATGCGAAATACTAGTGTCATTTATGATATTGCTGTTAATGCCCACTAGGTTTCATATATTTACTTTTTATAATTAGTTTTTGTGAATGAATAGACTGCGTGAAGAAGGATTCGTGCAAAAGGTGTGAGCAGTATTCAAAAAATAGACGAAAACAAAAAACAAAACCCGGAATAAAGTAGATTAATAATATTTGTAATGCCAGGGGATAAGAAGAGAGTACGAGTATTTAGACAGTTACGAATATGTGGCAGTGAAAGTAGAAAAAAAAAGCTTACAAACTCAATAGGATATTAAGTCCAGCAACACATAATTCATACAATTTCAGAATTAATCTAAAGAAACGAAATAATACATTTTAGGAGCAGTGTTTGCATTAGATTGTGTTGGGGTAACTATTTAAATGATAAAGGATTACCTTTTGATACTTTAGTTTGTTTTAGCTTTGGGCATGAATAAATAGTTTAACATTGAGAGAATTGCCAGCTAGTTTCTTTATTGTTTTATCATACATATGTATGATTTGTCTTCTGCTCCATGAGGTTGGTGTCATTTCTGTCATGGTACATGTCATGACAAGAACCTCGTGGTGCTATAACACCACGATATATTTTTTCTCTGTGCAGATTCGGTGATGCACTGCTCTGTTTTCTTAACTGTTTCATTTTATGCTTGTGTTTATTTCCTGTACCTGTCGTGATTCATAGCGCTATGCTTCGCTGAGCCTTATTTTCTAATTAGTTTTGGAGCAGAGACTGTACCAAGCTGGAGCCTTATATTTTAATCTTATTCTAACTCTCTTGCCAGATTAACAAAGTGGTTTTCTTAAGGCATAGTATATTAATATATATAGCATAGTATAAAATACAACAATAGCCATTTATCGAAGGTTACTTGGTGCTGTTCTCCCGGTTGCCGACATTTTGTAGTCGCACTCTTACTTCTGGGTCTTCTTTCTTGTACACGCATATTGCAGTGGTTTTGCAACCCCCGACTCCTTGTTCCAAAAATTTCAAAAATTGATATAATCAAATACAATGAGTACGAATTATATCGTTTAAGTGTAATATTTAAGATTTTGTAAATGCATTTTCTTTGAATGTCTTTGATTGTAGGACATCCGCTTTTATATATGTAATTGGTGAAAGAACACTACCTGTATATACATGGTGAGTGTCACATTTAACGTAAATCGATTTCCAGTGGGGGTAAGCATTGTGAACAAAAAAATCAGTAGAAGTTGATCATAAAATTGAGCCTGAGAGGTTGAACTAGACTCAACTCTATTACATAACATAGGACCATGTTCAATCCATTGAGTGTATGTATAGAAGATGTGAGTGTTTACTGGTTATAAACCTCTGTTTTGCCTACTCCTTTAGAGTCATATAGACGTAAAAAATTATGCTGATGATGACGATACAATTCAATAAGTCGTCACGGTGGATGTTTACCTTTATTGATGTTATGGTGCACCATTTCGAAGGTAATGGAAAATACGACATTGTAATTTTATTGGAAACTTCAAGAAACATTCACGTTTAACTGCTATTGAGGTTATATTGAAATATATTTCTTATGAAATTGGTTTGTCCATAAGTAACAAGTAAATAGCAATAGTCGTTGGAAAACTGACTGGATATACTACGACGCACGTGATTTTAATTATGTGGGCGCTATATTCTGAATCGGGATCACCTTATTCGGCTACAGGATTTATTATATTAGTGTCAAATTGTATCAAGTTCAGTACCCCAGTTTAGGTGTAATGGAGATAAACATAGATAAATAGTCATGCAGACTCATTTGTACTGTTACAAATAATTACTCATGTACCTATTAGCTCATATGGTTAATTTAAATAGGTTAGTTCTGCATTTATAGATATAAATTTAAAAAAAGTTAAAGGTATTTTTACATTACATTTATTTCTTTTATTTTACTCATTATGACCGTACTGAACAAAACCGGGACTTTTTTTTGGGTAAGGTATATCGCTTCTCACAAAGAAAAATACTTCTTCAAGGTTTACTTATACCGCTAAATCAGATTTGATACCATGTATGACCGTTTTGTGTAACAAAAAATATTTAACAAGAATAATTTAACGTATTAATCGACCATCCAAACACTGAAATCAGGATCCAAGACCAATAATCATCGATTGACGATTTAAGTCCGTTTAACTGATAGATGAAATTATTATGCTCCAACACCTCTTACATACAAGACCCTTCTTCCGCAGCCCCTATTAATAATCCCTCGCATAAACCATCAAACGCAATAAGTATAAATCTCAACCATTTCCATAAACGTTGTTACTATTATGTTCACCAAAGGTTTATTTATAAATACATCTTTTACATGTTTAAATTATTGCATGCAATTTGAAATTGTCTTGCGGCGGCGCGTGGTGAGACTCGAGTGGCTATGCGTACCTATGTACGTACAGGTGTATTATCTACTAAAACTGTTGCAGAAATAATATGTACGATGTTTTTTGAGACCTACCTATAACTGAGATAACATTTGAAGGTAACCTATATATCTTAAAAAACTTTCGCAAATCGGATGGACCTCATGAGTGCCATGGTTATGTCACAGTCCAGTCAAGACTCTTTTTCTTGGTCGATACAACACGATCAAAAAGTCGAGATTAGCCAAAATTCTATTTTGATGTATATAATCCTGAGAGCGAATTCACCGTTTTGTCCACTTTATATAAATTTTTTCTCTTAATTATCTTCATCATGTTCAACGAATACTATACAGCCAACACTCAACTCCTCAAGTCACTGCAGACAACAACAATATTTCTTTTAATTTTACACAACCACATACATAATTTTCAAAAATGATTTCTGTTGCACCACAATAAACATAACTCCAAATTAAAGACACAATAGACTATCAGACCGGTCGCCCACATCTTCGTCAAAAAGCGTTTTCTTTAACCACCTTGTCCTATTTAACTACGATTCAGTATTGACATGCTGATTTATTTCATTCGTGATCCATCATTACGATATTATGTTATTTATATAACTTAACCTTGCATTCACTGTATCGGACATCTTTGGTTTATCTGTTGATTGAGCCCGAGATATATATCGTTGGGATCGAATTGGCAATAATAAAGTACCAACAAAAGTCTTTGCATAATCACGTTAATGTTAGTAGTCCATTTAAAAATAGCATTGTTAAAGACATTTAATTCAATTGTCATGGCTATCGTAATGTTATATTGCTTTTATCTGTACAAACCGGGATCCCGGACGCCGGATTGACAAAATTATCCTGAGACTTGTGTAGATCCGATTCTCATAATTCAAACGGTTTTCGAAAGTAGGCATCGTTGGCTGCAGTATGAAAAATATCATATTAATCTACAATGACGGGTAGTATTTTAAATCTTGAGAGGAACCTGAAACTATCTCAAATTACATTTTAGCGTCAAACTATTTCATCACGTAATAATAATATCTTAACATTTACACTAATCGACCTAGGAAGCTGTAATTTTGCATGTAGCCAATAATGGTATTAAAATTTCAAGGATAAAGGTAAACATATTTTAATTTATGTATACGTTACGTGTTACGTACAAGTGATTTTTATGACGTTTGTCAATTTAGTTAAGTCGTTAGTCCTTAAGAACCAATGTTTTGTTTGTTCATATTTTGTTACATTTCAGTTAATAAGGGCCAACAGTCTTAAAAAGAGCCCTGTCGTGCGCAATACCCAATTTACGTTGGCGTGTGTAGTGGCATGTTGCTCAGTCAGCGCTTAGTTGGCTTTTACGTCTAAAGTCTTTTAATAGGATAACATGTCATAATATGTCATAGTCCTCATATTATACCAATCAGTGGTCTGTATTTAAAGTATAAGTACGAGTATATACTTAGTAGAAATATTTTTCTTGAAGTTCACTTTGGCATAACTTTATTGTGCGTACGAATCTAGTATCAGAATTAAATAGTTCGTTGTCTGTTTCTACAGGTCTCACTTTTGATGATACTTTTAATATAAAAACAAATTTATTTGATGTTTGGTTTGTAATACAATATACAATGTGGCCTATCCAATTGCTCATTTGTATCTATCCCCAATTCCCATTTTAATCACTGCCTTGATAAAATGTTGCATTTTAATAATTCAGTTTTATAGGTGCATAAAGTTCCGAAGAACTATTCGAATGCTTTAAAGGTCGCGTCGATAAAATTACTTGAATGCATCAACGTTCAATTGTATTAGAACGAGCTATGATTGGCTGTTTGCCGGTGATAAAATCAACTTTATATGTGCTAACGCAAATTATATATTCAATCGATGGGTTAGCAAATATTTTAGTATTTACTTGTTATCGATACAATATTCTATCGATATAATTATACAACAAGCAGGTAACTGTAAAAAGCTATAATAACACATAAGAGAATCAAAAGGAATAGGTACGCCACTTAAAGCTAACCGAGATTTAAATGTCGAATGGCTTTGAAATCAATGACGATTTATTCATTGTTTTATTCATTCTCGTGTGATGAATATCGATAAATTATGCGTACACTAATCACAAAGTCAATCTCTATGGCATACATAGCGTTGTTTATGGTTTTCATAAAATATGTACTTTATTTTTAATTACTGTTTGCTGCGATAAATTTATGATTTAAGTTTTTGTCCCAATTTGTATCATAAACAAACACATTGTTTTAAGACACGGCATAACCGTTCCTAAAGTTTTGTGAACTAACAGTGTATTATATTTATACATAAATATAGTCATAATTATAGTCTAAGTTCAACTCTCTGCATATAGTACGAATTGATACATATATGTACTGTAATATAAAACAATATAAAATAAATGTTATTGTGTGTATCTCATATTTAGTTCTATACCCTGAGTTACCAGCGACCTTTAAAATATGTCGTAACAAAATCACGGTTATGGGAATCCAGATCAGCTCAACTATATTGTTATTATTTTGACACGGTACGATGAAGTTTCACAATATTTATTTATTTATTCAAGCGGAAGGGGAGAGTCAGTAATTGGCACTTCACAATGGAGATTACAAGGCTTATGGACCAGTTTAGTGATTCAAACACCGAAGGCCCGGTGGGCGAGTGGAGCCCTGTTATGATAATATTCCCTTCGTTTCATATAAATAATTTGTCGGGTTCACATCGAGATTGAGTGGACTGTGAATGTAGCCCATAGTGACAATGAAGATTTTGAATTAGTTCAAGATTCAATGAAGAGTAAATCTGTAGGTTACACACTTTGATTATGCAAATGAATTGATGCGTTAACCTCAAGTTGTTTATGTCCTGTGTGAACTTTTACCAGTAGGTATAATTCTAATTTTGTTATTAAAATAGCTATAGGATAAATTTATCTATTTACTATCGATAAAAGTTCTGTCGCGTTAGGTTACAACTTAATTGCTGATACTTCTTTAACCACATTGTACCTACTATATTTTTTTTTGCATTTGGCTAATGTATGTGAGAAAGATTACTGCTTTGTCATATTATGAAATAAAGATCAAGAGTAGGAAAGAAGCCTGGGAAGTATTTTGTATTAGTCGATGGAACAATGATGGCCGAGCGGTTATAGCTATGGACTGCCGTACCCCGGATCCCTGGTTCGATCCCCACCGCGGGCTTGAGTTTTCACCGCATGGTGGAAGGGGATTTTGCGATTGCTCGCCTGGATAGCTACCACCTTCAAGTGAAAAATCTGTCGCCAAGCACCTAAAGGTGTTTTCCGGTAGCAGTCATTGAGATCCAAAAAACTAAAAAAGAGAGTAAAATTACAGGCATATCAGACTTAACAACTAAGTCTCAAGGTGACGGGCGCAGTGCAACGTGACTTGTGATGAAATGTATCTCTTTTATGCAGAGGTTAGTCCGCTTTATATCAGTTGGGCCTCGAGCTTGTACCATAACATAAAAAAAACTCTTAACTCCTTACACATGTATCTGTTTTGATTATTCATAAATTATTCTTTGACAGTGCTTTTTACACAGCCGTACTATGTAATTTATATTTTTTACTTCAACTTGCTTTATTTGCTTTATTATTGCTTATTTATATTTGTTTTATGGCATAAGTAGTTCTGAATATCTAAAAGGGCTGTCCCGTTAACAATTCTCAATCGTTTGACTCATAATAGCGCTAACATCCAGCTCGTCCGAGCATCAATCTTAGGCCGCTGTCGACTCCGCTGCAACCCCTTCGATTAATCATGCAACGGTTTCGATTAGCGCCGGGTAATGTATGAAAACACGTGTTATAGTCATTATAAGTTCATATATGAATAGTAGATACATCGCAAAATGTACTTGGATACGTGTTGCTTCTTTGAGACAGAAGACGTCGTCAACTATGTAGAATATTATTTTAAAAAACAAAATTTGGTAGGACTTACAAATTACCCGTTGGCTATTTTTAATCTTTTCGTATTCAAATTAGTTGTATACCATAAGTAACAAAAAAATATCAAAATCAAATTATGTAGTAATAAGTTATACGTCGTCCTACACGATAACCACCTGTCTGATGGCCACTGAGGCTCTTACTCGCATGTACGGTAGTTTTTAAGTTTCATTATGTTTTTATTTTTATACTGTTCTTAACCATATTATGTATAATATTCATGCTGTGTTTACCTTTAATTGAATTGTTACATATGACTCCAATACAATACCAAGTTATTTATGAACTGTTTCAGTATGTTGGTAGACCATAAAATAAATATACACATCCCTTAGAAAGTTTTCCAATTGGAAGTGAATGAGTAAGTGGTTGACATTATAGAAAACAAAGAAACAGGGGCATGCAAATTCGCAAATCCCAATTCTAATCAACATAACGGTACATAAAAGTGTCTTACTTCACACTTCACATCACAAAGTTAACTTTTCGCACAACCTTTATCGGCCCAAGCTCACACATATTAGCCGGAAACAGGAAGTGTCAAATGGCATTTCGTTGTCTCTGCCACGGCCCAGTTCTTCGTACCGCTAAGTGCCGTGTGGTAATTGTCCATCAATGCAAATAGAGGTATTTCAAGTAGATGTACCCAAACAGTTCAATATTATTACTTCGTATGGATTGACGCGCCGGCTCATGCTCTTTGTAAACGGAAATAATTGCTGGTTCCAATAAAGGGCTTAATAGTGCCGAAAAGATTTTTGTGGCGTGTTGTCATTTTTAGCTTATATCCAAATAACATTCTCAGATTGTAATTAATCTTACGTTGTGTAACTACTCTAATTATTGGGTGATTTACTAAATGATTCCATTCAACACAATAATCATAAATTTCTATAATTTAATAAGGATTACTAATTACTCAAATATTTGGAATAAAAACGTTTAATTGTCAAAAATATCGTTAAGAACATAATATTACAATACTAATTATCGCAGGTTTCTTATCCTGTAAACATTAGGAAGAATGTATAATAATAATCATCTTTATGGGTTTCTGATACTAAATAATGCATAATAAATATAATTTGAAGTATATAAACGACGTTATATGCCTGCATTTATAATATCTTCATTATCATTATAGAATCATATATCTTCTATATAAAAATAAATAATGTTGTGAATTGATGGCGGATTAAATCACATATATTTTCTGTATTACAGATTGTAAAAACCTAAAAATACTCAAATAATGAGTTTCTTTAGTTTCTATGACCCTATCTTCAAAACTTATATATTCTATGTTGCAAGAACACGTGCAATATCATCACATTGTCGACAATGTTGATCCTGGCCGAAATTATATGGTGTTAAAGGGGTTTATTTTTAATAAGCACTAGTTGCTGTTGTAATGATTTATTATATATTTGATGCCGAATGGAAGAGGCATCCAATAAACAAATTTCGCTCATCACGCGGTAAGGCTTGATATCATATTTTGATATATTTGATATGACAGTTTGCTAAATCTTATAGACGACAAAAGTATAGATAGATTGAATTCGTTTTTCGCCTAGGATTTGGTAACGACGTGATCTTTAATAACTTCTTGTAAATTGGATTTAGAATGTATTATTTCCATACATAGTACCTATATCCATCCCAGGACAACAGCGTTCTCCTAGGTATATTGAATATTTGGTCAATGCTGAGTGAGAATCGTGTTATTACTTTCCAATATTTCTTTTACAAATTAATGCCATTTGTTTGGCAACATCGTGAAAGGTATAACTCGTAGGGTGGTTTCCAGCTGTCACCTGACAGGACCATCTTTTCCGTCCTCTAACCCCTTCATTTCTTCCAATCACATTTACCTTTTTTATGGTTTTACAAATTGTGTAATCGACGCTCCGTGTTTGAATTATATTATTAGAGTATATTTCTTTGCAATGGATTTTTTTCTAGAAGTTTAAGACTGTAGATAGGCTATTTATAACGTTTTACTAGTACATCGTTTTGCTTTAGTGTCATTCATCCCACAAAAACAATCCAAAATTGATACAATGTGAAGTGACATCGTTTTGCTTCATACATTTTCATATAAGAAGCGAATATAAGTATACTGGCTTGTATTATATTATCATAGAACTGTAAATTTTCATTCAGCTCGTACTTTATACCCATACGGTGACGCTAATGTTTTTTTTTATTTGCATTTTTATTGGTATTCCATCCACACGCTTCTTTACACCAGGCAATGGTAGTTTCCATCAAATATATTCAAATTTTATTTAACAAACCAATCAAGCGTTTAAGTTTTATCGCTCGGAATAAGTGATACAAGAGTTTTATCACTGTTTTAAATTACTGAGTGCATTTAAATGGCGGATACTGCTATAATTATTTCACCTGACACGCCTTTCGCGGTGGGGAGCATATTTTATACTCAACATTTTCAGGCAGTTGAATTAAAAAAAGGTCTTCAGTAGCATGACATAAGGTTTAAACTTGATATATATAACATTAACACCTTTTATAATAGTCTGTGTAATAAAAGATGGCAGTGAAAAGTTTGAGAACAATTTGACAAATTCGTATGCTCACAGGACAAACTGCTGTAGTTTTGTTTTAATGATTTTGCGTCAATCCCAGGATATATTATACTTTAACATTTTTAGTGTAATGATAACAGTGCTTAAAAATTGTGAACAAAAATTAAAATCATCAAACTTTATTTAAGTTGAAGGGCCACCCACCGTTGACACCTATTTCCCCTGTTATTTACCAACAGATGATGTGATAGAAATTAATATCTGTACCTACCTCATCGATTTCAATATAAAAAGGAAGTAAGGGTACGATCTGATGTCACGACAGTATAATATCACGTATTCTCTTTTCCATACTGTAACTTAAGTATTGTATAAATGCTATGATGTCTCTTATCAGTGAAACTTCTATTACTAAGAACGGTTGAATTGAGTGGGAAAACACGTCGTTTTCCTCAAATTACAGAGCATGAATGCTTTAATGAGACATTTATAAGTAATGCAGTTCTTGTGTTAGATTGCGGACATGCGGGCGACGCACGTGGTCCACTACCGCGCACTGTTGAACACTTCCTTTAGAAATATTAATAACGAAGCTGCTCTTTTTGATAGTGGGAACAATTTTTATTATTACGTGAAGGTGACGCTAAAACCTATTCCTATTACACATAAAACTAGTTTCTACATTAATATGATTTCTATTAAGATTATTATTCTACAAAAAGACTAATATCTCACGTGGGTTACTCCTCTCTATTATTTTTACCTTGTTAACACTTAGCTGTCTGATTATAGTTAAAATATGTGCAAATTTTTTGTTCAAACCTAAGCAATATTTCTGCTCCGAAATAGTGGTTGAAATGTGTTTATTGCTTTTCGAGTATATCTATAGAAATAGGTATTTTCTGAAGTTAAGGTATCCAACCAATGAGCTATGTTATAGCCACATAGAAAAATCTTTAATAAAAAAATATACCCACTCAGTTACAATTTAATATAAGTCCCTACCTATCTAGATAAACATATTATCGTTGAGAATACAATAGGTTAGTAGTAGCAGTCGTTCAGGTTAAGTTATTTAGAATAATAACAATGTATCTTATTTTAAGTGATGAAAACTAACCCAGGTCCAGACCGATTTTATCTCAACAAAATCTTAGTTAAAAGCTTCATTAGTTATGTTGCATCGAAATAGTAAAACCTTATCATAATATGTCTCTTTTGTTTCAGCTGTACGAAATCAGCGATGATCCGCAGAGAAAGGAATTCCTCGATGATCTCTTCTCCTTCATGCAAAAACGTGGTAAGTCGTTATTCTCATATTTTGAAATCCATTCTGTTAAACATCGAACAATCCTTTGTAGCGATTGATTTACGTTGTAATTTATCAAAAGTCTAAATGTTTCATTCACGATCATCGATTGAAATGATACGATACGGCCACTGTATCGAGGCCTCATTTCTGAATGGAGTTGTTTCATAAGACGGTTCTTCATTTTTTGGGATGTAGATACAAATCGGATATAGGGTAATATCAGTCATTGGATGTATAAACGGTTTATTATTGTGTAGATCGTTGATCGGAAGATAAGATCACAACATAAGTGATGGACGACTTGAATCGTTGTAGTGGAACCATGATCTATTAATGAGCGGTTTTAGAGACAAAAATAAAATATCAAGCATCGATCGAACATCGATCCTAAATTGTGATCTTCAATCTTAGGGAAGCGACATTACCCAAATTTAACGACACTTTCTAAAAAAAAATGAAGTGTAAGAAACAATTATTTAACAATATCAGATTTTGTATTGGACTATAGAATAAAATCTTTAAAAGTGAATAATAGTAAGCAACATACGCCCATAACGCTCATCATCTTTTTAATGTCAATGTATATCAATTAAGGTTATAAAAGTATTACGTACTGTGGGAAATCATCAAACCACACGAGCATTGTCTAAAATAATAATCATTATATTCTAAATATCATAATAGAAATAATTAAACTGATCACTCGATAGCCTGAAGCGTCGAGATCGTGCTCGGACATATGATTGATAACTTATCCCATCTCTCACTCTTTCATATTCAGATTAACGTTTCATATCTCTGTTTGGCATTAATTGATCTCGCTTGTAAATGGCGCCATCTTTGTCGCTAGATATATCATCTGATACTCGTTCGTTGTTAGTCAAATCAATGGTTATTGTTGCAGAACATACAGTTGGCTACAAAATAGATAAAGCTAAAGGTGACGTTTTTATATTTATTTGATTAGAATACCACTAGATATGAGCTAGAAGAATATTTGTATCCAAAATTTATATATATATGTATATTGTTCATTCTTTTTAAAATGACTATAAAGATAGTTTTGCGCATAGTAGAAGGTAAAGTTATGAAGGTTTATGATTAATAAAAACTCAATATTCATGTCCGTGGGGTGCCGGGCTATAACTCACCCATCTCTTCCCGTGGGTTGACACACACGAGGTGATTGAATACCAGAACGAAGGCAGTAGCGTCGAAGTAGCGAGTAGCGAGGAACTGCTATCTTACACTGCGATCCCCAAGACGCCTACCATGTGTGGGGGTTTTGGCAAACCCCTCTTAATGGAAGAGGTTCTGTTCAGAACTGGACGATTCGGCTGATGCAGTAAAGTACAATCTTCATACCACAGCATTATTTTTGCAGTGTGAGGTAGTGACATGCGAAAAAACGTTATTATTTAAGGAAACAACAATTTAAGGACATAACATCTAAAAGTTATGAAAATATTGAAAAAATAAAAAATAAATAAATGCACGGCTACCTGCAAGGTAGTTCTTCATTGTCTGCCAATACCATAATGTATAGTCGAAGTGAAGTTAACGCGTTGAGTGTATCTGACTTCGCGATCTCATTCTTATCTCGCGCGGAATAAATTATTATTCAATTTATCATGTTCGAGCATGGGTTATAAACTCCTGGTCGTTATTACGCGCCCACGATAACATGCAGAATTAATTATTTGGCTATCACGGCCACAGCAGGGAAATATAATATCAATTTAATGGTAACTGTTGATATAATGGTGTATAATCTCAAGAATTTCAGTGTACTTGTTCAAAACTGTAAGTTTTAAAAAGTTTATGATAGGTACTGGCTTTTATTTAGAATTTTATGACTGTAAGCGAAAGTTGATATAATTTTAAAGTTAAATTATATCAGTAGTTTTTTTCAAATTATGATTTATATAATAATCATCTTTTATGTAATAAAAAAAGTGGTCAAAAAATCTGTATGATTAAAAAATGTTTTGGTTTAAGCTTACGTGGTTGTCATATTTTTCTTGGACCTGAGTGTGATACGTGACAATTGCAGCAGTAGACGCTTATTCACATTATCAGCCATAACGTTCACCGTCGAAAAAATGACTCCCTTACTAAAAGGTATTTGCCATAATCACTTCACTTGGCCTGTCGTCTTAGGAGTTTCAGTGTAATATGAATCTTCTTCAGAAGGTGCTGCTGCCCACCTTCTGGTGTTTTCCATTCGTTGCCTCTTGTGACTCCAACGTGAATATAGGGTTATGATAATAGGGTTGCAGTGTAATTCTAATGCGGTACCCAAAGAGGAATAATGTACAATTAATATAAAATTATTACTTATGGGCAAGAAGTACACAAAACTATTTGCAGGTATCATAGTCAAATAATTTTAAGTGTACCTACTATTATTTTCTGATGCAGTGCAACAAGCAGTTGTTAAACGACTGCCCAAAAAAAAGGAGAGTTATGTTGCAGGGTTGATGTATGTTTGTGAGTTTATTTATTCTACCATGACTTCCAAACGGTCTAGCCAATTTCTATATAAGAGATATCGTTAGATTACTCTTGACAGTGCAAGTGATACTAAGTACATAAAAAAAAAAAATTACCAACTACTGGATTTAAGACGCCATATTGTGAGTTAATTTTTTTTTCTTCCAAAAACACGATTCCATACATAGATATAACTTGCAGTTTTATGTTCAATGGAATAATAATTTGCGGTAGGGTTTTTTCTTTTTTAATTAATTAATACTTGTTCTAGACGGTATAATGTGAACCAGATTTAGTACGCATTCGCAAAAAAAAATTAATTATAAGATGTATAAATAAATCCAAGACCACACTCAACCTTTGGGCCTTTAGGCCGAAATAAGGCAAAGGAAACATAATTGCATTAGAATTAATTTATTCACCCAAGACGTTAATCTCGCATACAAGCGGTCATCAGAATGATCTCCCCATATTAATAATGTTTTATCATTTATTACGAGGCATGAGTAATGAAAGTTGGTCTGCCACGCCCCGCGCGTTCTTAGCACTCTGTCTTCGTCTTGGTAAGAAAAAGAAATTAAAAACTTTAGGATGCTTTTAATTTTTTATCGATAGCGTTTAATTTGATGCCAGCGACAAAATGTTTTTCTTACGGTTATACTTAGAGTAAACATGTAAAAATTTAACTTGTGTTGGTTTTGAACAGATCATACGATAATTTATTTCCATCTACATATATTACATGTATTGAATTTTTTTAATGTTTTATTTAATGTTTTTGTATAATCTGTATCTACCTACATAAGACCACGACTAGTCGAGAGTTATAAAAACTGCGGGATAAATATAATGTTTATAAATGCGTTTTGATACTTTACAGCTGTTTAAATTACATGTTTGATATTTGCGGAAATTTTATAAAATAGTACTCGTATTCATAGTAGTAATTTATGTAAGAATGTTTAATATTTTAAATATACACTTAACAACTAAGAGCATCAGGAACAAGTATCTGTTAAGATCAGTTACTAATCCCATGTTTTGACTCATCTTAGTTTCATTCAAGTAGAAGGTTGTGAGAGGGACGAGGGGAGGGCAGAACCACGTGACCACCTCGTTAGCAGCTGATTGATCGGCCATATCGGGCGCATTAACCGCCTGTTAATACAGGCTGATCCCTGAATCATAAACAGAAATATTGTGTGTATAAAACATTCATATATGTATATACTTATTAACAAAGAATATAATAAAATAAAAGGTGATTTTTTTTCTCAAAATCAATCAATATCGTTAAAAATTTGCAAAGTTTCAGGTGTTAAATTATTGTGGTTTACAAGCAAGTCTGAGGATAATTATTATTATTAATGAACACGGACTAGGTAAACTTTTTTGTTGCTAGTAGTACATAGTTTACAATTTGTAATAGTTGTCAATTAGGTATTAAGTATTATATTAAAGACTTACAAAATACATTGTAGGTAGCTTACCTCTTCTTGGTGTGATAGCTCCAATCCTAGATTTATTAGATACCTAGTATCCGTACTCATAGTGCTCAAAACAAGACAGTTAAAAAAATATTGAATATAATTGGTGTCTTCGATTCCATACTTTAACCATCAGCATGTAAGTAAAAGGCCATTGTTTCACTTGTTAATAGCGAGTGGTATAACTAATAACATCTCATTCGGAATCATTTCCCGTGATTAATTATCTGTTTAATCGATATAAGATGTTGTGCCAACAGCCTTCTCTTGTTTCTAGAGGACCCTGCCCCTCAATTTTGAACTTATTTGACTAGAACTTAAGGCTTATAATACTCGGAGTTGCTTAGATTAGAGATTGGGTTAAAGAGTTGATCTATCAAATTTTTTTCATCTCATTGAAGATAGCCTTTTGTTAAAACTTTAATTGGTGTCTTAAACAGGCTTATGGTAAATTCGATTCTTGGTCAGGCTTCAGTCATTTGTTTTTGTCCGGTAATCTTTGGTTAGACGAGTGTTAATCTAAAATTGATTGATTAGAAACGCGCTTGACGTATATCTTGGGCGTGGTTAGGTTACTGAAAGTTATTGTGTAGTGGATTCGATCGAAAAATTAAATGATATTTTTTGTTTGTATAGTAGAAAATAGTTGATTAGAGTTTAGTAATCAATCATTAAAATTTAACACAAAAATTATTATAAGATTATCTTATTTTAATAGAAATTTAATTCCCAAATGCTCCATATTTAAGAATAACGGCATATCCTTAAAAATAGCGCGGGATACAAAAAAGTAACAATAAAAACATCTATGTGCAAGTATTATAGTAGTACGTAGAATTGATAATTGATAAAAATAATTTCAAACTTAATTATTTCCAAAAAATACATTTATATTATATTACATTGCGCAACTAAAAGTCATCCACTTCAACTGTCACTGTCAACATGAGAATATTAGGGTTGCGACAATTGCGATATGTGCTATCGACATTCTTCCAATCCGCCACACTTCCGTCTCGTCCGTTTCAATAAAGAACGCGCTAGAGATGTGACAGTCACCGTGAGCTTTAAATAACTCAAGATTGATGGTGTGAAGCGTGCCATCGGAACAAGGGTGGAGATTGATGAATGAGAACAAAGAATGATTGTCACTGTTTGATTGTTTCACGGGAATAGTGAGTTTGTTCGCGCCCTTATGTTAATAATCGTACCAAAATTGTATTTGTAATTTTGTCATGTAGCTTTTGAGGTACGTCTGACCTTAACAGGGCTGTATACCGAATATCATACACTAATATAATTTAGGTACTTATACAAAAGTACCTTATACAAAAGTACGTAGGTATATATCTCCGTAATAGGTAGCCGATTCAAATTTTCACAGAATATGTGTTGATAACGAAAACTTAAAAATGAAAGCGGTTCCCAGTAATGTTTTTCTTTTTGATCTACTCATCGTAAAAACGTTAACTTATACAAGAGTCAAATGAAAATGATTGTCATGTTCAAATGGGAGGTCCAATATTTGGGTTGATACGTTTTCTACACAAAAATATCAGTAACAATCCAAACTATCTCAATGTGCAAAGTAGATGTTATGTAAATATGCCCGCCCCAAAACATGGGATCGATCTATGGCAGAAGCAATTAAATCTTAATTTTTATTATAAGCTAATGTTGTGTTAATACAATAAAGATTATAATAATATATATATGTAAAGTGATCGATATTATCTCAAGCAATAAAAATAGCTCTTGCGACCTGCGTCACTGAGCATTGTGACGGTCATCTTGGACCAATAAAGCGAGCTGGCGCAAGTCATCCGTGGGCAACCCCCGTCAACTGCTGAGCTTTAGCGTTTCATTCAACTTCACTCCTGGGCTTTTCTTTTTACACTTATGAATGGAGGTCACTGTTTGATTTAAATATTGTTCATACTTAAAACAAAAGATTTATATAAAAAAAACATACACAGCAGCATGATTAATACCACGAACATAATAATAATATATCGTTAATAATATAGTGTATATATATTATGTAAAAATATATTCCCAGCTGCATGATACATACCAACATAGTATAAGTATACTAACTCTATGTTATATTATTGAGAAAAGAATATATGGTAAAAAAGGCATAATGATAAAATAAAGATGTCATTACAAGAATTTGTTCTGAGTATACCTCGATTAGTAATGTAATTGTTGTACGAGCTAGGAATTGTACAAATAAGGAGTAAGACGAAATGAAAAATATATTATTAAACGAAATAAGATTTCTGATATCATTGTACTATAATAAGAATTATACGTATTGCCTAATGGTCCTTTAGAAAATAAAACATGCCTTTTTTATTATAATATTATCAGTATGTTTTTCTTCAGTTGGCATAAAGACCCTATTAGATTATCATAAATAGGATTATAGTTAATGCTGTTCTGTGTTAATATAGTAATTATAGCTTTCATGTTACGAGTATATTGTTACAAAAGAAACATATTTTTGTTTATTTTTATTTAAATATAAACTACCTTTTATGTGTGTACAATCTGTAGATAATTATGACATAAAAGGTATGCGCTTTCCCAATTAACCGACTTTCCCTGTGTATGTACATATCTGATAAATTATTCAGTTTACACAAGACCCGTATCTAGTAGCCGCTACCGGTTTGTTTGTTTGTCTGTCTCTCCACGTTTTCCGACAATTTGGTTATACAGCACACAGACTAGTTTGAAATCTTCATTCACCATTCTCAACTTTTGTTATAGCTTTATAAATTATGACTAAAACTAACAGTTCATTACATTTCACAATACAACACCTAAGCCACGACAAAAAAAAACAAAACATCGCATTCTATTTTCATATGCAAACAAAATTCAAGATGACATTCCAATTAAACTAGAAGCTAAAATTAAAACAAATGAGATCATTTAAATTTCGCTGAATTCCTTTAAGATTATGATCGATTATTTTAGTCGAGTTTTCGTTGTGTCTCGTAGTCTTTTTAATGAAAAATTCTGGAGACGTTATTTCGTCGCGGTCTGCGGCGTATCGGGATCAAACGTACGTCGTCGTCGCCAGCTGCTTGATTCTTAAACAAATAAAATGGGTATTAATCACGGCGTGGCTGCGCTGTTATAGTGAGGCGAGGTGAATATTGTATGTTTAGACAGATAGATATTAATGTCATTCTTTGAATGTTCCTTAGTCTCAAGATGTGCTTTTACGACTATCAATGTAATAAAAGTATATAACTACGTGTAGATCGTAGGTCGATATTGCTATTAGTTCATTTGTAATTTTTAACAGCAAATCTCATACATATATGTACATCTTTCATTAAAAATACTTAACATCATCGTATTATATAGGCGTTTCATTGCGTTATGTATTGAAATCTCCAAGTTTATACCTATATGTCACCATCGTCTGGAAGACGTCTAGCATTGGACAAAAGCCTCCCCTAGGGGGGAGGAGGTTCGCATTAATCCCCATATTGGCAGGCGTCTTGGGGATCGTAATAACAGAGATAACAGTTCTTTAGAAGGCCTGTTTTGGTATTTTTGTCATTGTCACTTCTTTCCCACAAGAAGAAATGGGGTGCGAAATTCTAGCCCGGCACCCCCGGGCTGTTCTTGCATAATATGTTTAAGTATAGTTATCACTGGTGACTATTTTAAAGTTAGAAATATAAGTAACGATAATGCATTTGCTACATCACTAGCGGCGGATGCACAGACTGTGTTTCTTTAAAAGAGTAGCAACACATTCGATTATAATCTCCCGCCGAAATGTGAATTAATTTGTCAAAGTCTAAAGAATGCGCGCGCAACAGTTTTTATTTAATAAGAACGACCCACAAAACGTTTACTGCTCTATTAATATATTTTTATTGAGATTTAAACGCTTCCTTTGTTTTCACTCTCAATAAAATTGTTTTATTAGTATGTACGCGATGCTTTGATCTTTGATCACATATCAAATGAAATCTGACATAATTACCCACTGCAATTGAGTATTTTTTTAAAGAATCCTCGAAGATATGAATTGTACTCGTATTTTGCAAACAGAGCAGACATTTGTTTTGTTTGGTTGATAAGTATGAATAGCTTGTGGGTGTTTCTTTGGCCAAAAGGACAAAGATATTTATACTTAGGTACTTATTATATGATGGACGACGAATGGAACCAGATTATATCAGGTTTATTCTTTGGTACTGTGTCCTATATTGAATAGTTAAATCTGGTTGTATTAGAAACACATAACTAGGTTTTTTTTTATTGCTGATAGGTAAGCCTTTGACTACAATCTCACCCGATGGTAAGATGATGATGTGGTCGAAGGTGTTAACAGGCTTAACCTAGAATTACTGGCTCTCAAGGACAGCTGCCGGAACACACCGTTAGGTGCTTGGCGACAGATTTTCTACTTGAGGTTGTGGTCGCTAGCCAGGCGGGCTTTCGCAAAAATGCCCTTCCACCATGCGGTGAAGCTCAAGCCAGCGGCGGGATTCGAACCATGGATCTGCTGCGCGGCAGTCCATAGCCAGCGCTACTGAGCTATCATTGCTACAAATTGGTACATCTTTGGGTGTCCATAAAAACGCGTAAGTACATGATTCAATCACAAAAATGATACGATAATATATTCTCGTTACAAATTGCATAAATTAATGTCTACTATTAAATGTAAGATTTCTTGGGGTCGTGACCGCGACAATTAGCTTTCATTCAAGAAGAACAGGATATAACAGTTACCTACTTATGCAGATTGTGATGGTAATTTGTTTTAATATTGTGATTTTAAACTTTTTCAAATGTAAGAAACTATGTTAAAACTATTTTTAAATGTAAGAATTTAATATACTTAGTTACAAATTCTCACGTTTTAAAGCCTGAGAGTATGATTTCTAGCGAGAACATGCAACAATACAGATTGATACATAAAAATGTTAGGTACAGAGAAACAAAATTTCAACTTTCAATAAAAAAAATACAATCATATTTGTTTATTCATATAGCCCATAGAGTTCCACGAATACAATGTTATGTTTTATTTTAACTGTATTATAAATGGTAAATAAATGAAGAGAAAAACATAATTTACCTCAAAATTTTGACTAACAAATTAAAACATAAAATCTGACATAAACTGTCAACAAATAATAAGTTAAGACGTACCTCACCGGACGTGGACCGTGGGCGCGACGTCGTGTATCATTTCGCATAATTAATAACGGGAATTATAAGTTTTCTGAATTTAAAAATTTAAATTTGAATGAGGAAGTGAGCGAAAATTCAGACGTGGCATAAAAATGAACAGAAAGATCACTCTGCAAAGCCATATTCCAAGTAATAAGCGACTCTAGCTACGTAATAATAAAGTGCACTTCAGCTCGCAAAGCACGGGGTACCTAATATTTATATTCACCTACAAGGTGTCTCTCTTTCTATCACATAGCCACGTATAGCTCTGATCTCTTCTTAAGCGGCACGCTCCATAGAATAATCCCGTCCGGATGGATACCCCGATGTACCTGTAGCCCTGTACCTAAATTGCGAAGTGAGCCAGGTCTGACGTGACTATATCTCCAAATTGTAATAGAAGTTGTACATGATTTGCTAATTAGTAGCCTACAATCTGTCTGCAAGAGGATTGATGATCTTAGTAAATAAACTACGTGCGTTTTCTGAATTATATTTATTATGTATAAGTAGATATAGATAGCAAAGCAAGAAGTGTATGTTCTTCGTTAGACTAAACGTTTAAAAAACATGCTCATATTCTTATATTTTATTATTAAGTATTGGGACAACATAAAGTTTTCAATATCACATCAAAATTATAAACAACTGAATGATGTTATTATAATATTATCGAGTTCTTATAAGAAAATTTCATATCTTAAAGAGAAATAATACAATATTGATCATCAGTGGCAAAAAAATATTGAGGCTAGGCCTGTATCCGGATTTGAGTGAGAAGACAAAGATATTTCTCAAAAAAGCGCATTTCTAGGTAACTAGGCACACATATTATAGACAAATTTATCGAAGGAAGGTTTCGTGGAATCTCATCATTATCGTGCCACATTTAAAAGCTATCATCTAATCGTAGGTTATATTGTACTATTATTGTACTACTTATTGTATACGTATTGGCCACGCGTGTACTCTGGTGTTAACCTTATGTGTTATTTGCTAAGATTTTTTTACCTTTAGATCAGTTGTATGCCCTCCATATTTACTAGACGAATTCAGGGTAATTGCCTCAGTCACTACCAGTCTAGCACTTCCGAGCGTCCGGTGAATACATCGCCGCTAATCGTGTTTTTTCGGAATAATCTGTGGACAATACACCTTCCTTGTGTCTTTAGACTCTGCACCAATATACAGGGACTGTGAGAGGTAAGAATACTTTTTAGTTCACGCATAATTATTGCTTTTATTGTTGAAATAGATAATATCGTTATTTTGTTTTATCTGAGGAACGAATCTCAATGAAATGGATGAGCGAGATATGTGAATCGTTTGGTGTGAAAGAGTGAAAGAGATCGCAGCATTATGGTGATCGGAACGTCTCGTGGTGGTTCGGTGGTAACACGAATTGCTTATTTATCTCTTTCTAACAACAGATATGACGCATAATATTTGAACGTTCTTTCCTTGTCATTACAAGCTGCATATACATGTGCATAGGTATGTACATAGGTAAATTCTATAGCAGTGGTGTTCGGATATAACTACTCTAAGTATTTCAACTCTCTGGTTATTTGCCATGTAATGTAAAACTTGGACTTGAGTTCAAGAAATAAAAAACGACATACCTAAGTATATCTCTTCAGTGTCTAAACTTAAAGAAGACGAAGATACGGTTTTAAATGGTACAACAATAAAAAGTAATGCTATGAAGGTTAAGGTAAAACTTTTAAGTAGGTATAAGTCTCTTCTCCTTATAAGTCGATGCTAATTATCTACAAATTATTATAAACTAGACATATACCTAAGTACACAAACAAAAGCTCTAACCGAATTGTAAGTAACTAGTTTTGGCCGACTTCGATGAGTTATGAAACAGGTTCTAATTTTGACGGATTAAAATTCGCGGCCGAAAACGTATTGTAAGTATTCGATAACACGCGCGTGCTCAATCGATTATGTTTAGGTATCGAATTCGGCCTGAATGTTTGCGATTTAATTGATGTTTCGAAATACGACTCTAGAACTTTATTAACCAGTTTAAATGTGCTTTGTTTTAAATAATATTTTTAAACAAACCAATTAAATAATAATATGTGACATTATAATACGAGTATCTTTGTTGAAACTGGTGGGTGTAGTATTGAGTCTGTGATACAAGAAGGTATTATTGCTAATGCTAGAATTATACTATAAGTATAACTTCTTTGTACTGTATTTTTTTATGATGGAATAAGCTATTGCCTGCGTCATCATTCATGTTAAATTATCGGTGCTTTCTTGAAAACGGCTTCGTATCTAGAGGAGTTAAATATCCCGGACATAAAAAAACGTATTGTTATTGTACATTTTTGTACATGTAAATTCTTCTAAAATTTAAGGACATATACCCGCCATCCAAAGCGTGAACTTTTATATAATCTCAATTTGTTATTAAAAAAAACTCGCAAGAAAATATAGTGTATTATTAGACCTATCGTTTCTGGCTTAAATCCTTTTTCTTTTGGACTAATAATTAAAATTGTTATTATATAGCGTTTAGTATATAGCACTCGTTTTTAGGAGTTTGAGCCAGTTATTCGTAGCTCCAGATTTATTTAAAAAGTATAGTACACATGTGTAAATAACTTCCCAATATAGAAAATTCATTATATTCCCCATGTTTGTGGTGCAATAGAAATATTAAAAACATGATTATTTTTCTTGAAAGAGATGCTTAAATTTGGATCTTTCTTGTATCTAAAATTACGAGTTTTTGAGCTAAGTAGTGTAATTTCAAAACTGTATAATTTAATAAAAATCTGATGCACCACAAACCTAGATATTAGGGTAGTGATTACGTAGATAAAAAATGATTGAGTTTTATTCGCTATTATTAAAATGAGATTGGAGCTGCGTTTTGTATGGGGGCGTTCGTCTAAAATATACCCTTAATTCTTGTACGTTATTGAAGGATGCGCTAGGAAAATATCATTGTTGGCCGCGCGGATAAAGTTGCTTGTTGGTTGGAGAATCACACCATCACATCAAACTTTACTATATTTACTCTATTATTATAAAGGCGAACGTTTGTGAGTGTGTATGTTTATTACTTCTTCACGCTCAAACGGTTGGACCAATTTTCATGAAATTTGGTATGGGGTAGACGAGGTGTTGGATTAACACACAGGATACTTTTCACTATCCATCGCCACGCAGGTGTAACCGCGGGGCGTAGCTAGTAATCATAAAATTTTGAATATAAATTGTTCACTAAAGCTAAATAAAATGGGTGTGACCCTTAACATAAAATTTGCACACACTACGTAATAAAATCTATGTAATAGCCCTTTCATACTACAGGAAATTGCAACTGCTATTAATTAGAGCCCGCCGTACAGTTACGTTTAACTTTGTGCTAATGTTGCGTTTTTATATAACAACTGACCCCTAGCGACTTCGTCCGCGTGAGGTTTTAGTAATATATCATCGCAGCTTCTAGGGAAATAAAGGCGAATCCGCATGATACGTCCCCTTGGTCTTTTTCCGGACTGCATTCTTATCTCTCTACCAAATAACCTCACAATCGGTTGTGTATAGTTTAAGCATAATAAAATACGAGTTTCATTATTGCTCCTTATTAGTTAAAAACACGGCGTTTTGTACTATTTACGTTTATTATTGAGACGAAAGAAAAACCTCGAATGAAATAAGAGAATTTGAATAAGTAGATTGGATAATAGACACATAGAAATACAAAATGACAGACAAACTCACATTCGCTTTCAAAACATTATACGTACGAGTGTAATAAACAGTAACTTAGGTACATTTGTTTCCGCGAAGGATAGCCTATAAAAAACGTTATTGAGGCAGGGGGTGACCGCATTATAATACTAAAACATGGGCTCGCAATTCTTTCCTCGACGCCTTGTCCGAGCGTATTGTTGTCGGTCTGTCCAAACATCAAACATCAAATGTGTCAATAAATCATATTCGTCGTAAATTCGATAAGAATAACAATGTTTCATACTAACATTTGAATTGCAGTCCATGTATTCTTAGCATTAAATTATAGGCAATTTTTTGTTGCCATTAATATATATTACACTTTAACTATAATATATTTAATTAAAATGTCTAACATTCTGGAGACAGCACATCAATGATACGTTTTTTTTTTAATTGACGGTATGCCTTAATTAACTAAATACTACGAACTATAAACCTACAACACTACAGCTACTACAATGAAAGCATTTAAACAACCTACAAGCTATTGCAGACTTACAGGCAGCCTGAACGCTCCAGCTCACTACCAGCTGGCAGCGTGCCCAGCATTCTGGCAGCATTGCCCTGTTGAATTGCATTGTTGTTTGTTTATAATAAGATTAATTTATCTAATAAAAAAAATACCACAATAATATAGCTTTGATATCTGCTAGGTAGTATTATTATAATATGTTCTATGGTTTCTAGAATAAAGTTCTCTAAAATCAATACTTATATAAACCTAAGTACTTGAAATAATTTTATTCAGGATTGGTCTTAAATTCAACGAAGGCAAGAAGGATTGCTGTAAGCACAGAGTAAATAATCTGTAAGTGGTGCCGGCTCAAGACCCCATGCACTGTTGTTCTTGTCAACATCATTATAGATAGATATACATATTAATATTGAACATTTAAGTTCTTTTCTCTTTGTAGCTTCTGTATGGCCGTATTCGTCTATTAAAAAGTAATTTGTGCTGCTATAAGCTTTGTCATTTCAAAAAGCATGGGCGTAAACATGATGCGAAGAATTTTTGGTAAAAAAATATCTCCGAACCATATTAGGCGGTTATGGGTCACTTGTTGGGTGTTGAAGTGAACGTCCTTCTTCTGTACTTGGAAATATTGTATTGAATATATCTATAATCTACACGTATACAAAGTCGCCAGCATTCAGTATTGTGCACAATTTTGTTCACTTGCAAGGTTTCAGGCTACCAAATTAACGTAAAATAAATATTTTTTCTTGTGTAAAGTAATTGCTGGATATTATAGAGTTGAATCACAAATTGCACAGTAGCTATTGTTGCGTGGCCGGCCCCACACATCATCGCGTGTTTACGCGACAAGCACGTTCGTTTTACTTTGTCGCGCGCGACATCTGCTGGTCGGAGGTCTCAAGATCATTACAATACAGTTTTTGTCGATCTTTTGTCGTGTTCGAATAAGGATTGAAATCGATTAGCGTGGGTATCGAGTTGCGGTTGTAACTAGTCTATCATACGCGTAGTTAATTTTAAAATTCGACGTGTGAAAGGAATTTTTATTGATGTTTTATTTACAGCTTTCTTCACATTGTTACACGATAGTACGTATAGGTTATGAATATAGTGTTCTGAGTATATTGCTATAGAATAAATAATATCCTACTAATCATGTATTGTCTATTTGACTTATTTAACAAAAACACAAATGTCTCGTCTTAACTGTAATCCCACAATGGGGTAGTGTCTGAAAATCCACGTTGCGACAGACATGTACAGACAAAAATTTAAAGGCACATAAGACTTAACAACTTAACAACGTATGTCTCAATGTGACGGGCCCAGTGCAATTCGTCACATGACGAAATGCATCTGTTATAGGCAGAGGTTAATCCGCTTAGCATCAGATGGGTCTCGAGCTTGTTCCGTCATAATCACATTAAAAAAAAGTTTTTGTCCATGTGTAGTAGGCGGTGAGCCTATCGCCACCCTCCTGGCAATGTTATACAGACTCCGGATTGCTAGTTAATCTTTGATTGTCAGTTAAGCTTTCGATTACAATCTCACCTGATGGTAAGGGATCTTGCAGTTGAAGGTGGTGAACAGGCCCATCTTAGAACGGTAGCTTGCTCTCAAAGATAGCTGCTGGATCATTCCATTAGCCGTTTGGCTTTAGATTTTCTATTTGGGGTTGTTTTCAAACTGAGCTAGACAGCTGGGCAAACGCGAAATGCCCTACCACCATGCAATATCGATTGCCTTCCTAAGACATGTGACGTGTCCTTTGAAGAACGAAAGCGCTCAGTTATAAATGCTACAACCTAGTTGATGGAACTGTTCTATAGCATTTTTAGAACAGCTTCTAGACTTCAAGCCAAGATTAAAATAGGAAGGCTGGACTGATAGGCTATTTATATAAGTCCTTATCAGCAATGTGGGTATATTATTGTTAAAATATTATTTTAGTAAATTTCGGCTCATTTTCTAGTCAAGCATGATAGTGCAAGTTACAATTTTGGTATTAACAAAGCTTGCGAATATGTGGTAAAAATGTGTAGGTTATTCGATAAAGTAGGCAGGAAAACCTTTGAGTAGGTATTTGTTTACTAAAACAATAAAAAAGTGTATCATCGACAACTTCATCGGGGGTCTCGTTAAAATGACCAATTTGTTATCTAACAAAAACAAATACGTGACCACCTACACAACATCAAAGCAAAAAACCTGCCTCCAAACGTATCGTAATTCTTCACATTTAGGGTTAAAATATCCGAGCAGTGTTGCCAGACAAAAAAGTGATAACTCCCTGGTAATCTTCCTGACGCCACGGAGGCTTACTTCAAGTTAATTGCTTTGTTATCGTTTTTACCTTAACCATTTTATTGTACTTTTTCTACCTGAATTGGAGACAGGGCGCATGAGCCGCAATAGATAGGAGATAGAAAAAAAATAGATATCGACAGTCAAGTGAGTCATGTTTTGGCAATGTTATCGATAGAATGGAATGTATTATTATCGATTCTGTTTGTATTGGTGTGGATGATTAAATTGTTAATGTGAAGGATGGGATTTTTTCTAGGTATTATTGCTGTTTATATTATAAGTTTATAAGCTGATAATGCTAGGCGTAAGTAATTAATTAAGAATAGTTTGAAAACATGATTTTAACTCTCACGAATTGTTCTTAATATTCAAAGAAGGATTAACTGGTACTGCACAGGTAATTATATCAAAAAAGAATTTCGACGCACCTCGACGTGGTCACAAGTGGACTGATAAAATGATGTGTGCAAAACTTTTGAAAAATGTATTATGTTTTGCATAAGATCTTCAAAATTTAATTGAATAATTAATTATGATCCTGCAATTCTTTTTGGTTTGTTACATATGGTATAATTTATATTATATGAAAATATATAACACCACAGACAATCCAATAGTTGTATCGGAACATCTGGATCTTTCGAGAACATTGTTAAGAGATCATCACTATTCTAGTATTATCTTTATCGCATTGACCATTGCTTCCCTTGGGGAATTTCACATTGAAACTTTCAATAACTTTTTTTTTATTTTACAATGCCGCCTGTTGCCGTCCATTGTTTCTGACACGTTTTGGGACAAACAACACAATTTCTTTTCAATGCACCCTTATAAAGTAGAACATTAGGGCAGTACATACTATTATTTATTCTGTGATTATGGCGGCAGTCTGGATGTACCGTTTTCAATTCTTCTTTTATATTAATTGTCCTAAAGTTTTTTTGGACTGGCAATTATTATTCTGCTTTTCCCATAACCATTATATTTTAAGTGTACTTAATACTTATCCACCTATTTAAGTAATATAATAATTTTTTTACAATATCATAGATAAACATAGGCGCTTTCGACTTTAAATTAAATGTTGTTTAGATCGAGGCAATGCTTGATTTGACCTTTTTTTATCCCAATTTTATTATAGAGACATACTGTACTGATCCTACACTGGCATTATTACTGATTGTTTTTAAGCTAAATATTTGTGTTTGTTTATAATTGTTAATCGTTTTATTTTTATGGATAGGAAACGGATTATTGTTAAATTGAATTACGCCATAAAATTTAATTTTAAATGAGTATTTGCACTGTGTCTGTACTGTCATATCTACTGTATTATTTATAAGAAATAACCACCCTAATATCATAATTTTGAAAGTAAAGTTTGTTTGTTGCCACTCAGCTCTGAAACTTCTAAACGAAATGTAATGAAAATAGTAACCTTAGGTTCTGTATAAGGAAAAGGATACTTTCTTTCCGTTTAACCGAGTTGATTCTTAGGGAGCATGATATTACATTTTCACAGAAGCTAATTAATAACTAATTATAACACTAATCAATTTTGTCATGAATTTATGGAATGGGAAACTCACGAAACTTAGCAATATTATTAAATTAATATTTAAATGTTACTAACTGTGACTTGTAAATCACGCGTGAAAGCTTTAGTAGCCACCTCCTGCAAGCTTACCAAAGCAACATCAATAAAACCGTATCAATACATTCTCAACATTGTTGCAAATCATTTGTTTTACTCCATTCGTTTCCTTATGCCTCGTTTGCGACGGAAACGGGTGTTGACATATCCAGAATAGTCCTTTGTTGGTCTTAGTGTTGCCATTTAATAACAGACTTTGTACCAGCTTAATAACCGCCTAACTGTTTATTTGTTCTGAAGTTATTGCATATCCGTGATATGCACGCGGATTTTGTTATACAAAGTAATTGTGTAAATATAAACAAGTACTTAGTTATTGTCCTAAAACCCATACATTGACTAGTATCAATAGCACCTAACGGTGTGTTCCGGCAGCTGTCCTTGAGAGCCAGTCATTCTAGGTTAAGCCTGTTAACACCTTCGACCACATCATCACTTACCATCAGGTGAGATTGTGGTCAAAGGCTTACCTATCATCAAAAAAAAAAAAAAAAAAAAATATCATTATAACAATGTTGAAGTTTAATTATCGATATAGTAAGTTTGATTGGTATTTTGATTATTATTTTGTGGTTAAGTTGAACGCTGATGTCTATGGCGAGAAATTCTACATTTTATATTTCTTTGGTTTTAATGGTTTGAATTTGATCACAAACGAGTAATAAGCGAAATTCACTAATTTAAGAACTAATTTTCCGCCTAGTACAACATTTGTTTTTTTGTCTTTCTTCTATATCATCAAAGAAACTTTTAGTATGGCATTTCACATTTATATGTTTGATTGTGACACGATATCTTGAGTCTTGGCAGGGTATGTATAATTAAAAAGAACTTCACAATTACGGCGGATCAAGATTGCAAGGTGCGATTCTTTCAGTATCAAAGCGAGCCGTTTCGTAATTAGACAATTATATTAATTGACTGTACAATTACATCGCTGCAATGCAGATGGTATTATTAAAAACTGTCTTAAAAATAACCTACGCGACCACAAACGAACCAGGTAAGAAATTTTCTTATGAATTTGGAGCATTTTCTTCTGTGTGATTAAAAGTGCCCACAGTGTCTGGGTCGGTTGTTATTTGAGACAGGGTATTAACAATGGTGTTAAAATTGCTCAAAAACGTGGTCCTTACTTGATGTAATACATGAAGTATTGTTTGTGAAGTGTGCTTCTTAACCATTGATTCTAGTGGTACTTAATATAATGTCAGTAAATTACTGAGTGATAAGAAAAGGCTTCATTATGAAAACGTTTACAAGGTGGTAGAGCACTTTACGCATGATCATGTAGTTATGACACTTTTAAGTTCAAGAATCTGTCGTCAAGCATCTTATTTTGTGTCTCAGTTGTTCTTGAGGACCATTTTACCATTCTAAAATAACCCCGATCAACGGCCTCGACTACCTTATCAGTTATCACCAAACAGGTAAGATGGTATTAGAGACTACACAAAACAAATCAATCTCTTTTTGCTATTATTGCGTTCCATTCCTTGTACAACATACCAAAATAAAATAATGTCAAAAGGTAAATGAAATACACCTACCTATTTTACTTACATTTATGTGTTTTTCCACAATGTCGCTTTTGTTGATTATAATAAAAAAAATATGTTTTATGTCATTTATAAAATATGGTTATATGTACCTACTTTATATTACTTTGTTCCGTGTAGACGTGCGTACTATTGATTATTATTTTATATATATTTATTCTACATATCCTGCTTTGTCTGCATGCGACAGTATTTTCAGTCACCCAGATATGCATACATCAAATATAGTCTCATTAAGTTCTATTAGCCCAAAAGCTCCACTACTTCAGCTAGATCGCTCTATTTACCCACTCATTATCGCTGGATGAACGCACGCGACGATGCCGATGAGACGTATTCGGCGTTGTCACGCTACTTACCTACGTCAAGCAAACAGTGTTGCCCCAATCCGGTTCTTAATTTTCCTCATCATCTGCTTTCTCCTTTGAAATGTCATGATCGTGTCGATGTGGTAGTTTTTGCTCATTGTTATTAAATTATGAGGGACTATTGCATATTAATAAACGTTTGAATATGTGATTAAAGAAATGTAAAGATAGTATTCGTTCTGTGGTATTGGTTCATAATTTTGTAACGCAAAGAAATTATCAAATATTATACATGGATTTTTGTTCAATAGGTATAAAATATTGAAATGCCATAAGTGATCGTTTGGCGAATATTGTTTAATTTTATGCGTAAATAAAAAATAATTATACCATAAACTTAAGAAAATCAATTAAATATCTAGGCATTGGTAGATATTATATATTGTTGTTGCTATTTCATAATACGAGTACATACATTTAGAGCGAGAAACAAGCAGCATTAGTGGCGTTCCACTCGATTATCGATCGTGATCGAACGATTGGCGTGCAATTTGTAGCAATCGCTCGATCGCTTTTCGAGGAATCAGCGTGGGGCGTCACGTCGCTCGCGCACCGCCATTGCTGTTTACTTGGTTACCACACGCAATGAGAAAATATAAGGAATGAACATACTATCTATAACAATAAGTAATTATTGGGTCGTTTACTTACATGGAACCCAACATATCTATCTGGTTTCATGTGGGCGTTTAGACAATTGTCTACCCTTTCAGGGTAACGCAGGCGTGATGATGTTTTTTTTTAAATAAGAGTGCTTATATTTTAATTTTAGATATTTTAAATAAAAATACTCACATGATATCATATTTTTTTTTTATTGCTAATTGGCTAATAGCCTTTGACCACTATCTCACCTGATGGTAAGTGATGATGTGGTCAAAGATGATTTTGATATATTATAGCTACATTGCATAACAATTTGTTGTATGTATATATATATATATATATAATGCAATTCATAAGTTAAAAATGTGTTTATTACTAATACGCTATAATTTGATTACAGTCTTGTTTGGCCTAAAGCTCTCTTTTAGTGCACAAAAACTTTAAAGAAAGTCCGGGAATTTTGGGTGTAATGGCCACACTTTCTGTAATTTATTGCTTATTTCCCTGTAATTGCACCTTTGCCGCCCTATGCTAAATGTTTCTACTAAACGTGCGAGTTCGACTCTAACAACATTGTATTGTTTTATGTTTTCATCTAGAAGCCCAATCGAAGCCAATTTGGCAGACATAACTGTTTTCTTGTTATCACAATTTCTAGTTACCTGAGTATCTACCTAAATATTTCATCATCGCGTTTCTTTCAAATTAACTTTCTTTGCTTGTGCAGTTACAAAAGGGTGGTTAAAGGTACTCCGAAGTATATAAACACCCAGACCTCATTTCTCCAGATGTTTTGTGTTTTTATGCTATAAGTGGCGAGCCTTTTGCCATTTATCGTGGTTTGGAGATCAAACCCAAGACGTCGAAATTCCAAACCGATGTTTAACTTCACTCGACTAAAAATTATCAACTAAAATACTACAAAGGACAAGGGTTTAGAAACTTTTACCGACCCCTTCGGGAAATACAGATTGACTGTACGTCTTTTTTTATAGTTATGCCCTTCAAATATTCTTGTTCACAAAAATTTTGTCATGACCGTGGACAAGTAAAAAGCAAAGGAGTTTTCTTGGCGCATACCACGAAATATCTGGTGGCATTTCAGCCAAATGTATAAACAATCAAATAATGAAATCTACATTAAAAACAAAATCAAATGTCGGTGTTGTGTTACAAAAATGTGGCGTATAAAACGTGTGGGAGCCAACACTGTGACCTCCACGGGTATTATTCAATTTCTCTGGAATTAGACGATTTCGACACAAAAGTGGCAGGGCCGTAGCTTCATCGCAAATGAGTGGGGCACTTGCCCCCTTGCTATAAAAATCTCCGTATGAAAATCTGATAATGTGTAGGCAGGTGTCTCTCTTCCATTTAACTTTAATATGTATATATTAAATATATACATATTAATTATATGTATATACAATACTCGTAATGTTCCAAAGCACCAGACTAAAGTAATTTATTAACTCGGTTGTCAAAGTTATGCCTTCTTCGATAAAAGTGATGCATTTAAGGCTATGAAATGGTCAGGTATCATATCAAGAGAGAGATGTTTGTAATGTAGGCAGCCATTGCTTGTAGATACTACATATTAAAATGCTATTTATCAGTTTTCGCTTACACATAATAATTAAATAACTTTAAGAGTATCACATATACTTATGATTGTTTTTATCCCGACGTTTCAAACACTTTGCAGTAATCGTGGTAATGTATATTGAAACCTGATACATTATTTGCTAACTAGTCTGCAAATCAATACAAACAATATTGTCCTATGGTCCATAAGACAAAACCTGAGTACGTCCATAACCAGTGTTTCTCTATAATATAATATGTTACCTACCAATTCGAGTTTTTCGTGCAGTTTATAAATTCACGCTCTGTTTAAATAATAAGGTCGATTTCATTTTAAAACAAAATTTGTTTGAGTGTTTGTCGAATAAATATTTCCCGGAGTTGAGACGTGGAAGAATGAGACACAGCTTTGCACTAATTTTAAATCATAATATACGAAGTAAAACATATTATTAAAACATGGTGAGATTTAAAAACAAATCCTGGACCATACTAAATTACTAGGTTTAAATAAACAAGAAAAAGATACGTACCTTGATATATACGGATGACATAATTTATAGAATATATTTTGACCCTTCTCATATATAATTTTTTTTTATCGCTACTAGCATCTTCCTTAAAATAATCTATATTTTTAATCTTTCTCGCATACTCTAGTCGAGACTAGTCATTTCGTTTTTCAATAAAAATCTAATTGCGAATTAAGAACGAAAATTTGAGAAGCTTTCGTTACAAAAATCTATTGTCACATCGTATTTCATCAGCATCACAGAAAGCCTGGATGGATTTAAAATTAGAAACCATACTGAAATTGTCACAAATCATATGTGTACCCACTGGCCTATTTCGATGTGAACAATCGTGCAATCTCTCCTGCGAGAGTTGCTAGCTATAAATAAAAACCACCGCGATTACACATCATTAATCATTTTCTGTATAGTGTCACAACATGTCTACGCATACTGTGATCTCGGTGAAGTTACATATTGCTGTTCTGGGTTGCTGCATTGAAATTATCAAAAGCTCTTGAAGTATTTACAGGTGAATGTGTGAATATATTAGTGAGATTATTTTGTATGTCATTTACACATTTATTTTCAGCTTCACTAATGTCCCACTTACTGAGTCGTATTAATGAAATAAATGTGATTGCAACTCCCCTTAAGCATATTTTAGTAATCTCTAGAGGCATAGTATATGTTCTATGCTTGTAGATATTAATACATTCTATAGCAGTCTATTCCACAACGTCTCTAAGACTCAGACATTTTAGACGCACTGAATTTTTCAGGTAATTTTTTAGGTTAAAAATTTGAATTTACTTTTCGACAATAATAATTAATGTCTTAATTACTGTTGGAATAAAAAAAACTTAGCTACAATTCAATAAATTGGCTGTTATCCAAATTCTTGCATCCGCGTCGCCTGTATCAAATATATGATTTATTATTTCTGACATTTGTAATGATAGTATTTTTTGCTTTCTCACGTTTTAACCCGATCAATTAAAACGGAATATATTATGTATCTACTACCGATATAGTAATTTAGAGCTGCGTTATTCAGCTGAGTAGTCAGTCCCGTTTGAGCACCATCGGAGCTATAACTTCGATCACAAGCCAAGTGTTATTATGGAACGTAATTAAATGGCTTTATATTTCTGACGCTCTTATTCAAATCACAGTGCTCATCAATGGATTTTATGTCCAGCATTGTTTCAACATGATTAACAACCGTGCTGTGATCAAAGGGAGCTACAACCATTACATTTGTTTCGCGGGAATGATATTAATCAAACACATTTACTGCGGTCGCATTCGCAAATTAACTGCCGTAGAATAAGTGTTAGTTCTAAGAGCCGTCAGCTATCAAATATTCAATTTAATATACGGAACGGCGATTTTATTGACTTCCCTGATTTTGGTGTCAGTTAGTGTCACTTCATGCATCATGTTCCTGGATCTTGTCCAATTCTTTATAGACATTTATTACTTCATTAAATGTGCCATGTTTTATCGCTTATGCAAATTCATATTAGCTGTAATAAAAGATGTATTAGAAGCGATCACGCATCTCATTGTCCGCGATTATCAACGGCGTCGTGTCGCGTCCGTTTCAATACCAAACATAAAATTAAATAACAAAGAACCTATCAAACTATAAGAACAAGAAGACATGAAATCTCCCGCGACGTCTGTCAAATTAGCATCACAAACGAAAATAGCGTCATTCTAATTATTTTGATGACTCAACCGAAATACAATTAATCTTGCCGGTTCTGTGAACTGTCCGAGTGACGGACGGACGAAAATATCGTCGCATTTCGCGATAAATAAACTTGTGAGTCGAATATCGGGTTTCGATTCCATCGGTGCTACGTATCAAAGAATCAGAGATGCGATGCTAGTGAGGGGAAGCGGAGCGCAATGCCGGCTGAATCTACTCTCGTGTTAGTGCTAGCTCTACCTAGATTTGCGTCTCTAGATACGCTTGTCTCAGACTAGACTAACATCTATAGACGTGCTTATTTCTGACCAAACTTCATAAAAGCTGTCAAAGTAATGAATGGCAATGTTTGATTAAGACATTAACCTTTATCCGAATCGTTTCGTCGATTTAGTTTTATAAGTAGCAGCAGTAAATGTTACGTTGATCTGAAATATAAGCCATTAGATAATTCGTATTATTAATTGTTAATAAATAAAGGTGCTCAACGCCAGCAACAACATTTGTTTTATTGTATATATCCCCAGTAGTATTTTTTGTAAAAGAAGACTTATACATATAGGAGTAAGATGCAATTTAATTAGTAGCATTGAAAACAACCTTAATATTGGGTTTTATTTCTAAACTTTTCAAAGTACGAATTCTCTAGAAAACCATTTCCACGTTGGCTTCTCTGAATTGTAAAAAGTATATGCGATTAAACACAAAGTGAGTGCAATAGGATGTTCGGGTTACCGGAAATCAGCTGTCGCATCACGATGCTCTGGTAGACGGCCAAAGCTTATGTTACAGCAGATCTGGTGAATGCTGGGTAACCATTTCTAACGCACAAAATACGGGTTAGTGGCATACGCACCCAATGTCAACTCCCCCCGTGTCAGTTGCCCACGATCTCAGTTCCCCCCGATAAATTTTGAGCGAATATTTTTTTGTGATTTGTACTGTCAGCAGCGAAAGTGTATTTAAAGTTATTTAAAAAAAATGAGGGCACACAAGTTTAGGTTGGTTGGAAGAGATTTTTGTCATAGATAAGCTTACTTTGTAAATTTTATAATAAGAACTTACTGTATATATTGTGCAAGTATAAGAATAAATAAAGAATTATAAAAAAATAGAGGAAAGACTGATTTTCTACGATCATTTATTAATTTGAAAGTTTCATTGTAAATCATCAACAATATTAACATTACAGCAGGCAAAATAAGCATTTATATATCACTTAAAATTGTACAAAGTATATAAAATAAACAATATTAAACACTCAATAAAAGCAAATCAACAATCATAAAACATTTAAAATAACTAAAAGAAAAAACTAAAAGTTAGATACTATAAGGGGTTAAGTATGAAATTGCCGTTTTGTACTGAAAAATTGAAATTGTTTTTTTTTTAATTGAACATTTTTATTTTATTAAAATACCACATACCATCACTATCTTTAAATTGCTGCCATCTAATAAGAATGTCATCAATGCCTTTGCGATAGAACTCTGGTGATCTAGATTCGACAAACTGTGTGAAAACATTTTGTACTGCCTCCTGGGAAGAAAACTTTTTATCACATAGAAAATTGACTGAATCATGAAAAAATACGGAGGGTGACGAATGGTTTCTAATCGCAATTCCTGTAGAGTTAAAACGGTTTCTCGTGCTGTATGAGGTCTCGCGTTATCATGAAGCAATAATGGTGAAGATCGATTCATGAGTCGGGGATGTTTCATTAATAGTTTTGCAATCATTGTTCGGAGTTCGGTACGGTAGACATCTGCCGTTATTGCTTGACCAGATCGGAGAAAGCTATAGTGAATAACACCATGCTGTGACCACAAAACAGTAACCATTGCCTTGGTAAGCTTTGCTTTAGGACACTGTTGCGGTTATATATTTTTATTTCTCTTACAATAAGGTTAATGCGATAATTCTGTTTTCATCTTTGATGTAATCAAACAATACAAGGGGCTTACATTTTGCGGGGATTAATATAAGAAGTGGTTCCATGAAATTTGGTATTGGAACTTTCAAATCTTTGCTATGCTTTCTACATAATGTGTTTTTCACCCTTCTGAACGCTGGAATGTCTAAAGTACAACAACAATATTTTAATTTTGAAATATTCCAAAATACGCCTTTCAAAAATTATTTGCACTAATTCAGTTTTTGCATAATTCTGTTTTCACTTTCATCTGTGTTTCTGGGTGCCGACTATTGTTATCAGTAACCCAAATTTTATAATTTGTAAGAAATGCGCTGGACTGAATGGTGATTTGTAGTTAAACCCATCAGAATTGAAAGATTACGAGAACAATAGAATTTCATTCAGAGTACCGGCAGTCCCGTTTCCCCAATATAATACCTAGCTAGTATGCATACATTTTAAATTTTGAATCTTGAATTTTAATAACACAATTGTATGTGTTATTAATACACAAGATATAAAAACCATTCGAAACAATTGACTTAATATAATTTTAGCAATTATGATATTGAAATAAATATATTATTATGAAGAGAAACTCTTTTTTGCTAACGGTATATTTAATATATGGTAATTATTTCTTTCAATCAAATTTATCGGGGGGAACTGAGATCGTGGGCAACTGACACGGGGGGAGTTGACATTGGGTGCGTATGCCACTAACCCCAAAATACAAGGAGGCTAAAATAACTAAAAATAGGAGGAGGGTTGTTATTGTTATTTTATGTGATGGACTATTGTATATATGCAAAAGTTTGTATGTATGTTTGAAAGACCCAATATATATATTCTAGACGTGAAATAATTTTCCTTTCCATATCTTTAATATCTTTTGCTTTCCTTATATGCTTCTCAATTGCTTTGATATATTCATGTAATATTCATAAATAGGGTAAAAATACTATAAAGGGCAACATTGAGGAACTGGCAACTCGTGTCCGATACCAAAATATTTTGTAGGTATTGGAATAAAACGTTTGCCAACGGCTTAAGATTTCACTTTGCAATACAAAAATATCTTTATCACAATATACCAATTGTATTTTGTTGTGTTATATTATAACTACTTATCTGCCGCCTGCGGGTGTCAGCCCCATGGAGTAGGAGGGATTTTATGGCAATCTAAATGCAAACTTCGCCACATGATGGTAGAACATTTTGCGAATCCTTGGCTGAAATCTTTTGCCGTGATTTAAGCCTCTGCTTGCCTCTTAATTTAAGTGACTGTATATTTTATGGTATAAAAGCATCCAGTCAAATCGTTGCCCGCGTAGAAATAGCTTATTTCGCGAACTACTTACAATTATGATCTAACCCTAGACTAATCCTAATCCAAGAATATTTAAGTACCAAGTTTCATCAAAATTCGGTCAGCTGTTTTAGAGCTTAATGGCAACAAACACAATCACACATACTTTCACATTTCTAATATATCCTACCTACTATGTTACACCCGCGGGTCTGTTCTGTTTTTGCAATGGAGTCGTATTTATCGCGCTTCTTCGAAATCTATTCAGTAAATCGGGCTAAAAAGTATATGAATAGATTCAGGCGTTACTTTGCGGAAATCCATATTTAATATTAACAAATACTTTTAAAAGTATCCTAAAAAACATTAAATAATATTTAAATAAAACACTTAAAAAAGCATAAAATTATATATCTAGTGACAATTCCGCCTAATTTTCCTGTTATCTACGTGACGTCATAAACATCACGCAGCCTAACCGGAAGAATACCCGACTAGTTTCCCTTCTAAACGAAGCATCTTCAGGAGGTCTTGACTTACCGAGCGCACGATCGAGACAGATCGAGCGCATGTCTTGACTTACCGAGCGCACGATCGAGACAGCTCGAGCGCATGCGTTTTTTAGGATACTTTTAAAAGTATTTGTTAATATTAAAAAGTATAATAACAAATACTTTTAAAAGTATCCTAAAAAACGTAGATAACAGGAAAATTAGGCGGAATTGTCACTAGATATATAATTTTATGCTTTTTTAAGTGTTTTATTTAAATATTATTTAATATTTTTTAGGATACTTTTAAAAGTATTTGTTATTATTAAATATGGATTTCCGCAAAGTAACGCCTGAATCTATCCATTATTAAAAAGTATATCATGTCCGAAAAAAATAAAGTTTCAAATTTCAGCTAGTTAGGAAACAAGTAGCAACAAACACATACTAGTATATTTGTGTACGGGTTATGCTGTTTTTAAGTCTTTTACAAGCTTTCTAATGATAATAAACTATATCTATTTATATACACATTTCACTCGAATAATTGATTATCGATATGGATTTGTGACATTGATTGCTATGCGATTTATTATAATTAGAAGTTATTATATCACGTTTTATATTACTTACAGAAACTTTCTACTAGTTTAATGTTAATGAGTAATTATTAATTTTATAATCCAGAGAGCTAAATGGCATTATTACTATACTTAGTAAATTCTATTATAAATGTAATATTATTAAACTTTAGAAGCTAAGAAATTGCTATAGCTGCAATTTCATTTCGTGACTAAATTTGGTACTTGTATCTGTATCCATATTATTAAAAGTAATAGTTTTATACTTTATAATTTACAACAACTAAAGGGTACAGATAATCTATATATCAATTTGAATACAACAATAAATTAAGAACTAATGACAATTAAACTTTATAAAATCGAATACCTAATTTGAATCCTTAGAAAGGTCTCAAGAGAAATAAGAGCATTTAAGGATTGAGCTGCTTCAGATAACTTTTGAACAGGAAATTCACCAGCGGCTTCAATAAGTAGACACAGGTGACATTTAAAAAAGTTTATTAATTTGGTCAAAAGACTCCAAGCAACGCAAATAAAATACAAGCACCACTTAGTAACATTTACGATGCTTATGAGTATAACAGCTTCTGCCGCTGATATTAAAATAAGGATAGACCCTCAACTGTGCGAGGGGGCCTACGTATAGACTATCGATGCCAGTGGTGCAAGGCGCCATACATCAGATTCTGCAACCTCCTAGAACTAAAGTCTATATATCAACATTACCAGCTTCTAGACCACTGGATATGACGATGATGGTAAAAGTCAGGTTAAAGAATCTGTGGCGGAAAAGTATGCCTGCACTTCTTTGACAGGAAAGATCTTGGGTTCCTAACTTATTCGCGTCACTATGTCATCTTGGATTAACTTTAACTTTCAAAGCTTCAAAAAATGACTGCATGATTCATCAACAATGTCTACGATATTAGATATTATATTTTATCCAGTTGTAAGCTTTTATTATTACTTCAGGATATGCTACGTTTACGAAAACTGAAGGCTTTAAATGTCAAATTAAACTGTATTTGAATTTTTTTGTACACAATATCATCAAATACATGAATAATGTTTTGTCGTGTCGAAATAGTTAACTGGAGTTCGTGTACAAATTAGCCACCTAAGTTGTCAGTGCTTGACATGCCTCATTCAGAAGGCATTGACAAACATAGCTCCAGTGACGCTCTCCAATTTTACGACATACCATCAAAGGTTGATAGAAATACAGTAATTCCAAACAAGAATACAGTCACCTCTTTGTGTTTGTATAATATGACTCGTCAGTCGTCTGTGCCGCGTCTAGGGCAGTCCATAAATCATCTCGAAAAATTAGAAACGCACCGCTACACAACGAAACATATAAAATTTCTGAAATAAAATCTTAAATCATAACCTTGGATCTAAATCCCATAAAAATATGATTTCGGTGGGCTTAATCCCGTCGTGGTTTTATGGGGTCATAAAAGTTGATTAATAACTTTCGGCGGGACTCCATAGAGGTCGAACATTGTTGCGGTGACCTATTTAAAATTAAAAGTGAGTGCGATATTTTGGCGGGTGGACCAGACGAAACAAAAGAAACTTTGGGATTTAAATTCGATGAGTCACGTTACCTAATCAAGGACTTTACATTTACAGGTTTTATCGCCTTTGAAATGGAAATAGCGAGGCATAGGTATATTATCTAATAAATTATATACCTAAATAGAGAATCGGATTATCATCATCAGGAAAAATCGACATTAATATGATAGAATATTTTATCTATCATTAAGGTGATATTTTCCTAAATTTGTGTTTCTTCGATTATTAATTTATTAAGTTGTAACAAAGGTGTCAATGAGAATTTTGTTGGTAAACAATGAGTTCCCACATAAGTTGGCTGATGCCGATCGATACTCATAGTTTCAGACTTTGATTTAAATGTGGTTCATCAATTTATCTAAGAATGTTTTGCGCTTCATGATGATAAAGTTATCTCTTTACGTTAATCGTGTTATAGTTTTATTTTACTAAGGAAGTACTTGTTGTAATAAAGTTTAATGTTTTTACTAAGAAGGTACTTATTGTAATAAAGTGCATACGCAAAGTAGTACGTATACATTTTTATTTCACATAATTCAATATCAATACGAACTTCATGTGTTTGATTGATTGTCTTTGTAATAATTAGACGGGAATACATAGTATCCCAATAAATATGTAATACTTAGGTACCAATTTGTCCAAATCGTTCACGAATCTCTAAAACTTCAAAAATCCAGTTACGTGGGTAGTTACTGTGACAATAACTCATTAAGTGTGTAGGTAGGTCGCCAGTCTAAGCATGTTTCTATTCTACATTTAATTTTTTTAATGGAATTTGTTCTTAAAATTGTCGGATGCGTTCGCTTCGCCCGCATTTCAAGATCCGTCACATGATTTGAGCAGTATCATATTTAGCCCGCGAAAATAAAGAGAAAGCGCAAGACATGACATGTTTTTTAAAGATACAAATATAAAACGTAAGGTTTCGTCATCCGATTGTTCCAATGGCTGGATTTGCTGGTTTAGCGTATAGAAGAAAGTACATATAACAGTTTTTGATCAGGAAGAGAGTGTAAAAGTACTTAGTTATTCTTTAGATTGACGTTTCATTCATCTTCTTCTTCGCCAGAGATTACTTTAGAAAAATTGTATACTCCTGTATATAGGAAAGAAGGTTGTATAATAAGTTGGTTCATGGCAATGCTGTGCCACAGAATCTGCAGTAGCATGCGGCACAGAGTAAGCTGTAGTATGTACAGCTACTAATTATGAACCAAAAACAGAGTTGTTTTGGAGTAAAAAAACGTACATTTGATAAATACAAATTGAAGTTTTGGTACAAGAGTACACAGACTATATTAACATGTTCACACCTTTGCTGTACACTCTCCGATATGTACGACCGATCGGAATGCAACTCGATAATTCTTGTTATGAATCGAATTTATTCGACTCACATATTTTATTGTTGTCCGACAAGTCGATCCCGCCGCAGGGTCCAATAAAATTATTCGAATAAATAAGGCCCGATCAGACTGTAATTAAAAACATAACTTTTAATAAGCGTTTATTAAAACTGGCAGCTTTCGCGCCTTTGCCGCGTTGTGTGACTCCAATTAATCGAATTAATAGTTTGAAAATGGAACCTTCTGTAGCCTTTGGTTTCAAATTCGAATGGAATGTTTTTATTTTTCTTCATGTTGTTCAAAATATTAAAACAATTGCAACAATTTACATTGCATCTTAAATTTTCCAGAATATCCAGAAGTTATTCACATTAAGGTGTACAGTAAAAGGTGAATGTAAAAATTCTACATTACTGTTAAAGCTTATGTTTAAATAAAAGAAGATCTGAAACAATATTTTTAGGCTTTTGTCATGATTTTAATGATATTTCAATTTATTTTAAAATTGAAGAGTTTTCTCTTGTAGCGCTTGGTACCTGTAGTACTTTTTAATATATCTGTAAAATTATAGACAGTCTTTTAATGAATTCCGAGTAAAATAACGGAAAGAATAACATTATTTTTTGCGGTATGTTATTATTAACAAATAAATACAGACTGTATACTTACAAAATTATAGCTGTAGCTACTACAGCGAAAGCATTTAGGCAACCTAATTACCATTGTAGGCCTACAAGCAGTCCAAATGCACCTGCACATGCCTACAAGTTGGCTGTGTGCCCAGCATTGCTCCGTTGGATTGGAATGCTTATTCTTTATATCGAGTCAAATAAGTGCCAGCATTTCAATTTCGTATCGCATTGACCAAGCGATCTGATAAGTTTTGGAAAATAAGATGAGCTCCCGGTCCCCACGAACCTAAAGTCTCTACACCAAAAGGCTGAAATATGTGACCAAAATCAAGATTTTCAAACTTGTGGAAATGAACATGAAGTTTATTTGACTACATGTACATTAAATGATACAAAACAAATCTCGTTGATAAAATACTGTAGGCATCGTAACAACGCATAAAGCTTCGTCCGCGTCCGAAACAAGAACATTTTGACAAGGCGAGAAGAGAACAATAAACCAGTTGATTTATTTTAATAAAGTTATTTATGGGCCCTCACAAATTGGTCCCGCGACTGGTGCTTATCGAGTAACCACACGCTTTGCATATAAATATTTAGATACGTTTGTGTGTAATGATGACAAAAAGGGGAGATTATTTCTAAAGTTAAAGTGAAATTTTTTGAAGAATTATGAATAATATACTCGCATTACTTTGACTGGTCCTTCTTTGTTTTGTTTGAATTTGAATATTTTCATGTTTTTTTTTATAAAGGGTGACCTCATCTGTACATGCAAAAAGGAGGTCTCTAAGCCCTAAGCTCCCACGATTCGGCAAATGCTCCTTGGTAACACGTAAGAAGTATAGTAGGTAAGTAACACATTGTTAAAAAACGTTAAAAAGAATGGCCCCGAGTTTCTTGCCCATTCTTCTCGCAGTGGCTCTATTTTTTGCTGAACGTGGCAGTACAATTTAGAATATTAAAATTTGTAATTGACCTTCATAAGAGCGTCATCGACGCCTGAATTGAATAAATGATTTTGACTTTGAATTGACAGTAATGATATAGCAATATTTTGTTTCAATTGCTAAAGGGCCGGCGCAATCAACATTTTAACGCATATCACAATAACTATACACTGAGACTTCAAAATCATTATCAATATCAACATCAAAACGTTGTAACCGAATTTCAGCTCCAAAAGAAAACAAAAAGTACCCGTCATTGAAGCGTAATCGCTTACAACTCTGATCTCGCTGATAACTCATCCTCGCTCGTAAATCGGGAAAAGGGCCATAACTTGCACTGTTAATTACGAATAAATAAATAAATAATTGAATGTGAAGCCGCGGGCCTAATCGATCGTGTCTGAGGTGTTAACAAGCCGGTCGCCCGCCAGCGACCGCTGCTAAGCTTGGTTTACAATAGGACATTCAAAATGTCATCTGCCTACCCTTATTCCACTCAGCTGGATACCACTACTGGGTTGGTACAATTTGTCTAAGTGTCTAAGAACACAAAGGGGGGCTTTGCAATACGATACTATATACCAAATTTAGGTTCTAGACATAAGAGTATAAAGCAACGACAACGCAGCCTTATGTTTCTGCTACCAGAAGGAAGACCACTTTCTTGAGCAATGCTTTGACATTCTGGATTTCACTGCAGCGAGATGTTCCACGGCGATGCAATGAAATGGGAATCAAAAGATGTGTACACTTCTGCTACGGTATTTCGTTGGCTTAGTGTGTGTATATACACACTAAGCCATCGAAATACCTCATAAAAAATCTTATCAGTTTGTTGAAAATCTTACTACCGGCATCTCTGAGTCAATTCTTGTTTATTACATTGGTTCTTTTATTTGATTATATCTACCAAGGAAATGGATTTGTAATTTTAAATCTGTTTTATTAGTTTATTGGTTAAAGCAACTGAATTGATACATTTTCTTGGAGTATTTAGACATAACAATGGCTTAAAAGAAATTTAAGCCAATTTAAAAACGTCTACTCGATTTCAGCATTTAAAATTTTCTTATTTTCTAAATTTTAAGATAAATTGTTCAATAGCAATTGTTGCTGCTAGAAAACAAATTAACAGCGAATGTTTATTTTATACATTTTCTAAGGATAACGTAATTTTGTTAGTCTAACGGCTTGCTATTTGAACAAAAGTTTTTCATCAAACAAGTCGACCCATTTCCGATAACTCGAGAACGTCACGTCAAGAATAAACATCATCAGACCGTCGACTAAAATCGAGAGGTCAAAAGTCACTCCTAAACCGTACAACAAAGACTACTCTATGAAACCGATACCATCCAAAGATAGCCTCGCGGAAGCCGTTGTTTTCCAGTTTTTTCTCCGAGCCGTATCCATTTCCTCCCCAGAAATATACCGAATAAAATAAAGGACATCACTCGTCACGTCAATGTCATCGAAATATAGTTATAAATACTACGAGATGCCACTGATTGCTGCTCGTTAGAAGGTAATTAGCCCACGGATCACTCACCGGCAACGCTGTCTATACAAAATGTGAAAAATAATTTATACAATGGAAACTGAATAATAGAACACTCTGTGATGTGATGTAGATAATATGAAAACAGTAACGAAGATCTTGCACACGAAGTACCTCCCCTTTTTGCATCGTTTTCCTCAAAACTGAGGGACTACAGGTTAGTTAGTTGTTATGTTATCAATATGCGTAGCAAATTTTGTAGCAACGTTATTATATTTTCATGTGGATACAGATTTTAAGGATTGTTATTTCGAAATTTGATCTGAGTGGTGTATCCACTGAGATCAAAGTTCCATCAATCCTAGAACAATCACTAAAATATTTTATTAGATAATTACGAGTATATCTTTGTCGACAGTGGTAGTGAATGGTCTAATAATAGGTTCTATTAAAATTATATACTTTTATTAATGTATATATTTTACACCACGAAAAAATTTTGTTTTGGAGATGTTTCTCAGTCAAGTCAGTTTAGAAGATTTAAACAAGATTAATTCTTGTTGTCACTGTTGGTGATTGGTTATTTATGCCATCAGCAGCCTTACCACCAAACTATAATGGTAGGTAACTGGGGTTATGGAATACATGTACCGACCTACTTATTCAGCAAATTACGCCTGTATGCGCGGCATCATAACCACCAGTTTCCATTGACCTTAGATACTGCTCCATCTAATACTATACAGTAATAGAGAAGAAAATGAAAAGATGTATGTGAGTCAGTCATGTCCGCAAATTTCGATAACGTCTGTCGGCTGTCAGTGTAGCCCTGTCTGTCGCTTGACGGAAAGATCGCAGCCTACGCAAGCGCTGAATTCAAACGGTTGACATTTGGAAATTTATGACCTCGAAACTGTTTAATATCTCTTTTTACTCTTTTGTTACGTAATTCGCATTCCGTTTTGCCTGTTTATTTTATATGAAGCATAATAATAGCACTTAATTTAAAACAAGAAGATAGTTAAGGCTATTGGGACACTTTACATTTCATCATTAGCCGAAACGTGTCTAAAGTGGCATGACTGGCAGTGGTGGTTATTGCCGACATCAATTTGGGTATGGCAGAATAAGTACCTAGTGTAAGGGATGTATTTGTGGTGTTACTTTGAAATATATACTGATAAGAAAGCTATGTGATGGAATAAGGATATGGTGACAATAGTCCCAGAAATATTCAAGTTAAACATGTAGAAAGAAAAAATTGACGAATGCTTTGATGAATATGTATATAGGCTTGTTAATCTTATGGCTTCCTTGTATTGTAAGCTTGTTATTCAGAAGTTAATTAGATTCACTGAATTTCCATGGAAAATATACATTTTTTTATAGAAAATTGTGTGGAAATGTTTTGAACAACGAAAACTTATTTTCCAATCAAATTTTGGTTAAGCCACTGCAAGATTTGTCTATTCTATATAATAACCCAGCTTCTTTCCATTAATCGAAATCCGTATATTTATAAAAAATACGTGTCACGCTTTTTTATAAATATACGTTTGTCCGCGATGGACTCTTAAACTATCTTAACCGATTTTAAATTTGATTTGCAAACCGTGTGTAATTTGATACAAATTGAAAGATAGGATAGCTTACATCTCAATTTATAGTCGCAATTACCCGTGCGAAGCCAGGGCGGCCGCTAGTTGTTCATAAAATACGAGTATAAAGAGTTTTAACTAATGGAAAGTAATCTGTGAAACTTTTTGATTACCTACAAAACAAAATACATTAAACACCAAAGACCGTTCAAACAAAACCGTAAAGTTTTTAAATCCTCTTAATTGAAAGCCAAATCCAGGTCGGAGCGAAGGTGAGGTTGATGGATGAGCAGCTAAATTACCATTACTCTTCCCCCCACCGCCCCCCTCTCCTTTGCCTACCTCCCCCACTAACGACCCGTTGGGCAAAAGTGATTATTTATACACAGCGATGACAGCACTTCCGACTTTATAGTTTGTGATTTAGATCTAGCTGAATTAAGATTTTAATATTTTTCTGTATTATGTTTTGGGTAATTAATTACAGTTGTTTGCAAATTTGTAGAGCACGAAATTTTCACATCGAGCAGCAATCGAACCCACATACTCCGGTTTAGCCTATACTGCTTGAAATAAAATTTAAAAACACTCGTAATTACAGCTGTTTTCAACTTATTTTTAAGAACTAAAATTGCCCGTAAAAATTAATCTATTACTACCTGAATCAATAATAGGTAGCCCGTTAAGTTTTTTACGTAATCGTAAGTTTTTTTTATGTAATTGCGACGGAACAAGCGCTAGTCCCACTTGCTGTTAAGTGGACTCATGCATGTCATCATAACACAAGAGACGAATTGCAGTGCGCCTGTCAGACTGCGACATATTGTTGTTAAGTCTCATGTGTAGTTTTACTGGCTCTCAAGTACTGATGCCGGAACACACTGCTAGGTGCTTGGCGACAGTTTTTCTGCTTGAGGGTGGTAGCTAGCCAGGCAAGCATTCGCAAAATGCTCTTCCGATCCCCACCACCAACTTGAAGCTCAAGCTGGTGGTGGGGATTGGACCATGGACCTGCGGCACCTGCAGTCCATAGCTATTACCGCTCGGCCATCATTGCTTCGAAATTGTGGAAAAAAAAAACGTTATTATGGCGTATATCCTATGTATCTATACAGATATGTATTTATAATTATTGTAAAAACCTATAAGTAATTTATTTTTGTACTATTGTATAAGAAATAACATTGAAATTTGTTTTTATTTTAAAATATTTTATGACATTTGAGTATGTACTTTTTTCATTATAAATTTTTGGACTACACCCGCCCCAATTGTTTTGCTCGTTTAACTCCATCCTAAGGTTGCCTGGTACAGATAACTTTTAGTGATAAGGCCGCCCATTGTAACACTATGTTATTATTATTTAATTTGTAAACTTTTATATTTCAAAGTGGTGTAACAATAAAGAGTTTTCTATCTATCTATCTATCTCCTGAGAAATCGTAATATTAACAAGTAAACAATTCATGTCAAGAAGTATCTACATATATTATGGGTATTAAAGTATATTATATACAAATTATATTCTTCAACATTTTAAGGTTTCAAATCCAAAAGGGCATAACGGAGCCCTTTTAATGACACTGTACCGTCTGTATGTCTGTTCGTCCAAATATCAAGGTCTTACATAATTATAATAAAGTTTATTTCCAAATAATACAAGAAACCTATATTAAAGATCAATAATACAATGTTTAGATTTTGTTTTTTAAGCTAAAAAAATAATAATACGAGTTTTGATATACACTAATCAGTCCACAGAACCTACACTAAAAATTTACTCGTATTGTAGGTTTCTGCTTGCTTTTCAAGTAATTTAGGTTGCCGGAGAAAAGTGGTCCTTTAGGTCGTAAAAGGAATGTCTATTTTAGAATTACATCGGTACTAGAAAACGGGACTATTACTAAACTTCAGCAGTCTGTCTGTCTATCCGTTCGAGGGCTGTTTTCTATTTTAGAAACTGTAATAGGTAGGCGGTTGTAATTATCACGAAATAAAATATATGTTAATATGGTCTGACATATGTCTGATAAAATAATAATAAATGTTATTAAAGCAACTTGTTTTTTTTACGTTTTTTGTTATCATCGAATATCTAAAGTATAAAAACTTATATAAATACAGGCGAAATGCGGGTCAGACTTTTGCTAAATTTTTCGAACTATTTAAATTAATTTACATTTTTTGGTATAATCTCTGTTGATAAGGAAGCCTTGGTAAAAATCACATGAGTCTAACTCGTACATGGCTACTTTTTTGTTTATATCAAGGAAATTTAACTCTACGCAATACCTATATGTACCTACAGTTTCGCTATAACATCCATTGAGGTGACCGGTATTTATTGTATTTGTCGATGTTCGTACAATATCCGGTGATTGGTCACTAATCTAAGTGGGTTCCGGATGTGACCGTTGTTATCTTGATGTTAACAAATACATGTGTGTTACGGGAACATGCTTTGGATTAGTAAAGTTTACTACATAATATATGCTAGAATTTAATTAGCAAAACTGACTTATTAAGATGAGTTCTATTTCTACTAGCATTTGTATTTTTTGACACAAACAATTTTTTTTACAACTAAACCTGTAACTGTACGATTGTTGCCAACTTATTCCACTTATCCCAAGCTAAGTGGAGTCATAACAATATTTATTTTTTCCCTATTTAATACAGTAATCTTAATAAACACATCACACCTTATGTTCTCACTTTCTTCTTCACTATTGTTGCAAAACTTATTCCACTTATCCCACACTAAGTGAAGTCACAAAAATATATTTTTCATGACTGCCCAATACAGGGTTATGTTTTCAGGGCTCATGTATGTATGTTTGTGAGTTTCTTAACTCCACCATAACTTCTAAACGGCTTTAAATCGATTTTAACGTATGAGATATCGTCAGATTTGTCTTGATAACGCAAGGGACAGGTACACAAAACAAATAAAAAAGATAGTGGCGGATTTAAGACGCCAAAATTTTTTTTGCGTTAATATTTTTTTTTCATTCGTTCTCACCATGTAGTATATCAAAATCAAGTTATGTGTTTTTCATCCCTGCTCATGACAAGCTCATACTACGCTAATCTATTATGACTACCATTACATTACACTACAGCTTTTTTTTATTGTGGATAAGCTAGCATTTGATGGAGATATTTGTTCTGATGGTTAACGTAGAACTAAAATGGATCTCTAGGACGGAGGCCGGACATCATTGTTAGGTGCTTGGCGACAGATTTTCTACTCGAGAGTTCAGACGAGCATTCGCAAAATGCCCTTCCACCATACTGTGAAGCTCAAGCCAGCACGAAAAAAGGTGATCGTTATATTATGTTTCATTACTGCTTTTAAAAAAGCACGGACAGTTTATTTAACAGTTCTCCTTGTGCAATTTGAAGCTGAAAAGAATAAAATGATATTGTTTGCATTCTGTTTATGTTAAGTTAAAAGTAACCCTTTCGGCGATACCATACAGGAACTTAAACAAACGTTCGGTACATTATCTCATTTCCGCAAGCAATGCAATAATGTGTACGTTTCTCACGGACTTATACGGCTTGTCCATTGTAAACTGTGAAATAAAACCTTTTCCTCCGCCATGTGTTATCTTGCAAATAAAGATTTTGAACAATCTTGGAATGGAGTGAAACGTCATCACATCGGAACCAGAGAGAAAACTTTGTATTGACGTAACTTGAGCCAGATGTGCTTCTAAAAAGCCTCAAAAATATACCTACTGTAATTATTGTTTTCATGACTTGTTGAACCTATAAATTCAATGAGTAGTAATACAAATATACTTTAGTATACTTAATAATGCTTACATTTTATTTGTACAGGGTTTTTCTTTGCGGATAAAATATATATAAAAATATTTAGAGACAACAATAAAAACATATTTTAGAAAATTATTTACATATTTATCTAGTGACTATTGCGCCTGATTTTTCTACGTCGAAAACTCTTTCAGGTGGACCACGTGGCGTTTAAGACGTCACGTCGCCGCCTAATTTTCGTGCTAAGCCGACGGGCTTAGCACGAAAATTAGGCGGAATTTGTCACTAGACATATTATTAAAAAAAATATTTCACATATAACAATTTAATTTTTATTTTTTTATTTTTGCTATGACGCATTGACGCATGCTCCGCGAATAACATCCCCATACAATGGCTTAGTAGAATGAAAGGTCAAATTAGAGTCATACGTCGAATGTCATGTTGGCTTAGCGGTAAGAGCATATCCGAGCTATAGGGGTTTACGGTGCGGGTTTGAATCCTGCATATGACTATAATTTTCCTGTCCTTTCGTCTTTTTTTAAATAATAATATTTTGTTATTGGTAATGCTTCTAACACAAAACAAGCATTCTTTAGAACTAGTATTACCTGGTACTGCACCTTCTCGTGCTATAAATAACTCCAAGAAGCTGAAAAACGTTATTTTTATTTTATTTTAATAATGTTAATTAGTTAAATAAGAATAATTTTATAAAATCTTAACGGTAGCTACAACTTCAAAAGGTAAACCCTGAAGTCCGAGGGCCTTCTGTTTTACTGGGCACAGGACTGGTCAGTCCTATATTTCTCAATTCAAAATGTATATTGTATACTGAAATCAGAAGACAGAGATAAAAATAGAGGGAGGAGTTAGCCGCCTTACGATCCCCGCCCGCCTTCGGGTTGGGCGGATCTCTTTTATATCAAGCACCGTTAAGTTCGCCATGTTACATTATGATATATCACGATACCTACCACTAATTTCTACAAAAAAATATTAATAAAAATCATTTAGACAGTCTTCTATGACTTATAGGTTGAGTAAATGCTTTTCTTGTAGTAGCTGTTGTATTGTATATAGTTCGTAGTATTTTGTTTAATAAAGATTATATTTTACTATAAACAGCAAGGAAAGAAATTTAAAGTCAGTTAAAACTTTGTTGAGTATCATAGCATACTATCCTACGTTTATGATCCTAATTTGCGAGTCACATATTATTCACCAGAGTCGCGAATTGTCTTCCTGTAGGTAAATGTGTCAAAAATTTCCTGTCATGTAAGCAATACAAAAACTGCTAATATGGTCGTACAAAAATATATGTAACAATCCTTATATCTTTTAATTTTGTGTCATATGAACGACTCACCACCATAATTTTATGTCTGGAGCTCATAACACAGTACAAGAATATACTTAGTGTATTGGTAGACATTTAAGTATGTGTTACAATACCAGAGTTCCATTATACAAGTTGGTAAAACAGGGCGCAGCGCGGCGGGTGGCCGGAAGCAGATCGATATAACCTACACGATTGCTAAGGATTATTCGACAACAGCTGTATTTCTATCGGATATTGATATGAGACACAAAGCACCGCATACGAGATTGATTTTATAAACGTATTGAACTGTAATTCAATATTTATAATGTCAAAGTTCAATGCTTTTTGTCATGGTTATTTCGAAAATGTCTATCAGAATAATATCATGACGTCAATGTCTCTTTCGAGAAGGCTTTTCTCAGAAACCTAGAGACTTTTGGAGGCAATTTCATATTCTACAAGCAAGCATAGTGGGTTGGTGGATTCACATTTCTGAAATTATATGGTGTGACAAGTTATTCCTCGCAGTTTTCTCAAACTAACTTCAGTTTTCAGTCTTTTCAAAACAAATACGGGACTACATACGTAGATAAATTCAGAAAGACCACGCTAAAATATGGAACACATCCGCGTGATGGTCATTTCCAAGCAGTGTTTGGGATGCCCTCCAAGAATAAGACCTACAAGCACAGCTACAAGAACTCATTGACGACTCATAATATGATCTTAAAATAATTGCATGACAGTTACGTACATTGTGTGTAGCATATGCTTACATTGTTTGGATGTTGTATGAAAATTATAAATTTAATTTTGTGTTTTCCTTATTGCAGTTTTTCCATATTTAACTTCACAACACTCTAAATATACGTAATGATAATGTAATAAGTTAGCATTTCGTTATTACTGGGTGTCAAACAAATATATACCCAGACTGCCTTCTCTAATACCTCTGAGTGGTCACGGACATTGCATATTGATATGATTGTTCTCTTAGTCAATATTAGTAGTAAGAATATTTGATAATACTAGTTTAATTTATCTTAAATTGTTCAAAGAGGACATAACCTAAAGTTCATGACGACATATAAAATCATAGTTTCAGACATATATCAAACTACAAAGTAAATTACACGAATCATCAATTGAAACTGAATTGAACTGAATATTGAACTTCGCTTTTCACCCTCTTTGGGGCTGAAAATGTACTGATGCAGGTATATAAGAACATGTTAAAAAAAACAAAATACCTTTTAACCAAGAAAATAACATCTTACTATAATCATAATAGTTAACATACATTAAAAATAATACCTAATGCTTTTGAGAAATTACTTTTTTGTAAGTCTATTAAAAAAATCAAGCGAATGATAGATTTCAACAAACAATTTCAACAAACGAAATCTCAAACAAAACGACAACAAGTAACAATAAAACCTCACACCAAGAATCTTATATTAAAATTGTTATTTAGATTTATATTATTTATGAATGAATCAATAATAATCGTAATTTTTATCAACGTCATTGTCACCATCCCTGGCCGTTTATGCTAATGTAGTATTGTGGCAGACACCTCATTTGTTCTATCTTGCTGGGCTCAGCATTGTCATCTCTGCCCTTTGACTCCATTGTGTGTTTTTTGTCGCTAGTGAGACGGATTATTTTATTTCCGTTATGTGTTCGCTTTGTTACCTTCTCATTATTGAATTTTATATTTTAATTTTTTTCCCCTATTCGTTCTATGGTGTGAATTTATTAAGTGTTGAAAATATACTTTGGTGAATAACATTGTGTATACATTAAAACTATTTTGCTAGTGTACAGCCTCACAAGTTTTGCAATGTCATCAGTACTAATATTATAAATGCGAAAATAACTCTGTTAGTCTGTCTGTCTGTAACGCTTTCACGTCAAACTACGAATTGAATAAAATTTGATATGGAAATAGTTTGAAACCCGGGAAAAAACATAGGATAGTTTTTATCCAACTGCGCAAAAAGAGGTTATTTTTTTTGCGCGATAACTGAAATAGGCGCGGGCGGAGCCGCGCCCGTAAATTTAATAGTTTGATTATATAATGGTTGTTCATTCTTTTTTAGAAAATTACATGATAGTTACTATAGCTACAGCAATGAAAGCAGTTAGGCAATTTTTTAAACTTGAAGGGCATTGCGATTTGCTTAATTTGTACCAATAACATTAAACATTTATTACCAAACAATGTCAATAGAATCGTTCTTGTCACATCCATCCATTTTATTTATATCGTTAAGAAATCAAATACAACGAATTCATAAAGTAGCTTCTATATTTTCAAATACCATTAGTGACAATATACCAACATCATAAGCTTGAGGTGACGCTTCCATAGCTGCTTCGTCATTGCCGGGACGCCGTTCCCTATTATCATTCAAATTATCATTCAAATAACCTCCGGGAGGAGCCGAAGCGCAGTGGCACTCACAGTCTCGACACCTCTCCCAGACACGACCAAATCTTTGACGTGCATCTTATTACATGTTTTGTCCTATGACCTTAACATTTGGTGAGAAAATTTACGGGTATAATTTTTAAAAATTATTTATTAATATCATCTTATATTTGATTTTACTATAATCAAAATCATTGAACATAACTAGTCAGCTCTTAATATCATAACATCGGTATGAGTACCCATTATAAAATAAAATGTCACGAAATTTAATGTTGTATTTGTTTATATAGATGCGTGAATTAACTAATAATTACAATTGCTTCTAAGTAGGAAGACATCAAACAGATAGTGTGAAACAATTGCAAAATATTTCATATGCAAGACTGTACGAGCAAAATGTGCTAACAATTACACATAATAACTTCAATGCACGACACATTTAACAGTAGGTAACAATTTTGTACGTCTTACATAGTAGGACAACGATTACAAACATTGTAGACCGAACAAAAGAAATGATAAAGAAAATTAAAGGTTTCCATACCAATGATATTTTACGATACCCGTAAGCGACAAAACGGTGGTCGTAAAAGTAATATAGGTTGTAGAGATTGCGACTTCAAAATAGAAAATACAAACATTCGTTTTTAAATGTGTATAATAAGAGACTTTACGATATGATAATATATAGGGAAACGAGTCTATTATTGTGTAACTTATTTATATTATCGTTAGAGATAAAAATCGCTGATATTTATTATAAGACACACTGCATGGAATACAACTTTGTAAGCATAACATACCTCTTGGCGGTCAATTTTCTGCGCACTCATAAAAAGCACAAACATGACTACGTTAATAATAAATTACATACATTCCATCCAGACCATATTGCCATTTGAAAACAACGAATGCATACAATTACTTCGCAGATATGTAATGCTTCGGACGGGACTAAATTACTCGTATATGCCGAGAGGAAGAAACAATGCTTATTATCGATATTTTGAGAAAGTTATTGGCAAATAAACGTGGCAAGCCGCCAAAGTCAGTCATTTGGATTCCTTCGCTGTGATATCCAGTATCTTATTACTTCTTCCTTCATCTCCTATCACGTAAGTTGTAAAGTTTACTACTTGTTATAGTCTTGCCTAGACATTGTGTTGGCCTCTTTCAGGTCAATGTTTCAGTAATTTAGTATACATTTTCTCCAAGTATTCCTATTCTAAGCATAGTATCGATTCTTGTACTACATAAGGCTAGGTTACAATCGATAGTGTAGGTTTACGGTCGCAGATAGTTGCCACCTTCGTTTTGAGGATCCCATTGTTGCATTCATAGCGATGATCTGGCGTAGTTGCGTCCTCTTTCAGCCGCATCCGACATTTCCATTGTTGCAATTTTATTGCCGGTGTTACCGTCCCAGCGGTGATCGTAAACTACGCAACGGCTTTCGATACTATCCACCGCGATCCGCCGACGAGCTGATGGGATCTGAGACCGCAGAACGCGCATTATCGTGGCCCGAAGCCACCACAGCCGCGATTTTCATTCGTTTCTAATAAATTGATACGAGGCGCGGTGCGACCGGAACGCAGCCGCGCTATTGGTCGAGGCGTTCCCCAGGGTTCGATACTCGGACTCCAGTTGTAAATCAACTTTACAACCTTTAATTACAGATATTTGCCGTCTCATGTGAGTGCACGGGATATCTGAGGGCCGTGCTCGCGAAAATATAGCATAATAATGGGTATTGACCCGTAATGGCTCGCCTGTAGGTACTATCGGCCGCCTTTGTCTTGATTGTTGGAGCGAGAGAATATTCCTTTCTGAATGATTGCCAATTACATCGAATGGCCCCTGAATTCCACGGAGCCATACAATGCTTTAAGATCTCTCTCATTTTTGATTTGCATTCGAATAAATGATTTATGTGTTATTAAAGTTAATGCCTTCAAAATGATATGATATTCTTGAGGTGCGATTTTATTTGCTTCATATAAGTATTTTCCATATTAACATGGATTAATCAATTTCTGTAACGGTTGTTTTTACGATCTTCAAAATTAGAAATATACTTATAGGATAATGCGTACAAATACGAGCATGTTATAGGACGATGCGCGCGCCTGCAGTTTGCCACAATGTTGCACCGGATAGGGCGGCCATCGTTTTAATGTCTCTCAGACGGAATTACGCTGGATTGTTCTCAACTTTACTGCTCCCCTCGTGATTGATCGTTGTATCCTCAGCCTTATGTCATTCTCGCACCGTATCTCCTGGAATATGTTCGCTTGCAATAATCGCATTGAGTTATGGTAACCCCTCAAAATTACTGCTCCATGGTTGCATGCACTGACTTAAACGAACAGTTTTGTTTAATTTATAATTGAATAAATTGATGAATTGGAGCCAATTACTTCGGCGTGAGTGTACATGCCCTCGAAGTGTGGAAATTAACGCTCGAATGATCGTATTTCTAAATTAAAACCCCGTTTCGAGTTGCTATAAATTGTTCCGTCCATAAAATTATAACGACTGTCTAAACAGGGGCTAGCTGTCGTTTATAACCCTAATGCATGAATACGAAAACGAAATCCATAGTGCAATTATAACCTTTAATCCGTTTTGCACACCTTTTATCACTTAGGAACTCCTTTATGATTTGAAGAAAATACCATCAATATTTAGTCGTTATTTTTACACAATCATTTGCACCTTACGTTAAGGAAATGTAAAATGATTTTTCTATTTCAGTATGGACTGTCCAAATCGAATATTTACGTTTTTTTTACTAGTCAGCACCTGAGTACAAAATCATATTTTACGTGTGTCGGACATTTTATGTTTGATGTTGGTTTGTTTGTCACATCAACATTATTTATATCGTCAATCGTAAACATTTTATTGCCTCATAGGTGGATTTTCCTTGCATTGCACGTTTCCAACACATGGTCATATAAACTATTTATACTCTTGTATACTTATCTCTTATGGCTATATCTTCTACGGATTGTGAAAATTATGAATCATATATACGTAAACTTCTTGTGTTTGTTTCACGTATTATGTTTAATTAAAAAATATAATTAGATAAATTTAAAAATTAGGAAGGGGAAATGTATCCATATGTTTTATGGATACATTTTGCTGTAATAACTGAGTTTTTCCAAGCTAAAACAAAGGAACAACATTAATTAAATCGAAACATTATTGCGGACTTCAATAAAACAGAATCTAGTTTATGCATCTCCGTTATCTGTAATTAAACGAACGTGAAGGCACCCAGCTGGAGAGCTACCAACATTCAAACCGAGTAATTGAGATTGATCGAGTCGTGAATCAAGAGGGGCGGGCAATCAAAATCGTATCAGACCAATAGGAGCCTCTCGTAGCTCTATCGCCGTCTCTCATTGGCCAGCTGCGGGGTTGAGGGGCATAAAGGGCCTTGATACAACTCTCGATAAGCGGTAGGCGTCGAATGTGGATTCAATCGATTATATTATCGCTCGTGTCGTCGCATTCCTATGCGACCGGATAGGCGGTTGCTTTTCCTATCGCAACTCGCTACACCTTGACTTCCCATTACAATTCAATAACAATGCGTCATCTACCCATCAAAGTAATAGGCACTTTATAAATTTTAATGGCATATTAGGACGATTATAAAAACTAAATGTAAAAGTTTTATTAGGGTAAGTATAAGAAGTTGTCAAATTAAACCTACTTAATCTGATCGTAAAATCAGAGCCTAAATCAAAGTTGCAGACTGCAACACTTAAAAGAGATTAGCCAGCTAATCGCGCGTTATTTACAATCCTTTATCAGCACTCGGGGGCGGCCTACTAAACGATTTACGACACTCGAGATTCGTTCGCACAAAAGAATTAGTCTTTCCAAGTGACATGGAGTGTCGATAAATATCAAGTGAGGCGCGAAATCACAACACTGTAACTATTTCGATACTGAAAATTTTATAACATACAAAGTGCCGTAAAGCACGTCGTGCATAAAGAGAAATTCATAATACTGATTTAGCATCAGGTTTCGTAGGAAAAGCAATAATTTGTCACAATTGGGCACGATTAGATTGGCTCCGCTGGCGATTTGACATACGTCGTAAATAACGTTTTGAACGGACGTATTGAGTGAGCCGTCGCGTCGTATCGGACGCGATGCGACGCGATTCTTGTTCGTGGTGAGTTTAGCGCGTGGTAGGGTCATGCAAATAGCGCGGGCGGCGAGCGCGGCGCACGCGCGTCGAATCGCGCGTTTTCCGCCGCCAGCGCACCGACGCATTTTGTGGAAATAGTTATTGGGGTGATTGCTTTCATAAACAATAGCTTTTGTCCACGGTTTCTTGTAACCGACTTGTTATTTAAACGGATAACGGTACCTACTTGAAGCGTGTCTGATAACAAGTTTCGCGTGTGCTGTTCGGTTTAGTCGGTCGATGGGGGAAAGCGTGCTTTATCTCTGTAGGTTATGATTGGAACTAATTTGTGTATCTTTGATGAAAATGACGTACCTACGTACATTGTAGGATATACATATGCGTATAATTTTCCTACCCAGGAACCAACTTTCAATATAGATGTATCTATATAAGTGACACAATGTTTAGATAAATACTAGACAAAAGCCAGAAACAAATCCGAACTTACCTTATTCCAATAAACAGAAATGAAAATGAAAAATTTTCAAATTCATTTTTCAAACACCCACCGGATGTTAAAAGCGGTAACCTCTACAAATAACAGATCCATTTTAACATAAGCAACGAACTGCACTGCGCCCATCACTCTGAGGCATTCAGTTGTTAAGTCTCTTGTGCCTGTACTTAATATCATTTATGAAAGTCAAGGTCTGCCGCTGAAACACACTGTTAGTTGCGACAAATTTTCTACTTGGAATGAACTGCGGACCTGTGGCACTTCAGCCCATAGCTATTACCTACCGCGTGGCTTTCTTATTGCTCCAAGCTTTTTTTAAGACTTGACATGATGATTGCAATCACACATGCATAAATTACCCAATCTAACACGTGTGTTGCTTGATTGAAGACCTAAATATTTGCAATTAGTTTGTATTAATTTATTTCCCAATACCCACCGGGTATAATTATATCATTATAAACATAAATCAATTATGTGACGCATTTGCGAAGACTTCAACCGTACAGCGTGCTTGCAAGAGGTCCCTTTTTACTATATTGTTTATTATATTATTAAAAGACAAGTAGTTCAAATTCGTACTAAGCTATGTACCTAACTACACTACATCTAAAAAGGGGAATAAACGCATTTACAGTACTTACTAACTAATGGTATTGCAGATGTCTTTAGGCGACTTGACGGTAGCCGTTTCACATCAGGAACGCCGTAACTATAAGTTTGTCTCTCATCTCATCACGTAAAAAACCTAATGTAATGAGTTTATAGTATAACTTAAATACTTAAATCAAGGCCGAGAATTCCTTCGTGATTCATTAGTTTTCAATACACTATAGATATTGAATCAGTCATATAAATTTTAAAATGTATGTAACAAATTTTATCTTCTGTTCATTGTTTTATTGTCTTTTTGTTTCCTCACCACTTCAGGTACTTTCCTACCTGGTATTGTTCGTGATTTACCTGGGAGGTGAATTGCGGACGATTCTGTCGAGATATTATTGTCTACTTTATTTAATTTAAGTAAAAACAACACGCTGATTATTATGTAGGCAAGTAAGTACACAATTTAAATAACAATGTTCATATCAGAAGGTAGTTTAATAAACACCGATTGATTAATCTATTAATCACATTTAGATACAAATTATTTGAGCACAAAATTATTGTATAGCGGGAATCGAACACGCGTCCCCCGGATTTGCAACGAGTGCTCTGACTTTTAGGCTATCGGAACATGTCCGACTGAGCTAAATCTTGTACTCTTATTTTTTTTATTTTAACCGTCATAGGGAATGGTGTGGCCGTCCACCAGACTACTAGACGAAAGAATCGAAAGAAACGCCCCGTCAAACCTCTTGATCGTTGACCTGTAATTGAATTGTTTTGCCTATATATATATTTATATGTATATATGTATATGTTTATATGTATATATATTTATATAAATGAGTTTTTGAGTGACTTTTGATTGTATCCAGTGGAAAACTGCCTACACTGAGAAAAATATTCAAGAAAGAAGTATTTTTTTAATTGGTTGTCTGATTGCCGGTTGTAATATAAGATAATATATTAATAAGTCATAATTTGGCAACAAAGTTGTCTTCTAGTGATAACAGCAATTTTAGTAAACTAAACCAAACCAATATTTTTGGCTTCAATAAAGTATCTACCTAATATGTTTCCTTTCGCCCAAAAAAATTGAAAATTAAACTGTTTTTTTTTACCAATAGGTCAGAAATCCCCACTAAACATTCAAAGCGACATCATCAGTGGGAAAGTCCAAAAATGTTTCCCCGGGAGGATTCTAGATAAATGAAGCTTAACACCCATTTATCTTCACGTGCAAATAATACTTACCTACTTCATCTGCCCCAATTTCAACATCAAGTTTCGCTTTAGACATAAACGTAGCAATTAATTCTGAACGGGTGACGTCACCCCTACAGCCTTCACCCCCATCGTTTACCCCTTCCACTCAGATAAAGGGGTCGGTATTACCACCCTTTCCGCTTTACGGGATAGGGTCTATATTAATTTACGTTTCTTTGGACAGTTAAAATACTTTCATGGTTTTTTGCCTTAAGTAGAGTTAATGCTCTTCGAGATGTGTGGAGTTTTTTGCGAGACATGTGTTGTGGAGTTGAGCAAGTACCTACGTACTCGTAATTGGCTCATGGTAGGTACTTGCCACTGCCAGTAGTATTTTACTGATGTGATATATTCTGAGGCAGTCAACAACCAACGATGACAGATTATATTTTAAATATATAAAAAAAATGTGTAGGCTTTATTAACTGGTTTGTAACTTTTTGATTTTAGTATTACTATACTTTAAAATATTATATTTGCGGGCAAATTTTGTACTTTTACTTGAGAATTATTGAATAATTGCATAACCGTGTGTGATCTTATACTTGGGGAACATTACTTCACAGAAAATATTTTCTTCCTGTGAAATATCCTGTGACATTTATTGTTTTTCTGAATAAGAACACAAAATATCAGTTATAACAAAAGTCTACGTTTCGCTGGATTGAGGAATTTCATTTTCCAGAAAATGTACCAAAAAACGAACGGTACTTAATTAATAGAAAAAGCCTTATATTCCGTTTGATTTATTTCTCTGTCCCAATTTACCAAAACGGGCAGTACCCCTAACAGCCTATATCGCAGAATGATTAACTGTAGACAGGAAGACGGATTGACAAATAGTCGTTTAGGTATTCGCTAATACCGGTACTCATCTATAAAGGGTTACGGGTTGGCAGTGTTCGTGATTTGACTGTAAAAAAAATAATTCAGTATAAAATAGGTTAATTAAACTGGCCAACTGCGAGTTGGATGAGAGTTCCGTACCAACATAGAATGTAGGTTTTTATATTTTCATGTTTGAAATAACGCATGCTCTGCGGATTACTGCTCCATCCCAATACGATGGATAAAAAACGATAGGAAAAAAATTAGTTATGACTCATTGGCATGTTAGCTCAATTGGTCAGAGTATACCCCGGCTAAAGGGGTGGATGGACGCGGTTTCGAATCCCGCACATGACTTAAATTTATCCTTTCGTAATTTTTTTATAGAATGTAGGTATCAAAAACCATTTTTGTCTATACAGTTCAAGAATCTTATACGGATTTCAAATCTCTCTTGGCAGATATTTTACATTATAAGTACGCAAGAGATATTATCCTACAATCATTCCAAGTTTGACTTTATGTATTACAGTTTTTACGATTGAGCAAAACCAATACCAATAAAAAAACGTATTTCTTGTATGGATATACTCATTAGGTATATTTGACTTTTTGTTATTACGAGTACTATTTAGTCTTACCGCTACACAAACACAAATTCTATGAAAATTTCTAACTGCTACATATTACGGTAAAGAATGCTAAATATTAAGTACACCAAAAAACAGACCAAATATATATAGAAGCTCTGATGGCCGAGGGGTAATAGCTATGGACTGCCGTGTCGCAGGTCCAAGGTTCGATCCCCACCCCATCCCCTGGCTGAAGCTTCACCGCATGGTGGAAGGGCATTTTGCGAATGCTCGCCTGGCTAGCTACCATCCTCAAGTAGAAAATCTGACCCAAAGTACCTAAACAGTGTGTTCCGGCAGCAGTCCTCGAGAGCCAGTAAAATTACGGGCACATGAGACTCAACTATTATAATATACTTCACTTGACGACAAAAACTTGTCACTGAAATGCGTCTGTTGTAGGCAGAGGTAAGTCCACTTAACATAAGGTGGCCCTCGCGCTTGTTTCGTCATAATTAAATAAAAAAAAAACTAAGACAGACTGACAGTGATGGCTTTGTAATAGGATCTTTTAGTAAGGAACCCTAAAAACTAGAGTACAGCTTGTAAAAGTAGCACCTGCTTTGAAATTCCATTTTGCATGTCAGATCGTTTGTTCCGCTTGGTAGAGTCAAATCCGCCCGAATTTGATACCTTGGCTGCTCTAGGTCTATTACCGCGACTCTACTCGCTATAAAGCACGAAAATACCAGATAACGCCGCCCCCTGCCTCGCTTTAAAACATAAAAATAGCAGAAAGCACAGTACCTACTAATATTATCTGTAGTATTTTGTAGAGCAAAATGAAAATTATACTCTTGAAGTTACCTCGCTCCACCCGTTTTTGATTAGTTTTGTATCCTTGATGCCCTGTAAAATACCTACCTTGAAAATCACAAAACATTATTAGCGATAAAGTATTAGAATTACTACTTTCACGGTACCTACTAGGTATTTGGTAAATACTTGGCATCTTCTAAGATTTTCACGTAATTTATGTATAAATTGTTTATTGCCGAAAATTGACCGAAATCACTACATCACATAAGATCTATGTTCCGGAACTGCTACATAAAGCAGTCGATTACAATTCATTCTCATTTCCTTTTCCATTTCCCCAATAAAAGCTCGTCGTATTATTGCCGAATGCGTACACTCGTGCACACATTCGGCACGTCATCGTTGGTTTAACACGCGGATTGCTGTAAATCAGCCGTGGCCGACAATCGACTGGAGCGAACACCGAACTACTCTCTTCCGGAATGGCCACACGTACTGTGTGACAAAGAACAGTGGCATGACTTAGTTTAGATAGGCCAAATGTGAACGACAGTCATCGCGTCGTCGTGGCAAATCAATAACCTAGAATCTACCGGATATTCATTCGGAGAAATCAAGAAGGATTTGGTTGCGTACGAACTTACCTTATTCAGTTCCCCCAGTAAAATTACTAAAACACTTTCTAAAAAAACAAAAAAGTTTCTGCATGCGTTCGCAGCTATTTGACATAAAATTTATATAAAATAAAATAAACTATGATGGATGTGCACACCAAACACATTCAAAGCTAGATTCGGAACACAAAACCATTATTTTTTGGCACGCATATACTTACATGTATCTAACCAGAGCGTTGCGTGAATTTTAATTACACTCCAGTTTCAATAACGCTGTTCCTTAATTTTCTGCGATACCGTGGTTAAAACTAAGCATGCTACAAAACACGTGTATTATTCCTTGGTCTCTAGTGGCTACACTAGTTATAGTGTTATGTGGGTAATGAACCTAGATACGCTTTAGGTCTGTACCAATAGGTACACTATTCTGTACGATTGTTACAAAAAATGCATTATGCTGTCATTTGTGATGATCAGATACAACGGATTCCTTCTCTATCTATGGTGGATGTTCCATTTACCCGAACGAAGCGATTTGCTTCTTTGTTCATCATACGAACCGCTAGGAACACCCTGCCAGAGTCTGTATTTCTGGGTAAGCGCGCTCCATCATCGATCGCATCATCACTTAACATCAGGTGAGATAGTGGTCAAATGCTACCCAGTTCGGAATAAAAAAATCTATACAAAATAAAATTGTGGTGACCACGTCCTTTATAAACCGACTAAAGCCCCGTCCCATGATATAAACTATCTACTCAAAAACAGTGGTGCCCACTCAAAGATGACTTTATGTCTACTGCGTACGTTATTACACTATAGACGTATCTTTTCATTATACGATTTGCGTCTGAACAGCAGATCAAGAATATTTTTTTTACCTTTATGATGTCCTTGTTCCAGGCACACCCATCAACCGGCTCCCGATCATGGCAAAGTCAGTCCTCGACCTATACGAGCTGTACAATCTGGTGATCGCCCGTGGTGGCCTCGTCGAGGTCATCAACAAGAAGCTGTGGCAGGAAATCATCAAGGGGCTGAGGCTGCCGTCTTCTATCACGTCTGCGGCCTTCACTTTACGCACACAGTGAGTCACTTGAAATATTTTTGGATCGTAGCAAAGGCAGTCGTGGATCTGTACGATCTGTATAGTCAGGTGATGAATCGAAGCCGCCATATGGAGGCCATGAACAAGTGGAGGAAGGAGATCATTAGCTGAGGCACACAATTATCAATAAACTAAAACTGCAGTCTTCCATTTCGTCTTCGCATTGATGTTCACTGAAAACTCGCTTTCAAAGACGCATGATGAGCCTTTTGAGAACTTTGCCCGCACGGCTAGTAGAAATCAAGCACCCAATGTTGTGGTCCGGTAGCTGTTCTCAATTTCTAGTTCCCTTAGGATTTGCTTAAGAAATAATGCACCGCATATGCATCATTCCATTACTTGCGTTGACGCTCCAGTCCAAAAACTGGCTCATTGCTATCTTTGCACCCTTAGCTAGCAGATACCAATAAGTAAGTAAGAAAAGTTGTTTTAAGAAAAGTTGGCTTTGCCGAATTTTAAACTTTTACAATAATTGCATAGTCTGCGCCGTATAATTCGAAACTTGGTACAAAACCCAACGCAATTTGGTATAGTTTCCATCTAGACTTGACCTACCAGCACAAAAACCATTGTACAGGGAAGTTGTACAGGTAGGCCTGTGCTATATTCCATGAAAACAAAGTTGTGGAAAGCATCATCTATAGCTATTGAAGTAAATAACATCCTATCATGAACATGTGCCTGTCTGTTAAGTTGTACCTAAAAGAAAGACAATGCTACGTAATGTACCGATCACACATAAGTTAGAAAAATAAAATAAAAATGAGAATAGATATCTTTTGTCTAGTTACAAAAGGCAACACATCTAATCTTAAATTTGAAACATACAAAATACTGTTCTGATAAACCAGAAAAGGTTTGAAAGAAGCAGTTGTAACCTGATTGGAAATCATAAAGGTTACGTCGTCGTTAATCTGTCAAGATCACACTATAAGGCTAAGCTTATTAGAAATGGACTTTACGTACTCTAATCTCAGTATTTGAAGAGCGGAACAATCAGTTCAATAGACGATGTGTGGTCCAAGAAACAAGGCAGAAGCCGTCGCCATATTCGACTACGCGTCTTTGTCTACCCTCATTCAAATTCTCACGAGAGAGAGACAAAAGTCGCTCGACAATGCACCGTACGTGAGCGGCCAACGCGACAATATGACAACTTCATAATTAATAACCTCTAACTCATCTCGGCCGATATAATTTCCCATTTATCTTTCCGAGTTCCTTCACCTCGACGCCTTTTGTCGGTCGCATAAAGGTGTCTCACGTTTATAATTCAAACTGTGCACCGTTACGCACGACGCGATCGTTTGAAAGCAACCTGTGGTTTACTACAAACTTTAGTTATTCTATGGTGACATTACGCATGCGAGTTGCGACATTATTTTCGAAAGTGCTTTTCGAAGCACTTCCGTCACCGTTCAGATTTTCAATGTTGTTATTGTTCTTATACCTTAAGGGCTTAAATTCACCGAAACGCAATAGAATAACGTTCTCTTAGTAAGAATAAAGCAACAATATACCAAGTTACGGATATTTATTTCATCGGCAAATGGTTTATCAGCCTTAGGAACATAACCAATTTGGTATGAGTTGTTGTGTTGTTGTTTGACGATAGATGAGGTGGCAAAGTGCTAGGAAAATAGTCTTAAGTGCAAGTAGAATCTTGAGGAGAGCTACAGAATACTCCTGAAAGATTTCCAAGAGCATTTTTTTATTTTTTCATAAAAGTATCCCTTTTGACACATTTGGTGTTTAGATTTTTGTCTATGCTCAGTACAGAATTATGTTTAATCATTATACCGTATCTGTAATATGTATGTAAATTATCGACTATCTTTCAGATTCCAAATTCAGTATCTGAGACGAGAAGCAATCCGCTACTGCAATCCCATAGATGCATTGCATCCATTCAGCACTTTACTTTATAACCTTGCTCAAACCGTAGGCCCTAACGACTAAACATAAAATTAGATGAGCGGTAATGACGAATGTCGTATATTTAGCTTTCCATCTGACAGTTTATGAAAAGGTAGCTCAAAATTTACGAAGCGCGTCGGCGGCTCAAAGTGCCTCATTGTATTACGTATTAAATACGTGAACGCTTAATATGATATATGGTAACGAACGGTTGACAATATGCTCGTATAAAAATTGACTTGCTTCAAGAATAGGATTAGGAATGTAATATGTGCTATTGTAGCTTTGAAGGATAGCCTTTTAATAATAATTGGGCTTGAAATATGATTTATAAGCTTGTCATGTTTCATTTGACGTGGCGATGTTATTAGGCTGATATTTTGAAAAGAGATTGAATGGTGACATCAAGTAATCTTCTGATTTATATTAATGAGCTGATTAATATGGCTGGGTTAGGATTTTTGAATGACAATAGCGTGGTCTTTGGCCGTGGAACGTCAGATGTCTCTTAGATACTTATGGAGCTCTTTATAACTCAAATATTGTAAGTGTTCCACGTAATTTTGGCGTACAAATACATAAAAAGAAGCAGTTTCTATTAGTTGACAATATTTTAAGTAAAAAGAACCAGTTTCCAAAATGAAATTTAAAATTGTCGATTAGAATTGCACTATCAGCTTGCAAGGATAAGAAATTACGGAGTAAATTACCTAGATATGATGAAGCTGAAATCATTTGATAAAGCTCTACAAGCTTATGATAGAATACGCGGCCGTTTGCTTGCTATAGGCTTAATATAATTCAGCCAATCGTCAATGCGTTGAATGTGCTATTAAGATGGAAATTAAAGCTTTCTTTCTTATTGTTCAATCCTCATATTTCAGGTATATGAAGTACCTGTATGACTACGAGTGTGAGAAGAAAAATCTGTCCACCCGTAGCGAGCTGGACGCTGCTATTGAAGGCAACAAGCGGGAAGGAAGACGTGCATCAGGGCAGTATGATGCTCAAGCGGCGCTTGCGATGGTAAGTATTGAGTGTGCTCAGAAATAAATTCTAATTTCCTAATTGGTAATAGATGAAATCCATCCCAATAAGGCAAAGTGATGTCTGGACGATTACCGGTTGAGACAAAGTAGGCTAAGGGGACTCTTTGATTGTATAGGCGCGGGACACTGACAAGTGATACTGCAGTATTTATTGTATCGCTAAGAGTATGTCATGTCATTTCAAAGCGCTCGTAGCGAAGTTTGCTTAGCCGTTCTGAACCGATCAGCAAAGTTAAGCAACGTCCGCCGCGGTCATGAGTTGGATGGGTGACGGCTGGTGACATTACTACTGAGCGCTTTCGTACTTCGGAGGGCACGTTAAGCCGTCGGTCCCGGTTGTTGTCTTTGGATGGCAGTCGTTATAGCATGGTGGTAGGGCATTTTGCGAATGCCCGCCTGGCTAGCTACCACCCTCAAGTAGAAAATCTGTCGCCAAGCACCTAACGGTCTGTTCCGGCAGCTATCATTGAGAGCCAGTAATTCTAGGTTAGCCTGAACAACCGTACCTTCGACCACATGATCACTTCCCATCAGGTGAGATAGTGGTAAAAGGCTAACCTATCGAGCATAAAAAAAAAATGAAGCGTGTCATAAAGATTTGGGGCGCCAAACAAACCATCAGTTCAACGAGAAGTCACTTACCCCAAGGAGGATTTTAATTATATTGTGGTCATACAAGATACTTTAAGACTATATATTATTTGAAATATATGAAAAGTAACGAAAAAAATCTCGGTCAAAAATCAAAGGATGAAATTTTAGTAACTATGAAAACGGGCCTGAGAGTTTTCTAAAGAGTTTTAAGTTGCAAGAAAAATTTACGTTTTCTCTGATATATTTACAACACCTAAGGGAAAATAGGACCTAACTAAAAAAGTAAGCAGAGGTAACGCAAAAAAAGTACCTAACTAAGAAAGCAAAACCCTAGACTGATCGCAATAGTAAGTATTATGGCAGCACCACTGGGACTATCTTAGCTTAGGCTTCGCAACTCTTCCAGTGACCCAAAGAACCTACTGCCATCTCACATTTAGTATTCTCCGTTCCAGCCGCCGTTGAACCGAGGAGTGCCAGCGTCTCTTGCGCAGCTGTCTCAGCACATGCAGCCCCTCTCGCTCTCTCTCGGAGGAGGTGTGGGGGGAGTGCCGAGGCTGCCCCCTCTCCCGCCGCATGCTCCACACATCAGTCAACACGATATCGAGTATAGAGTTCGGGAGTATATGAAGATGATACAGACGCAGAGGGAGCTTATGAGAAATGGTGAGTTTAAGTACTTAGTGTTTTTACAAGTGTCTAAAATTTATATTTTTTTCCATTAAGTGACAACTTTTCAAGAAGATTACAACAATTAATCCTATAAATATTAGAATAAGGAGACTTAACCCTGAATATTAATTATTAATAAATTGTGTCATTAATAATATGGATTTGAACCCGCGCCATCCACCCCTGTAGCCCGGGTATGCTCTGACCACTAAGCCAACATTACATATGACACATAACTCTAATTTGGCTTCTCGTTCTTAACCATCGTAAAGGGTATGGCGCAACATCTGTAGTTCTTTACTTTAACATATATACGAGTAAAGTGCTTTAGACATGCCTTTCTCCAATCTGAGTCTAGAATTTCTAAGGTATACAATATATTTTTCTCGTCCAGGATCAGAATCCCCACCCAGTGTCACAAACGGTCCTACCCCCATGATGTCACCTCGAGACGCAGCCGCACTGAGCGCCATCGACGTGTCGCGGTTGACACTCTGGTCCCTCTACAACAACAACAATAACAACAGTCCAGCGCCGACCGATCTCGAGCCACAACGGTAAGTTTTAAGTTTACCCGTCACTAAGTATCCAATTATCATTGGGTGAATGCTTCCTTGAGACAGGTTACTCTAAGTGTACTCTAAGTAGACCCGGGTTACAAAGAATACGGCTACAGTCACCCCTGCCTGTCGTAAGAGCTGACTGAAAGGGGAAATAGAGTTTGGGGATGGTAGGAGATGGGGCTCTTATTATCCAACCAACGAGCTCGAAGAAGACAGTGTCATTGTGTGGCAAGTGATGTTATGCCATTTTATATGGCTCCAGAAGGCAAAATAGTAAATTACTTGATAGATGAGCATATTGCCAATGTGACTGGATGGTTCTGTCACTATGTCAATGTCATTGGGTGAATGCTTTCTTGAGACAGGTTGTTCCAAGTGATATCGATGACGTTTGACACTAAGGCGACATTTACGACAACCACATCACTTGAATATGGATGGACGCTTTTTCGAATTTCCCCCACCTTGAATTTTAGTTTTAGACAGTTCTTATTGCTTTTCATACTATTTCACGTCAGAATGATGAAATATTTCTTGCTGACTTTATACTAACCTGCCTTAGTTTCTCTCCCAGGGAGGCCCTCAACCTGAGCGAGAGCCCGAACTCGAGCGCAAGCGGAGGTGTGAAGCGCGAGCCATGCCGTTCCCCTCCGCCCCCCGCCAAGCGCCGCACCCCTCGCCCGCCCTCCCCGCGCCTGCCCTCCCCCCCACGGCAGGTCTGCGCGCCCCCACAGCCTCAGCTCAACGGCACACCCAACGGCGTCAATGGAGCAGCATTCAAAATCACTACAAGAGGTAAGACATTATTCTATCAAACTGTGAAAAGGATATGTAGTCCACAAAAAATAAACTTATTTACTTTAATGGACACGTAAAGTATTAATGACGCAATTTACCAGACCTGCCTTTAAAACATTTCCTGCCAAATTAATTTCTTCTCTGGCGTAGCGACCCAATTTGGGTTTGCTAATAACGCCATCGGTCTCGGTCTCGCGCCGCATCTTGCCAGTCGGTAGTTTGCAGCTCACACAGGTCCGACTTCACAGCGTCAATCCAGTGATATCTGGGCCTACCGACGGGTCAGCGGCCACTTGGGACTCCAAGATACACTTGCTTGATTTTGTAATCTTTCCCCATTCCCTGTACTTGGCCCATCCACCGGAAGTCTCTGCGCTTTAGCCTCATAATTATCACGTTGCGTTGGGCCCACAATCTTGCGCATAATCTTCCACTCCGCCACTAGAAGTTTGTTCTCTTCTTTAAGGGTCAATGCCCAGGCCTAGCATTCGTACATCAATACCGGTCTATGAGAGTTTTGTATAATATATGATCTTGGTTTTCCTGCTTAGTAGTCTGAACACCTTGTGTAGCACTGCAATACAGCAGCTTTCAGCCCCTTTAAATGTTTTATCATACACAAGCAGGTCTTCACGTCTTTATTTATTACTGCCCTGACTAAGATGTCTTCCACGCACGTCCCTACATACATACTGGATTAGAACATTGGACAAATAAATATTTAGGTCGTTTATTCAGGTACCATATTCGGTAATAATTATAGGGGATGTTGGGATAAGTTTTGCATGTGGTATAATATAGTTTTAACATAATTTATTAATTACGTTTGACTCATTTAACTTTTATTTCCAGGTGATGCAAACACTGGCGACCAGCAGCTGGTAGTTTCAATAGAACTGAACGGTGTCACGTATGAAGGCGTTCTCTTCCCCTCACAAAACGGCAATGGACAAAATGGCCACCGGCAAATGGTCTCCTAAACATTTTATTATCGTATTGTTACTAGGTTTTATTTAATGTCTCAGGTTTGATCAACATTAATTTGTTCACCTGTTGAAGTATTCTATTTAATAAAAATAATTTCATTTTTATGAATCCAATTTACGAATATAGTAAATTAAACATTGAATTTATAAATCGATAAATGTTAGCCTCAATAAGAGAGTTTTAATCTCGAATCAGTATTGAAGATTGGGAATCATGCGTATAGCTTACTCACGGTTTTGTCCATGTTTGAGAGGCTTTACTTATGTATATTTAAGTTATATGAACGGCTATAGAAAAAGTGATTGCTCAAAAAAATATAACAATCATTTTCCTCGATGAGACCTCTTAATTGTACTGCAAAAAATAATGAATTAACAACTAGTTGAGGAAAAACATAACTCTTTCTATTTTGCTTAATATCTTGCAAGTATAGACAAATTGATTTCGTGAGTGGGCTGTACCAAAACGGGTTGAGTTTATAATAATAAACTTGCATATGAGTAGTTTATGTCCTGTCTTTTTACTTTAAAAGATATATCAACCACCATCAAACTTAATAGTTATTTATTATAAACTCAGCAGCAAAGGAAACCCAATACTTATAATCAATAATTATTGGCATAATAATTAACGTTCTCGAGATCTCAAAATACTGATTTTATGAAAAAAATAAATAATTTTATTCAAACTTATACGAATAAGTACAAATTATACTTATCTAAACAAACATGAAAAATAACAATAATTTTGTATTTAATTACATTTATTATACATATTGTGATCAAGTTTTTGTACTTATTTTTTATTATACTTAAATCTTATCAATTATATAATAACGTTATGACACTGCCTGAGGAAAAGAACCTTTAGTTATTTTTTGCAATAAATAATTTCAAAGGAGTTCTTTATTGAATGTTTTGTAATATAATTTAAACTTTTATATGGGGTCATATGAAAATGACAATTTATGTAAATATAGCCCTAGTTTCGTATTTATAATTTAATATTTTGGCGGATGTGTGTTTTGTGGAGATCAGAATTGAGTGATATGGTTCGTTTTGTATATTACTGTAAATAAACTAAAACTTATAGTTGTTTTGTACGTGCGTCGTATGTTAATGATTATTTTTAAACGGTGTAAGTATGTTTTAAAATGTCGATGAAGATAGCAGTATTGTACTTTAGACATAGGTATTTATAAATTGTCGCTTGACTAAGTATTTTTTGCTCGAATTGATAACTGTATCGGGTAGAACAACAAAATTTAAAAGGATCTGGTAGTAGGTACGCAGGTATTATAGTATCTCGAATAATTAATTACATAGCAATAAAAAAAATCACAAACCAAATCATAAAAAAACAGAGTTATAAAATGTAAATTAAATCATAAATGCCATTTATTAAGCTTATATAAGTAGACATTAAGTAACATCTAAACAAAAAAAAAGTAGCTGTGGAATAAAAAAAATACTGTAACTTGCCGCTTTTTAATAAGTTTTTTTTAACTTATTTCAATACTTAGTAACTATTAGTGCAATAAGCAAATATCCAAAAAAAAACTCGAATTTCAGGCTTGAATTAGTTTTGTAAAATAAAAAGAAATATTTGTAAATGACTGATTTTAACAATTTTAACTAGTTATTTAACGTACTTATTTAATATTAATATGTATCATTTTATTGTAGTAGCCACATTATTCGAGCTAAGTAGTTTTAGATATTAGTACATTCCTGAAGATGTACAATAAGATGATCACAATGTTCTGGCCTATGTTGTAACAAGGTAGTGTTAGGCCAGGTTTACGCTTTAGCGTGTTTCGTATTACACCAAAAATTTTGATGTATTCAAATAATTATACACGAATAAATATGTATTACAATAGAAACATTTGTTTTTATTTAACCATGCATTAAAATATTAGAAACCACGAAAATATAATTATTATATATAACACCATCTTACCCCTATACCCTCATTAAAATTGTACAGACTCTGGTTCCATGTAAGTTAGGGCGGCCCTTAATGTAAGACACTGCGTGTGTTGACACTTTGGCGCCATCACTTAATTCTGAAACAAACGTGAGGTCTGGCGCAGCTGCGACTACTTCGGCGGAGCGACTCAAGTGGCGCAAGTATGCTAATCTCGGAGTGGTTACATATTTGAGCCGTTTGATGTGGATACATCGGGTCCGTAGTGGCCGGGAGCTTATCTTATTTTCCATTACGTGTCAGAGCTTATTGGTCGAAGCGACGCGTGATCAAAATGATGGTAATCAAACTATAAGTATATGACTCAACGAATAAGTAGGGTAGGGTGATGTAAGATTGCGCGGATGATAAGATTGCGCACACACACGTCACCCTGCGACACTGGTGTGAAATACGTAGCTAACTTCAGTTGTGTTTTGAACAGTTTACATGCCAGTCTGCACTCCCATAAAATTATTTAGATATGAATGAAAACGTTGATTCCAGGTTAGATCAAAGTATTTATAGCATACTCATCTAATTTTTTCACATTTTGGAAGTATTACTTACAAAATACCTGTTATGTTTACAATGTTGCACTGCGGGGTGATCACGTATCTTCTGTAGCAATGAAATGCTGATTGCAACAATCAAAAATGACAGTTTGGACAGATTTTGTATCAATGAAAAAGACAGATAGGTAACAAGACCTTCTTGTGGCCAAACGTTAGTCTCCGACCGTTTTTTTCTTTTATACCTGAGACGATAACTGGCATATACATTGATCGAATTAAAATTTCGTAATATCAATTCTAATAAAGACTTGTTCTCCCATGGTCAGTATTTCCTTTGATTTCATATTATTATTATTATTCTAAAATCTAATTTTATTTTTGAAATCTAAGTAGAGCAAAATTTAAGTTAATATTGGCATTTATTTTAAAATACAAGTAGTAATTTCTTCTACCTCCCCTAACACAAATTAACCCAAAATATATCTTCCTCCACACCGCTTCAATTTTAGTGTGTAATGCCAATGAGTATCTACACTGGATTCATACGCTTGATATATCCTGTAAAATAAAACCAAATGTAATAAAGCGACTACACTCGAGAGCAATGAATCCGGGTCACTTAAAGAATGTTAAAAATCTCGGAAACTAAAAATGATAGGTTAATGCAATAAATTGTATTTAATAGACAATGTAATACTCGATACACTCTGTGTCTTCCATCGTAACATAACTTTTGACCAATCTTCAATACTCCAATTTACGTGGCTCTGGGCATATCTTAGTCTCGAAATACGATGCCCACGCTCCAGTTTAGGGCCGTTTGCAGGTCTAAGGGGTTTTAAGTTAGATTCAGCAAGCCGACGTCTTACTGTCCATGCACTTGGGTTACTTCCTCCGAGGCGTCGAAACTGATTGGTGAGTTCAGTTCCTGTGAGAAAGCGATTTCGAAGCATGGTGTTCACCAAGTATCGGTCTTCTCGTGCTGTGGTACACCTGGTTCTGCCCGTTCCTGGTCTGCGTAGGTTAGAACCAGTTTCTTCGTAACGTCGGAGAACTCTTTGTACTGTTGACAGCGACACACCGACAGTCCTGGCTGTATCGCGCTGACTCCGGCCGGTTTCCAGCATTGTAAGTATTCTGGTGCATTCTTCAGGCGTAAGCGACATAATTTCAGCTTGAATAATGAATATAGAGCACTATCAACATGGTTTATGTACCCACATAAATGACAGATTACAAACAAAAGCAAAACCAAATGCTGTAATTTCGTAGTTCCATCTTCGAAAGTGGCCCTTTTTCAAATTTGATTTTTTTATGATATAACTTTACAATAACTAAGAAGTTTTAATACCTTCATTTAAGGAGTATTACATTGTCTATTAAATACAATTTATTGCATTAACCTAGCATTTTTAGTTTCCGAGATTTTTAGGATTCTTTAAGTGACCCGGATTCATTGCTCTCGAGTGTATGATATTTTTAGTATTTTTATGTTTTGCAATAACGCATGCTCTGCGGATAACATAAAAAAAATATATACGAGAGGCAAAATTTAAGTTATGAGCGGGAAAAGAAAATGTTTCTCCTCTCTCCGAATAAGAAAAATAATAATAATAAGAAATTACTACTTGTATTTTAAAATCTATGCCAATATAAACTTAAGTTTTATTTATTTCTTAGGAAGACCAACAGTATAACAAATATTAAGTTATTTGTTAAACTGTTGGACTTATATAACTAATAACAACAGATAACCAATTATAGGTCCTCACGGATAGCTATCTTATAAATGTCATTCAAATAATGAACACTAGGTTACAACTTAGTCTTAATGTTTAGACTGCTGCTTATAATAAAATTCAAACATTTAGTCGAAGAACTCTCTGCTCAACAACCGCCTAGCCGATGCAATGCTTGTACAAAATAAGTCTAGGCCAACTCTCTTGTCTATCTCATTAAAATTTCTGCTCACACGTATGACGTAACAGGTAAGAATTTTGCCTTTATTTAGATTTTAGAGTAATAATAATATGAAATAAAAGGAAATACTGACCATGGGAGTACAACCTGTATATATCCTATATTTTTACAAACTCTTTAGTAGAATGGATAGTACGAAATTTTTAATTCGATCAATGTATATGCCAGTTATCGTCTCAGGTATAAAAGAAATAAAACGGTCGGCGACTAACTCCCCTAACACAAATTAACCCAAAATATATCTTCCTCCACACCGCTTCAATTTTAGTGTGTAATGCCAATGAGTATCTACACTTTGGATTCATACGCTTGATATATCCTGTAAAATAAAACCAAATGTAATAAAGCGACTACACTCGAGAGCAATGAATCCGGGTCACTTAAAGAATGTTAAAAATCTCGGAAACTAAAAATGATAGGTTAATGCAATAAATTGTATTTAATAGACAATGTAATACTCCTTAAATGAAGGTATTAAAACTTCTTAGTTATTGTAAAGTTATATCATAAAAAAATCAAATTTGAAAAAGGGCCACTTTCGAAGATGGAACTACGAAATTACAGCATTTTTTTTTTTAATTCGCACTACCACATATCACTATAGTAAACTTACATTAGAACTTCAACGTGAGAGCGAGCTGCATGCATTGAATCAAGTCATCTGGGCGATAGAGATAGCGCTATATGAACATTATTGTTTCGTGATGGCCACGGTACGAATGTCAATATCAATATTTTAAGCTTAAAATAATGACGTTGGATTTCTATAATAGTTTTTAAAAGGTGGGAGTTGGGCCCCTGGAGCATTTGGACCATAGAGATTTTCTTTCTCTTTTCTGTGATTTGGACTGCCTGTGAGTCTGCAATAGCGTTTAGATTCTCTGAATGCTTTCGTTGTAGTAGGTAGCTGTCGTGTTACATATATACAGCTTGTAGTGCTTTATTGTTTTATGGAAGGTCGATTATAAAATACCTTAATGGTTTTAAATTTGCTTCGAATATTACGTACAGCGAAAAGGGGATGTATGTTGTGTTCAACAAATAGTCGCTGCCAGATGAACGGGCAAGAAACCAAGGACCATTCGTGTAGGTATTTCTACTTTTACATTTTGGAACAAAGTCAATTGAAATTTTACTCCTGACAACAGTTCCGAATGAAGCGATACGATGAAGCGTTATCGTGGGGAAGTATGATCCTGCACGGAGGACACTGTTGACGAACATTTTCCAGGACAACTGTTTTTTTTATAAGTATAGGTACCATGCAGTTATTTTATTTTACTTCCATCTTCCAGTAATACTGTGTTCTATGTTTCTAGCATTTCGTCTTCTAAATAATCACATGCATATATATATAAGCATATTTTTTTCGAATACTTTATGTGGCGACGTTAAGATTTTAGAATATATTATTTCAGTATATCATCCTAGGTTCACATTTAAAATCATATGACACGCCACAAATATAATAATTGAGAATTATTGATAGGAATAGAGGTCACCATTTTTGTATTAACTTTCATTCTATACAAATGAGAGCCGCCACAGTACCATGAAGTCACCCGGGAGCCACTTCGAGTGGTAGGATCCTCCCGCAACGGATGAAATCATTACTGAATGCGATATTACTCCTCTCATTACACTTCAGGACCCGAAGGTCCCGAAGGTGGGTCCACCAGCCTTCCCCATACGACCCTCCCTTTCCACCAAGCGAAACTTCTCTTATCCTCTTTATTTTCCTCTCAATAACTCTCACACAACTATAGTAATTACATCAGGAGACTTACCCCATATCTGGAGCCTTCGTTACCTTTTTTCAAACCGCACATTTTCTCGCTCTTCGTGACACCTCCTACATAACCTCTTTCCCCCTACCGCCACATTCTCTCTAGTTTTAAATTTATAATGTTGCCAGTACACAAAATATTTATTTACTCATTTTCTCACCTGTGCATAGAGTAGAATCGCGTTTCGCGACACTCCCAGCGCCCGAAACAGCCTCAAAGCAAGGCCAATAGCAGGCTCGTCCATTCCCTAATCTTGTCTTTTGCTCTCAGTGCTGCTGCTCTTCTAGCCTTGTATTCTAACGGCCTCTCTTCCTCAACCTCTAACTCCACATCCAGTGTGGGTTGGTCATCCTCACCTACCGTATCTACTCTCTCTACTATGCCCTCTCTTTCCCCTATTACACTATTTTCATTTATTATGTCATCACTCACTGTGTTGACCTCAATGTCTACTTGTGAGTCACTTATATCGATAGTATCCTTCTGTATACTTGTTGAATTTTCCTGTGATGGTGCAGTAGTCATAACCTCATTTCCAGAAACTATTCCTAAGTCTCTCATTTCAGGTAAGATGTCGTCGCTCACAGTTTTCTTGATAAAAGAGTCTCCCTCTATTTCAGCTTCAAGAGGGTACAAGTGACCAATAGATCTTGTGAATTCTGTATTCCCTACCTTTACCTTAGCCACCCTGCACTCTCCATCAGCTCCTTTAATTAGCGACGATATCCTTCCTACCTTCCAGGTCTGTCTATTTTTATGTTCCCCTTTTATTTGTACTAAGTCACCTACACAAGGTTCCTTTGTAGCCTTTATTCTAGGTTGTTTGGGGCTGTGTCTATATCTTTCTCTTAAGCTCATCAGGTATCGTCCAATAAACATTTCTTTAAACTCTTTAATTATTTTCAAGCCCAACTTCCAACCTATAATAAGATCTTGTTTAGTTGAAGACCCATTTACAAACATTTGCTGATCATCTGACAAAGGGTTCATTACAAGGCATTTACCTAAAGATAGAAAATCCGCCGGTCTGAGTATATAATCATGTTCAGAGCTTACACAGGTCAAGGGTCTAGTGTTCACTACGGCTTCCACTTCTTTTATTACAGTTGATAATTGTGTGTCATTAAGAAGATGCTTTTCTAAAGAACGTTTCAAGCAATCTTTGACTACAGAAATTAATCTCTCATACACCCCACCATGCCACGGTGCAAGCTCTGGTGTAAACCTCCATAAAATTTTATTATCTATACAATATCTACTCGTCATCACCTCAGCAGTCAATTTAAACTGTAATGCATTATCAGACAGGACAAGTTTAGGTATTCCTCTTGTCGCTGCAAATCTCCGAAAAGCAGATAAACATTCTTCTGATGTCAGGTCTTTCACAACTTCAAGGTGAATACTTCTTACAACTAAACATGTATACAGGCAGATCCATCTCTTATCCTTCCCAGCAGCTGTTTTTACTAAAATTGGTCCAAGATAATCAAGGCCTATATATGCAAAAGGTGACTCATATTTAACACGCTCTGGAGGTAAGGCTGGTGTCAATGGTAACTTGTATGGTCCTCCTCCACACTTGACACACTGAGGGCAATGCTTTAACACCCTTTGAACTTGTGACCTTCCTTGTGGAATCCAATACATCCGGCGTATAAGACTTAAGGTATGAGAAACCCCAACATGGTAGTTTGTAATATGAATTTTCATTATAATTTCTCTAGTTAGCATACTATCTCTTGGCAATAATATCGGATGTCTTGTTTCATATGGCCAATCAGTATTGGACATTCTGCCTCCACATCTTAGCAGGCCATCAATGTCTTTGAACAAATCTAAGTTTCTGGTTAGGTGTGTTTCCTTACCATTCATTTCTTCCGGGTAGTATTCTCTTTGAGCAGCTTGCACTCGTTGGATCTCAGAGCTAATTTCCTTTTCTATAGTGTTACATATTTCAGTCTCATTCAGTGTTGATTTCGTTTCATCTTTGGATTGCTGATCATCTGGAGGTTCTACCTCCTGACCCTCCAATACGGCCGAAATGACTGTAGGTTCCACCTGTACATTGTGTTGCCATTTTTCTTTAGGTTTTAAAAGAAAGTCTGGTCCTTGTAGCCACATAGTTTTCAGTTTTATCAGGGCAACACCTGGCCGTGTCGCTAGATCTGCTGATTTACATAACGCATTTCAACCTGGTTTCTTCTTATTTCTGCTGCTCTATTTTCTACCCATGGTGTTAACAATTTTTCAGATTTTATCCAACTAAGAACAACTAAACTGTCTACCCATAAACAGGAATGTGAGATTGGTAAACCAATTGTTCTTTTAATGTATGTTAGTAAACGGCTACCAATAAGGCAACCTAGCAGTTCAAGTTGTGGAATTGTCAATGTCTTCTTATTTTTCTGTGATGCTGTTATTTTTACCTTTTCTTTTTCCAGTGGAACCAATCTACATTTTGACATAAGTAGGGTGATCTTTACTTCTTTTCCATTATCAACGCGCAGGTAGGTTACTGATGAGTACAACTTATTTGATGCATCCGTGAAACAGTGTAATTCATAACTTATTTCTTTGTTGTCTTTCTGCAGTCCTATATAACGTGGGATTGTGATATCCTTGACACTCCTTAGACCCATTAATATATCTTTCCATTCCATTATCAGTTCTTGGGATAATGTTGTGTCCCATTTATAACCTAATAGCCATAATCTAGGCAAAAAAAGTTTCGCTGGTATAATGAGTGGTGATATTATACCACAAGGGTCATAAATTGATGCTATTATTCTCAATACTTCTCTTTTAGTGATTATTTTATTCTCTATTGTAAATAAACATTCATTTATATTTAAACGCAATTTGTCTCCTTTTTTCTCCCATTTCAACCCTAAAACCTTTTCTTTATTTTCTATTTTTGACCTATTCTCTTTCGGTATCTGCGACATCATTACCTTATCATTCGATGACCAATCGCGAAGATTCATGGAAAGTTCTTTAAATAATTCTTGGCAAGTTTTATATAGTTGTATTGCTTCTTTGGAAGAGCCAGCACCTGTGACTAGGTTATCAACATAGAATTTGTCGGCAATGCAATCTAGCAAATTACTATCCCGTTTAGTAATGTGGTATCTTATTACAGAGGTTAACAGAAATGGACTGGCTATGATGCCAAATGGAACTCTACAGAATCTCAGAGTAATTATATTATCATTCGAGAGAGCCTTCTTTATATCTTTAACCCATAGAAACCTTGTCACCTCTCTATCTTCTTCTTGTAAGCCAATTTGAAGAAATGCTTTCTCTACATCAGCCACTATTGCAATCTTATTTACCCTGAAGTTTAAAAGTAAGGCTGTTAAGTCTTGTAGCATACAAGGACCTCTATACATGCATTCATTTAAACTGCATTGATCCTTGGTCTTAGCTGAAGCATCATATATATCCGTCCAGGCTTACCAGACTGTTTTACCAGGTGATGGGGTAAATAATGCACTGGTGGTCTTAATTGAATTGTAGGGTCTGAGCAATCTTCTATTTCTTCTATAATACCTGCCTTTAATTGATCTTTTAATATCTTGTCATATTCCTCTAGAGTAGGTAAATCTTGGCGTTGTAGCAATGCTTTTAGCCTCCCATATGCCAACCCATAGTTTGTCTGTAAGTTTGGTGGGTAATCTGTCCATGGCCATTTGACAAAGTATCTGCCATTCCGGTACTCACAGCTTTTATTAAAATGTTGAACAGCTTCTTCTTCTCGACTTGTCTTAACAGAATCGGTGATTCCAATATTTTCTAAGCTCCATAAAAACTTAATATCTATATTATTCAGAGGAATATCAGGCTCCGTGAAAAAGGAAACTTCACTTAATGTTTGATGGTATGTGAGTACACTCAAGACATCTGTTGCCGCCAAAACCATATAACATGATTCAATTTTCGCGCGCATTAGCATCCTACCACAATTCTCTTTCTTTTGGTTTATCGCGTTGGCAGTCATATCCCAAGATCCCTCACTTCTATATTTTATCCCTTTCCCACGCACGCCTACAGCATATTTGCCTCTCGCTTATGATGCGATGCAGCCATTGTATCAGTACGTTGTCAAATCTCGTCGAGGCAACTGCTAACCGCAGAAAAGTACGGCAGAGAATATGTTAACCAAACAGTTTACAATTTAACGTTTATATAGACAGAAATATAGTGAAATAGGACTAAAGGTGAACACAAACGCGAGTGACGTGGGGTTTTTGCTGTGAAAGCGCCGCGCCCAGGCTAGCACATTGCTGGCGTGCGCATTTGGCCATACAAGGAGTAGCACAACTATACCAGATCTTCACAAGCAGTGGAGGAGCACGCGATAGGAGACAAGGTAGGCGTGCATGTCCTATTTTCCTGTAACCCTGTGTTCTTTATCCTTTAGCTGCCAACCGGTCTACCCTCTATCTATATATCTGTCGCCGCACCGCGAACCAGCCCTATAGAAAGGCATTTCAAATACAGTCCACACCCGCCGGAGTCTCATGATTTCTTATCTTGACTCCACGCTCCAGATTCTTAGGAACCTGGACCATTGAGAAACCTTCTCAATTTCCCATAACCGCCCCGCAAGTAGGCGTCATAACATCGTGGCGCCTACATTTGGTCCTTCGAGCCGGATTTCTCATATTCTTATCCGCCCTGCCGAACGATTCTAGTAGCCACAGATTCGTCTGGGTCACCCCGCATTCCAATCTAGATTCATCTAGATATCTACCGCATAAAATATACTAGGTTTAAAATAACTGCCTAGGCACGTTCTTACCGCATCTCAACTGCCCCTTATAGGAGTAACCTTTAGTTGTCATTATTTAATTTAACCGCATAATACATAATTAATGTCAAAGTATACCTAATCTATCTATTATATACAAATTGTCTCCCTATATTATATATCTAATAATATTTCTCCATACATTCTGTTCAATAACGCCTTTAAAGATAAGCAGATATAAAACTCGTACCTTCGCCCGCTTGCTATTTCTAACTTACGGTAGGTAGGTATCTATATTGTTTCCTTATCTGCTCGACGCGTCTGCGCTTGCAGCTGTGACTGTAGTTATATATATTGATTCCTATCTTACAAAGTATTCGAGTAATTGTCGTTATAACGTTATTAGCTAATAATGGCGCCGCCAAAGAAGGTCGAGTCAGAGTCTGAGTCCAAATCTAATAACGATGTAATTGTTTTAGAAACTAAACGAGATACGCTTTTCGAGTTTATTCAAATTGTATATGAAAACTCGAAACAGGCACATATTAGTGAAGAATGCAAGGAGAATTTTCTGAGTTCAGTCGAAACGATTGAAGATATTCGATCTGAGTTTAGACAACTTGTTGACGAGCATAATCGCGCACAGCTTAAATTAGATCCATCTTTTAAGCCTAATTTTAAATCGCTAAACGCGTTTGAAGAGTTATATTGTCGTATCAAGCGTGTATTGAAACGTGTTGAACCCAAACCGTCGAGCGTGGACTTTGATCACGATCTGAAAGGTTCCACTGATCGAATAGGAATTAAATGTAGGATGCCGTCATTGCCATCCATCGAACTGATGATTTTTGATGGTGATGTCAGAAACTGGCCCTTATTTTATGCTGGATTTAAGTCCATGGTACATAACAATACAATGTTGACAAACGCGGAGAGGTTATATTATTTGATAGGGAAGCTCTCAACTAAGGCCCAAACAGTGTTCTCGGGAATAACACCGTGCGCTGATAATTACGATACAATATTAAAATGTCTCGTTGATAGGTACCAAGACACCCGCATGCTTGCATCTACGTATTTAGATCAGATGTTGAATCTCAAACTGAGCGGGCCCGCGTCTTCGGCTAAATTCCAAACGTTTATGGATCAGTTTGTTACCGCCGCTAATGCGCTAAAAAACTTAAAGCTCGATAATTTGACAGATTACATATTGTTACATATAGCATTGAAAAAATTAGATGAAGAGACAATCCGCGCATTTGAATCTCATTATCGCACTGAAAGTTTACCTACGTTTGTTCAGCTGTCAGATTTTATTAGAGGACAATTTAAAATATATCATAACACGCAAACTAGTATAATTATGTCAAGTAGTACTTCAAGAAATTTAAACAAACCGCGAAGTCATGTACCTAACCCGCAGGCTCACGTAGCCGTGTCCGCTGCGCATCGGAAATGTCTTTGTGATAATTTCACACATGACCATTTCTTCAAGTGTCCTAAATTTAATGATTTAACGCCTTCCGCTCGATTTCAATGTGTAAAAGAACATAACGCGTGCATTAATTGCCTTAGTTTGAAACATAAAACCCGCGAATGTAATTCAACCTTTAAGTGTCGCAATTGCAACCAAAAACACCATTCTTTATTGCATTTTAACAAGGCAAACAACAAAAATACGTCTGGAATCGAACCCGTGCCAGAAACCAACTCCGCTCCGCCGCGAGCGCCATCGCCTACGTCAACACGTAATGCGAACGTAGCATCGCTGCATACATCCATTGCCGCGCGAGTTCCGGACACCGCGAGTAGCGATGCTTACACCGCGCAATGTATGCAACCCGTAACGGTATTATTATCGACCGCTCAAATCGTTATCTATGATAAAGCAGGTAAGGCACATTTAGTTAAATGTTTACTCGATTCTGCTTCAACGAGCAGCTTTATAACTTACGAGTGTTGTACGCGCTTAGGTTTGAATTATAATACAGATACGCAGATGATTGTGCGAGGTTTTGGGGGTTCTGAAAAGCCTATAAAGGGATGTACAGACTTTAAATTTTATTCACGATTTTCAGATAAGGTTCATTTTCAAGTATCGGCACTTGTTGCAGACCGCATCACGGATAACTTGCCTTCGCTACCCGTGAATGCATCTGCGTTCACGCATATTCAATCGCTTCCACTCGCTGACAGTACCTTTGCTACGCCTAGCGAGGTTCACGTGCTTCTCGGTGCAGATATTTTTCCGCACCTGTTGATACCGGGTTCGGTACATAGCAGTGTGGACGGAATGTTGCCCGCTATTGAAACTGTTCTGGGTTACATAATTATGGGTTCTGCTCCCATATTGATACCTAAACATACTTCCGCTTGTTGTGCGGTTGTGCAGCATTCATTGGATCACCTACTGAAAAGTTTTTGGGAACTCGAAGAAGTAACCGCTCCGCCCGCCCACAGTCAAGAAGATCTTGAATGTGAGAACCATTTTCTCGCCACTACTACGCGTGATGCTAATGGCAGATATACCGTCGCTTTGCCGTTTAGTGACGATGTGTTTAAATTAGGAAATTCGTACTCAACCGCATACAGACGCTTTCTGTGCTTTGAACGGAAGTTGTCTTCGTCAAATACGCTGCGCGCTGCCTACAACGATATCATTCGTGAATACGTTGATAAAGGTTATATCACTGAAATAGGCCCAATGGATAATGTCGCTTCTTTCGCATCCTATTTCGTTCCGCATCACTGCGTGCAGCGTGAAGATAAGAAGACCACAAAAATTCGCATGGTTTTAGACTCCAGTAGTAAGACCAGCACAGGGCTGTCACTTAATGAAGTACTGCACGCAGGCCCTAATCTACAGGGTGATTTAAATAATATACTTCTTAATTTTCGTCTTTTTAAAATTGCGATTTCAGCTGACTGTCGTCAAATGTTTTTACAAATTGGAATGCACGAAAATGATCGCAAATATCAGCGAATTCTTTTCAGGTTTCATCCACGCGACCCGATATTGGTCTTCCAATTCAATAGGGTTTGTTTTGGAATGAAGTCGAGTGTATTTCACGCCATCCGCGTCATTCATCAGCTCATTGCCGATGAAGGGCACCGGTTTCCCATAGCTGCCGCAATAGCATCAAGCTCCACGTACATGGACGATGTATGCTTCAGTATAATGGCGGATGATTCATCACAGAACGATGAAGCCGTCGCTGTTGCCGCATGTACGCAACTTATCGCCTTATTCAAGTGTGGTCAATTTGACCTCGTCAAGTGGACCAGTAATGCTCCTAATGTTTTACGTGCTATTCCTGCCTCTCATCGTGCATCCGCAGATCTTGAGATCGACAGGGGTGCCACTCCTCATAAAATATTGGGCACGCATTGGGATAGGTCTGACGATGTTTTTAATTTCAGGGTTGCCACACCTGAACCAGGGTGCACGAAACGGATAATTTTATCTGTCGTCGCACGTTTATGGGATAACTTAGGTCTAGTGGCTCCCGTCATATTGTATGCCAAGCTCCTCATTCAGGAACTTTGGCTTTTGAAATGTGACTGGGACGACACGCCTCCTCGACGCATCGTGACATTGTGGTCGCAGTTTTGCAGTGAACTACCTGCACTGAACCGTATATGTATACCGCGTCATTTAGGGGTAGTCCAGGGTTGCACGGCTAACCTTTTGGGATTTTCGGACGCAAGTGAGCGCGCCTACGGTGGAGTTATTTTCCTTCAGGTTGTGATCGGTGAATATAGGAGCGTTAGGCTCGTATGTTCTAAGTCCAAAGTCGCACCGCTTAAAACTTTATCTATCGCAAGATTGGAACTATGCGCCGCTGTTTTGCTGTCAAAGTTGATGCGTAAGGTGCTAGACAATTTCGAACCACGCTACAAAATCTCAAATATCTACGCCTTTACAGACTCGAAGGTTGTTCTGTGTTGGATCAACTCTTCCCCGCATAGATGGCAAACGTTTGTCGCAAATCGCGTCGTCAAGATTATTGATAATATACCTGCTGTTTGTTTCCATCATACTGCAGGCATTGATAACCCTGCGGATTGCCTATCGCGAGGCCTTTCTCCCGCAATGTTAGTTGACCATCCTCTATGGTACTCGGGACCGCCATGGCCATCAAAAGACGTCTCTGAGTGGCCAATCGTGGAGTTCAAACACGATGACATGACCGAAGTGCCAGATCTGAAGTCGCTTGCCCGTACTACAGCTGTAGTTGCAATTGAATCGCTAATTTACGCTCTCGCACATCGTATATCTTCTTGGTCAAGGTTATTAAGAATTGTAGTATACGTCTTCCGCTTTTTGAAGATACTACCGCGGCAGACCTGTAAATGGTTCTGATTTAGATTTCGCACAAACTAAGGTTGTGCTGGCGCTACGACAAGTTCACTTTAGTGACGACATAATTAAATTGAAAAATGGTCAAAACTGTTCCCCCGCACTACAAAAATTAAATCCGTTTTTGGATAACGATGGAACAACACGTGTAGTATATAATTATTATTTCATGAATATTTATATAATTTCGTGCGTCCTGTTGTTCGATTATGCCCATCGCTAAGTCAGTAGTTTAGATATGTAGGTTCAGGATCTACACATAATATTGATAAGTTTAGGTAAACGCATTTAATGTAACATATTTATAATTATTTATCGCATTTTATATATTTTTTAAAGGTAACCCTTTAAGGCCGGGGGTATGTTGCCGCCAAAACCATATAACATGATTCAATTTTCGCGCGCATTAGCATCCTACCACAATTCTCTTTCTTTTGGTTTATCGCGTTGGCAGTCATATCCCAAGATCCCTCACTTCTATATTTTATCCCTTTCCCACGCACGCCTACAGCATATTTGCCTCTCGCTTATGATGCGATGCAGCCATTGTATCAGTACGTTGTCAAATCTCGTCGAGGCAACTGCTAACCGCAGAAAAGTACGGCAGAGAATATGTTAACCAAACAGTTTACAATTTAACGTTTATATAGACAGAAATATAGTGAAATAGGACTAAAGGTGAACACAAACGCGAGTGACGTGGGGTTTTTGCTGTGAAAGCGCCGCGCCCAGGCTAGCACATTGCTGGCGTGCGCATTTGGCCATACAAGGAGTAGCACAACTATACCAGATCTTCACAAGCAGTGGAGGAGCACGCGAAAGGAGACAAGGTAGGCGTGCATGTCCTATTTTCCTGTAACCCTGTGTTCTTTATCCTTTAGCTGCCAACCGGTCTACCCTCTATCTATATATCTGTCGCCGCACCGCGAACCAGCCCTATAGAAAGGCATTTCAAATACAGTCCACACCCGCCGGAGTCTCATGATTTCTTATCTTGACTCCACGCTCCAGATTCTTAGGAACCTGGACCATTGAGAAACCTTCTCAATTTCCCATAACCGCCCCGCAAGTAGGCGTCATAACATCGTGGCGCCTACAACATCCACATTTTTATCACTTATTTTGTTCAAATGACCTGACATCACCCATCCAAACTCAGTATCAATTAAATAAAGATTATCCTTAATATTAATAGCCTCACTTCTGAGAAAAGAGAAATAATTATCATTTCCTATAAGAATATCTATCATAAGGCCAGCTGAACCGTCATCAGCCCACATGTCAACTAAATCAAAGTTATCATAATTTGGTATTGGCAACCTATCTGTGATATGAGGTACGACATTCACAGTGATACATCTATGGATTCCTCTTCTTGTCTCTATATTAATGTTGACAGATGGACTTAATGTCTCTCTGGGTTTGTCTTCGCCAAATGTATAGATGGTGAGTCGGTCTTCACCTTTTGATGTCAAATCTAAATTTTTTGTCAGTCCGTGAGTAATGTAACTTCTTTGACTTCCACAGTCAAGAAGTATCCTACATTTTATTTTCTTTTTGTTGTTTATTGTCCAAGCTGTCGCCGTCTGTAAGAAGGTGGTAGAAATTTTTGCATTAAAGTTTTCTATATTATCAAACATATATGTATCATAATTATGTGAACATTTACTTTTCACTTTTTTCGGCGATGGACATAAGGCTCTGTTATGTGGTCCCGCACAATGAAAGCAACGTTTAGGTCGTCTGCAATTTCTTATCTGGTGCCCTTGGCCAAAGCAGTTGAAACATCTGTTTTGCAATTTATATTTTCTGTCTTGTATCTGCTTGACAGTAGTGCATTCATCATTATAGTGTGCACCAGCACAAAATATGCAAGACTTCCGTCTCTTTTTAGAAAACCTTTCTCGTGCTGTATTGTTATAATTATCTTTATTGCCCTTATTGGTACTTCCCATTTCCGTTTCCTTGCTTCCATATTCCGTGGTTGTTGGAGTGGTGCTATTTTTTCATTTTTTCTTAGTGTTTGGTGTACTTGAAACACCTCAGTAGATGAAGATGATGCAACAGGAAGTGTGTCGACACACTTCATGTGTGACAGCTCCATGGCTGTGATAATTTTGTTCAATTCTTCTTTAATACGGGCAACGGTCTTATCACTTTGAGATAATAGATTTACTTCATATAAGATTCTTTCTGGAAACTTATCCAGTATTAAACTGCGTAGATGGTTACTGTTTATATTTTCTCCAAGAGACTGAAGAATCCTAAGATGTCTTTCAATGTCATTGTAATGCCTGCGGCATTCTTCTGCATCATATCTACATTGCGACAAACTAGACAATGCTTTATAGTGAGCATCAACAACAAGACTTTCATCTCCGAATTGTTTTTGAAGTGTTTTAATCGCTATAGAGTAGTTAATATTGGTAGTAGGAATACCTTGAACGGCTTGCCATGCCTTGCCTTCAAGGCAGCCCAATAGATAAGAAAGCTTGTCAACATCACGTATGTCCTGGTTGCCTACGCTGGACTCAAACCGGTCAAAAAATTGCTTAAATTCTAGTAAATCTCCATTCCATTTTGGTAACGTCAGTTGGGGAAGTTTCGTATTTTTAAAGGTAGACTGAGGTTTAAATTTTTGAGTCTCGATTAATGCACCTAACTCTATCATAATCTCTTGCCCCTCCGATAATTTTTCGTAGCAGGAAGTAGCTAATTCTTCTGAAGGTGAGGGCACAGCAGTGATATATCTATCTAATATTCTAGATAAATTTTCGATATGAAGATCGAGGGATAATTTTCGCTTAATAACATCGTCTAAGTTAACTGAGCTCAGGCTAATAAAGGCTTTATCTGCGTCAATCAAAATGGCGAGCTTCCCTTTTTGCCTCTGCAAGGACACATAAGGAGAATGATACGATTAAGGTGAAGTGAGCGAGCAAAACTGTAATTTTGAAGTGGACTTTTATAAAAACCGCAGATGTTACAGATATAAAATTAATATATATTATTCTTCAGGATATAATCTATAACGTAGATGTTTTGAAAACGCGATTTTTAATATTTCCCTCGATAGAAAAAAATCGCAAAAAAGGCTCTGAAATTTCCTTTAATTAGGGTATGTGTCAATACAATAAGTCCAATTAATTAATAAAGTATATGTAATTAATATTTAGTAAAGGCATAATCAAGTGGTTGTTCGTTTTTTTGCGCTTTAATTAACCTTATTTTTTTATAAATTTATTTACTCTTTGTCGCTTACGTTATTCCATTATAAGCAACTTGCGTTGTTCTATTTCATTCGCTCGCATGCGATACGAGATCGCTTCGTCCTTCGCGCTCAGTCCGGGGGAGAACGTGATGCTGGGTGGACCTGTGTTGCTTTCATCGGCTAAGATCTTGAACTTCCGCGAGTGGACAGTATTTTTTTGAAATGGATAACAAATGTTTATAACATACTGTGATGTACCGGAGAATGAGTCTGCACATGAGTCAAGTTCTTAGATAAGAAAGTGCTACTATTACGTTATGTAGTTATTTGTATTTAGTATATACATACATACCTACCTACGCTAGTCCTACTATCACGCTACGCTAAAAAAATATGTAGGTAGGTACTTAGCTCTCTGTACATAATATTATGTTACAAAATGCGATTGCGAATATATTTGCTACAAAAAATGTACATAAGTACTTATAAATTATTTTTCCGCTTGTAATAGAGTATATACCTACCAAGATAGTAGGTATCTATAGGTAAGATATATTTTTGGGTACCGTAACCAAAGGGTAAAAACGGGCCACTTTTACTTAGACTTTATTGTCCGTCTGTCTGTCACTAGGCTGTATCTCATGAACCGTAACAGCTTGCTGAAATTTACACAGATGCTGTTTTTCTGTTGCCGCTATAATAACAAATACAAAGAAATTAAATAATAAATACAATACAAGAATTTATCAAGTGTGTATTATCCACATCCCCGACTGGTCTCCATGGTAACTGCCCACGATAACCAAAGCACTTGGGAATGGAGTTCATATACCTTGGTACGATTCTGACCGTACCACTTTTTTATGCCAGTAGGGTGAATCTGATTTAGCGACTTCAGTATGGTTCTCTGTTTGTATGGGACATTGTACATCTTTTGGAGTTTTGATTTTTTTGTGATAAATGTATTAGGTGTTTTGATATAGGTAAATACTGCGTAACGATGCCATCTGCCAATTGAAGAAAGTTGCTTCGATTTGTCTAAAGTCAAATATAGGTTGTTCTGTACGTCCTTATACCAGATTTGTTTTTTTTTCGATGACGTTTGCCAAGTGGAGAAAGTTACACCGGTTTGGCTGAAAATCGATATCTAGGTGGTTCTCGACGTCGCTATTGCGAAATTTGAATTTATTTTTCGATGACGTCTGCCAAGTGAAAAAAATATTCCAATTTGGATGAAGATAGATATCTAGGTTGTTCTGGACGTCCTTATTCTGAATTTGAAATTTATTTTTCGATGACGTCTGCCAAGTGGATAAAGTTACTCCGATTTGGCTGAAAATCGATATCTAGATTGTTCCCGACGTCGTTATTCCAAATTTGGAATTTATTATTCGACGACGTCTGCCAAGTGAAAAAAATTACTCCGATCTGGAGGAAATTTAGGTTGTTCCGGACGTCATTATTCCGAAATTGCTATCTGCACTAAATTTTTTGATTTTATTGCCACATTTCTTGCTTATTGTCTCTTATAGTTGGCTATCATTTTACTATTACGAATGCTAATGATAGGTGAAGTTCAATCCATACACCTATTTGATGATATACTTAGTTCTTTTGAAGTAAATTTTACGTATTTTTTTTAATTTACCGAGTATAATTTAGAATAATAGAATAGAATAAAATAATTATTTATTGCTACAAATAAAGAAAACAAATTACATACAACTTGTTACAAACAATATACAAATTATAACAATAGGAATACACTCAGTTTGAGTCACGGCCACACTTTAGTAGCTTGACGGCAATAAGTTTGTGAAAAACTTGGCTACCGCGTTTACTACTGGGACGCATTAGGTGCCGGCTAGGACACGCGTGATATTTACTGGAAAGGTGCTTATTTCCATTATTTCCTTCAAACGCACTTTAAATTTACACTGACTACATGGTCAACTATAGGCACACAATGCCATAGATTAGCTACTAACAGTGTCCCAATAGTAAACGAATCTGAAGGCTGTCATTACGACAGCCTGTATAAGTTTGAACCAATCTTAGCTTCAGATTCGTTTACTATTGGGACATTGTTAGTAGCTAATCTATGGCATTGTGTGCCTATAGTTGACCATGTAGTCAGTTACTTAGTAACTCATAACCATCTAGAATTCACGTGACTGAAAGATTCTTATTACACAACTGCCCAAAAAAACGAGAGGTATGTTTTGAGGGCTCATGTATGTATGCATGTTTGTAAGTTTCTCTATTCCACCATAACTTCCAAACTGCTTAACGGATTTTGATGAATAAGATATCGTTAGATTAAAAAAAGAAGAGAGTTATATTTTCAGAGTTCATATATGTAAGTATGTATGTTTGTGAGTTTATTTATTCCACCATTACTTCTAAACGGTCTAACCGATTTCAATGTAAGGTGTAACGCAAGATTTTTATTGACAGCGCAAGTAAAACTAAGCACATAAAAATGTGACAAATTAACTGGTGGATTTTAGTCGCCGTATTATGTGACATTTTTTTTTTCCTAACCTGTCGAGTACCGTATTAAAACGAAGGGCTTTGAAACACGATTTCATAAGTACATATAACTTGCAGTTTTATATTCAATGTTATGTAACTATAAAACATTTAACGAAAAATAATAATTTGCAGTCGGGGTTTTTACTTGTTTAATTTATACTTGATTTTACTATTTTCTCCAAATGCACGTTGCTCAAAACAAATTGAATATTTATATTAATATTTCCAGTAGTTGGCCAGTGGTTTAGGATAGTTTCTTGGTATTGACTATATGATATAATATACAACTAGATACTTATGTTTTGTCTGCTCAATCGGTGACTTTAGCTTCTTTTTAAACTCCGGGCATCTTGCCATAGCTTTCTTGTTTCCCTTTTTTCACGTATCATGTCCCTGATCCGCGCCGGGAGGGGTCGAGAAGCACTCCAGGCGCGGTTGTGTGTGAAGAGGCCTCCAGGAAAACTTGAATCGGTGCGGTGAGGTTCGCGCATTCTCTTTCAACGTCGGTAGCCGTCATGCAAAAACACCACGACTGGCCCAATGGCCAGTCGTGGTGTTTTTCTGCGCTTCTTTCATGAAGGGCTCAATCCCAAGGATGAAGGGATCCCAACAGATTTTCCGCCTCTCCACGTTGGCAGCTACTCTACTAGGGAGTTCTTCCAGCGTCAGTAAAATGGGCCTGTGGTCTGACGGTAGATCCATGAGCTTTGTTTGTGCAGGCATCGTTCTAAATTTAACTTTTGCTACTAGGTTTGAAGTTCTATAATTGCAAAGACCGATCACCGTGTAATTATATATAATATTATTAAATGACAGATTGGTGAAATTCAGCCATAGGTTAGTATACTAAAACAAAATTTTTCCCTATAAAACATAAACAGGTAAGGTTTAGCAACCCTATAGTTATATTAAACAACCATTATCAAGTCAATTGTAGTGCATTTTAAATAAACAACTGCTCAACTCCACGAATGTGAACAATGTACTTATCCGTATATATTATATGTTTATATTAAAATATGCATATAAGTATATTATATTAATAAAATAAAGAAATAACCAGTACTTGACAATACAGTCAACTATAGGCACTCAACATTACAAGCGTTCCAGTAGTAGACGAGTCACTAATATATATTCAAAACAGTTTTGTTCAATTTAGGTACATTATAATGTCTGCCTCATTAGTCATTACACTGCTACATAAACTTAACTAACGCGCCTGGCTAGCGTGGTCCCTCAGATAGAAAATCTGTCGCCAAGCACCTTTCGGTGTGTTCCGGCAGCTGTCCTTGAGGGCCAGTAATTCTAGGTTAAGATTGTAAACACCTTCGACTACATCATCACTAACCACCAGGTGTGAGTGTGATCAAATACATACCTATCAGCACTAAAAAAAAGTACTGCTGAACTATTGACCTGTTGACTGTCTGTTGGTTTGAGATTTGGTTGGCACGTCCACCCTATATAGTATAGGTATGTATTGTCGAAGTAGATTATGGTACGCAACGCGTCGTCCGTACCGTGCAGCGTGCCGTGTACCGACAGGGCAATGCCCCCACATGCCGCCGCCGCCGGCCGCTCTGCGGGGAGCGCAGAATGTTTCCCCGCGACCGCGCACCTTTGCTCGGGATGGGGTAGCAAAACTCATGGCGTTTTTCAGTAATGACTTCGTCTTAACCACGAATGGCAATACAGTGTTTCCGTACGTACGAGAAGCTATAAAATAGCCACATACCTCAAGTTCCGTGGTTAAAATTATATCCATGATAGCAAATACAACGCCCACTGCCTATTTTTTTTTTTCAACCTCCAATCCAACCGGCCGGTGAACGCTTCGTTGAAGTACCTACGCTTCCAAGGCGTTCCCGTTCGCCTCAAATTTACGCTTGAATTACAGTCTTGGTCTGAATTATAACTGGAATAACAATAAAATCTCTAATATCCACTTTCCTACACATATTCCATCATCTTGTATTAAGTAATAATTACTTACCAATTAATTTTATATAAATCACTTTAGACAACAAATCCTTGTATAACGTAAAATAACAAAATGGATCTATTTCCGGAGACCTAGTTCAAACACACCGTTCTCTTTGAGAAAACTCCCTATATCATTACAGCCAATCAAAAGATTCAAACCGTATAAAAACTACCAATCACAGCGCGTTATGGATCTCGCGCGATCAAGGTCGATTGGATCATACAGCGAGCGTAAGATTCACTTCGTAAGTTTGACATAGAAAATATACGCAAGTTTCGTTCGCAAACTTGCTACCATCAACCACTTCCGGTACTCGAGAGAAACTTCTTATTACATCATTTTTGCCATAGAGTAACATATATTTTACCTATCTATTATTTTTATACCATTTTCATAGTACAGAGAACTCCATAGATACATTAATCGTTCATCAATACGCCTAAAACCTGGTTTTCGACATAGAATTAGTTTTCCTGGTGGCGGCATGGTACTCAAGGTCATGTTAGTGTTTATAACTGTGTAATATCCGCAATGAGTGTCGATTTACGAATGCGATAACAGAATCAGATTTATCAGACTCTTCTCTGCATTTTCTACCTTGTCAAATTCAATTAGTCATTTTACACCTGACGCACCAGAACATAATCAGATAAACGGTGCCGCTGGAGACTTCTTTTCCAGCCACGGCAGCGTGGAGCCCGCGGCTGGCACGTGCCTCATCTGACGCGTCAGTGCGTAACGATGCCGCTAGAGATTTCATTTCCAGCGGCGGCAATGTGGAGCCCACGGCTAGCACATGCCTCATCTGACGCGTCAGTACATAACGGTGCCGCTAGAGACTTCTTTTCTAGCGGCGGCAACGTGGGGCCCTCGGCCGTCACGTGCCTCTTTTGTTGCGTTAGGTTGTAACTATGCCGCTAGAGAATTCTTTTCTAGCGGCGGCAACGTGGGGCCCTCGGCCGTCACGTGCCTCATGTATTGCGTCGGGTTGTAACTATGCCGCTAGAGACTTCTTTTCTAGCGGCGACAACGTGGGGCCCTCAGCCGTCACGTGCCTCATGTGTTGCGTCGGGTTGTAACTATGCCGCTAGAGACTTCTTTTCTAGCGGCGACAACGTGGGGCCCTCGGCCGTCACGTGCCTCTTTTGTTGCGTTAGGTTGTAACTATGCCGCTAGAGAATTCTTTTCTAGCGGCGGCAACGTGGGGCCCTCGGCCGTCACGTGCCTCATGTGTTGCGTCGGGTTGTAACTATGCCGCTAGAGACTTCTTTTCTAGCGGCGACAACGTGGGGCCCTCGGCCGTCACGTGCCTCTTTTGTTGCGTTAGGTTGTAACTATGCCGCTAGAGAATTCTTTTCTAGCGGCGGCAACGTGGGGCCCTCGGCCGTCACGTGCCTCATGTGTTGCGTCGGGTTGTAACTATGCCGCTAGAGACTTCTTTTCTAGCGGCGACAACGTGGGGCCCTCGGCCGTCACGTGCCTCATGTGTTGCGTCGGGTTGTAACTATGCCGCTAGAGACTTCTTTTCTAGCGGCGACAACGTGGGGCCCTCGGCCGTCACGTGCCTCTTTTGTTGCGTTAGGTTGTAACTATGCCGCTAGAGACTTCTTTTCTAGCAGCGACAACGTGGGGCCCTCGGCCGTCACGTGCCTCTTTTGTTGCGTTAGGTTGTAACTATGCCGCTAGAGACTTCTTTTCTAGCGGCGACAACGTGGGGCCCTCGGCCGTCACGTGCCTCTTGTTGCGTTAGGTTGTAACTATGCCGCTAGAGACTTCTTTTCTAGCGGCGGCAACGTGGGGCCCTCGGCCGTCACGTGCCTCATGTGTTGCGTCGGGTTGTAACTATGCCGCTAGAGACTTCTTTTCTAGCGGCGACAACGTGGGGCCCTCGGCCGTCACGTGCCTCTTTTGTTGCGTTAGGTTGTAACTATGCCGCTAGAGAAATCTTTTCTAGCGGCGGCAACGTGGGGCCCTCGGCCGTCACGTGCCTCATGTGTTGCGTCGGGTTGTAACTATGCCGCTAGAGACTTCTTTTCTAGCGGCGACAACGTGGGGCCCTCGGCCGTCACGTGCCTCTTTTGTTGCGTTAGGTTGTAACTATGCCGCTAGAGAATTCTTTTCTAGCGGCGGCAACGTGGGGCCCGCGGCCATCACGTGCCTCCTCTGATGCGTCAGGGCATAACGGTGCCGCTAGAGAATTCTTTTCCAGCGGCGGCTACGTGGCGCCCGCGGACGACACGTGCCTCATCTGACGCATCAGGGCAACGTGAGACATTTCTCTTGTCCCTTTGAAAATCTTATTGCTTCTTTCAAATTCATAACGATTGGTATTTAAATAAATAAGATCCCAGCATCTCCACCATTTTGTGGCGACGTTAAGATTTTAGAATATATTATTTCAGTATATCATCCTAGGTTCACATTTAAAATCATATGACACGCCACAAATATAATAATTGAGAATTATTGATAGGAATAGAGGTCACCATTTTTGTATTAACTTTCATTCTATACAAATGAGAGTCGCCACAGTACCATGAAGTCACCCGGGAGCCACTTCGAGTGGTAGGATCCTCCCGCAACGGATGAAATCATTACTGAATGCGATATTACTCCTCTCATTACACTTCAGGACCCGAAGGTCCCGAAGGTGGGTCCACCAGCCTTCCCCATACGACCCTCCCTTTCCACCAAGCGAAACTTCTCTTATCCTCTTTATTTTCCTCTCAATAACTCTCACACAACTATAGTAATTACATCAGGAGACTTACCCCATATCTGGAGCCTTCGTTACCTTTTTTCAAACCGCACATTTTTGCGCTCTTCGTGACACCTCCTACATAACCTCTTTCCCCCTACCGCCACATTCTCTCTAGTTTTAAATTTATAATGTTGCCAGTACACAAAATATTTATTTACTCATTTTCTCACCTGTGCATAGAGTAGAATCGCGTTTCGCGACACTTTACTCAGAACAGGTAAGATGGAAATAGGTCTATAATTGCCAAGGTCCGATGCAGCCCCCGACTTCAAAATTGGAATGATTTTACTTTGTATCATTAAGTCGGGGAAATTTCCTCTATCAACACAAAGATTGAATATTTTGACTAGGTATGGTGCAATAATGCAAATTATAGAATCTGCCACTTCAACTGACATACCCCACAAGTCTTCAGTACTCTTTATGTTTAAACTTTTGAATGTCTTTATAATTTCAAAGTGTGTCGTGTACTAGGTATCTGAAAGAAAAGTCTAGTGTTTTGCAGAGAAAATTATGTTTCAATTTTAACAGGGCTTCTGCTACATTGGGACAAGAATCCAATGATTTAGTGACTTCTAGGGGTAAGTTAGAAAAAAAAATTCAAATATTAATTTGCCACTTGTAGTGGGTCAGAGATTTGTTGTTTATTAATAGTTAAGACATAAGTTGAATCTCTAGGTTTATTTTTATACCAGTCTCAGTATTTATAGTCTTCCAAATGGTTTTTATTTTATTTTTAGACTTGCGAATTTTGTCTCTAATAAAAAGAGATTTAGCACACAAGCAAACAGATTTAAAATTTTCTGAATAGTTAACAACATAACATAATCAAGAAACTGATTGCAATATGTTAATTTTTTCCTGCGATACAGATCAAACAAATAATCTCTACTCTTTCGAATACCTCCAGTTGCTCAATCACCAAACTTCAATTTTCCATTTACTTATTTGTTTCTTTATTTTAGGACAAACTTTTTTAAACTCAATATTTACTAAAGAAAATAAGTTATTGTAGATGTCATTCGGGTCACAGTGAGAAAAACTTGTTATGCCAAGCTTAGCTTCTATGTTGGTACCGAGCATTTCTAGCCTACTGGTTGTTAAGGGCAAGACAGTAGTCAAAATAATTTCTAATTCGGGCGGAGCTAAAAGAAATAGGCGTTAACTTTCAACTCATAAAAATATTCAGTCGCACGGCGGCACTAGTCGCCGTACCACGGATAGCATCGCTAAAATTGTAGAGTTTCGTGCGCTATTAGAAGCGGCAGAACAGAAGTGTACATAACAACATTTTATCTGCAGTTACTGCGAACCTATACGGTAAAAAATATCATCGCTTGTAAGTATAGAAATATTTAATAGACTAAGCGAAGCGTGGTCTCGGTGGAGGTCTGAGCAGTGTATATTTCTCAGTCATTATCTCGATTGCCTGATCCGATCTTCTTGAAATTTTGTTAGAAAGGTGCCTATCTTCCATATCAACATAATTTGTAAGTAAAAGTTTTAATTGTTTGGTGGTTAGTAGATTATGAGATCGATTTTAAAAACAAAAATGGAACCGACTTATGTTCCTGATAAGTGTGAAATTACTTGTCAAAGTTGGTACCGTGTTAGTTCAAAAGTCAGTATTGTGCTCAAAACAGTAGTTCGATTTCATGAAGCGGTACGAAAGCGGTATGAAAGCAGACATTCAACCAACCACCGGGTTGGTGCGGATAACGTCCTGGAGCATATTTGTGCCTGTAGCACTTACATTGTACCTACACATGTGTTTTGTTGTTCTTATTCATAGTTCTATGTATACATTATGTGTTCCTTACTGCTCCAACATGTTAAACGTTTTTTGAAATAAAATTATTATTATTCATTATTATTATTATGTATGATAACGCTCATGTAGAAAAAGCGAAAAAAGTGTGTCAGTGTTTTGGTAAGCAGAAAGAATTGTGTAGACTGAAGGGAAAATGGTGAGAATGTGTATTTAATTTTAAATAACCTTGTTTACAAAAAACTGTCAAATAATTTGTGTTTTGGCTTACTGTAATATACTTACCAACTCTAAAACAGAAACTTACAATTTTACCTTATCATATTTCTATAAATCTATAGGTGAATAAATGTAATGTATAGGTATAATTTCAGTTATAGAAAGTCATTATGCAATTTTAAAGTTTATTTACGAGATTTATAACTCACTGAACTCAAGAACTCGTTCACAGTTTGTGTTACTACAAGACGTTAATGGAGCACTTTATACTTTCGTTTATTCCCCATTGTATTACAAATCTAAAAAAAAAATACAATTACGTTTCTTATGTAACCATAACTTTTTAATTATTTGTTATGTACTTATATTCTAACAAGTTTATCAGGCAGTGTGTCATTAATTTTATGCAGTATGAAATAACATAGCTACAAATAATAATATAATAAAAGTTCAAAATGTTTATAGAAGTATTATCCCAATGCAATGCTCAATACAAAAGATAACCTTAATGAAACCACCATATAAGATTCACCCTACCGCTACTAAAAGTGCTACAGGCAGAATCGCACCAAGTTTCTGAGTCACATTGGTTAAATAACCCCACTCGTAGGTGCTTCGGTTATCGCGGCCATTCATCATGGAGACATTGGAGATTTGGAAATTGGATTTTGACATTTGGAAATACGGAAAATACTCCCAACTTCTCAGCCTTCGGCCTTGCAAGTTCCTGCTCGGCTTAGACTGCACCCTCACCTTGCACTCGCCCTTCGAACTCACGCACCATCCGTGCTCTAAATGCAATATGATAAATGAGAAGAGCAAAATGGCAAATCCAGAATGATGTAATTCAAGATAGCCACCATAACGTACTCCGACCACACTGAAGCTCAACCTTACTTCAGCGGGATCGCACTTCAGCACTTTGTATGAATTCTGCTATTTTGGATTTTTGTTGCGTGTCATTTGAGTGCTCTCTCGATTCCCTATGACATTTGTTCAAAACTTCTTTACTTATCTGTAACTGTTTACGAGATACGTCATCTATCTTCACTTGGCAGACGTTATTTTATGATTTCCCATTATTTCTATATCATGAAAATCACTTTGTTATTTTCGGTTTAGAATACTTTCTTTCCCCATGACTCCTTCCCATTGAACAATTTAAGCCAATGGTTTCAAAACATCTATGTACGGCGGCCATCTTGAAAAATTACATCATAAGAAATAATTTCTTAATTCCGAATAACGACGCTCTAAGCAACCCTATCTGGGTTGCTCAGGGCGTTTATTTTCAGCCGGATCAGGGCATCTTGAATTTTGTCTGCCATCTTGAATCCGTCATTTCGGTTTTTGACAAGTCTCATTCGACTGCTGCCATTAAAAGTTATACGGGAAGAATCGTACCGGGGTTCTTAGTCACTTTTCCTAAGGAACCCCACTTATTATAATAATAATTATAATAAAAAAAAATTTAAGCAAAAAAATGGAACCGACTTCAACACCCAAAAGTGTGAAATAACTTGTTAAAGTCGGTACCATGACAGTTAAAAAGTACCTAATATCACAAAACTTTGCGTATGGTACCAACTTCGACAAGTTATTTCACACTTTTGGGTGTTGAAGTTGGTTCCATTTTTTTGCTTAAATTTTTTTTTTCACACTTTTTAGTGACCCTTGCCACCTTACTACCTACCTACCACTTACGGGATCGATTATCATTCATTTTTAACAACTATATCATCAAGATAGGTAAATATTTTTCAGGTATTTTAGAGTAACTCAAAAATGGCTTGACCGATTATGATGAAATATAAAATGGGACCAAACGACAAGCATCACCTTTGAAACAATCTACAGAATTATATATTGATAACATCTACAGAAGTTACGGTTCAAAAGTTACGGGCACATGTCGTTATAGGTAGGACGAAAGAAGAGAGTAACACAAATTTCAATCCGACTAACTACCTACTAAGTAACTATTAAAGTCAAAGTTATAATAAATATATAACTTCCCTTTATTTGAATGATTGAATATCTAAATTCCTAGAAAGTAGTTGGTCGTCTCGGAAAGTGTGTTAAGTGCATTAGAAATTAGTTCTCGTTTAATTGTACAGTAGCTTATAAATAACAAAATGAAATATTTTACTAAGGGTTAAAAATCTAGATACCGCTCGTAGCGAAGTTTGCTTAGCCATTCTGAATCGATCAGCAAAGTTAAGCAACGTCCGCCGCGGTCATGAGTTGGATGGGTGACCGCTGGTTGGGCATTACTACTGAGCGCTTCCGTGCTTCGGAGGGCACGTTAAGCCGTCGGTCCCGGTTGTTGTCTTAGGATAGCAGTCGTTACAGCATGGTGGTAGGGCACTTTGCAAATGCCCGCCTGGCTAGCTACCACCCTCAAGTTGAAAAATCTGTCGCCAAGCACCTAACGGTGTGTTCCGGCAGCTGTCCTTGAGAGCCAGTAACTCTAGGTTAGTCTGAACAACATCCTCGACCACATCATCACTTACCATCAGGTGAGATAGTGGTCAAAGGCTAACCTATCAGGCATAAAAAAAAAAAAAAAAAAAAACCTACTAAAATAGAAATTAACAATGCCGTGTCTGAACTTTAATCAACTCGTTGTTAGAAAGATTTTATAAATCAATATAAAGAAAAGTACTTCTCCAATTTTTTTTTTACTTGAGTTTCAATAATTTATGACTTGCAAATTAACGTATGGTAAAAAATATTGTATATTTCGTAAAATAAATGCACAAAAATGATGGCGTAACGAACGGCACAGATCCCACGTCCAAACGGCCCGAGCGCTGCGGGCAGACTGATTTTCGTTGAGATGTCTTCTCGCGATCACGCAATTTTGTGCCAAAAATTCATAAAAATGTTTTCAACACAAGTTGTTAAGTAGTTCATTAGAGTATAGTATTAGCTATTTTTAAAAGAAAGAAACGTTGCGATTACATCAATAATGCCTCTTAAATTAATAAAAAACTGTCTAAAAGGGTCGCCGATTACAATTTATTACAGAAGAACTAATAATTTTTAGTATAAACTAATCAACTAATTCACTCAATAAAGAATTAGTAAATATGATATATTTTTGTCGCACTTTTTGAACGAATAGTTTCGGTAAAAGAAGATTCCAAAAGTGCGCGTTTCACTACGGTGATCACCTTAACGGCCTATGTTCAATGTCATACCTCTCTGTTTCTCTGTTTCCATAAAATTGTATCGCAAGGCCCTCATGATCAGACCTAACACCCTTCAATATTAACTTTTCTGTTTTTGCAATCTTACAGTTTGAGTATATAATATATATTGTCTATACAGGTAGGTAGATGAAGTGTCTGTTATCCTAGTGGGCTCACAGAACAGAAATTTCAAATTAAATGACTTAAATAATGAAATAAGATCAGTCATATTTTTAGAATTCAATAAAATATCTATATTAAAATCACCACATACCTAGGTACAGAAATAACCCATTCTGCATTTAGAGATTTTCGGCAGTATACTTTCCATAGTGGATAAATATATTGTATATATATTCTTCTAGGGTGCGTTCTTATTTGTCGTCCGACGACGGATGATCGCTCCAAGCAGAGCGACGCTCGTCATCCGCCTTTTAAGAACGGCTCTGTATCATATCTGTATCAAGAACACTACTTAAAATGTTTCACTGACTCAGAAGAAATGTATTTACAATTATGTACTTTTCCACGACACACAACTAAAACAAACATACATAATATAACAATAATAATAATAAAATTTTGTAAACAGAAGTCTAAGTAAACAAAAAGTAACTTAAAACATCGAAAAATCAAGTCCCAACTGTCAAATGAAACGTCAGGGCGATATTTATCCACCGATTTCGTGGGGCGACCGGTGCGTCGTCGAGCGATATATAAGAACGCTCCGGAAGATCATCGGACGATCGCTCCGGGCATATAAAAACGCTCGGGGCGTCGTCGGACGTCGTCGGACGACAAATAAGAACGCACCCCTAGATACATATTTTTCTAGATATTTTATAATATTCTAACTCAATGTTTGGTTCTAGGTAGGTAGGTACCTAGACCTACATAAGAAACATGAGATTAAGAAAACTTAAAACATTACACAGGAATAATCACCCAGTACTTGATTTCATAGGAAGTATTACTAATTTAGTGAATTATAGTTGATTTAATACCAGAGTACCTACCTAAATAACTTTGTAGATCCATCCACAGACCGACCATCGACAGACCATCGGCTTGAGATTTTTTTTCGTCTATCGCTACTGAATTAGTTTTACTGCCTTGCATAAGAATTTTAGCTTTTTTCGTCATTCTTTAAATTTTTAGAATACACAACGTAAATTTCTTACGCAGACCACGAAAACCATGAAGTCACCTTTTTTAGTACCTACCTACTTTAACAGTGAGACTTAGTTGTAACAAAATTCGAGAGATGGCGTTGATTTTCGCTACATCGAATTTGTGTTGTTTTCATCGCATCTTCACAATATTAGACATTGGATTCTAATTTAATTGACATATATTTAATTAACAGATAGTACCTGATTATTTTTCTAAACCGGTTCTAAGTAATAGAAAATTCTTAAAGAATCGAACCTCTATGTAGGTACTAAGATAAGAATTAATTTGATAATAATTCTAATTTGATCGATTCCAGTGTATACGAAATCCTTATCGAAGAATGTAATGTGGTTTAATCAAGGAATAACAATATTCGTAGGTTTTAATAAAATCTTACAAGAAACATCTTAATAAATATAACGCCCTCTTTGTGCTAACTTGTGAACTTTCTTGCCTGTAGACACGTTCCTCTCGTTTGTAGTTCATTCGATGTGTGCATGGAGACCACTAAGAATTGTGTTTACTCAAATCATGCACAGATGTCACTCTCAAGCAACAAAGGTTTCCACGAAAAGTGGTTTTTATTCCATTTAACAAGCACGCATTTCTTGTGGCATACTAATAATTTATAATATAATTACCAGAGTTTCCAGAATAACAAGTGATTCAATCAATTGTTGGCAGTAGGTAATTTAGCGTACGTATACCTACATAATTATGCCGTACATATACCTACCGACCTACCACTTCGTACCACTCCCATTTTCTTCACGATATTTTACTAGTCAGAGCAGTCAGAGGTATATACCTATATAGGTGCAACAGCTAAATTAGTTGCTCGAAAGTTTCTTATGTATGAAGTTCGTGTTACATTCAATCCTTTACCCTAGGTACTTACATAATTAACTTGTCAATAATCAAAGCGTAGGTATTTATTATTAAAATGTTCTATGGCGTATTTTACCAGACGATACTATATTAAAATCTATGTAATGAAATGGTCGTTAGGTGCAAACTAAAAATCATTTTCGCGTACACAATTGCCAACGTTCATACCACGTTGAAAACACCGGTTCTCGTCCGATCACCGAAGTTAAGCAACGTCGGGCGCGGTCAGTACTTGGATGGGTGACCGCCTGGGAACACCGCGTAATGTTGGTTTTTTGCTACTTATGACTAAATGTTGTTACGGTAGTTGGTATTAGTACATAACTATGTACCTACTAATTATTTTAGTTTTGAAATTGTGTTTGTATATTTTCTATAATTTAATCATTCGTTTGTAGAAATACGATAAATGACACGATAATGCAGTTTTATATTTTTTTTGTACCCGGTGAAGCAGCGGGCTTTATAGTGTGTCGCGTAAACCACTTCTGTGATCTTCACGATATTTTACTTGTCAGAGAGATATGCAATAAATATTTACAGCATAATGGAGTCCGATTACGCCTCTAAGGAATTCTAGCCGATTATTTTTATTATATAAGTTACAAGTATTGTATATACATATAACAAAAAATAACCTAAAATGTACTGTAAATATGAAGCAAAATTATTTTTTTGTTGCCGGGTAAAATCTACTGTAAAATTGAAGCGGAAATAGTTTTTAGGTTTCGGGTATAAAAAAAATCTATGGAAGGCGTGTAATTTTAAAGCCCCTTACCTGACATCCCTATATTGAAATCAAATAAAATAATTATACTATGATGGTTAAGTAACCATCATAGTATATATCTTAAGCTACTTAATTGCGAATAACAAATCCATTTCGCATTTACATTCGCCAACGTTCATACCACGTTGAAACACCGGTTCTCGTCCGATCACCGAATTTAAGCAACGTCGGGCGCGGTCAGTACTTGGATGGGTGACCGCCTGGGAACACCGCGTAACGTTGGTTTTTGCATTCACTACCATTTTACAATCTTTTTCTATATACAAAGCAATTTATTTTCATTATCAGTCATCTGTTTCCTATTCCAAAAACAAATAGCAGCAAGCCGTTAGTACTAAATACACTTTGGAGATTTGCTCGGTAGGTACTAAATAAAATTCCTTCTGAACTGCCAAAATATTGGGTCATTACAATTTCATTAGGCACTTGTGCACACATCGATGTTAACCATATAAGTCAACTATCTATATAAGAAGGTGCATAAGCTCGAACGAGTTCGTCTTGATTGGGTAAGGACTACATGTTTTTTTTTTAGCATACTTGTATCGTTCTTCTTATATCATTTATATTGTGTATGACAACCGACGAAAAACTTACTGGAACTTACTGGATTATTCAACGCCGCTGGCTCTTCGAGAAAGTAAGTCAAAGAGAAGCCATTCTAGTTGCTTTGTACGAAATACATAAATTCAATAATAAAATAAAGTCAATATTTCTCTAATCAAAACCCTTTCTAATCGGCTGAGCCACCGCCACGTGGTTAAAAGTGATGGGACGTAATTAATGTGCTAATATATTCGATATCGATACAATAAATATTTTATTGAAATACAACGTATGCGTCTATCATGATCATTGAGTGTGAATACTATGTTATTATGTTCTTGGTTATAGGAAGAAGGTAGACAGTAGAAACTACTTTCTATGTGTATTATTATGTGTTTACCATTGTAAGAAATGTACATAGCTTTACTTCGATGAATGGCTGTATAAATGCAAGAAAGAAATACAGAAGATTAAAACACCATACAATTATATAAGTTTTGAAGCGCTCGTAGCGAAGTTTGCTTAGCTGTTATAACATTCTTAACCGATCAGCGAAGTTAAGCAACGTCCGCCGCGGTCATGAGTTGGATGGGTGACCGCTATAGTGTTTGTAAGTGCTTTGGAGGGCACGTTAAGCCGTTGGTCTCGGTTTTTGTCTTAGGATGGCAGTCGTTATAAGATGGTGGTAGGGCATTTGCGAATGCCCGCCTGGCTAGCTACCACCGTGAAGTAGAAAATCTATCGCCAAGCGCCTAACGGTGTGTTCCAATTCCAACAGTTGCCCTTGAGATCCAGTAATTCTAGGTTAGCCTGATCAACACCTTCGACCACATCATCACTTACCATCAGATGAGATAGTGGTCAAAGGCTAACCTAGCAGGCATAAAAAAAAGATAGAATGAGTGCTTCAAAAATACCGTTTTATAAATTTTTATTTTAATATAGGAAAGAAATAAAGTACGGAATATGGTCGCAATTCCCTTGACACCAAACTAATTAAAATTTAGTAAAATTATATTTAGAAATGTCAAATAAACATTCCTTATTCTGTTGGCGCCATAGTATAGTTAATTAGCTCTAAAATTATTTAAGTTTCTAAACTTAGTAAAATGTGATATCCAAAAGGATTTATTATAAACTTATCAGATAAAAAAAATATCAACACATTACGATATTTACGATACTGTAAGCACCTCATTAGGAAAAGTAATATTTTTAATTTCGAATAAGTGCAATATCACAAATTAGTTGCCAGATTACCCGGACCGTCAATTCCACTCTCGAGGTTAGTTTGTCGATGCGCTGGCTGAACGTTTGGCCGTGCGTTGGCTGGATATCGTAAATGGTGAGGCGCACAACATGTGCGCATAAATTCGTGTGTAATATTCATAGAAACAAAATTCTTAAAAATAATACAGTTAGAAAGAATTATGAATTGTAATTTTGTAATAAAAAAATTAGTTTACTTGATACTTTTTTTTATGTTTTTAGGTTTCAGTAGGTCTTACAAACTAAATAGTCGATATGTGCATTATGATTGCATACAGTGTCATGCCAAGTCTTATTAGTAATATTAGTATACTATTAATACCAGTTAATGAATAATGGTTTTCTTACCATGCCTAAGTTTTTATCCGTTGGATTTGACGAGTTTGTTATGGTTTGTCAATCAAAACGTTACGACAATAAGTGCATTTATTTTCTTTTCTATATGTAAAAATTAAGAGAGCTAATAAAAAACCAACAAGAAATGAAACATACCTATAGACCGATCAAATTTGAATGGCTACAAAATTGCACCCAGACAGTAAAAAACCTTTCAAAATTTACGTATATTAATAAAGGCTATTATTAATCTACTTTATTGTGTTGGTAGGTACATGTACGTACACGATTATTTTTTATGGGCACCTAATTAGTTCCGCTTGTTGTGTATTATTGTTATATATTAAAACCACTGTTCACTGAATAAGTCTTCTTTATTTCTTTCCTTTCATCAAGACAAAATTAGAGCAACTTATATTAAAATTTTTAACTTCCTTCTAAAATCTAATAATCTTAGCCACAGACTATTTAATATATTTTTAAAGTAGTTTTCCACAGATAAGTAGAAATGTAGAATATCTAAACTTAAGTTTTGAATGTGGACATTGGTCTTCAACACTCTCCCTCAATGTTCACATATCCAATTAACATTTAAACAAATTAAGTAATTCACACAGTCTTACAAATCTCTCACCCGATAAAGGCTTTGTTAACACATCAGCTATTTGTTCTGTAGTAGACACATATTTCACAGTAATTAAACCTTCCTCTACTTTTTGTTTTATAAAATTAAATTTTACATCCACATGTTTCAAACGTTTCTGATCAGGGTTTTTAATAACTTTCATTGTACTCTGATTATCCTCAAAAATTACAGTATTGCATATTTTAACATTAAAATCAAACAAAAGTTTAATTAACCAACAAGCTTCAACAGATGCTTCACATAAAGCAATTAATTCAGCTTCTGTAGTACTTAAAGCTACTGTACTCTGTTTCTTTGATTTCCATACTATTGTGTTACCAAATAACTTAAATAAGTATCCACTTGTGGATTTTCTATCATTATAACGAGCAAAGTCAGCATCTGCATAGCCTATTAAACTGTCACAATTACGTTTACAATATTTTAGGTTTAAATCAATAGTTTGTTTTATATATCTAAGTACACGCTTCAAAGCTTGCCATAATTTTAAAGTTGGTTGTGACTGGAATCTGCTCAAATAAGACACAGCTGTTGCCAAATCAGGTCGAGTGCTTACCATAGCATACATTAAGGAACCAATGAGTGATCTACATTGATGTTCTAAAGTCATATCAATTTCAGTCATGTCAAAATCCATTTTAAAGTTATTATCCATAGGAGAATTAATTCCTTTACAGTCATTCATATTGTAAGATTCAAGAACCTTTTGCAAATACTTAGTTTGATTAAGATAGATACCATCTTGTTTCTTTTGAATACTAATACCGAGATACATTACATTATTGTCACCCAAATCCTTCATATTAAATTTATTTTTCAAGAAGTTTTTGACACTTTCTATTTCAGTACAGCTAGGCCCTATAATTAATATGTCATCGACATATATTAAATATTGATCCCCTTTGTTATAAAGACAGTAGTCATTTTGTGAGCGCGTGAAGCCACACCCTGTAATGACCTCTGTAAATTTTTCATACCAATATTTTGGACTCTTCTTTAACCCATACAATGATTTCTGTAATTTCAATACATGACCTTCTGGAACTGTTAATCCTTGTGGGGGTTTCAAGTATACCTCCTCACCAATACGTCCATACAAAAATGCACCTTTAACATCCATCTGGTGGATTTTATAATCTTTTTGAGCAGCAACAGATAGAAGTACTCTTAAGGTTTGTAACTTTAAAACAGGTGAGTATATATCTTCCAATTTATCTTTCTGCTGGTAGCCTTTCACTACTAATCTTCCTTTGCATATCTCATGTTCTCCTATGTTCTTCTTAGTAAAAACCCATTTGCTATCCAATAGTTTTTTATTTTCTGGTTCAGGCACAAACTTCCATGTCTCATTTTCTTTCAAAACTTTTAATTCTTCATTTATTGCCTTGTTCCATTCTTTCTCATCCTTTCTTCCTTTAATATCTTCAAAACTTGCTGGAACATCCTGATAACATGATAATAAAGCATACAATGCCATCTCATTTTTGTCTAAGTCAATCTCATAGTCCTTTTGCCATACTGGTTTTCTTTTTTCTCTTTTTTCTCTCCCTCTTTCAGTACTTTCTGTCTCCTCTATTGTGTTTTCTTTTGGTTCTACTTCTTCTTTGCTATTTCTCTTATTCCCTTTATTCTTCTTTTTCACTGATTTTAGGTCTATGTTGTCATTATATACTTTCTCCTCATCTATATTTTCTTCACTGTCCTGTTCTTGCTCACTAACCTCTTCTTCATTATTTCCTGTCATCTCCGGTATATGTTTCACATACATGTAATTGTCACCTTTTGTTTTTGTCTCATCAAATATTACATTCCTTGCAGATATCACTTTCCTTGACTCAATATCATATAGTTTATATCCTGAATTGAGGTATCCAATAAAAAACATTTTCTTTCCTGAATTGTCTAGTTTTTGTCTTAATTCTTTTGGTACATGATTATATGCAGTGCATCCAAACACTCTCATATTAGATACATTAGGTTTTCTGCCTTCCCATAGCTCTGATGGCGTTTGACTTTTTCCTTCGGTTGGGCTTCTGTTTGTCACATATGCTGAAAACAACACTGCATGTCCCCAAAATTCTTTACTAAGTTGTGAGTCTATTAAAACTGTTTTAGCCTTCTCCATTAGTGTCCGGTTCATTCGTTCAGCTACACCGTTCATCTGAGGATTATAAGGTACCGTATATTGCATTTGTATTCCTTTACTGTAACAAAATTCCTGAAATTCCCTAGACACATATTCACCTCCATTATCTGATCTGAACTTCAACATGTTGGTATTAAAATGGTTGGTTACATAAAAGTAGTACTGTTTGAACTTGTCAAAAACTTCACTTTTATTATAAATCAGATACACCCAAACGAAATGACTATAGTCATCGATGAACGTTACAAAATATTTATATCCTTCTTCAGTTGATGGGGTGATCGGCCCACACACATCACTATGTATTAACTCGAGAGGTCTAGTCGCCCTATGTCCAGGTCGGTTAAAAGGTAGTCTTGTCATTTTCCCTAATAAACATGGTTCACACACATGATTATCATTATTACATTTTAAGTCATTAATACCAATTACCATTTCATTCCTCGTAAGCAATGATAAGTTTTTCATACTTAGGTGAGCAAACCTCCTGTGCCACAGTTGCTGATTATCATTATTTTTAGTAAAATTACATTCATCTTTAAGAATTTGCATTTCTATAGTATACAGTGAACCCTCACTGTTTCCAATCATTGTTAACTGATTATATTTGTAAACCCTGACTTTACCATTTAAAAATTCAACTCTATAACCATGACATTCTATTTTTGAAACAGACAGTAAGTTTTTTCTCAATTCTGGCACATAGTATACATTTTTAATAGTACAATCAATGTATCTCTTACCAATAAAACATCTCGCCTTTATGTTACCCACACCAATTGCCATCAAACTAACTCCATTTTTGGCTGCTGAAATCACCTTAGATTCCTTTAATTCAATATAGTTTGTAAACACACCTTTATTATTTATAAGGTGGTCCGATGATCCTGAGTCCATGCACCATACAATATTATTACACTTTTCACTGTCATACTTTTCACTTCCGGTTAAAAATGCATGATCACTTGCTGTAGATGCCGCATAAGAATGATGATCTCTCCCTGAATAGTTGTTCTGTCCTTGTCCGAAGTGTCCTCTTCCGTTACCTCGAGATCCTTGTCTACTCTGAAATCCACGACCTGATCTTGGGGAAAATCCTCTATTACCAAATCCTGCCCTCTGTGGAGCTTGAGCGCCTCGTCCTCGAACTGGTCCCTGATAAGCTTGTCTTATACCTGCATTATCTGTGTATCGTGCTCTGCATTGGAACTTTTTGTGTCCTTCTTTACCGCATGAATAACATAGAAAACTATTTCTATGCTGCTCCGTTGTGTGTCCTACATGTTTGATTCTTTTCTCTTCTTCTCCAAGTAATCTGTCTTTAACTATGTCTACGGTTAGGTCAGGTAAGCTTTCTATTGCAGTTACAATTATTTCGAAGGACTCTGGCATAGACAAAAGTAGCACATTCACCTTCTCCTCCTCCGTCAATGCGCTCCCGGCATCCCGGAGCTGCCTGAAGATTCTCGAAACCGTTGAAAAATGTTGCGCCATAGGCGTCCCTTCCTTGTACTTTATATCATTTAATTGCCGCCTGAAAAACAGCTTGCTTCTAGTTCCTTTTTTCATGAACTGTTGCTCCAATTTCGCCATCATGTTGTAGGCTGTGTTCTCCTCCGATATGTAGTCTATATGGCTGTCGGCCACGCCATTAATGATTAGACTTTGAGCACGCGCTTCTAATTTCTTATTCTCAGGATTGCTCGCAAATGATGTACTTTCTATAGCGTTTAAACAATCATTTTCTTTCAAGATACTACTAATTCTAAACTTCCATATAGCGAAATCTTCGCCCGCAAATTGCTTAATTTTTATGTTCTCCGCCATTTTTAGTGTTCTACAATACGCCGGTCGCCGACACAATCACGATCTCGAATCTTATAACTCCAGTTCAGTAAACATCGGAAACCACGGACCTCTGCTACCACTGTTGTGTATTATTGTTATATATTAAAAAACCACTGTTCACTGAATAAGTCTTCTTTATTTCTTTCCTTTCATCAAGACAAAATTAGAGCAACTTATGTTAAAATTTTTAACTTCCTTCTAAAAATTAAAATCTAATAATCTTAGCCACAGACTATTTAATATATTTTTAAAGTAGTTTTCCACAGATAAGTAGAAATGTAGAATATCTAAACTTAAGTTTTGAATGTGGACATTGGTCTTCAACACCGCTCATTTAATAATGTGTGTAAAACTCGTATTAAAAAGGTTGGTACCTAATATGGGGTAAATAGTACAGGGAGTAAAAAACCCTGTTTCACATATCAAGCAAAGATTCTAAATATCTTAATTTATATTGAATTCGCCACTAACCAAATTTTTTTATATAATTTTCATTGCATCTATGCATTTACCCGATTTGCTTCGTGATTACTCCCGCCGAAGGCACTTCTCCCGAAACGGCCAGCGGCTAAACACGCCTTTATATAGGCCCGATCGTGACTCACTGTTCTTTGTTGTAGCTTACAATTGGTAAAGATATACGTTTTTAAAATGATAATTAAATAAAAAGGTTATTGAATTGTTTACAGAATATTTTAAGTTATATATGGTATGTTTAGTGTTTACAAATATGAGAAATGTTGAATAATATAGTAAATAATGTACGAAAACTAGTTTTAAACTTAAAAATTTTGAAAGGGGCGCAGAGTGACGTCAGCACTGTTTCGGCGGGTAGCTCGGTTCGGCAAGTAGGCAGCTTCCACGATGAAACAGTCACAGGACCTGCTTGTAGCTACTCGGGACACGTGGGGATGACGCGGTGGGTGGCGTGACTCGTAGCGTGACGTCATCACTGGTTGCTGGTTCGGCAGGTGGCTTGGCTCAGCACGTTATGAAAAAATAATAAACAAGAATTACAAATAATGTTTAAATTGTTGGTTTCAATTTGATTTAATCTGTACTTAATTTAATGCTTATCATGTTTACTTGTAATTATTCAATTTGACTCCTTTAATAGCTTATTTGATAATTACGTAGTCCATTAGACATTGATTTGACTCGTGACGTAATACTTGGAGGGGAGAGCAAACGTGGCCAGTTGCAGGGAGAATTCGAGTCAGTCTTCAATAGATTCTCGAAGTGGACGGACGTTACTTTACTTAATACGCAAAGTGCCATGTATAATATACGACAGTACTACATATAGGTATACAGTGTTTGATAGTGAGTTTACACTAATTGTGGAATATAAGATAAGTGTGAAATATAGCAGTTGTGCCATGGTAAGCCGGAGCTTTATTACAAAATAGTTTGTAGTAAAGATTATCACTAAAAATACGTAACAGTGGGGATGAAACCAATTGAGTCTGTTCATTCAGCAGCGCGAAGCCTACACTATGTTTTGATATTTCTAACTGTTCTAATACACATAACCTAAACCTTGTCACAACAGTGTAAGATTTCAAACGTGTTACAATCGAGGAGTTGATGACCGCTTTCAATTAAATGTATGGCAAAATGAGACTGTTCGGGATGGTCGTTTCTAAACGCGGATTTATGTTCTTAAGTGGGGGCAGTCAAAAATAATTCCCACGCTAGCTCCGCCCATGCGGCGCAACGATCCCCGCTGCACCGAACGAGGCGATGTGCAGCAGCGGCGCACGCGTCTCGCTTATAAACATATTTGTATACTTGATATTAGATTCGCGAACACAGATACCATTGAGACGATTTCAACTTTTTTTATAATCTTATTCACGTGACGAATTTCGATATATAAAGTAGTCGCTAAGCGACCAAAAGTCTCAAAAAAAAAAAAATTTAGGATAAAAAAAAAAAAAAAAAAAAAGATATATAAAGTAACTTTGTATATACTGCAATTGATGTCACGTTTTTATTTTTATCAACATTACAAATATTTCTTAGTAAGAAATTGATTATTTGATTTACTTTTCAAAATTATTCTTACGGTCGACAGACTTATTACTTATTACCATATGTTCATGTCTGCTCGACTTTATTGGTATATATTATTGGTATATCATATTATACATATTTAACTGACTTCCCAATAGAAAGAGGGTTCTTAAATTGACTTGTCTATTATTTATTTTATGTTTGACCACACATAACTTTTTTACTGAACCTTACAATATAGAAGATTATTTGTTTGCTAGTACAGTTTAACTCTTTATTGGTTTCATTTTAATTTCATCAACACCGGCGAACGGTTTGCCAGTTACAGTCAACTTACTAAAAGTAATTTGCCAAAATGCCTTGACGATCGCAGTGCTTCTAGCAACTAATGTAAGTGGCAACTATGAATATAGATGAAAGTTATTGTTCAATATTGATAAAAACACAAATTTGAGATCATATTGAACCGATATCAACCAGTTATTTCAGACTGTTTAATTTAAAAAATTGTTTTCATGTCTTTTTTTTTTAAAGTTTCTTTGCTATGTTGTTGCGTCGCAGTCTCCGTGTTTATAAAAAAAAACATACTGCACTAAACCAACATAAGTGAGACAAGGGTCGGAATATGATGGTGGTACATAACAGCCCAAACGGCACGATATATATTGATAAATGGGGTGTTTTTAAATTCTCCGTAGTAACGAAAGTAATGTTACTTGGCATCCGCGTGGACGATAATTTATGAATGAATCAACATTGTTCTCAGTATCTTGGAATGTGATTAATCAGATTACATGTTACACATCATTAGAATAAAGTAAAATACCATCAAATTGAATGAGCAAAATATTATATTATATTCGGTGAATATGGGTACAATTGACCTGAAATAAATGGATTTGATTTGATTTCATTAAATGTTAGTTGTGGGCAATATATTTTACCACGACTCGTCATACAAATATGAATTATAGTTTTTCATAACTGTGCTACTGTACACGTTCCCATAATAATATAATGCAGGTTGTTTTTTTTATTGCTATCATATAATTTTTGACTATTAATTACTTATGTTGAAAATATGTTCGTAATTCGTATACATCCTATTTCGTTTAATTTTTCAGTTACAGTGGTTAACAGAAAGGTGTTATTTTACTACCACTCTGCTTTCATATACCAACTATGGTAAAAATTAGACCAACCAGATATATATCTAGCCACTTCTAAACAGCAGGATAAGATTTTTTTTTACCAAACTTGCAGAAGAGTCTACATACGCAATTGTAAGGGCCTTAAACTTTGGGATATTTTATGAAAAAAACACACAGCTGCAGAAACATTGTAGGGAACATGTTATACAGGCTTTTTTAATGAAACATGGCAGACAAGTGAGAGGTACTGGAACAGGTGACTAAATTAGACTTTAAAATAAAAATAGTGGATTCTTAGATTGTTAGTAAGTGGTATAGTCTACAGAGGTTATCGACAAATTAAGTTAAGATGTATATAAATTAACAAAAAATCATTTATAAAATAAAAAATATATTGTTTTCAATTTATACAGTTTTAATGATATGCAAAAGTGTGCGTGAGAAATAACGAGTATCGGAAACGGAAAGTCAAGTTTTTTTTCAAGTTTGCAGTCCCCGTGACCACGATCACTGCAAAGTGTTTGAAACGTCAGGACAAAAATAATGATAAATATACGAGATTTAAACCGTTTAATGTTGTTTAATTACTATGTGTAACAATCGCGAAAACCTAAGACAACATTAAGTTAAGAGCCCTTATTCCAGCAAAGCCATTTTACAGCCCTTTTCTCAAGGCTGGTGCGGCTAAAGTATAAAAGTTTTTGTTTTTTAAATGATGCAGGAAGAAAGTTTATTGTTTTTGTAATTGAGTGCATTAGCCAAAACAATCTCTCGGTATGATATCGCTACCCTTCTATATTTCTAAATATGATTACAAGCACTATCGCGTGCTAAGCGAAATCATATCAAACAAATTATTGGAGTACAAAATTATATGCCCAAGGCGGGAATCGAACCCGCGTCCTCCGATATCGCGTTCGATTTCCGCCTTGGACATAAAATTTTGTACTCCAATAATTTGTTTGATATGATTTCGCTTAGCACGCGATAGTGCTTGTAATCATATTTAGAAATATAGAAGGGTAGCAACATCATACCGAGAGTTAAGTGTTTGAAAAAACACTTCTTTCGATCAGATGAAGTCTTGTAGTCTGGTTGATGGCCGCGCACCGTCCCCTATGATGGTTAAAGTAATACAATTGGAGCACAAAGTTTCGGCAGAAATGCCAATGTCCAGGTGGCTGAGATGGTGTTAAGCATCCGACGCGATATCGGAGGACGCGGGTTCGATTCCCGCCTTGGGCATAAAATTTTGTACTCCAATAATTTGTTTGATATGTATCTATCTATCTAAAGCCGTTCCGCCAACAGGGCAGTTATACAAATATAATGAACCAAGGTATGCATGCACAAAGCAGGTATACAAACTACAAAACTAAGTTATTTGCCTATATGTATACAATTATGGTTAGAAGGACATAATCAAATATAGATACCTACATAGTAGTCCATTTAAATGTTACAATTTAAGGACCGAATATTGCAATTCCTAGAGGGCGCAATTTTACTTTTGAGACAAATCTAAGTTTGTGGGGTCGCCACCCTTGTGCCCCGGCCACCATCTTGATAAAAGGGGTGAAAACACTTATTTCGCGATATCTCGGAAACGATGTGTCCTACAAAAAATTCCACTGCACATAATTTGTAGCAAATTATTTTTCCTACAAATATGTTATTATAACTTTTTGCCCTAAATTAAAAATTTAAGAAGTTATAAGCAAAAAAGTGAGAAAATTTTCATATTTTTTTCTTGCTCTATAACTTTTTTTTCTTATTTTACAAAATAATACCTCAGACCAACATTTTTGATTATCTTTTGACGATTTTTTTATTTTATTTTAATTCATTTAACACACTGTTACAGCGCTCCAAAGTTGACCAGGTTCGTCAATGCTCATGAGAATCCGGTCAAAAAGAAATGTTTAACTTATTATATTTTTTATTGTAAATATATTCTTAAAAAAAAATGTTGAATTCGTACAACTTTACTTCTTCATTCCTGTTTTCCTTACCATAGAACTTACTAAATTTAACTTACGGAAGGATAAGCAGGTAGAAAAGGTCTGAGTAACCGTTTGGGTTCAAAGGAACATCTGCCTGCTACGACTATTATTATTATACGTAGGCTTAGCTGTTTCTTCTATCTCATTTTATTCTCTTAGTTGTGCTACATTTTTTGCAACGTGTAAACGTATTGAAAATTGTGGATATTATTTTCAGTTTTATCAATTAACCTGCGAGTTTCATAAAAAAATCCTGAGCAGATCATCTACGACATTGTTCTAGGGTATTTATTTTGTAAAATGTATAAAAAAGTTATAGAGCAAAAAAATTTATTATTGCTTATAACTTCTTTAATATTTAATTTAGGGCAAAAAGTTATATAAATATGTTTGTGGGCAACACAATTTGCTACAAATTATGTTCTTACAATTTTTTTATAAAACGCACAGTTTCTGAGATATTGCAAAATACGTGTTTTTGTGCCGCATTGCCACGTTGTATGGCAATGCTTATCCTTTGTCCAAAGTATATGCCAGCATTTTGGTCACAAGTAGCGTCGACCAGACGTTTTGAGACGTCTTTGAATAATAGTTTGGCGCTCGGTCCCCACGGTCCCAGCGTTTCGACCCTAAAAGGCACAAACATGTAACAACTACTGAGATTACTATATTTGCGCCTTTCGAGGCCTTCTGCTAGTTCAGCCGCCGCACCGGCCACTTTTTGGGTAGCAGGAATATGAGAAGGTGCTAAGGTATCGACACAGGTAGCGTCCCATACCAGAGGCCTTCCCATCCTCCACGGAACCAAAGTCATGCCGTCCGGCCTTTTACCATCGCCACGTACAAGGCCTAAGCATTTAGTTATATTACAAATGTGCATTTAGCCTTCAGTTTGATAATATCAATCAAATTTTTTATTGATATATATACCTGCAAAATACATTTTACAGACAATCCGTTACCTGAAGCCTTCAGAAAAGCAACTGTACATTTCTGTTTGTCCGACAATCAATTTCGCACAATTTGTTAGAATGTGTAGATAGAATTTGTTAAAAGGTAGAAGTAAGGATAAATGTCGGGAGAGCAGTCGAATGACACCTGTCAAAAATCCAAAATGGCGATTTCAAGACGGCCACCATACAAACTGCTCCGCCCCTGCTGAAGCTCGGCCTTCAGAAAGGGGGTGTAGTGAATATGAATAAATGAATTTAAATACATAAATTCAGATAATTTCACGTCAGATTTTTTGCACGTCAAGAGTAAAACATCGCTCTTTACCATCTATCTAATACCCTAACTAATAACCGAAAAGGGGGCAAAGGCGAGTATAATACATATCAACGATGGCATACGCAAAGGCATATTGCTTCAGATAGGAGGCCGGCCATAAAATTTAAGTCTTACTCCGCACAACTATGTCAATGCGTTGTCTTTTGTGAAGGTACTCAGAAAAAATATATTGTTTATACCGACCCTACAGAGGTGTGACAAGTGCAGGGCGATAATAATGTAAAGTTTTTTTTTTCAGTGTAAAAAGCATGATGCTCGGTGGCTTTGGCTATGGACTGCCGCGCAGCAGGTCCATGGTTCGAATCCCGCCGCTGGCTTGAGCTTCACCGCATGGTGGAAGGGCATTTTAGCGAATGCCCGCCTGGCTAGCGACCACCCTCAAGTGGAAAATCTGTCGCCAAGCACCTAACGGTGTGTTCCGGCAGCTGTCCTTGAGAGCCAGTAATTCTAGGTTAAGCCTGTTAACACCATCGACCATATCATCACTTACCATCAGGTGAGATTGTGGTTAAAGGCTTACCTATCAGCAATAAAAAAAAATGTATATACACATTTATACGTTTTTGTTATTTAAGTTTACCTGCTGCTCTGCTATGGATAGGTCAAAATATTTTTTTGCCTAATATAGGTATTATAATATTTAAATAATATATTTAATATTATTTCGTAAACGAAATAATATTTAATATATTTCGTTTACGAAATTTCCTGTGAATAAAATGTGCAAATTTAATAATACTTTATTCAAAGATTACTCACTTATTTTCATATAGTGGAAGAACACAGTCTAAATTTATTATATGAGATGGCGACTCCGACAGTTCTCCCTGTTCCAAGTGATCTCGGACTTTGACTGATTTATTATTTTTTTTCCTGAGAAAGAAGGTGCATTTTATGAGCACAGTCTATTTTATTATATATATGTACAGAATCTATTTATTCCACTCTATTATATTTGTATAAATCGTTACTTATATGTACATGTCTAAGTGATAAAATGTATATTTAAAAGTACCTATGCAGGTGACTTTGTAGATAATCTCTTGAATATATACCTACTTGCCTGATTCTGAATATTCTTTCATTTATATAAATCTACATTTAGTCTTGAGGGACATGAACAATGTTCGATGTTTTATTGCGATATACCCACCAAACCAAATGCTTTGATTTGCTACGCTTGTGGTATTATTATTTAGCAACACTCAACTCCATTTACGGTTGAACGTCAGCTGTACTTTAGAGCCAGATAATTTTAGTTATCACCTGTTTGGTACCTTCTACCACATCACTTACCATCAGGTGAGACCATAACTATACATTACCAGATATTATTATAGTATCCAACTAATCGTACTTAGATTAGTACGACATTTAGTTATTTTATAGCTCCATTACAGTACTATAGGAACCTAGTAACCTAGTAGGTATAGAATCTCTTAGTTCGATAGAGATAATATGTTTCATGAATAGAATAAACACCGAAATACAAACGAATATTAAATTAATTGCATAGGTAAAAATAAACTGAAATATTATACGCTCTCTCATAATTCTTGCAAAGTCTTTGTATCGACTCTTCTGCTTCGTTTTTTATTTTTTAGTTATCTTTATTTCCCATATTGATTGATATACCTACCAAGATACGTATTTATACTGCACAGCACAGGTGATAGCGCGCGAGCGATAGGTCCACGTCCAACGGCGCACAGCGCGGCACTGAAGGACAGCTCTTACGCATTGATTTTATTTCGTAATCCTAAGCTAATAAGGTTGAATATCGAATCTTCCGATTGACCGTAATCCTGCACAGAACTAAAGGTCGTAAGTCTAAAACACAATTTAATTTATTATGACAATACTAATTACTCTAGGTAAATTTTACTTATACAGCGGATAATAAACTACATTTCCTTTCTATGTGTGTTTATTATTAATATGTAACTGATGTAGTTTCCAAGAAAACTCCAATAATTTAAAGAAAAGGCTTCATTTTGAAAAATTAAAACTATCGAGTAAATTTCTTTCAAATGTGTTTCTGACTGTACAACTGATAGAAAAAGGTTTGAAATATCAAATATTTAAGTTTTCGTGTTGATTGCATATTTCAGTTGCTTAAAAAAACTAGTCGAATGAGAGTATTTTTTCCGCAGCCTCGTCTTAATATCGGATATCAAAATTACGGCCAGTTTGACCAATATAAACGCTGTTACATTCGTCACAGGTAAGTTTGTAAACACCAGATTTTTTACCGTCTTCCAATCGATCTTTACCGTTACATAAATGACGTAGATTTTGATTTGTACGAAAAGCTACATGGACGTTATTTTTCTTTAATATATTGGAAATTTTTTGAGATATTGGCCCCATATACGTTAAGCTGCCTACGTACTTGATATTTGTATCAGAAGGGCAAGAATAAAGAAGTGACCTAGCCCTATTACGTTGTTTGGTCTGAATTAATCGATCAACTAACTGTTTATTGTAGCCGTTGGAAATAGCAATTTGGTATATTATATTAAGCACTTTATTATAGTTGTCTTGGTTCAGAGGAACCGATAACAAGCTATGGACATAACTTCGAAAAGCTTAATTTATGTTGAATAGGATGACAAGAAGTGGAGGGAATAGCAACATCTGTGTGTGTTGGTTTTCGATATATGTATTTGGAAATGCAATTTTCTGTCCACTCATGTAAGCGTTAGATCCAAAAAGTTGATAGATTGGTTTAATTCTAATTCCAGTTTAAATTTAATTTTCGGGTGTATATTGTTAAGTTTCTTAACAAAGATATCAATTTGGCGGGAAGTGCCAGTCCAACAAATGATTATATCATCAACGTATCTATAATAAAATAATATTCTAGGTTCTTTTACTATTTGTTTGCACTCAAAGTCGTCCATAAAAAGTTCGGCCATAAGTGGACTTAAAGGTGACCCCATAGCTAATCCCTCTTTTTGAAAATAATACCTAAAATAATTTTGTTTCATACAGACAGTAGTTAAATTTATAAGGTCATTTACTTCCCCAGGATGTAATCGTTGCTTCTCAAAATGATTCTATACGACGCGTAAGCAATTTTCGTAAGGAACGTTGGTAATATATTATATAATCAGATAATTATACTATATATTATAATTAAGTTAAGATAGATTAGATAACCGTTTATTTGCATTAAACAGAGTATTATACACACACAAGGTAGGTATGCATACAGAAGGATATTCAATAATTCAGTTTATCATGTTTTGCCTATTTAGGCATACCTACCTATCTATACATTTTAGAGAGAAAGCAATATGGAAAATTATACAAAACAAAAAAGAAAAACAGCTCTCAATATTAATACAATCCAATAGTGAAATACACGTAGGTAGGTACATTATTTTACATATCAACATCGAGATATACGTTACACTAGAGAAGACAATTGAGACAAAAGTCTCTGCCATTTTTGCTAATTTTAAACTTAAGCGCGCTTCAGCGCTTTACGAGATCGGACTGCAGTCTAGAACTAATTATATCGTCTAACCAAATATCCAAACACGCAGCGCCACAACGCTTGTATATTAATGTTTCCTACAAAAGTTCGCTTACAGCGCTTAAGCTAATTGCATCATCTAACCAAACTATTCAAACATGCAGCGCTAGACTACTTTTGAGGTATGGTTTCTCAATATCAAAGACTATCAGCATACAGAACGGACATGGCTTTTGTATTGTACCTACGAAACATTGTGAAGAGTGTATTAGTTAAAAAATAGTAAAATAAAGTTAAAAAAATAAGTATTACTGAAGGTCACTAACTAGCTAACTACGCTATTCAGTTTTTGAAAGTAAAGGTACAATTGGATATTTACTAGAAACAAAGTGCTACTATCTTTTTTAAATCTAGATTTTATACTATCATAAACTAAGATTTTTTTTACCTGTAGATCAGTTGTATGCCCTCCATATTTACTAGACGAATTCAGGGTAATTGCCTGAGTCACTACCAGTCTAGCACTTCCGAGCGTCCGGTGAATACATCGCCGCTAATCGTGTTTTTTCGGAATAATCTGTGGACAATACACCTTCCTTGTGTCTTTAGACTCTGCACCCATTATACAGGCACTGTGAGAGATAAGAAAAATTTTCATTTCACGCGTAATTATTGCTTTTATTGTTGAAATAGAAAATATCGTTATTTTGTTTTATCTTAGGAACGAATCTCAATGAAATGGATGAGCGAGATATGTGTATCGTTTGGTGTGAGAGAGTGAAAGAGATCACAGCAGAATGGTGATCGGAACGTCTCGTGGCGGTTCGGTGGTTACACGAATTGCTTATTTATTTCTTTCTAACAACATATATGACGCATAATATTTGAACGTTCTTTCCTTGTCATTACAAACTGCATATACACGTGCGTAGGTATGTATATAGGTAAATTCTAGTAAGCTTTTAGAGCAGTGGTGTTCGGATATAACTACTCTAAGTATTTCACCTCTCTGATCATAAAAGATTTTATATCATCATAATATAAAATCTAGATTTAAAAACGTTAGTAACACTTTGTTTCTAGTAAATATCCAATTGTACAAAAAGTTAATCGTATTTTGCATTCATACATTTAAGTTATTAATATTATAATATAATACATAGGTATTATATCTTTAATTAAAGTTTTTTAATTATTTTTGAATTAAAAATATAAATCCCAATTTGGTGTATTTATTTAGTAACTTATTTCAATAGAATGCCTACGAGTAATTGACATAATATAATTATGAAGGGAATAATAAATATGCTTTTTTTATCTTAACTTTTTTTATCGTAAGTAAAAATAGGTAATTGACTCAATGTTGCTAGTTGTCATATCTGTCCACTTAATTAATCTGTGAATTTCACTCCGCAGCTCCGTCAACATGGCTCCCTATGCTGTGTCGTGAAGCATTGTCTTTCGCGATAACAAATCCGCAAAATGATAATGTATTCGGGCGTGTTTAATTCCAAAATCTGAACTTACTTGTGAAAAGTGATTCCATCGCTTTTATTTGTTTTTCCCGACTGGTTTCTGCAGTATCTAAGGACGCAGGATGGCATTTGAATACACAATTTTCGTCGAATAGCGCGTGTGATCTCTATGAGTGCCCAGCTGCGTGTGGGTGAGGACATGCCGGCTGGCTTGTCCTGCCTATTCGACTTTGCTCGTTTGAGATGTCGCGTCCAGTATATAGAGGTCAATGCATATCAATCGGTTTTGTGCATAAATGCATAAATAATATAATGTTCTTTAGCTTAATTTTGAATAGGTTATAATAAATTATTAGGTATATCCAGGAATACAGCTTATCATAGGTAATCTGCATACCGACATACCTGAAGACAACGAAGAGAGATAAGAATAAGAAATAAATAAATACCAACGTCAACGTAACCAAAATACAGTCCACTCATTTCGCCAAACTGATTATCTAGAAGGAGACTCGTCTTACTTGTTTAGTAGGTATCTAGTACGATTTCTTGTACGACTTGCGTTACTGACGCTGAACGTAGTAATCACAAAATCCACGAGGTGGCGTTGACTTCTTTTAGCTTAGGCGCATTTTAACTTCAAAAATCATTGTAGTCCTTTGGTGAGTAATCTACTATTAATGTTTGTTACCACCCGGGGACCAAGCCCGCAAATGGGCGTCAGACAACCCCGCTTCTGACGCCCGAGGTAGAGTAGCAGGCGACGGCTACTTATCTGACCCGTCGCAAGGGTCAGATAAGTAGCCCCGTCGCCTGCTACTTCGGCCACAGAGGATAGAGAGAAGAGCGGCACCTCGCTATACCGACACTCCTCTTCTCCTGCTACCCCTCCACGTCCGCCATCCAACGGTGGCGGTCCCGCCGTGGCCGCGAGCGAGCGGCGCACCGTAATACCGGCACTCCTATCCCGCCGTGGCCCCTCACCGTCAGCTGTGGTGTCGCCCATACTACACCACAGCCCCCCTCAGATGCGGTGCTGCCCATATAGCACCGCAGTCTACCACTTGCCGCTGCACTGGGCTTTGCCTATAAGTCCAGTATGGAAATACTGGACCTACAGGCAAAGCCCAGTGGAGCGGCCCCTCTTTGGGCCGGCCGACGGCCCATGCTGGCACGGCCCTTGGTTCCTCTTGGCTTCACCGTGGGTGACCAAGCCACGGCTACTTAGCTCCACCGCCACGACAAGGCCGGAACCGTCGGGGGTACTACTACTACCTGACTTGTTTGGCCGTGCTTTATTTGAGTTCAAGAAAATTCGTTTCTTTTTTAGGGTTCCGTAGTCCTGACAAGGAACCCTTATAGTTTCGTCATGTCCGTCTGTCCGAGGTTTTGCTAAGAGACCGCTAGTACTAGGAAGCTGTAATTTCGTATGGATATGTAAATCAATTACGCCGACAAGGTGCTAAAATAAAATTTTGAAAAATATTTTTTTATAATATATATATATATTATACATGTGATGTGGGGATGAATTTTTTTTTCGTCGTCTATCTCTTCGTGTGTGGTATATTTGGATAGGTTTTTTAAAATTATTTAGGGGTTGCTAATACTGTTTTTCGATTAAATGCTCGATTTACGAAATATTTTTTGTATTATTTTTAATATTTTTAACTTTAAAGTGCAATTTTTTGATCCAGCAGGGCATCCGGAAATAATCAAGCTCATAGTGCGTTCCATGAACTTTGAAGGAAAAGTATAGCGGTTGACATAACTTTATTAGTTTAGCAGTAATAGTCGTTGAACTTGGGTGTTGGATAATTTTGTACCAAATATAAAATCTATAGAATAAATCCTTTAAAGTGACTAAGATGAAGTAGTTGGTTGTTTATAACGGGTAAATTCTGGCATTGAAAACTTAATCTTAAATAAAAAATCTTAAAACAACAACTATGCCCTATGTCATACATAATAGACTAGCTTTCCAGCCGCAGCTCCACCCGCGCGTATTGCGGTTATCGCGCAATAAACAATTTCCCGGGTCTCAAATTATTTCCCTGCCAAATTTCATCCAAAACGGTCCAGTAGATTTTAAGTTTATTCGTTGCATACAAAACTTTCCTCTTTATGATATTAGTATAGATATAGATCTGACAGTACAAAGATTCGACTTATATAGGTATAAAGTACTTTTTGGACCTCATCCTCGCCGTACACTAGATCTGTTTGCTGTCTGTACCTGTCGTACCAAGGTCATCGATCACTTCATTTCACACATCATCAATTTGCTGATTGTAGGCTCTTCAATCGTGTAATTTTTTTTATCGGCAAAGAGAATATTTCTGTGCCCTTCACTTGCGTATCGCAACGGAAGGCACTCTAATTTTAAAGATTGATTTAGGGCATGTACTGTATATCGACGATAAGCATCGAGCTTCAGGTCTTGTTTTATAATACGCCACATTTTCCTAGCGGGAATCTTCATTTATCGCAATAAGATAATTGTTATAAATATTTTTACTTGCTAATGGGATTTCGACCAATTCTGGCTTTAACAGCATTAATTTTTAGTTCTAAGACACGCAGCTGCCCTGATCTTTTATGGTCTTCGACAGCGAAAGTTTTGTTGTAGCTGTTGATATTACGATATACGAACATACGGCTGATACCAATAAATTAAATTAAATTCATATTTTTACAATGTGCCAAAGGATTCTTAATCGCGCTATCGTTACGTTTTCATTCGAATATCTACCTATAGAATTCACAATCAATATTTGTTTAATTTTCGAATTACAATTGAAATAATAACTTGGCGGCAATCGTACTCTTATTATTATTATTTTTATTCACATCATTTATTTTAGAACATAATTTAATTTTTTTACAACATTCATATATTAAAAAAAATATTATAAAAAACTTAAAACTAGGATGCCGCATGCCGCCGGCAGCGGGGCAGGGCCCAAGCTACCAGCGGTTAGCACTGCAGAGAGAGGAACCTTCGGACAATGCGTAGTACGGCACCTCTGACTCAATTATTATTATTATTATTACTCTTATTTATTCTTAGATTTAGCAGGAAGAAAGTGGAGGAGAATAAAGAACTACAGAATCGTTCTATATTATGATATCGGGCTTCTACGGAACCCTACATTGTGCGTGGCTCGACACGCATTTGACCGTTTATTCTTTCTACAACAAACAAATCATAAGTCAATATCTATATGTTATTTTGAACAACCATTAAACAATTTATAAAAAAATGAGTTAATAAGTTAAGTCATTGTTAACTGTCTTCTAAATAGAAGTGTAATGATTGCGTAACTCTTTATGGAAAATAATAGTAGTTTATGCAACTGTCATATAATAGATGAGTGTAGTTTTTTGAAACGAGCCGCGCAGGTGAGTTTCAAAATAAGATAACACGAGTGTTTTAATACCTAATTAAATGCAGATGCATAAACTACTTTATTTACTCTCATGGCTAGAAACAGGTACATTTACAGTAACATTAGATAAAATGCAATATAAAAACCAGCAAATTATCTTATTATCTGTATATTGCGCTGCGCGCGCAACGCACAGATAATTCACAAATAATGTGTACCTACTTGAAACCTCCTTGGTCGGGACACATTGTACTATAATAATAAAAAAAATGTTTTAAAGCATTGTTTTGTCAGGAGAATAAGTATAATGCTGTAATTAAATTTTTTAATTTTCTTAAAGAAGTATGTAAATGAAATATGCTAATAAAAGTCTGTATTTCATTTCATAATTAGATTATTACCAAATGAGATTAAATAAATATTACTATAATACTTACTTGCCTTTTTTATTTAAAATCTTAAACTGTACAATTGTGCAAATTTACAACTTTCAACTTTACAACTTCCGACTTAACAACTGTTTGACGAAGCAACTTTCTGCCGATATCAGTAAAATGATAATATAATGAAATATTTAAAATAAATAATGCGTAGTAGTAACGGTAAAAATATAACTACCCTCGAAGTTTGTTTTCTTCATTTAATATTTTCAATTTTAAAATTTTGCAACTTTTAACTTTACAACTTAACTTCTTGGTATAGCACCTTTGTGCTTAGCAGCATTCGAATTTACAGCCTTGGCTTTGCAGTTTACAACCTTATAACCTTAACTTTGAGTTCAGCTTAAACAAATATATTAATCAGTATCAGTACTTAATATTATAAATGCGAAAGAAACTCTGTCTGTCTGTCTGTGTGTCTGTCTGTCTGTTACGCTTTCACGCCAAAACTACTGGACCGATTTAAATGAAATTTGGTATGGAAATAGTTTGAGACCCGGGACAAAACATAGGATAGTTTTTATCCAACTGCGCAAAAAGAGGTTAATGTTTTTGTGCGATAACCGATATACGCGTGGGCGGAGCCGCGCCCGGAAAGCCGGAAAGTTATGTATAAAATAAAGATTCAAATTATTGACAAGAATTGGCTTTCATGTGTGGTAGGTAGTTGGACCTGCTGCGCGGCAGTCCATAGCCAATGCCAATGAGCCATCACTGCTTCACTATGTTAGTTGAAATGTTATTACTATTTCACATACTTATAACATTAACAAAATAATATCCTCATATTCGTTAAAATAATCACGAACGAAAAACAACATTGAAACATGAGCTCACTGGGGGACTGTCAGGGCGTCCTCGTTCATCCCACTTCTGAATAATTCAAAAAAGGTTTTATCAATTCCAGGTATATTGTTATCACAAATGCTTTTTACAAAATGAAAATTTACGTAAAAATAATATGCGATGTGATATTCTGCATCAGCTTTTCAATGTTTCTCTTTTTTATGTGATTTAAACAAAAACTTTCGCGGTTACCATCGTTTTTTCTTTAATTTATGATATCGATTAAGTTCCAAATAAACAATTTGAATTTGATTTTGACGGAAGTAGCACGAGGCCCACCTGATGTTAAGCGGATTAACCTCTGCCTATAACAACACCCGCCCTTGCACTGCACACGTAACGTTTGGACATACAGATGCCTGTCTCACGTCCCTGTAATTTTTCTGGCTCTCAAGGACTGCTGCCGGAACAAACTGTTAAGTGCTTGGCGATAGATTTTCTACTTGAGGGTGGTAGCTAGCCAGGTGTACATTCGTAAAATGCCCTTCCACCATGCGGTGAAGCTCAAGGCAGCGGTGGGGAACCGCTCGGCCATCATTGCTTCATAATGATTTTTTTCGCATTATTTCCTTACTCAGTAGTTTAGTATTCATGAAAAAAAAGCTAGCATAATAAGTAGTGAAAATTCATCTTATGCTAATATACAAATTCAATATAAGCTTTTATATATAATTAATAATGATTTTTTTATATATCATGATGTGACAAACAAGCGGACGGTTCACCTGATGTTTAGCGGTTACCATTGCCTATAGACATTTGCAACACCAGGGGCATTACCAATGCGTTGCCGAACCTGTAAAATATTATAATTAATAATAACAGGTATCCACTTAGTATATCCATAAAATGCCTTCATTTGGAAAACTTTATACGCAAATTTAAATATCGACATAATTAGTCTTCCACAATAAAAACATTTTAATCAGTGTTTGGAACCAACGCTACGTTGACGTGCTAATTAAAAATAATTATATTTTCAGCAGTCGCCTGCGAATTGCCTAGTGGTTTCCTGACAAATTGTATAGAAATTATTAAGTAAGTTGAATATCACAGTAAGTAAAAATTAGCAAAATGAAGCTCTCGTAGCGAAGTTTGCTTAGCCGTTCTGAACCGATCAGCAAAGTTAAGCAACGTTCCCCTCGGTCATGACTTGGATGGGTGACCGCTGGTGACATACTACTGAGCGCTTCCGTGCTTCGGAAGGCACGTTAAGCCGTCGGTCCCGATTGTTGTCTTAGGATGGCAGTCATTATAGCTTGGTGGTAAGGCATTTTCCGAATGCCCGCCTGGCTAGCTACCACCCTCAAGTAGAAAATCTGTCGCCAAGCACCTAACGGTGTGTTCCGGCAGCTGTCCTTGAGAGCCAGTATTTCAAGGTTAGCCTGAACAACATCTTCGACCGCATCATCACTTACCGTCAGGCGAGATAGTGGTCAAAGGCTAACCTATCAGGAATTTTAAAAAAAGCAAATCGCAGAGATATTAAATCAGATTTTCTTACCTACTTTACGACTTATATGATTTAAAATTACCTACTGCTAACCGGACGTGACGTCAGAAATGTCACCTTTGCCTAGCCGTAATAGTTTTAGACAACATCGCTTCTACACAAAAAATCTTTTAGAGGTAGTATAATAGATAATATAATTAAAGCTATTTGCCGCAGCAGGATCCTTAAAAAGGTTGCGCAACTTTCTTCCAACAGCCACTAAAATTGCATTAGCTCAATCTCTTTTACTTCCTATTCTTGACTACGCTGATGCCTGCTTGCGGTTTACGCAAATATGATCACGTATCTCAGTTTCGTTCTAAGCTCAATTGGCTGAATATACGTTTTCGCCGGAATGCTCATATTCTCAGTCTCCTTTACAATATATTGTTCAGTCCTACATCCCCGCGCTATCTCAAGGAACGCTTCGATTTCCTTCACTGTTCTTCATACACGTTAAGGTCATCAGAAAATCTCACACTTGAAATCCATCATCATACGAGTTCGTTTTATAGAAAATCCTTCACTATTCAGGCTGCCCGCTTGTGGAATTCTCTTCCTGTATCAATCAGACAAGCACCGACTCTCAATATGTTCAAGGATCAAGTTAAAAGGTTTTATTTGTCCAATTAATTTTGCACTATATTTTTGTCAATTTCTATGCTATATATGAGATAATATTATAATATGTACTATATTTTTATATAATTTATAGGTATATGTATATATCATTTTATATATATATATATATTATATATGTTTATAATTGTATCTGTTTAATTATTATAAAAACCTATATGTATGCTATTTTTTTATATATTTGTTTAGAAATTACACTAAAATACGTTTTATTTTAAAATGTTTTTATGAAATTTGATTATGTATTTGGACTACACCCGCCTCTATTGTTTTAATTCGTTCAAATCCATCCTAAGGTTGCCTGGTAGAGATCACTTTTAGTGATAAGGCCGCCCATTGTAACACTATGTTATTATAATTTAATGTGTAATCTTTTATATTTCTAAAGTGGTGTAACAATAAAGAGTTTTCTATCTTTCTATCTAATATATATAGTACAATAGCTCTTCGAGAGTAAAATCAAGAAAATTCTCAATTTCTTGATTCAGATTATTTTATGTTTTTCTAAAATATTAATTTAATATTTTCTTTAAACAGCTAAGTTATTGTTAATACCTACTACTTAATCTATCAGCAAAAAAGTATAAAAAAAAAAAGTATAAAAAATAATATATAAAAAAGTATCTGGAGCCCTATGAAGGTCACACCATTCTAAAACGAAAAGCAATGAATTTATATTATATTATAACACCATACCTATATTACTTCCACCAGTTTATTTAAGGTAAGAGGTAGAAATTCTGTTTTTTAAAGTAGGCATATATCTTGGTTTTCTACTCTCTTCGATTTTGGGTCTCATGCTTCCTTCACCTCCATCGCATTCTTCATACACGGCCGTGTAAAGGGTCCATAGGTACAATACCGTACCATAGACTCTTATGAGAAAAGTATCAAAAATTTTATACACGCATTTAATTAGTAACATAATGTTACCCTGATGACTTTATAACACTTTTAAACTAATTAATAAATCCTCATTCAAGTATAAATTGAATTCGCACACCGTGGGTTCCGTACTTATACAAACAGTCTATACTCGTGACAACTAGATGTATTTTCTTGCATGTGGGCCCCTCTTTATTACTTTTATTATTTATTGGGCATAATCTAAAATAACAACACATATTTTGGAAAAATATCAACTGGCTACCTATTAAATTTGCCAAACCGTTTTGTAGATAAAGGGAAAACTCGTTTTTTGCAAACAAACACAACCTCTCACCTAAATACACTTCTCCATTCCATCGTGCTAAAAATGAACGCCACCGTACCCAAAAGCCCTTCACGATTTTTAGAAATGAAAAACTACAAAAAGAACGCCGTTTGTGCCTGAATTAGTGTTTCCTGCTTGCGTAATCTATAAAACCAAACCTACGTTGCATCTATGCAATGTTCAGGACAGGGATCATTATTATCCAAAATGTACGCTTAGTAACAATTGCAGTATCCTGTTGTCTTCTTGGTAAACCCCATAAATTAGTTATACGCTTTAGACGGCAACATGATGTTACCTAATGATTTTATAACACTTTTAAACTAATTAAAAACCACACCATTACCTTACAATAAAATGTATACGACTACACAGTCGTTAGCGAGTTATCACCCCATCACACGCACGATGACGCCACAACATATAAACTGGTATTTTATCTGTAATCCCTTTGTTTATTTTATTGGTAAACTCTGTCGTACCAACCGGATAGTCCACTGAACACGGCAGGCATCACGGGAGTTGCATCTCTACGTTTCTTAATCGTCTTTGGAGTCGTTTAAAGAATAGGATAATAGTAACGGGTCTTCCGGGACTTCCGAACTTTGACAGTTGATAGCGGGCATATTTATTGTTGTAGGTACATCTGTCAAATTGGCAAAATAGACTGTTTAAATGAGTCTGCTCATGCATCATGGACGTGTTGTTGAACGCTATTCGCTATTTCATCCTTTGCACTTGCAAATTGTTTTCTCAAAGTAGGTGATTTGTTCGAGAAATGTTGCGCGCGCTTCGCCCTTTTTAAGGTCGTCTTACCGAGAGGAATATACCAACACTCGTACGACGAGGAAACGATAGACAACGAGGTTCGTTTGCTGAATGGGCTCTGGAGCAATTGGAGAGTGACCCTTATTTTTTCAGAAAATCATCTTCAGCAATGAGGCCTTGTTTTGGATATGTAAAGAAACAAAATTAATGAATTTGGGACTATAACAATCCACGTGAGATCCAAAAGCGCCTATAATGTACCTCGAAAAAGTCACTATTTGGTGTGGATTTTGGGCAGGCGGCATCATCTGTCCATATTTCTTTGAGAACGACATTGACCAAGCTATCACCGTCAACAGCGAGCGCTATAGGCTATGATTACAAGTCTTGAGTATGAACACAAACAACAGGGGCTCAAGCCGGCAAAGTCAACATAACCCATGCCAACGGCCTGATTTATGCGCCAGGGTCATGTAAAATTGGACATTTCAGGTACGTACCTCCCAGAGAAGCTGCGGCAGACAATTTGAACGATGTTATATTCCACCCATAATGACAAATAAAAATATCTTTATTTGACATATCAATGAATAACAAAAAAAAAAAAAATTGAAAAACAGGTAAATTGTGAATCCATTGGCTTTGGTGATTGACTTCCTGAGTGTTTCAGAGCCAAAGGCTTCTCCCATAGAAATAACAAAAATATCATACATGCCAATTTAAGTTAATTTAAATAAAAAGTTTAGTTTATACACATACAGTTTAATTTTATATTAAAATCAATTTATACTTCAATCCCAGATATGTACATTAAAAAATAAAATTGTATACTTTGCTCTTGCACATATCGTCGTTCAAAAATGACTCCATATGTAAGAAATTGGCTCCGCATAACTTTGTTAAGCCAGTCTCCCACATACAATCAACCACATGGTATCAATAGGCATTTCAAACGAACTAAAATATTTCGATGACAACTCCTACCACTTTGTTTTATTTAAATTTAAATTTAAATATAGGAACCGGAAGAATAACAGACCCTGTGGATTATGTAAATTTCATGTTAGCTTTTGAATGGTATGGATGTTGACAGTTCTATATACAGAAGACGCTTCTATCTTATTCTATGGTGGTATTTTTCTCTTCGGCCTACTTCGGCAACAAAAGGGGTGACTTTAATGAGGCTACGAGTACCTAAAGGGTGTACAGAGGTGTTTAGTTTCACCAAGAGCTACTCTTGGCGTTCTACTCTACAGTTGGAGTTAGGTATTCGTCGTTTGAATCTGGAAATCAAGGCGTATGAAAGATATGAGCACAAATATTATAGAATGGAGTCTATATGATATTATAGAATCATATAGAATGGAGAATATAAAAATAAATAAATATAATATCTATTTATTGCCTTCAAAAATTACTAATTACTAAATTAACACAAATTTAAAAATGAATTTTGGCAATAGGGTTATGCTCAGCTTGTGCAGCAATGTTCTCTTTTCAGAGGAGCATCGCTGCGCTGCGTTTTTCAGCATATCCCTGCTGTTCTCGGGCGGTTGTTTGCCAAGACATATAATAGTTATTAAAAAAAACGGTTTACTAAAGCTTAATACGACAAATTAGAAACAGCTTCTGCAAAGAATTTGATGACAATGATTAAAAATGAAATATTAGAGACTATAAAATAATAATATAAACCAAAACATGATCTAACTAACCTTTGAGCTAGAAATATAAACATTTGAAAGAATGAGATAATGAATGAATGATTTTAATTTGGGTGTTGATGCAAAAAATAATAATACTACAAGTTAAATTATAATTAAAGACTGATATCTGCCTAGAACAATTCGTCACTGTGATACAATGGCACAAGATTAATTATTGATTTTTAATGTGTAAGTGTAAGTGATAGTGTGTTTAGGTGTGCGTGAAAAAGGAAATGTTAAAGTATGTATGTGTGTTTAGTGGTGTCAAATAGGTATTAATTAATTTTTGGCCTAAATTCGTATATTTTTAAAGGTTGCTTCAAAGATTTGCTTTTGGCGGTCAAGAATAATTCTTTTAAGCTTATTCCTAAAACCATCGCAACTAATTTTTTTCCTAAGAGGTGGTGGTAGATTGTTCCAAATTTTGGAAGCGCTATATTTGAAACAACCTTTAAAACCAGCAGTGTTATGTTTGGGTATAGCTAGAGTGTTGTGGAACTTCGAGCGAGTAATTAATGGATGCATATCTTTACTCCATGTTAATTTCTCGAAAAGGTATTCCGGCTTCTTATTCCAAATGGCTTTCTGTGTCATGCATGCGAGGTGGAGTTCTCTTTGCAGCTTCATGTTCATCATACCCTTGTTTACAAGAAAAGGGGTCACATGTTCTTTTTTTGGTATAAAGAAACAGAACCTAGCACATGCATTTTGAACACGCTGGATAGCTTTTTCAGTATAAACTCGAATCCTAGGGCCATAGACTGCACTACAGTAATTGAATGGCGAAAGTACTAACAGGTCCGTTAACAGAATCCTTACCTCTTCGGATATATATTTTCTTATATTGTATAAAGTCTTTAGTTTAAAAAACGCGTTTTTTATTTTTTCATTAATGTGTTTAGTGTACTTCATTTCGCTGTCAATAATTACACCTAAATTTCTTGCATCTGATTCGATAGGTATTCCAATTCCATTAATTGTTAAATTAGGGTTATGCACTAAGACCTTGCTTACTTGGGTTTTGGTACCCAAAATGATTAATTTGGATTTCGTAGGGTTTAGAAATAGTAAATTACGGGTAGCCCAGTTAAAAATCTCATCTAAGTCCCTATTAATTCTTTCCATAGCGGCAGTTGTATCTTCTGATTTGAAACTATAGTACACCTGAGTATCATCAGCATACAGGTGGTAGCTGCATACTTTTATGTGCTCAGGCATATCTGCCGTGAAAATAGAAAACAGGATTGGGCTTAAAATTGATCCCTGCGGGGCCCCTCTTGGGACTGGCTCTATACTAGAAACATATTTCTTCCCATGTTGATCCTCTACTTCAACAAACTGTTCTCGACCAATCAGATACGTTCTAAACCACTGACATGCATTTTCTGAGAAACCGTAATAGGAAAGCTTTGCAATCATTAGTTCGGGATCAATGCATTCAAATGCTCGCGAAAAATCCAACATGACTAGTGCACTACTCAGTCCTGAGTCTGAAGCTGTAAGAATATCGTCAGAAACATGTAAAAGCGCGGTTTCAGTGCCATGGTGTTTCCGAAATCCAGATTGATACTTTGGTATTATATTTTCGTCTGATATAAAATTTTCCATTAGAGTTAGTATAACTTTTTCTAATACTTTAGAAAGTACCGGAAGGATACTTATTGGCCGTAGATCTTTTAATTGTTCGACCGAGTTCGATTTTGGAATAGGTTTTACCACAGACCGCTTCCAGGCTTCAGGGAAAGTATTTGAGATGATTGAGGTATTGATTATGTGGGTGATCGCTGATAAAGACTCCGGTAGCGTAAGTTTGATCATCTCAGCGTTAATTTGGTCACACCCAGTTGCACTTGTTTTTATACCTAAAATTATTTTACCAACTATTTCCTCAGAAACAGGCCGAAATGAAAATACGTGTTTGGATTTTTTATTAGTTGTAAAATAATTCAAGACTTTAGGATCAATACTATTTTTATTACTAGGTATTTGCAAAAAATGATTATTGATTACGTTCGGATTCATTAAATTATCAGGTATCGATGTCGCATTACTTTTATTTAGATTTTTTATTTTTTTCAAATATTTCCACATTTTTTTGGGTTGATGTAGATTCTTGTTAACGTAATGGGTAAAAAATGCAAATTTTTCTCTTTCAATTGCACCTGTCACTAAATTTCTTAAACTTCTGTAGTAGTTTTTAGCTGATTTAGTTTTTTTACTATGTGCTCTGGCTAGGGATTTGTCCCTTAGTGTCATCATAAACTTGATCATACTAGTAATCCAAGGACTAGGAGATTCTGTAGTTTTTATAAGTTTTAAAGGAGCATGTGTATTAAAAATATTTATGACGTTTAAGTTAAAATTGCCTACCAGGGAATTGATGTCTTGCATTTTTTCTAAATTCCCCCATTGCATAGCCCGGAGGTCAGATTCAAACATCTCTAGATTTATTTCACTAATTTTACGCCGCTGTATAAAGCGTGGCCCTAATTTTTGTTTTTTGATATTAAGATCACATAAAACCATAGCATGGTCACTCAGATTTTTGTTATGAAGTACTGTGATATTTTTGCATTTTTCAGGTGTTTCTGTGATTATGAGGTCTATTAAGCTCTCTGTCTCATCTGTTACCCTAGTAGGTTCTTTGACAAGTTGAGTAAGGTTTCGTTGATCTAGAAATTCCATAAGCTTGAGAGTTATCGGGGAGTCAGTTTTGAGAAGGTTTACATTAAAATCTGTCAGCAGATACACATAGTCACAATGAGCAAATGAACTTAAAGACTCGTTTAAAGCATCTAGAGCAGTATCTACCTTGACACTTTCTGGCCGATAAGCTGTACCTATAGCCATACGAGCACCTGGTATTGTTAACTCTAACCAGAGTTGTTCCAATTCTGATTCCGGATGAGTACGAACACGAGCGCGTAGACCTTTTTTAATGTATATACCTACCCCCCCTCCTTTTTTTGCTCTACGGCCTTTAAGCTTCAGGGAATATCCAGAAAGGATAGGTGCAATTCTTTCTTGGCCCTCCTGGATCCATGTTTCATTAAGTGCTAAAATATCCGGTTTGTGTATGTCCACTGCAGCCTCAAGCTCATCTTTTCCCGTGTTCATAGATCGAATATTTAAAAGGCCAATTCTCAAACTCTTAGTAACATTGGTTCTACTACCCATTTTCCGTTTTCAAATGATTATTTTTTTTTTTTTTTTATGCCTGATAGGTTAGCCTTTGACCACTATCTCACCTGATGGTAAGTGATGATGTGGTCGAAGATGTTGTTCAGGCTAACCTAGAATTACTGGCTCTCAAGGACGGCTGCCGGAACACACCGTTAGGGGCTTGGCGACAGATTTTCAACTTGAGGGTGGTAGCTAGCCAGGCGGGCATTCGCAAAATGCCCTTCCACCATGCGGTGAAGCTCAAGCCCGCGGCGGGATTCGAACCATGGACCTGCTGCGCGGCAGTCCATAGCCAAAGCCACTGAGCTATCACTGCTTCTAAAACCGATCTCATAGGACGGTTCGTTAGGAAGGCGATGGTTGCGACACCAAAAGCCATCCATGATTACAACCACAAAATGGCGATCAAAGATCGAAATAACGCGGTAATGGAGGCCCTGTTAAAATGTGACGTGGGAGAATAACAAAATATGTAAATTTCTGTATGTATCTTATTTTATTGTAGTCCCAAATTATTTATTGTAATCGTTGGCACGGGTATCCGGAGCGGTCATGCTCACAGAAAGGTGTTGTCTAGCGGCGGTGTTGTGTGTCGGCTCGCCATCTTCCCTCAAAAATGGTTGAGGAAGGCGATGGCTGGCACATGCGTCAACTCGTGAACGGGTGCTGCTAGAGGATACTGGTCTGCTCTGGATGCTAGTGCTAAAGACATTAACGGAAAAAAAACTATTAACGCTGTTCCCCCTTAGATTGTTGCATGTTTCATATTTAGTATTTCTTGTTTTTAAATAAAAAATGTCATAATTGAAAAAAGTCACGGACCCTGGAGTCTGTGGAGTGTAGATTTATAAATAAAAAAAAATAGGTATATAAATGTGCAGTGCTGCCAAAAAGGTAATATCTCAGCAAAACGCCGAACGTCTGAGACATCTGGCGCTGGTTTTCAGATACACCCTTGCAGGTGGCTAACAAATAATATTATAAAAATAAATATGTATATATATAAATCTCTTCAACAACGTAAAACCTAAAAGTACATACTATTCAAACAATAACTCAACATAACACTTCTCAATAATTATTACAGCTTACGTTATTACAAAGAAAGTATATACTAGGTATAACTATACCCATATATAGTATTACCTAAATATAAATAGCGTTGGTGAAACAATGCATACATTAAATTTACTTATTTAATGAAAGGGGGAACAATAACATTATTTTTCCTTTTTTGTAGTTGCTCTAGAACTACAAAAAAGTTATCGTTTACTCAAATAATGTTATTGTTTACTAAAATTAAATAATGTTATTGGCGTAAATCCGAATAATTTCGAAACTATGACTGATGATGATGGGTATTGTCAGAGGCGGAATTTCCGACGAATTTCGGTCGTACAAATCACTAACTGTATATTTGGTATTAGTTAGTTGGGCTTCTCTTCATGCATTTTTTATAAGTGTATATCTTTACGAACTATGATATAATATAGTACAAAAATCCCTAAGCAGGACTTTTAGTTTGTCTTTGATAATATAAAACTTGACCAGTGTCTAGTTTCTATATCTTATCTATACTCTTAGTGTTTTAATCGTGTACGCATGTCGCGGTTACATGTTGATGTTCATGGATGCATGGGTGGATGTCGATGAGATGGATGTCGGGGAGCCATACGCATTGTTGTAAGATAGTGGAAAGGTGATGGCGGAATTAATCTTGCGATTCAGTCGAACTCACTCCAAAATGTATTTTGTAAATAATGAATTCACTGGAAACTTTACGACTATGCTCAAGTGTCTGAAGCTTAGCTTTAGACAGATCAATGATGCCAATGAATCTCCGTATCAGAGGTGGCAGTAAAATTACATGCAAGATAGGACTTGCGTTTGGAAAAAAGTTAGTAGCTGAACTGTCGTGAGCTTCTGTAAGATAATTTAGTCTTAGACTTGATGTACGGGCCAAAGTTGAGATTCCCGTTAATCTGACACCCAACAACTTCAAATGGTTAGTCAGTGGTAAGGATATAATGGCATACACAAGAAGATCCCATGGAGGCTGGTTTCAGCGGGATCTGTGCTGTTGGCCATCAAGAAGATCTTTGGTTTTAAGGTGTGTCAGCTTATTATTCAGTGGACGCTCAAAAAGGAATGATGCGCTAGTGTTTGATATTTATTTTCTTTTTTAAAATTTGAATTGGCTTTGGATACTTGTCCTTATGCCATATCTTGTTGTTTTCATTTCATGGATCAGATTCTTGACATCTCTTCACTAAACAAGTTCTTTCAAACACTTATTTATTTTTAATTATTTTTATTAGGCTAGCCTTTGTCCACTATCTCATCTGAAGGTAAGTGATGACGTGATTGAAGATGTTGTTCAAGCCAGCCTAGAATCACTTACTGGCTTTTAAAGACCGCTGGCAGAACACAGATTCTTGGTGACAGATTCTCTACTTGATTTTTTTACTTTGATATAAAGGCTAGCTAGGTGGGCATTCACAAAATGCCCTACCAACATGCTGTAATGACTGCCCTCCTAAGACAGCAATGATTATTTATGATAAATATAATAATTATTAATTATATATGGCGCGGTCCCATGGGGTGCCGGGTAAGAATTGCACCTCCCCATATCATCCCATGGGTGTCGACTCAAGGAAAGATACTAGAAGGTGGGCAGCAGAGCTTTCTAAAGAACTGCCAACTTACACTGTGATCCCAAGACCCCTGCCAAGCGTGGGAGCAAATACCCCCTTAATAAGGGTGGCTGTGTTCAGCAGTGGACGATCCGGCTGTTACAGTACAGTACAGGACAGTATGAAGTTGGAATATTATTACTTCTCGTACAACATAATGGACATAACTGTAATAAGAATTAATAGGACTCAACGGCCGCAGCGGCGCGTCTTGTAAGTAGCTATTTGCGCCGCACAATTTCTACACTTCCCAGCCCATCGGACGCAAAATTTACTCCTCACCTATCGAGAAGAGGAGTGAATTTTGACGAATATCCATGATGGGTAAATATTTTGAATATATAAAAAAAAAAACAAAAAAAAAAGTAAATATAGTAAGGAATAAAATAATTTAATTAGTTTTTTTGCCACAAAACAGTCCCAACTCAGTATGATATGAGTAATGCGTACGATTTAAACTATACCAGGAAAGAAAACCGCAAAAAGTATGTTTTGCGGTACTAATGTAACATAATACCTAATGTAACATGAATATTCATATAAGTAAACATGAATAGTCTACTGACAAACCTACCACGGGTTCACAAAGATAAAAACTTACCAAAGTGTATAGTAAAACCTCAAACTAACATAAATTTAGTTTATGGAAGAAAATAACAAGTAAAACACACTATACATTCACCAGAATCAATTTTTCAATCATGTTTTTTTTAATACTGCCGGTATGTATTTATTATATAAAATACTACAAATTATAAACAACACTACAATAAAAGCATTTAGACAACCTATAAGTCATGGCAGACTTATAGGCAGCCTAAATATTCCAGCCCACTTCCAGGTAGCAGCTTACCCAGCATGCTGGCAGCATTGTCCCGTTGAATTGCAATGCTTATTCGTGTTAATCAGATAACACAGGTGTCATATCGAAGGTCTTCCTTTCCGGTGACCTTAAAAATGCTAATTCTGCGCTCTAATTTTTTTTTCAAACGGTTATGGGAGTCGGTGCAATCATCAATCTGACTACTATATTGACTTCGTTTGAACGAAAGTACGATACGAAATGCTATTTTTTATCGACACCAAAAACAAGAAATTAAAAACAAACAAGGGCGTTCTTATCGCTAAATGCGATCTCTTCCAGACAACCTTTGGATGGATAGAGAGTATTTTTTTTTAGCAAGGAGGGCGGTGCTTTTCTCTTATAACACACACAAGTACGTAATATAAAAATATATTGCTGTAATACAGTATAAATAAACTTTTTTTATTGTGACGGAACAAGCTCGAAGCCCTACTGATGTTAAGCGGACTTACCTCTGCCTATAACAGATGCATTTCGTCACAAGTCACGAATTTTACTGCGTCCGTCACCTTGAGGCATAGTTCTAAAGTCTCATGTGCCTGTAATTTCTCGGGCTCTCAATTTCAATCTTCTCCTTTATTTGCTTGGCGACAGATTCTCTACTTGAGGGTGATCGCTAGCCAGGTGGACATTTGCAAAATGCCCTTCCACCTGAAGCTCAAGCCCGTGGCGGGATTCGAACCATGGACCTGCTGATGAAACTACATAAATAGCAACTTATAAAGTAAATTACACATATAAGGTATACTCGTAATATAAACATTTATCAATCAATGAATCACAGTATGATGTTTCATTCAATTTGTCCTACACATTTGACATCGCTACCCTTTTGAATTTCAGCCATGGCATACTCAAGCAAATAACACATCTACAATGCAGGTTGGGTGAATTTTCCACACATAAAATATTACAATTGTTATATTAACTAAAAATGAGATTATGACACTTCAAAAAAATATTAATAAATATACCAACTGCTTGCAGAAATACGTAAATATATTGTTGCAAGCAATTTTCAGTTGGGCGGCAGTGGCGCTAGGGCGGGCGGCAGCGGGGACTTTTCAAATTCAGTCGCCGCTCTTCGCTACGGGCTACAGGCCAGTCGCCATGAATCCGTCGTGAACGGTAGTCGCGCGCTCCATCCGTTCCGAACCGTTCCACCGATCGCGTTCTAACTGTTGAATCTGATCATATTAGAACTACCTCGCCCCTCTCCATCCCTCCGTTGAAGGGCCTCGGAGGGGCTCATGAATTGACCTAAAAGCCTTCGTAAAGTGGATGTAACAATTTCGAAAATTGTACTAGTGTGTGTGAACTCAGCGTTTCATTGTTGGTGTATAATAAATTGGTACGTACACTGTACTTTTCACGTCATTATCAGCTGATTTGTTAAGAGTTGTAAGCAAATATATTATATATTATTGGAATGGTTTCTGGGTAATAACCACATAATATTTATTATAATTATGTAGTGTAAAGTTCAGTGAGCAATTTATGCTGTAAGATAACCATAGTTATTTTTGAAAAGGTGTGTTTAGGCCTGTGGCAGAGAGTAATGTTAATCTGGATTTATTTCTGGAATAGATTGGGAGTTTACTCTCAACTAGTACGTATTTACGTGCGGAACTACTGAAAAATATCTACTAACAAATATAGTCTACTAACAAAAGCTCAATTTGAATTATAAAAAACACATATTAGTGGTATCTAAGAATATATAAATTTGGCACATTTGAAGCGATTCCACTATTACAAAAAGTTTTACAATTGAATGTACATATTATATGTGTACTGTGTACTGTATATGTATGTGTATATGTGTTTTTTTTATGCCTGATAGGTTAGCCTTTGACCACTATCTCAACTGATGGTAAGTGATGATGTGGTCGAAGATGTTATTCAGGCTAACCTAGAGTTGCTGGCTCTCAAGGACAACTGCCGAAACACACCGTCAGGTGCTTGGCGGCAGATTTTCTATTTGAGGGTGGTAGCTAGCCAGGCGGGCATTCGCAAAGTGCCCTACCACCATGCATGTGTATATGTGTACTATATGTATTTGAATCGAAAGATCCTTGACTGTATTTTCAATATATCATACATTTCATGTTGCATTGAATCTTCCCGAGTTAATTAATTATAGAGAGAACTTTGGGGTATAATAATAATAATAATCTTTATTTCTGAACAAAAAATAACATAGGAAACAATAAACAGTGAAACGGTGCTATAGTACTAGACTGTGTCGCAGATAGCAACGCGCGCCTCCTTAAACACAGTGATCCAAAATTTAGTGTTATTAGTTAAGTTTTTTTTTATATATACATTTTTCCCATAATTAATATTAGGTTGTATGTGCAGGTATTATTTCCTACTCGTATAATTATCTAGCATTTCGGATGTAGAGATTGACGTAACAGTCACCTTAAAGCCTGTGCGGATATGAACCTTATTTCAATGGTTTGTTTGATATTAGTGCCCCCGGTAAAGACTGCTGATAATGATAGGTAGTTATTGTACAGGTGTAACTGTACATAGCTACTATAAAAAACTGTCATTGTTTATTGTATTTTTTTTTGTTTCTACTTTATTAGGGTTCCGTACCCAAAGGGTAAAAACGGGACCCTAATACTGAGACTTCGCTGTCCGTCCGTCGCGTCGGTCTGTCACCAGGCTGTATCTCAAGAACGGTGATAGCTAGACAGTTGAAATTTTCACAGATGATGTATTTCTGTTGCAGCTGTAACAATAAATACAAAAAGTTGGCCAAGTGCGAGCCGGAGTCGCGTACGTTAAAACAAAAAATGGTTAAAATATGAAGTCTAATGTTATGTAGCTAATGGTACGGAACCCTTCGTGCGCGAGTCCGACTCGCACTTGGCCGATTTTTTCTTTATAGCAACATTTTTTACTCGTATGTATACATATTGCTTACTTATACCAAATATTTGGTAACAAATAATATAAATATAATAATATTGGTAAGTTATATACTGACACCACTTACACACGTTTTTTTTTATAATACAGGTATATAATATACTATATATAATATACTAGTTATACATAATATAATATATAATAATATACTAACTACCTATATATAGTTACCATCAAAAAAAAGTATATGTCCTTATTGTAATTTTATTCCGTTTTGTTTTTGTGTGAATATAATGAAAAAAACTGATGATGTTTTTATTCAAATGAAAGTAAGTACAGCACCTATTTAAAAATATTAGTAAATTATACTACACCCCTTACACGCGTCTAATTTTTTTATTGTAGCGTCCCTCTGCTGTGCACCCGTCGTCGCCCCCATGAGTAGATATAGTTGTATTAGTCACAAAACTCTTTTTTTTACCGGTGGTATGCCATTATCAACTTAATACCATGAACTATATATAGCACTACAGCTACTACAATGGAAGCATTTAGACAACCTACAAGCCATTGCAGAGTCACAGGCAGTTCAATCAAATGCTCCAAACCAAGTTATACAGCTATATTTTTTAACTCGGATATTGGCTTCAGTTGACGACTGTACTATTAGTTTTATACAACTATAGATAGTTGGTTCATTATTATCAGTATGTTTACTACAATAGTAGAAACATTATATAGTTCGTGTATAAATATTCACCGGCGCTAAGTTTTTTTTTACCTGTAGATGAGTTGTGTGCCCTCCATATTTACTAGACGAATTCAGGGTAATTACCAGAGTCACTATCAGTCTTGCATTTCCGAGCGTCCAGTGTGCAAGACTGATAGTGAATGAAATACATCGCCGCTAATCGTGTTTTTTAGGAATAATCTGTGGACTCAGCACCAATTATACAAGCACTGTGAGAGATAAGAAAACTGTTCCATTTCACGCGTAATTATTGCTTTTATTGATGAATTAGAAAATATCGTCAATTTGTTTTATCTTAGGGACTAATCTCAATGAAATGGTGATCGGAACGTCTCGTGGCGGTTCGGTGGTTACACGAATCGCTTATTTATGTCTTTCTTACAGCACATATGACGCATAATATTTGATCATTTTTTTTTATTGCTGATAGGTAAGCCTTTGACCACTATCTCACGTGATGGTAAGATGATATGGTCGAAGTGTTAACAGGCTTTACCTAGAATGAATCTTTCCTTGTCATTAACAACTGCGTAGGTATATATATAGGTAAATTCTAGTAAGCTTTTAGAGCAGTGGTGTTCGGATATAAGTACTCTAGTATTTCAACTCTCTGCACCAGCACAGGTATGTGATGACGTTTTAATAATATACTTTTATTAATTAATGAGACTTTTAATTTTGATTTTGATACATCAACGCTTGGAAAAAGATTACAAAGTGATAATTACTTTATTTTGTACTTCATTCAATCTTTAATATTGTTGCCTATCTTATATCTATACTTATCTATGCTTACAAAAAAGGAGTAGAAGTCAAAAAGTCTGTACACGGAATACCTATTCATTAAAAAAATATGGCTTAGGATACTTAAAAAAACCTATTAAAAATGAATATGTATACATAAATATGTTAAGAAATGTCTGTCTGTTTGCCGCATCACGTGTGCAAACAGACAGCCTTCTGATTATGTGATTTTTATACAATTTCGTATACACATAGTCTAAGGATCATAACAAAACACTTTTTATAGAGTTCAGTACCAAAAAAACTAGCAAAATTTTTTTGTTTTTACTAAACCCTCGACTACGACTACTACCCGTCCTAGTTACAAAAAGATTTATCTTGCACTACAATAGCTAACAAGTTAAAGTATTAATATAATTATTAGTAGCGGACCGGCAACTAATAAAAACACAAAAGAAAAACAACGAAGGTGATACTACCAGTACGGTAAGTAATCGTGTTAAGGCGTGGCCATAGACCGCTACAAAGAACGGCTATTAGCCGCTTGTAGCCATTGGCTATCCGCGACATTCACGATGTCGTCTGTCCACCTAGTGGGGGGCCTAACAACTCTACGTCTTCCGGTGTAGTGTGGTAACCACTCGAGAACCTAAATTAGATAGTTAATATAATTTTACTTTTAAAAAAGGAACACATGTATTTTCCAGTAATTTTTTTTTACCAAAAAATGGAGCCGACTCAACACCCAAAAGAGTGAATCAACTTGTTGAAGTCGGTACCATGATAGTTCAAAAGTACCTATTATCACAATATTGTGCGCATGGTACCGACTTCGACAAGTTATTTCACAGTTTTAAGTGTAGATGTCGGTTCCAATTTTTGGTTAAAATTTTTTTTTCACTCATTTTAGTGTCCTATACGGGATCGATTGTCATTCACTGTCAACGACTAATAGGTATATCATCAAGATAGGTGAATATTTTCCAGTTATTGGAATGTAACTCAAAAATGGCTTGACCGGTTTTGACGAAATTTAAAATGAGACCATACGAGCATCAGCTTTCAAAATCGGTTCACCTAAGAGTTCTGAGGAAACAAACATAAAAAAAATACAGACGAATTGAGAACCTCCTCCTTTTTTGAAAGTAGGTTAAAAAGGAAGACATGTATTTCCAATCAATACAGCCGTGGAACTGACCGCAAGAATATTAATGAAGTTCTAAAGTAAATTACTAATTTTCTTGGCTGGTACTGAAATCTGCCGGATGCCTCTTGAGCTCTTGAATCTCGGTGGCCGGATGCTTAGCTGTGGAGACTCGCTTGAATATTTCTTTGATAGAGTTTTCTTTTATTTTCATTTGAATACTGCCTGCAGTTATGTTAGAGAGTAATTAATTAGCATCATAATTATAATTAATAATTATGATGCGATAATTCAAATTAATTTTAACAATACATAATTTAAAGACAAACTAGAAAACGAAAAAAATAAAAATAAGGCCCAATAAAGTACACGCAGTACGTTTGTATGTAACGCGCCGTGAATACACTTCCCCTAAGAACGACGCCCGTGGGATGCCATGCTAGAATGTCACCCCCCCATCTCTACCCGCGGGTGTCGTAAGAGGCGACTATGAGTAACACACAGAAGGTGGGCAGCAGCGCTTTCTGAGAAACTGAAATCTCACACTGCTGCCTGCTAAGCGTGGGGATTATGGCCAACCTCCCCAAATTTGGGGAGGCTGTATTCAGCAGTAGACTATCCGTCTGATACAGTAAGAACGACTTGGAAAACTTCGCTACGAACGCTTCATGACAATAATATGTAACGTTTAGGACCCACATAATTCAACTTTAATTTTCCTCCTGGGAACATTAAACATTGTCAAAACTTCTGACATAAGAGCTGTATACACTGATATATCTGAAATGTTTCGTAAATGTAATTTACATAATATTTTAGCATGATCCATTGTGATGACTAGGTAAGCAAAATTAATTCAATAAGGGCTCCTATTGTGAAGCTATTAGTAGGTAAATAAACTGTGTATACGCAGTGGTTTAAAATTTGCATGGTGGTAGGGCACTTTGCGAATGCTCGCCTGGCTAGCTACCACCCTCAAGTTGATAATCTGTCGCCAAGCACCTAACGGTGTGTTCCGGCAGCTGTCCTTGAGAGCCAGTAATTCTAGGTTAGCCTGAACAACATCTTCGTCCACATCATCACTTACCATCAGGTGAGATAGTGGTCAAAGGCTAACCTATCAAGCATAAAAAAAAAAAAAAAAAAAAAAAACTTCAGTTCGAATTCACATTGGCTTGAAAATGGCTCTTTCTGTTTTATTTATTGTTTTATATTGATTACTATACGTCTACCAAAATAATAAAAGAAAAATTGGAATGGTTACTTGAGTGTGTAGCGATGTCCAATTTACTCAACCTGGGGTACAATTTAGGTCAAAACTTTTTGGCTACCATTTGTACTGTGTGTTTCCCCATTGCTGGACAAAAACCTCCAAATGCTTCTAAACGTCACTTTCCACTACGATCTTCATTTATTCCTCCCAAAATACATCAACCTTGACCAAAATATGAACTAAAAAAAATACTGTGCTTACCTAGGACTTAGATTCAAGCACATATCTCTTGAAACAGGTAACCGCTTCAGATAAATAAAGAAGTTCAGATTGATAACAGCGCACGATACACAGAAGAAAAAGGACCAGTGAAGGCAAAAAAAAAAATGTTCTTATTATGTTGTCCCTTTTACCCCGAGGGGTGCCGGGTTAGAATTGCAGCTCCCCATATCATCCCGTGGGTGTCGTAAGAGGCGACTAAGGGAAAAATATTGGAAGGTGGGCAGCAGCGCCTTCTAAATAACTGCCAACTTACACTGCGTTCCCCAAGACGCCCGCCAAGTGTGGGGATTATCGCAAATACCCCCTTAATAGGGGAGGCTGTGTTCAGCAGTGGACAATCCGGCTGTTATACAGTACAGTATGTTGACCCTTTCAACAGTATGACAATTCCGTAGAGCGTGAAAGGAACAGCATGATAGAAGCACGATTAGGGGTATGATTTAGGTCAAATTATTGTATTTGAGGTGTCCTTTTTGTTGGTTGGTGTTAGCACAAAATAAAAATGTCCAGAAGGACCACTCCGCAGAGCTACTCCAATGAATAAGCGACTCTAGCTGCATAGCAATAAAGTGCACTTCAGCTCGCAAGGGTCGGAGTACCCAATATTTATATTCACCTACAAAGCCTCTCTATTTCTATCTCATAGCCACGGATAACTGTGATCTCTTCTGTCGCGGCACGTACCTCAGAATAATCCGGTCGGACGGATACATCGATGTACAGTCGCCTGCAATAAGAAGTATACACTTCGTAATTTTCAAAATAATGCGATGTCGCTTAGTTTAATAATTATCGAAGTTAATATAAACATGAGTAAAAATATTCAATTTATTCTTTGATTTAAGATAGTTCTGTGTACATTAAGAGAAACAGAAATTATTGGCCCAATTTTGATAATTACGAATTGTATACTTCTTATTGCAGGCGACTGTACCTACCTTTAGCTCTGTACCTAAAGTGCGGAGTGCGCCAGGCCTAGTGTGAATTCTAGATTCTATGCAGCGTTCGCTGATAGTAGTTACAATATTTCCATCGTGTTCCTGCAGTAAACATGTACAATATTATGTATATTAATTATTGTACGAAGCAAACACATCAAGGCCGGGCGCTAACCATTTCGTCATGTCGAACGGCAATCTGTTGACACTGTGACGGTGTGCTTCCTGAATGAATATACGAACACACCAAGGTGTTTGGTACATAGTTTTAGCTGAAAAATCAAATGCTTTTTGACAAATTGTGAGGTTATAACAAATATTTTAAAATACTTCTTATAACCGGCCATGCGTAAGTTAGACTCGCTCACCGAGGCTTGTGTAACAATGTGTCGTTACGCTGTTTTGTTATAAAAAAAATTAACCAAATAATGGGGCCGACTTTAACACTCACAAGTGTGAAATAACTAGTTTAAGTCGGTACCATGATAGTTCAAAAGTACCTATTATCACAATATTGTGCGCATGGTACCGACTTCGACAAGTTATTTTACACTTTTGAGTGTTGAAGTCGCTTCCATTTTTTGGTTAAAATTTTTTTTCAGTCTTTTTAGTGACCCTTACGGGGTCGATTGTCATTCACTGTCAACGACTGTATCATCAAGATAGGAAAATATTTTTCAGTTATTAGAGAATAACTCAAGAACTGCTTGACCGATTTTGATGAAATTTAAATGGGGCCAAACGGCAAGCATCAGCTTTCAAATAAAAAAAAGAATTATCAAAATCAGAATCAGAACATTATATAAAAAAACGTATTGAGAACCTCCTTATTTTTTGAAGTCGGATAAAAGTAATTATGATTTCTATTTAATGAAAAGTGTATTTTTTTTCATGCAGATCGAGATCCTTAGCGGCGGTCCGACCCGCACTTGGCTGGTTTTAGTAGTCGTACGTTAGATATTGGACTATGAACTTACGACGTTTGTAGGCAATACAGGTTTTTCGATATGGCAAAAAGAAAAGAACTTGAAATAAAACACGTTCCTTCTATGGGGACTCCCTTTTATTTTAACTTTTTGTTATTCTCTTACTTTTTATCACGCAATCCGCCGAACTAAGCATATTCTGTGAAAATTTCAACCGGCCACCTGTTACCGACAACACAAGGTTCCGAATAAACGATATTTCTTGTTCGCTCTTTCAGGGATTCTATTGTACTGGGCTTTATGTGGGCTGTATTACTTGTATGTGGGCTGGCTGCGCTCCGCGGAACAGTCCTATGAATGTACAACATAGGTTGTCAAATCAATTCAAGAAATTAAAGATATTCATCGAGTTTAAGATTTAATGCCGGTATAATAGAAATAGAAAGACGGTATGGAATTTTAAAATAACAATTACTTAATTTAAAAAAAAAACTGTAATTTATGTAACTATATATTAGTATAACTACTTTAAAAGAGAATGCTCATGTATTTACAGTAAAATCAATACAGTTCTGTTGATTCGAACTAGCGACTATATTTTTCGTGAAATTTGTAAATATATTATATTTATCTATTTATTTCATTAATACTACTTACATGAAGGAAAAGACTTAATTTTTAATGTTTTAAATGGTGTAAGGTGTAACATAAATATTATAAATTAAATAAATAAATTAAAAAAAAAAATTAAATATATTCAATAACTTTAAAAATAATAGCGCAATAATTCTTTTCGTAGTGCGACTTCTTAGACCATACTAGTAATCTACAAATCGAAAAAGCTGATAAATACATATTTTCTCAACCCAGCTTGAATCATGCTTTTAAGTTTTCGCTTTGGGTATGGAACTCTACATACTTATTCTTTGAAGTTTTCGCCTTTGGAATGAAACCCTGCAAAAGGAAAATGAGCAAAGGCGTAGAACGAAGCTCTAGCTAAACACACTCTGTACATGCATTAGGAAGGTCTACATATGCCTGATAAGCCGTCTCATCAGCCGTTATCACACAGATAAACTCTGATAAGAGGCCACCGAGCACTTAGTCAGTGTTATCTCGGGTCAGGCTCTTAAAATAGTTGGGCGATTTGTGACGCAGGGAATAGGGGAGCCATTTTTAAACCTAATGGTCGATATAAGCGTTATATGATATATAGTTCGGACTCTCTGTTGTCGTCATGTTGTCAATGATATCAGTATCGTACTTTTCCTAACCTTATCACACGTATGAGGGGTTGGCGAAAAACGATATTTTGTTCTCAGATATATATGTGCGAGAGTAAATATACCAACTTTATATTTACTACTAGACTTTCATGTAGAGATTAATGAGTTTATAATTGGCAACAAAAATAATATACGTTGGTGATCTGCTACCTTAGAGACCAACTGAAAATGTTGTACGAAAAAATGTTTACTGGCCGGATAAAAAGGTGAAACGACTCACTGACTAGAATATATATATAAAGAATAAAAAGCCATGTAAACTTGTCGATAGGCAAGTTAACATAGGCATTATTAGGCATGTTTGGTAGTAAATTATATTTGATAAAAAATATCTTTGATCAAGTTATCTGATGGGTGAAGATCGATCTTCACCAGCTCTTAGACTGGAATGACGTTATTAACGACTTCCTGAAGTCGGCCAGATGTCAATAATATCGTTACGCTTTTATTCTCTAAAGGGATAACGAGAGATATCTAAGCCCACACGTTTGGTTCTATGTGATAGGGGGCAAGTCTATTATCAATCTAATTCCAGGAAAAAACCCCACTCCACCGACGAGGCGGTCCAGTCAGATATAAAAAATACAATGTTTTAGTACAGATTAATATTATAATCAAAATATACAATGTTTTTTAAGAACTGAATATATTGGTGGCGAGAATAGGTATTTTATCCTGTAGAATTACGAATGTAAATAGTTGTTTAGGATAGTAATTATCATTCAAGTGCTACTTTTTGCATGTTGCAAAGGTTACGTCGTCGTTCGACTGATAACAAGTGTTAGGTATATATGACCAAGCGACCAACCTAATATTTTAGAGTCAAGTTTTGTGGGCCACTGAACTGTGTTTATCAAACTTAGAAACATATCAATCTTAATATATGCCCTTTGGTGTTACAGTCGAGTACGGATAGAAAACTGATTCAACCATAGTGGCAGGAACGCACCTTTCCAGCAACTATGGTCATGTGACATAATATTATCAAATATAAGCTTGTGTGATACCTTAAGTTATTTATTTTGCAAACAGAACTCAAGTAAGTACCTCATTCAGTTCAAAAGGCAGGTATAGGATCACACTGGAACAGTAACATAATTAAATTATGAATTTTTATGGATACCATTTTCGAAATAGGAAAATAATATAGTAAATATAACTAATACCGTACACGTGGTCCTTAACTGTGGCCCTTATGGATAAGCTCAAAGTCGCTTAACGAGCTATGGAGAGAGCTATGCTCGGAGTTTCTTTGCGTGATAAAATCCGGAACAAGGATATTCGCCAAAGAACCAAAGTCACCGACATAGCTCTCAGAATTTGCAAGTTGAAGTGGCAATGGGCGGGCCACATTGCTCGACGAACCGATAACCGATGGGGAAGAAAGGTTCTCGAGTGGTTACCACACTACACCGGGAGACGTAGAGTTGGTAGGCCCCCCACGAGGTGGACTGACGATATTGTGAAAGTCGCAGGTAGCCAATGGCTACAAGTGGCTAATAGCCGTTCTTTGTGGCGATCTATGGGGGAGGCCTTTGTTCAGCAGTGGACGTCTTCCGGCTGATGATGATGATGATGAATACCATAGAAATTAAACATTTTAAATAGTTTAAATACCATATTCCGACGTTTCAAACACTTTGCAGCGATCACGGTCACGGAATAACTAACACGTCAATTGAGTTATTAAGAAATTAATTTGTACTACCGTCACAAATTTTATTTACATAACGTTCCCTGCGCACGCAGTAGTCACAGAGTACAGAGGTCTTGCAGATTTGTGTTGGCCATGGGATTAAATTAATTTGATAACAAGATCAGTAGGCAGTACTTGCCAACCATCATATCTATTGAAATTTGTACCTACTTTTTGATTTCAATAGCCTTGCGTAACATCCTTGGCATAAACCGGGTCTCTCTGGATGGGATAGTCGAACCGAATGTAACTAGTATGTAGTTTGTCCTATGCATGTTCACAAACTGCAGACTTGGTTGAACTTCTGTTCTCTATGTCAGTTATGTGTTCTTTTACCCGAATACACTACCCGTGGCCCTATGTATGCCTGCATATTGTAGGGGAATATTGCATCTAATAGATCTTAAAAATTTGTCGATCTTCTTGTGCGGCTTGAAGTAAGTTTTTATTGAAGCAATTTTGTCGGTGACACCCTTGATGTAAGGTAAGACGGCAGGTTGTCGCTCAGTTGTAGAAGGCTTGGGCCAGTTTCTGTGACGCATTCGTGGGAGTTTATGATTATTGCTTCGCAGTACTTGTTTTACTTACTGAAGCTACTGATCTCTGTAGCAAAAATTTGTACGGTAGCCAATTGACATGGATGATTAGATAACTGCTTTATTAAGCAGTAAAACGTAAGACATCATAACTGATAGTATTCCATGATCTCATAGGATCGGACTGGAGTAAACCCGCTGGGCAACATTGTATTTTGACCATCATCTCTCCTGTGGCTAGGTGATGTGTGGTTTAGGTTGGTAAACATGTTACAGGCTAAACGTAGGAGGTACTAGCTCCTTAATGCAGTTTTCAGAAAACACCGCTTGGCTACAGATTGTCAATTAGAGGGTAGCCAGGCGAGCTTTTGCAAAAAGGCCACATCAACATGCGGTGAAGTTTAAGCCTGCGGTATTCCAACCATAGATCCTCATCGGGATAGTCCCTAGTTATTGGCACTGTGTTTATCTGTCTTCGATCCAATCTCTTGTAGCTAAGATAAGATAAGATTCATTTATTGGCCTTATAACTACGTTTGTTACACTAGGCACGTCAATATAGTACAATATTATAAATTCATTAAATAGATGTCAAAAATAATTAAATGTATAAGCTAAATATATCAAAATGTCGTTATTCATTTTATTACAATTCCAAGTTATATAAAAGTCAATATTTACATATAAATTCATTAATTTGAGAATGAAGATTCAATCAAATTAGTTTGTAAGTATTCCTTTAGTGAGTAAAATGGTGCTAACGAATGTTGAATGCAACATGTAACCTTATCAGGCCACTTGAAATTAAGAAGATAGAAAGAAAAATAGCTACCTTGATCAAAGTATTAATAACAATATTATAATATTTGCTCACTACAAGAGTAGTAGAGCTTATAAAAAGTCCAGCTTTTTACCCTGAAGTGAATTTTTTCATATCACCAATATCTGTGATAGCCAAATGGTGCTAGATAAGACCGAACATGATTTTGGCATGTGTTTATCATAATGGTAAGTATATCAGGGAGCAAAATGTCAGAGTTGCATATTGATATGTAGGTAGTTAAATTACGTAGGTATTTGACATTTTATGTTATGTTATCACCTTCTTACCATTATTCCACTTTTGTGGGGCCGATAATATTGGTTTCTTCAGCAACGCAAGAAACGACACAAGACTAAAATTGTAGAATAATTTGGCTTGGATTTGTAGCCAGCTGTCTGCCTGACTGTAACTCTTTTTGGGAACAAGCTAATATCGAAAAACTTGTTGGTAGTAGACATACTATTTCCGTTATTGAGAGCTGCGTTAAGAATGCGTTAAGAAGCCTTTGACATTGGTCATTTGTAATCAAATATATGTCATTAATAGATCCAATTGACTGTATATAGTGTATTATTTATCATACTTATTCTCTTCCCGAGGGCTTGATTAAGGTACTGTTACGTACATAAGGAAGTATCCATGAATCTATCAGTTCTTAGGCAAAGGTGAGGTGATTGTAATGGTAAATTTAACTCTCCAAGGGTCTGTCGTAAAATTTTGCCGTCATTTTTAGGCTTCATCCAGTGCACAAGAAAAGAGGTCAATGCTTCCAGTGTAGTGGGGCTCGGTTGCTATGACACATATATATATTTCGGAATGACGGTTTCAATCAGAAATTGTTATCTGTAACTATAAAAGTTATATCCTCCTCCTTGCGTCGTATACCTCAATGCTGAGGGTCGTGATCACCCTTCTGTACTACTTTCTCTCGCACGATCTTTCTCCATCTGTTTCTATCTCTGGCGGCGTGAAGGGTGTTGTGGACTGAGGAATCAAGAGCGGTGCGGATATGGTCGGACCATCGCAATGGGCTGCGTCCACGCGGTCTTTTCCCATCCACTTTACCGGTCATGATAAGCCTCTCCAGGTTGTTTCCATCTTTCCTTGCAATGTGACCGAAGTATTCAAGGACTCTGCGTAAACACTCAGACGACAGCCGCAAGGAGATTTTGAGCTCCCGTAATATTGAGATGTTAGTCCGAAATGCTGTCCACGGAATACGTAGCATCTTTCTCCAGCACCACATCTCAAAGGCGTCAATGCGTTTACAGTCTGCAGCTTTCAGAGACCAAGTCTCAGCGCCATACGAAAAAATCGAGAAGACTAGTGTCCGCACCAGTTTGGTCTTTGTTTTAACGGAAATGTTGCGATCTCTCCAGATTTTTCCGAGCTGAGTCATGGCGCTCTTGGCCATGCCAATTCTCCTGCGCACTTCCTTCTCGCACGAACCATTGTTACTGATGTTGAAACCCAGGTAGATAAAGTTGTCCACTGTTTCTAGCTTCAATGCACCAGAAATTCCAGCACTCCAGATCTATCCACCACCATGACTTTGGTTTTGGACCTGTTTATGAAAAGCCCCACCTCCTCGCTTATCCTCTCCATTCGCTCCAGAAGCGCAACCATTTCCGACTCATTTGCTGCAAGAAGAGTGGTGTCATTGGCGTACCGCAGATTGGTGATTTTCATGCCACCTACTGTTATGCCTCCCTCCCAATTCTCGCTGGTACGTCTCATTATGTGCTCTCCATATGCGTTGAATAGAATGGGCGACAAAATACAGCCCTGGCGTACTCCTTGGAGAAACTTAAAAGGTTTAGTGGTGGTTTCATCGACTCTTACAACTCCCTGACTTGAGCTATTGCTCAAGTAAGAGCAATACAGTAAAAGTTACATAATCACCATACAATTGTGCCCTTAATATGCTGATACATCCTACTACATTTGACGAGAAATATCTCTTAATTAATATAATTATCAGCAACATCGAATAAACAGTAGCAATAGCATGCAGTAGCAACATCGAATGAAATAATATAGAACTGTCCATTTATGATTGTTTAAAGATTTTTTCGTTGTGGCCCTGTAAAATTTAGCCCAATTACTTATTTGCTGTGAGTTGAGGCCCGCTTTAAAAAGCTTGTGACACTGTGGGCCGACAATATTTTTCATTCGAAGTGGACATGAGGTAGACTCATTATAATTATTAAGGCCCAAACTATGATGACATAAAGAAACAATTTTGTATAAAAACTGAGTGGTATGATTTTTTTATATATCAGATATACTTAGATGTTGTAACCAATTTCGGCTGCTAAGGAAAAAATTAAATACCTCTTTGTTATTATAATGGGTTCAGAGTGGCATCTTCGGTTGTTAACAGACTACAATGACGCCCAAACCACGCTCTGTATTTGATGGGGACAGACTTAACCGCTGTTACGTTAAGTCGGTCAATATCGTAGGAAATATCAACAATGAAAATACTTGTACTCACCTATTTGCGTCACGTTATAAATATAGCTTTTCCTCTAGATGCGTCCGCCTGTCGCACGTCGGAGCGGTATCGTGCGGGCCGATGACGTGGAAACACACCCGACTCGCTGTTTAATCTTATTGGAACGTTGCAAGATATATTGATATAGGTATCTATAGTTCTTACCTGTCTAACTAATATTGTAGACGTAAGTTTATGGATTTGTTACTACTCACTAGAATCCGAAACTTTTTAATTAAATTTGGACATGATTCCACTGTGTCTTCGAGAACAGAAAGCGGTATCCCATTTAGAGATGATTCGAGTTGGCGATTATTAGAATAATATTCCTACGGAGTCATCAAAAAAGTTAATCATAACTGCATGTGTAAACAATGAAATGTAAATTTCTTCACACATATTTTGATCCCAGGTGAAATGGAAAGAGCCTATTCCCTATTTAAAAGGTTTTTTATATAAAAAAAAAACTGTAGTGGATTGTCCGGCTAAGTTTTTTTAATGTTTTGATACTTAGTATAATTTTTGATTGCTATCTGATTTGATTGACCTTTATTACATTGTCATAACCGACATGTTATGTTGATGTAGTCTAAGAACACTGTTAAGCATAAGCCTAGAATGATAAATTGATAACTCACTCTTAAAGACATATGCCGGAACGCATTGTTAAAGTGCTTGGCCACAGATTTTACAATTGCTGGTAGCCAGGCGAGAATTTCAAAAATGTCCTAGCACTATGCGATGAAGCTCAAACTCGCAGCTTGATTCTAAAAATGTTAAACTTAACTTATAAAGGTGAATATTTAGAGCAGGTACTGTGAATTGAGATTAATTCTTATAGATTTTTAAAAGGCAAGAAGGCTTTGGCCGTTCGTCAGGTCATTTGTCTATTCGTTACATTATCCTATATCGATTATAATTAAGTTTAAATATTGTCGATTATTCCTAAGCACGAGTATATTGAAGGAGAAAAATAAGTATCTTCCAGTTATGCTATATAAAAAAAGAGAACTTCTTTGGCTACGAACTAATTTAATTTAAAATAATTTTTCACTAACCCTTCGCTCAGGTCTATTTGCACTCTAATTTTGGGACCACTATTTATACCCCCTACATTTTCGAATTTACAATAATTTTATTCAATATTATTATTTTTACTATTAATATAGGTATTTTGTGATTTTTTTCATATTTTATTGAATAATCTATTCCAGTACTGATGTGGACGATGTGCTTTTATAATATAGAATAATTACTAAACTATTATTAAATATATAATATAATATAACCTCGTGCTATTCAAATATCTTTGTCCAAGAATGAAATCGAATTTCTGACACAACTGCCTCCTGGCACTCAGCCAAAATCGGTTTCTAAAGATTATACTGTGCCTGTTGTTGTTACAAAAGATTATAATGCCCTGTTCTTTTTCTTCTTCTGGCTTTTACCATTATTTAACGATATTGTACCAACGTCGTCAGTTTATGATTAGTTACAAACAATTTTCATCGGTATGTGCAAGTAATCATTTACTATGCCTTAGAAACCTATTCGTTTGGTATTTTTTACATTCCTTTATTTGTTGACAAAATACATGGTAACTTTATGCAACACTACAGCTACTAAAATGAAAGTATTTAGACAACCTACAAACCATTGCAGACTCACAGTCACAATTTCTTTAATAATCGGTGGTGTTAGATTTACTCTCTAGGAATAGTTACTATCTGCACAGTGGACATAATACCTATCTGAAATGATTGAAACACAAGGCAGAATCGAACTGTCAGATACTCAGCCGTAGTTTTAAAACGTCTAGAATATAAATAACAATAAAATGTCAACATGCACATTGCCTAAAGACATTTAACCTGTTGTATATGATATCAACCTAAAAAACTGCAGAAATATTGTATAAAAATCAATGTTTACTTACATGGTTTTTCACTGGGATTCGTTTTTTGCTGTCCATATGTTTCATCCGTTTTTAGGGCTATCATGTAAAACGAATCTATATACCTTTTATAGAAGAACGATCACCATTTTTCGTTGGAGTTGATAGAAAAGCAGATTGCGCACCTCGCTCAAAGTGAAATCATGTTGCACTCGTGTTTTGCAGCCCTAAGGCTTCAATTTTAGATTGGAGTCTGAAACAAAACACGCATAAAAAGTAACTTTTCATCCGGTGGCGCAACAATCTGCTATTGCTCTACCTATTCGCGTCGCGTGGGCTGGATGGATATGCAATTGTAATGAATATGGTTTCTGAGAAAAATGTTTAACCCTATAAAAGTATTTTGAACTATACATTTGAGTTCCGTATCGCAAGAAATCAGGATAGAAAAAAAAATGTTGTTTTTTATCACTGCTTATAAAAGAAACTATAAATTGGCGTTTTCAGTATTTCTTTGTTAACCAGAGAATATGGTAGGTACATTTTGTATATATATTGTAGATATATATAAAGATTACAGAATCTTAAGCAGTATAGTTATTGAGATTATGATGATGAGATTTAACAAAAAAAAAATGTACTAACTACTTCCCTCATTGACTTATTGTACGCTACTCAAAGAGTTCTAGACAAATATTCTTCTTTATGTCAACATTCTACACAAAACTTCAGAACTTTAGGTTTGTAGCTTATTTCGTTAACGAACTAAAGGGGTTTACTGCTTGATTTCGAATGTCATGTGCCCGATGGCTGTTTCCCCGAAGTCATTAGCTCAAGCGTCCGAATCGCCGAAATTCCATATCATCGATGCACCACAATTTCGACTAGCCATCACTATATAAAGACCATATTAAAATAACAATCCACACAAACGTCCTAACATGCCCTCCGAAACACGGAAGTGCTCAATTTAACCTCCTGCCTACCAGAGATACTTTTTATCTAGTATGTTTCTTAAACTTTGGTAATTTATTCCTGACAGGTTAACATGTAACAGAAAAATAGTGAAAAAAAACGCACATGACGGAAAAAGGCTTTTCACTATGTCCTATGTAAAGGACAAACTGACGATATTACTATGTCATTTATGTAGGACGTATAAAAGTTTTAGAGTATAAATTGTAATTAGAATAAGATTAGAAACTAAAAACGAAATATGTATATACATATTATGCTTCTTTATCAGAAAATACAAAAAAAAAATATAAATTTACCGTTTTTCAAACAAACTTTATTTTTGCCGAAACACACATATCTGAACATACAATCAACATAAGATACCAATCCGTCGTAAATAAGGAACATAATTTGAGTTTAAAAAGGTGGAAATAAATCTTATATTCTTAGTTTCATGAAAATCGGAATAACAATTCCGGTTTGGCATAAAACTAAAGTGAAAATCACATTTTTTTTTACAAAAAAAATGTTGTTTTTTTGATGCACTCACTTCTCTTGCAGCGTGATTGTTTTGATCCATATTTGGGTTAATGTACAGCAGCTTTTAAACGTCGTTCCCTGGAGGGTATTAGATTAATAAGTACTTTACGCTTCATATGTTTCGGCTCAAGTACTTCATATTCTTCACCTCCGTAACCTTCACTTTCTTCTTCATTGTCTGTAACAAGTTTTGTACCCAAATTTAACTTATACTCTTGCATCTACATTCTATTTTCCTTTGGCATTCCTTTTTCTCTTTCGATAACTTTGTATTGTAACCAAGCATTGACTACGGCACGGTCAAAAAGATGTAAGATAACACGAATAGTCCACTTCCTTGTGCGATTAAGCTTTGGGAAGACTGAAAGCATTCGGTCAGGAAGATCCACTCAACCCATATTCTGATTGTACGCCTTATAAATCACTTCATGCCTCTTAGTTTTCATATCGCTTGTCTTTTTTGAACCATCACTCGCATTTGTCGTGATTTTTGTTACAATAACAACTAGAAATCATCAAAACCGGTTTTTTGTCGAGTTACATTGTGATAGCGAGTTCACCATCTTCCCTGACATTAACTTCTCTTCTTCCTCTTGCTTTTTTATGTAACTCTATTTTTCATCACTGTGCCTGTAACATGGAACACACGCCTCAGAAGTGTATCATACAATGTCGTAGAAGTAAAGAAATGGTCAAAACAACAAATGCCCAGGAACCAAAGTTCGACTCAAATGTAGGACTGCAGATTTGACCGATTTGAAGAGACCTTAAGTTCTGGCGGTAGAAATTCTGGATCGAATATATATAATCAGAATCATTTAACGCTTCAGCTATGTTGTTGCTAGTCAAAGCTGAAAACATCATGATAATTTGAAAATATTGTAATGTACTACACAAAGCACATCGGCAGTCTAACTATCAAAACTTTTATTACCTACATTATTTCCTTGGAAAGGACATAGAAAATTAATGCAAGGTAATTTCAACATCATTTATTTTTATGGGAAAATAACACTGTACATCTACATTTCTTAGTTTGAATTACTTCTTTATTATTTCAAATTCAATAATTATTAAGAATTTGAAAAGATTTCAATGGATTTAGTTACCTCTGAGTGAGCGCACGGCTGCACCTCCACCTTCCGTCGCCATTTTGAAATAAAGTGACAGATAACAAGTGACACTTTATTTTTATTCATAAATCTATAAATATATACATGTAGCTAGAAAAAAAAATTAGGGTTGCCGTTTCAAATAAAGGTAGAATATTTTTTATATTTTTATGTCCTTTGAGTAGTACTCATGTAGGTAGGAGGATAAATACCACTAGCGGTCACCCATCCAATCAACGTCCGAGAATAACTGGGCGCGCTCCACTAAGCGCGCTTCAATTCCTTCAATATTCCTTATTGATCTGTTTTTGTTTACCTCCATTCCAGATGACAACAATGCTAATGGTAACCCTACACTGTAATTAAACGTGCCTAAAAGGATGGCCGTCCATTTGTGAGCAAACCAAAGTCCATTAAAAACAATTAATAATTCACTTCAGGCCTTTATCAGTCTGACAGTTTTAGCGGCTACGACCTACGCTCCCTAACTGAGAATTGGCACCTGGTTACTTAAAAGGAGTTGTTTAACCTTCAATTATGGTTTAACCAGGGTTGGGGCAATAGCTATAGTCTATTGTTGAGTGTGCCCTTATTTTAAAAAGCTATTTTTATTGTGACTTTAAGTGAGCTCTTTTAACTTCTCTTTTTATTTCCTCTGGTGTTGCGGACTTAACCAAACAAAAGATAAATAAATATTTAGCATTTACATAGATTAGGCCCCCTGCTAGGTGGACTGACGACATCATGAAAGTCGCTGGTAGCCAATGGCTACAAGCGGCTAATAGCCGTTCTTTGTGGCTTTCTATAGAGGAGGCCTTTGTTCAACAGTGGACGTCTTCTGGCTGATGATGACATATATTAAAATTTTAAAACTATAAATAATTATCTACTTACATAAGTAAAACTTTATATTTTATGAGTTTATTCTTAAAAAAATTCGTTATTTCAGGATAGTAAATGCGTTTTACATTATTTCAATCTGTATCAGCCGGTCCACAGCTGAACACAGTCCCCCCATCAATGGGTGGGGTTTGCCATAATCCCCATGCTTGGCAGGCATCTTGGGGATCGCAGTTTACCCGATTTTGCGTTGTCGATCGTTTGTTACTGGTATTCTAAATTCAAATCATTTTCTCTCGCTATCGCAGCAAAATCCCATTTTGCTCACAGTTTTCCAGCAGCAAAACTTGCATGATTAATAATAATAATCTTTATTTCAGAACAGATTAACATAGAAAACAATAAACAGTGAAACGCTACCTTCTATAGTACTAGACTGTATCGCAAATAGCAACCCCCGCCTAGTAACTAGTGGTATATACATGCAGTGATCCAAAAACAGTATTAGGTATTAAGTTTTTTTTATAGCTTGAGCTGCCAAAGTGAAAAAAATTAACAAACGGATCACTTTATGCCATTTTTGTTCACAATTATTAAAAACTAGGAACTCGAAATGTATACATTTAAACATTTAAGTAATTAAGGAAATTTTAAGTTTTCAAGCCATGCGACATTAGGGTCTAGATTCACGACAATTTTTAAGTGTTGTCCAGACGTTTACTGGGTGCTTTCAAGTGCCCAAAGAGCTGGCGCCTACCTCAGTCAACGCTTAATTTTGCCAACAATTATGTCGCCAGATTTTTTGTAGGTACTTTACCTGAAGATAGCGGCCACTGAAAAAGAGTTTTTAATATATAGTTTGTAATTTGATCGATAAATTTATTTTAAGTGCTAAGCGAAACGACAACGCGGGTGTTCTCCTTGAAAAAAACCACCGGATGTGGTTGAAACTATAGTTGAAGCTATCTGATAGTCTATTATTTACTAAAATGATGTGAATATTGTTTGTTTATATTTATTACATAGAGATTTATTGATAAAGACAAACTCGAAAATGATTACACAGTGAAACTGCCGCCCGCCGAAGTGACGCGCAGGCAGCCGCTGTCACTTCGGTGCGGATTGTCACTTATGGCTTCAATGATAAAGAAGTTTATTGGCCTCAATAATTTTGTTCCTTTTGAATCCTGTAATTATTAATATTAATTATTATCAAGATCAGGTACTTAAAAGTTATTCTTAAAAAACAGTTTATTTAATAATAACAATATCTTTATTGAAAAAAAATATTATTATCAAGATCAGGTACTTAAAAGTTATTCTAAAAAAACAGTTTATTTAATAATAATAATATCTTTATTGAAAAACATACTTAGCACAGTGGTTAAAACTATGGGTTTTGCTTTGTAAAAAACTATGTAGCCAAGGGTAGTCTCGCCTATAAATATCAAAGTTTAAAAATTAAAAAAAAATTATATATATCTAGAATTGAGCTATACAAATGTAACCTAACCTAGGATCAAATGATCTGGGAAATAAAAATAAATTAACTCTTCACTCACCAAGGGCACGATCGAGACTAGTGCTAGACTCGTGCGCTCGGTGAGTCAAGACCTCCTGACTTCGTTTAGAAGCGAAACTAGTTGAATATTCTTTCGGTTAGGCTGCGTAGCGTTTGTGACGTCACGTGGGCGTAACAGGAAAATTAGGCGGAATTGTGACTATTTTTTATATTTTTTTAAGTGTATGTAATAATAAAAATATATTTGTTATTATTAAATATAGATTTCCGCAAATTAACGCCTGAATCTATTCAGTAACCATGTAAAATATATGTCTAACAATGATAATAATAATAAGAAGTCTCATTAACAATTGAAGTCCTGCCGCGGTCCAGATTTTCAGGCATCGAATGCACGCTCACCATAGTCGTACAAAGTAAAAACTAAAATCTTATAATACAATGTGGTTTAACACAGTCATAATACAAATTTTAAAACAAATTCAGATGAAACTTAGCTAGGTTAGTTGAAATCGCTTTCTCACCTTACAAGCCGTCTTGTTGTCAACTGGATAATATAAAATAAGTGCTGAAACGATCCAAATGGTGGCGTGAAAATGTCACGCGTTTTCACGCAATTTTCTCCGGTTATATATATGAACTCTGTCGTGTAGGTGTGACTGATAGTTATGGCGTAACCACCGAGATATTTTCAATGCCTTTAGTTTTAATATATTTACATGTTTTGCTTAAAATTTGTAATGAAAACATCTTTATGTAAAGCCATTAGTACTGCTGGTAAGACGCAGCCGTAATTGTCATTTAAATGCAAATTTACTTTTAATAACAATATGTATAATATTTGTCCAAAATGCACGATAATTAGAAAAAAAAATATCTACATGGACAGCATTGTAGCATCCCACAATATTCAACACTTGTTCTGAATTTACTGTGGTCAAATTTTTGTGAAATTGTCTTCAACGTCTTGTTCAATGTACCTTTGTACATTAAAAAATACGTTGAAAACGACTTTCAAAAATTTCAAAAATATTCAGTTTTTCTTCAGAAATTTAAAATATAACGTTAATGTTAAAAAAAATAATAAATAAAAATAATTAGTAATTTTTATATCATTATTTATGTCCCTAAATTTTCCCTATATTTAACATATTAGTTTAATGGCACAAAACATATTACTAAGTTTCATGGTTTTAACCAGAAAAACATAGAATTCGTTCTATATAACAAACTAGCTTTCCGGGCGCGGCTCCGCCCACGCGTATGTCCGTAATCGCGCAGAAAAATTAACCTCGTTTTGCGCAGTTGGATAAAAACTATCCTATGTTTTTTTCCCGGGTCTCAAACTATATCCATGCCAAATTTCATTTAAATCGGTCCAGTAGTTTTGGCGTGAAAGCGTAACAGACAGACAGACAGACAGAGTTACTTTCGCATTTATAATATTAGTACTGATTTAGACTCGCCTTTGACCACTATCTCACCTGATGGTAATTAATAATGTGGTCGAAGATGTTGTTCAGAGTAGCTTAGAATTAATGGCCTTCAATGACAGCTGCCGGAACTCACCATTAGGTGCTTGGTGACAGATTTTCTACTTGAGGGTGGTAGTTAGCCTGGCGGCATTCGCAAAATGCCCTACCACCATGCTGTAAAAACTGCTATCCTAAGACAACAACCGAGACTGACGGCTTAACGTGCCCTCCGAAACACGGAAGCGCTCAGTAGTAATATCACCCATATATGACCGCGGTGAATGTTTCATAACTAAGTCGTTCGCTTAGGAACGGCTCAGCAAACATATGAAAGCAAAAAGCGTTTAAAAATTCATAAAAATTGCTTCTTTTCTCGGGTACCTGTGATCTTTTCTCAGAACCAAAACAAATCAAGAATACCTTAGCAGGGAACATGTAACTCCAATTTCTGGAACGGGAGTTAAGGAAGAGATTTGAAATATTCAACGTGTGTCGCTGATGTTTTCCTCCCGTCACTCACATACATAGTTAATTTGGAACGTATATGTGATTGTCAACAATTTATAACGTTCAAAATGGAGACTTTCAGATAAGGCTTGTTTAGAAAAGGTTCATGCTCGGATCAGATGTATAAATATATAAAAGGAAATATTTGCGATTATGCCTTGAGAACGTTCAATTAAGTTATGTGTGCGTAACGCAAAGACGATGTCAGAAACGTCTTAAAATATACGTTTGTTTTATAATCTATAGGCAAGTCTTTAATCACAATGTTACCAGATGGTAAGTGATGACGTGGTCGCAAAGATTTTGTTCAGAAGCAGCGGTTCGCAGTAAGCAGGTTTATCCAAGAATTGGAATGACTCTAAAGGATAGCTGCCAGAATACATGTTTAGATGCTAGACGATAGATCTTTTGCTTGAGAGTGGTAGCTATAGCCAGGCTGGCATTCACAAAATGCTACACCATCTTGAAACATGGTATCCCACGATTAAAAAAATATTGAGCACTTGATCAAAAACGACCTTGTGTTGTTCTTGTAGGTCTAAATATAAATTTTGATTTGAGGCAGATAGCTTTAATTAAAGTATGTAAGTATCTTCGTGTAGGGACAAGGGAGTCTTGTGACCTTATTGTCTATATCCAATGGGAATGAAAACAATCTTCATTTTAAACTTACAACTATATAAAGTATAAAGGGTAACGTTTTCGAAGGAAAATATAAACATTGTGTCAAAATTGGTTCATCTCCACTTAGTAACTCAATAAGGCTGACGTGAATTGCTTGTATTTACTTTGTTTTAGTTGACAGGCCGCAATGATTACATTATGCGCCGGGATAGATACTGTGGATTATTCTACCTATGCTACAGAATAAAAAAGATCAGAAGGGTCACTCCGCAAATCCATTCCAATAAATAAGCGACTCAGCTACGAAGCAATAAAGTGCACTTCAGCTCGGAAGGCACGGGGTACCTAATATTTATATATTCATGCACCTACAAGGCTCTCCTCCTCCTCTTTTTCTATACATTTATTTACAGCATGAAATGAAATCGATTCAATTTAATATTTAAAATCATAGGTGGTGAACGATGACCGCTGGGCAGCGCATTTACGTGTTGTGTACGCTAGCTTGACATTACATAACATAAAATATCCTTGTAGCGCTATAATTAACTAATAATATTTTTAAACGACTAACAAAGGAAAAAGATGTGAATTATGAGCGGTATTTGTGCCTTTTCGTTCAAATATGTACACTTATAATTAGGTAAATATTTGCAATGTGTTTGCTGTGGAAGACTTCAAATCAATAATAAAATAAACGCTCTTAAAATCACTAAGGGTCCGTTACATAATGTCCTAATAAAGTTTCGGGTTGCTAACCAACACATAAAATAACTGAATAACAAAAATGACATTTAACATGCAGAGCGTTGCAATCTTTAACCGATGGATAGGCTAAATCGATGACTGTGAAACGCAAAGATAGTCTTTTGTTTAATCAATATTCTCTGGGTAGTATAACCGGAAGTAAAAAGGAACTTACTCGAACATTCTGAAACAGATAAATATAATAGTGTCTACTAGTGTCACTATTATATGTAGATGTTCTTTTTCACGAAGTCCTCTCAGCCTTAGTTGTAGTAATGAAGTGTATCGATAAGCGCTCATGTGCGTGTGAACATGTCTGTTTTTATTTTGTGTTCTTGCGACGGAACAAGCTCGAGGCCCAGCGGATTGTCCTTTGCCTATAATAGATGCATTTCGTCATGTGACGAATTGCATTGCGCCCGTAAAATTGAGATATACAGTTGTTAAGTCTCACAATGCCGGAACACACCGTTAAGAGCTTGTCGACCGATTTTCACACTTGAGGGTGTAGGTGGCCCGAACTTTTACAACCACCTACTTGTAGATATAAGAAGTGCAGCTTCTGCAAATATATTATATAAACGAAAACTAGAAATACTACTTATTAGTAAGGCTTACTATGCAGTGAGAGAATTTTTAAGAGATGACTTTACAACTACTACTCCCGGTATTATATAAAATTGTTTATGTATTCTATATAATTATGTTTATGACATGTAAATCTATTTTTACCAATAAAGTATGTGATCTGATTTCATTTGAACATTGGTCAAAGTCAAAGTCAAAATCAGTTATTGAATTTAGGCGTCTTCGACGCTCTTATGAAGGTCAATTACAAGTTTTACTATTGAAATATTCCACGAAGCACTGCACGTTCAGCAAAAAAAATATTTATAGAGCCACTACGAGCACATGTATGAGTTGACATCTTTTATTATTATATATATATATATAGTGTTTAATTATACCATAATACATAAATACAACTCTTTAGGGTGTATAGTGGTAGTTCCATTTCAATATTCTCAAATTGACAATAAACTCCACATTTGCACATCACTGCCAGTGTGGTACTGCAGTTGATCAACTCGGTCACCATGGCCTCTCCTGCTCTCGAAGTGCTGGTCGAATTTCCCGCCACGCCAGCCTTAACGATATCATTCGCCGGGCTTTTACCAGCGCCAATGTTCCAGCTATTCTCGAACCGAATGGTCTGATGCGTGACGATGGTAAAAGACCTGACGGCATGACTCTGGTTCCGTGGAAGTTAGGACGGTCCTTAGTGTGGGACGCTACGTGCGTGGACACTTTAGCGCCGTCACATCTTTCTGAAACCAACGTGAGGGCTGGCGCTGCGGCTACTTCGGCGGAGCAACTCAAGCGGCGCAAATATGCTAACCTAGGTATGGGTTACATATTTGAGCCGTTTGGTGTAGAGACGTTGGGTCCGTGGGGACCGGGAGCTCATCGTATTTTCCAAAACCTATCTGAGCGCTTGGTCGATGCGACGCGTGATCAAAATGCTGGCACATATTTGGCTCAACGAATAAGCATTGCAATTCAACGGGGCAATGCTGCCAGCATGCTGGGCACGCTGCCAACTGGGAGTGGGCTGGAGCATTTGGACTGCCTATGAGTCTGCTATGACTTATAGGTGTCTAAATGCTTTTATTGTAGTAGCTGTAGTGTTGTATATAAAAATAAATTCATAGTATTTTGTTTAATAAAGGCATACCGCCGGAAAAAAAAATAAACTCCTGATGTTAAGCGGCCAATGACACGACGCCGACGAGAGTTTCAGCAGCGTTACTGAAGGCCTGTTTCCATTCCAAGTCTAATCTCCTATACAATTTTCCTTCAACCCTTCGATAGAATCTCGATGCTTCGACTACACCTTTACTCACCGAGTATCAACAGATAGCATAGCATCCGGTTATAGGCGGGTTATAGCTTTGATAAGAGAATTACAGAATACTCTTCACTATGCGACCATGTGACGTGTCTGACAGAAATAGCTGTCACGACCGCAGAGTCGTAATGGGAGAGATAATGACAGTCGCCTTTCCGTCACCTAGCGTGGACCTCGTAACCGATGTTATCCTCCATTTGTTTCATAGCCACGTGTGACGTTGAGGCCAAGTTGTAACAGCTAGCGGGGATATCCAACATTACAATCATTATAGTCTTCCTCCCCGTATCCCATTTAGGGTCGGTATTCTATTTCTTCTCTAGCAACAAAGAGGAGAAGAAAGTTTACAGTATTTCACTCCATTGTTCCTTAATATGCTTACAAGCAATATCGCGTGCTAAGTGAAGATTCAATTTCCAGATGTACCAGATGAAGTCAGTGGTCTGGTTAATGGCAGTACCGGCCCCAATGACGGTTTAAATAATGAAGTTAGAGTACAAAATGAGACCATTGCAGTTATGTTGTGTAATGATTGACACGAGTAAAAGTGTTTGTTTATTTACGAGTAACGGAAAGCATGAATGTAATAATGAAAGTAAATAAAAAAGAGTGAATTTTTGAAGTCAAATGAAATGGGCCACTTTTAATTTTCATGACCAGCCGAACGTATACGGCAGTACACATATAATTAATGTTGCTATTATTATACTTATAGCAATAGAAGTTGGGTATGACAAAGAAGAAAAGCCTCATAAATGCAGTTAAGATCGTTGAATGATGTAATTCGTAGCTGTAGGACAGGTCAAACGCCATTTTGAAATTTTGCTCTGATGGTCGATGTTAAAACAACAGCGTAACACCGACACGGGCAGAGTCTGCGACGCAAGACCCATGCGATCATATGTGTATAAAATATCAATACTGTGTGTTGAAAAAATATATAAGAGTAAAAGGTGGCATATCTTAGCATCGCTACTAATTTGAACATTTTGAATATAAATATAAGGAATATTTATATTATTTATTAAACAAAACATAGTTTACATAAAAATAATTTTTATATTCTCTTTTTGGTATAGTTAATTATTTGGCTTGATAAATCTTAGAACTGCATCGTTCATATTACTGGAAGTATAATTCGTTCACCGTTTATATAAGACTAGCTGTACCCGCGACTTCGTTCGCGATTGCCGTACCTACAGACTAATTATTCACATTTGTGCACTGTTTGCAGCACTGTGGTCTGCGGTGAAGTACTCTTATAGTAAACCATAGCTCAGAATGGAGCTTTTTACTTTGGATTTCAAAACTCCCGGATTGTATTTTCCAGAAGACAGTAGTTAAGTAACTCAGAGAGTTCTTTCCCGGTTCGCACAATAAATGTTGAAGCAAAGTACATTGTGTGTTTCTTTAGAATTTCGATTTTAAAGCGGCGGTTTGTTTGACGGTAGATCAAACATATTTTTTTTATTTGTTATTCTCGGAAAGTAGTGTTTGTTTGATCTGAGTAGCGGGTAGGAGAGGCTCCTTCCCACCTAAGGCCGGGAAAAACTCATAGTAAATGCTTCCTTCTCTTGGGCCGGAATGATTTGTAACAATTGTAACCATTGGTGTAAACAAAGTTATATGTCTAAGATTTTTCGTTGTAAAATACTCTGTTGTTATAAAAAAATTAATAACAACTATGTTTGGCATGGTAGTAACTAAATATAAGGTAAAAAGTGTAGGTTAAAAAAAAAACTAACTAAAAATTTCCCTAAATTTCATTGTTCTAACTCCTAGTGTATCTTTGTATCTTCTACTCATGTTCATTATTTTTAGTAAATATTTAGAAAAACTAAATTTTTTTTACCGTCCTCATATTTTAAATGAAAAGTAGAGTGATTAATACGTATGTAAGTCATCGATTCCTACTTGGACTATAGCCGCATTAATTTTTAATAGGTTCTGCTCATGTTATTAAAATCAAAATAAATAATATAAAAAAACATACTATTTTTATATCGTTATTCCTTATATTAGTAGTGAAAAGCAGAGAGATTCCTCTTCGGGCAATATATTCCAAACAAAATTTAACGTAAAATTTCACAAATAGTTCTATCCTCTCAATATTTTTTTAGTAAGTAAGTTATTTTTTGAATGAATAATTTTTAGAAAAGCTACTTTTTTAAATTCGAAATGAAAAGTAGAGAGCTGAACGCGGGTGAAAGTTATCAATTCCTTTCGACCATTGTATTACAATCTACTAAACTTGTTCACTTCCAACTTTAAACGGATTAAATCACGTATATTTATCGTTATTTTTGTCCCGACAGTCACCCCGTGACCAAGATCACTACAAAGTGTTTGAAACGTCGCGCGTCGGGACAAAAATAATGATAAATATACGCGATTTAAACCGTATAAAGTTGTTTAATTACAAAGTGTAACAATCGCGAAAACCTAAGACAACATTGTGCACTTCCATTGCGCAGTCTCCGAAATGTATCCGGCAAAAGAAAGATATGTAAGTTATAAAAACTGATTGTGGTGAATGTACCACATTTTAGAGTTTTATCGTAGCAAGCTTGCAAAACTAAATAATTGTGTGTGATGCCGGTCTGTCCGTGGGGTGTCGGGCTTCTCGTGGGGTTCCGGGCTTCCTATGGGCTTATGATGAGCCGTACGTTCAAGGGTTTCTCAACATTCCGCGGTTCAAGTTATTTAGAACGAAATATTTAGTTTGTGATATCTGTAATTTCTGAACTACAAAACTGAAGACTTTGAAATATTTACGGGAAAATAATTAAATTACCACTATTGTAACAAAAAAATAATGATTGAAATCGGACTACGCGTTAATAAATTACAACTCACTTTACATTTTGACTTTCATTCCCTTTCCTAAGGGAACCGTACTGAATTTCGGGATAAAAGTATCCTATGTCCTTCTTCGTAGTATGAACTCAAATCGTGCTAAGTTTCATTTAAATCCATTCAGTAGTTTTGGAGTGATGCGCGGCCGGGATACAGACAGACAGACAGAAAAAAAAACAGTTTTTGCATCAGTATCAGCTACAGATTGCTCTGAAAAAATATTTTCAAAATATCTGAAATGTACAGAATTGAACCTGTTACAGTTTTATTAAGAGTATAAATAGATAAATGTAAGCGTATTACCCCTCGCGCTTCCCTACCTGCCTTCTCCAACTTGTTATAGATATAGATTAGACTGATTAGAGCTTTGCATGTTATGAAAAATATACATAGGGAAATTGTGCTTATCGTAATAAAAAAAACTGTGTTTTATTGTTTGAAATATCAGAATATTTTGGAGTGGTCCGACTACAGACCTATCTATTATACCTATACGATAAAGTGCAAACGCCAGCTTAAGATGAGCCGTACGTTCAAAGGTTCCTGTACATTCTGGATGTCAAGTTATTTGGAACGTAATATTTAGGTTGTGATGTTTGTGATTTCTGAACTTCAAACCCGATGACTTTGAAATATTTACGGGATAAATTTTAAAGTACCACTATTCTAACAACAAAATCGGCCAAGTGCGAGTCGGACTCGCGCACGAAGGGTTCCGTACCATTAGCTATACAACATTAGACTTCGTATTTTAACCTTTTTTGTTTTAACGTGCGCGAGTCCAACTCGCACTTGGCCACTTTTTTGTATTTGTTGTTATGGCGGCAACAGAAATTCATCATCTGTGAAAATTTCAACTGTCTAGCTATCACCGTTCTTGAGATACAGTCTGGTGACAGACGGACGGACGGACGGATGGACGGACAGACGGACGGATGGACGGACAGACGGACGGACGGATGGACGGACAGACGGACGGACAGCCGGACATACCGTTTTTACCCTTTGGTTACGGAACCCTAAAAAGAACGTAAGAAATCGGACTACGCGTTAATAAATTACAACTAAGTGTATATTTTGACTTTCATCCCCTCTCCCAAGAGAACCATGCTGAATTTCGGGATAAAAAGCTAAATTATCCTACCTTGTAGTATGAACTCAAACCATGCTAAGTTTCATTGAAATCCATCCAGTAGTTTTGGAGTGATTCGCGGCCGGGATACAGACAGACAGACAGACAGACAGACAGAAAGACAGACAGACAAAAATAAAAAAAATACAGTTTCGGCATCAGTATCAGCTACAGAGTAGTGTACATTTTTTTTTTCAAAATATCTGCCATGTACAGAATTGGACCTGTTACAGTTTTATTATAAGTATAGATTATAAAGCACACGATTACTTGACCCAGGCGTTGCTGATGCTCAACGTAGTGACCACGAAATCCAAGAGATAGCCTTAGGATTACAATATTCTTAACTAAGGTGTATTTTACATGGTATTTTTCATGGCTTTACATGCTTCTGAAACCATTAGTTACAATGGCAGCTTTGAGATGTGTGTTTAGAGTTACTTTGAAAGACAAATTAAGGCATAGCGTTATATAAAAACAATGTGGATTGAATGAGGATATAAGTAGTAAAGTTAGTTGAGAAAGTTATGCTGAGCTGAGATGCTTTTGGCGATAGATTGGATAAATCAAATATACTATAATTCACACTCGCCGTAGTGTGAATAGAAAAGTTAGAAGAGGAAGGCCTCAGCGAACGTGTTCTGACTAGATTGGAGACGTTCTGGAAACAGCCAGATCATGATTACACCGTTTACAGACGGGCGTACACAAATAATGTAACGAGAATAAAGTGAGCAAAATAAATATATCAATATATTATTTATTAGCAGATAAAAATGGAGATCTGAAAACTAGAAATCAGTGGTATTCTCTAGGAAACGGACGAGACTATGTATGTTTATGGTCATGGTATAAACGAAACTGAAGCTTTGACTGCCTTATCCGCTAACTCTTTTACCGGTTACCAAATGCAAAGGTCATTGGTTTGGTCCATTAGCAATTCGCAGTGCTTTCTTGAGCTCACTCACAACGACCTGTGTAAGATCTTATCGCTGTAAGCAGGTACTTTGTTTTTAAATAGCCCATAAAATGTCAACTGTTTCTGAGAATGTTCCCTTCTTTATGAAATTTTAGTGATATGGCAATATTTTTTGAGTAAGTAAAGCAATTCAAAATTGTTATTGTACTAACGGTGTTGATAAAAGTTGACGACTTGATTTTCTAAAAAAATACAATAGATTCTATAAAATCGAAAAACTGGCCAAGTGAAAGGGGAGGATTCCGACGTTTCTCGAATATCACAAATTTAGTAATTTAGCCGGCTAAATCACAATATCTTTATTATTGCGGTTATAGTACTGTATTTGCATAATCTTAGAATGACCTAACTCTACAGTTAATATATCAGAAGCTGCTGAAATGTAACGCCAGACATAGAGCAGTGATGTTACCAAAACTATCGGATATCGAATTAAAAATCTTTCTATAACCGTAAAAGAATCCAATACAAAAGTTACATAAAAGAGATAAAAGTATTGGAACAAAAAAGAAGAATTTATGTATTGACTACCCACTTAGCGTGGGATAAGAACAGGAAGAGGAAGTTGTCGGAGTTCATCGCCCTCTGATAGAAAACTACGAGTCATGCAGCCAAGTAAGTAATAGTTATATAGGTAGTTTGGTATAAACCAGGGCGCACCTTTCGCATACCAAATAGTTGTACGTGGTACCTAAACAAACCAAATTAGGGCCACGTCGATGTTCCATTTTCATTCGCCGAGTTGACTCAAACTTGGTAACATGACGCGTTTTGATTGCATGATAGGAACTCGTACTCGAGTTGAGGTAAAAGTTTGCCGTCGACTTCTATTAATCGGCATTTGTGAGCCAACAGGGAATTAAAAAAGTTGGGAGGGAATGCTGTAGTTACGTTTCATTGAACGTTAGTGTCAGTTAGGTTCTTTTACGATGGAATCGCATGGTGGTAGGAAATCTTGTCAAAGTCCACGGAGCTAGACAACTGAGCTGTCGTCAAACACATAGTAAATAGATATTTAAATAAACTCTTTATTGATCACCTTTAAACGGAAACTTAAACAAAAAATCTTAAGCTTTCAATAGTGAACCATAGGCGGCCTTGGCGCTCAAACCGATCTCTTCCAGATTTTGTTTACCAAGATCCAGTTCCCAATCTAGGTAAATAAAACACCATTATGAATTGGAATTATCAATATTTGTAGTGTTAAAAAGGGATATGGTATGTTATATTACGAATTTTGCGTTTCCTAATCAGTCTAGTTTATGAGATAGACTATATAACAAAATAGTCTAAAGTTCACAATATTTACAAATTCGATAAAAAAATTAAAATATATTCGTGTTCGAGTTAATTAATTCTAAACGATGATACCACATGTTCGGGTGCAAAAAGTTTTCTTTCAGCTACCTTCTCACATATTATATTGGAGAACAACTGAAAAAATATTAATTATGTATTTACTTCTATTTAGCTTCTCTTTGGGTCAACGTTCTATACAAAATTTCGAATAGACGGATAGACAGACAACAGAGTCTCATTAAGGCTCCGTTTTGCCTTTTGGGTACGGAAACTACTTATAGAAAAAAATAGGACTAAAACATCTGTCAACAGCGACAGGTGCATGTTTCTTTTTGAACTTCTGCCTACTTCTTCGGGGAATAGGGCGGTACGTTTAAACTGTACCTAAGACACTGGTTAGAAACACGCAACTTTCCCCTGCTAAAACAGTATGCTTTATTTTCTACACAATCATGCAAATCGCTGTAGTCATTTCGTATCGATCAATGCTAATGAGCCTACACAGCGCCTTTACCTGACAACGATTCATCAATATTCAAAAACAACGACAGCAACACAACTTCGGAATCATTAAATAAGTTGTGTCAGTTCAGGCTTGACGAATACTGATGCAGTATTGCGGATTTGAAAGATACTGTGATTCTGTGTCAATTTTATAAGAATACTCTAAATTTTAAATTCTCTATTAATACTAATACTATATTAGTTCTTATTCTGTTTTCACTAAAATCCAAATTTGTATATCGCTTGCGCATCACAGTTAAATGTGACATTTCTGTTCCAATTGTGGGTATGTTTTACACAGATTTGATGTTCATGTAACATTACCATGGAAGTAATAAGTACTACGTACTACAGGAATGAGCTGTTGTCGCAAAATTTAAGCCGAACGAGAGCTCAGTAACTATACCTCTTATCCCTCTCTGGCGATAGTGACTATATTGAAATATGATTTAAGGACAATATGTATAAAAAATTATTTGTGATCTGACGTCAGCAGATATATCAGCTTCAGATGGATTTTAATCGAAGATGCTACTGATAAACTTGCCCTTTGCAGCACTGTACATTTACTGTTTTTGCTTGCTTTATACACTCGCGTCATTTAGGTAGGTATTTACCTACTGGTCCTTATGTTATACGACATGTACCTGGACTGAGATAAAATTACGATAAGCTACCGATTGTGGTATATTTCATTAATTAGGTAAGGAAAAAAACAGTTAAGTTTACATTTAAGTTTAATTCTAAATCAGATATTGTTAAATAAACCAGTCTTGTGAAGTTTCTGCCGCAAACCCAGCCTATTCCATGTTTCATTGACTCTAATTTTGCATTATGAGTTAAACTAACATGAGGATCTTTAGGAAATCTGAAATTGAACCAAAGTTATTTTAATAGAGAAAGGAATAAAAATGCTTAGGTATTTAAGTTATTTGTTCTTGAACTTTTTCTGCGACAATCGTCTCACAGAGGGAGGTGGAGGAGCGGGCAAGGGAGAGAGCCAATCATACTCGCACTCCGTCGCCGCTCATAGGACCTGGGGTGTCGGCCGTGGGGACAGCCGGTACCCCCCATCAGGGTTAGGTCTTCATGAGGTGAGGATGCCCTCGTGGGCATCCCACAAAGCGGCACATTGGGGGGGAGTTATTCCCAGAGGCTGGGCCCGCTTAAGCGGGCAGCGACGTCGGTGGGGGCTGCGGATGAGAGTGCGAGTGACTCCGTGGCCCCTGCCGCGACGACGACGGAACACCATGAGGTTTTTAGTCGATAGTGGGGTCCCTATTGATCCTGAGTCCGACATAACCACCTGCTCCCTGGCGGGTATGTATGCGTAAATGTATTTTCCTCATGACAATAAAATAAAAAAAGGATTAGACAGTAATGCATGGTCACCGTGATTTCTCACTAACAAATTATCTTTAAAACTATTACCTGTGAAAAGATAAACCATAATCAGCATAATACTCGCTTCCGCAAGCCTCCACGACACAAATTTTCCCCATTTTTATTAAAATTCTTCAAATATATCGTGATCAAAAAACACACCGCTATTAATGTCGAGTCGACGATTTCATGTGGGGTTCTCAGGTCAAGTGTCCGTATTTCATACAAATAAAAGAAAACTTATACGGCTATCGCAAAATTTTTGCGTTAGTAAGGCTTTACACGTAGCAACAAATAATATTGCTTTAACAATATGTCGGTAATAAATTATTATTTATATGGATAGATTCAGGCGTTACTTTGCGGAAATCCATATTTAATAATAACAAATACTTTTAAAAGTATCCTAAAAAATATTAAATAATATTTTAATAAAACACTTAAAAAAGCATAAAATTATATATCTAGTGACAATTCCGCCTAATTTTCCTGTTATCTACGTGACGTCACAAACATCACGCAGCCTAACCGGAAGAATACCCGACTAGTTTCGCTTCTAAACGAAGCATCTTCAGGAGGTCTTGACTTACCGAGCGCACGATCGTCGATCGTGATGTTTGTGACGTCACGTAGATAACAGGAAAATTAGGCGGAATTGTCACTAGATATATAATTTTATGCTTTTTTAAGTGTTTTATTAAAATATTATTTAATATTTTTTAGGATACTTTTAAAAGTATTTGTTATTATTATTATTTATATTTAGAAATATTTTAGAAGTAAATGTTTTTACTTCATTACAATACATTAATGGCAATATTTTCTACAAACAACGAAAGGATTGAAATCAACTTAACTCTGGCAACTCTAAGTCACTGTTAGAACGAGACACAGGGTTCCGTGGTAGCCTTCTCACTCGGCTTCATTTTTATTTTGCGCGCAACAAGACTCTTACGACCTTAGCATAAGGTTTTATTTTCTTTATTTTAGCTGCATGATGCACAGATTACATGACATGACAATGCACAGACACTTATTACTTCCATGAACATTACCTATTACTGAATATAGTAATCCTATTTTTAGTTTGGTTATTTTAAGTGTTACACAAATGTGGATCATTTTATATTTATTCTTATATCCATATCTGATAGGCTATAGTTTTTAGCACTATTTAACTTGATGGTAACTGATGATGTGGTAAAAGATGTTGTTCAGGCAACTGTGAACTTACAATTAATGGCTCTCAAGGTTATGCTCCCATCCCCCATTTGGCGCTTAGCGACAGCTTTACTACTTGAAAGTGGTAGCTAGCCAGGTGGGCATTACCAAAATTCCAACCTCCATGCTATATCGACTGCCATCGTAACATACCAACCGGGACTGACCTTTTAACGTTCCCTCTGAAGCACGGAAGCGCTCAGTAGTAATGTCACTAGCGGTCACCCATCCAAGTTATGACAGCGGCGGACGTTGCTTAACTTAGCTGATCGGTTAAGAACGGCCAAACAAACTTCGATACGAGCGCTTCAAAATAGTGTTAACAAAATAAGAACGACCAAAGTTACTATAATAATTAATTATATTTAACTCACAACGAAAACATAAGCTTAGGGCTTATCATATTTTTTCATATAAAAAAATTCATATTATTCGCCTATATTTACATTATTTACCCGTTTTTTACCACCTACGCCCCTCCGCCTACGAAATAATAAGAGTGTAAACTGTTAATTCTACACTATCAATTTCGTTCGAATGAGTCGATCTCTTACATTTTTATGTTGTTAGAACGAATTTAAAACTTTTAAAACTCAAACCCTATCATATACATTGTTATAACAATTAACATTTTAAAGTTTTTGATGAAGTTGTAGACAATAACATTAAAATGTATTTCAGGCGCTCCATTTTGTGTGTAATATGTAATGATTAGATTACTATATATCTAACATTGTTACCGAAGTTCTTGTAACTACATTTACCGAAAGTTCTCTTTTATTCGTTATCATAACTATTCGAGAGAGGCATTACCGACACTAATGGACCGCCCGTTCTCGGTCCTTCTAACGTCTTTATAGGTAGATAAACATAAATATTTTCATATACGGTTGACCCAGAAACCTCTTGGTAATCAACTTCTGACATAAATTCAAGCTAATATATATTTTTGTGGACTCTCATCATACATTGTTGATAAGCATATATATAAAATGAATTAATTATAATTATAAAAGAGTTTACGGTATTTAAAATAAAATAAAACAAATAATGGAACCGACTGTAACACCCATAAGTGTGAAATAACTTTTAAAGTCGGTACCATGACAGTTCAAAAGTTATTAAACCTATTATTACAATATTGTGTGCATAGTACCGACTTCGACAAGTTATTTCACACTTTTCAGTGTGGAAGTCCGATCCTTTTAACTTAAAACAAAATATTTACTCTTTTTAGTAACCCTTGCTACTTACGGGATCGATTGTCATTCACTGTCAACGACTATATCATCAAGATAGGAAAATATTTTTCAAATATTGGAGTGTTACTCAAAAACGGCTTGACAGAAATTGATGAAATTTATATGGGACCAAACGACAAACAATCAGCTTTCAAATAAAAAAGAATTATTAAAATCGGTTCACCCAATCATAAGTTCTAAGGTAAAAAACAAAAATAAAAACAAGCTAATTGAGAACCTCCTCCTGTTTTTTAAAGTCGGTTAAAAGTATTTATATTTGTGTCCTTTATTCAATCAGTTTGGAACCCGTTGTAATGAGCAGCATGCAACTAATCGCGACAATATGCTTAAGTAAGGTATTGCTGCAAAACTTCCTCCTTACTATCTGAGCCCATTATTTACCAGAAAGGTAAGAGTATATAATATAATAAGGTTGTATATTGGCGTTAGGAAGGCCATAAAACTGAGGCCAAAACTGTTAAACATACTATTTTCCTTTATGTTGTTAGAAAATATTGGCATATTATACAAACTTCATGTGCAGGATTGTGAAAAGCGGGAATAGGATGATCCAACTCATTTATCAATAAACACTACACGCTTGTTGTCCCAATCACTCATAAACAATTCGAAACTCAAGTCGGACATAAAAGAATCTCTTAGCGAAGTAATATAATAATATTCCTAGCATTCCTCTAAAATCTAGTAAACGACATAAAGTTATATTTCTCGAAGCAAAACAGGTCCTCAACCTTGGAAACCGTCAAAAATAGACACTGAAACAATCTATTACGTCTAATTTACTGCAAAACACCGGTAGAAATCAATTTGTCACACAAAAAGCTGACAGAGACGTATTGTAGTGATAATGAATATATAAAATTTTTCATTTCACGACTTCTCGGACAGTAGGAGGCGATGATGATTTCGTTATTTACACATATTATGTTCATGATAAACACCTCCTTGCTCCATGTTGATAAATCTAGAATTTTGTTGATAAATTTACACTACCAAATTGCATTACACCCACAACACAGCAATAACCGCAAGCTTTATAATTTTTATATTGCTTTTAGTCGCCAAGCACCTAACGGTGTGTTCCGTCAGCTTTATTTGAGAGCCAATAGTTCTAGGTTAGTCTGAACAACATCTTCGAGCACATCATCACTTACTTATGTGAGATAGTGGCCAAACGCTAGCCTATGAGCTATAAAAAAAATATAGGAACCCACACATAAACAAACGCAACTAGTTTAAGAGTACCAGAATAACTCTTTAGAACTCTTTGTGAACGAGTTCATCCAGGGATGTACTGCAACCATACCTATATTTACCGCTCAACAGTAATGTTCGCATAACAGTGCTCCAGTTTGATGAGTTTGGGTGCCGGGGAAATCACGGGTACATGAGACATAACTACTTTATGTCTTACGGTGATGTGCGCAATGCAAGTGCATCTGTTATACACTGTGGTTCAAGTCACACAAATATGCGCTATTTGCACTGTATGCACGCAAACGGTCGGTTCATAACTTGCTAAACAGACACCACGATAGCGTAATGACGTCATCTATGACGTCACCTCCGGCCGCAAACAACGTTCACTGAAAAGTGGTAGTGCAATGTATGCACAAACGTCAAACTCAAATCTTGACAGATAGATGAGGAGATTTTTGTTGTTGTGGTTAGAATGTTGAACGTACAAAAATATGTTCACAAAAGAATGCCTTGAAGTGCAATACTTCTATTATCAATAATTCGATTTTGGGTCAATTGCGAAAGCAAATTGACAGTTAGCAGATGTTATTAGCGCGGCTACATATCGGTTCACATCGTTTGCGCGCAAACAATGCATATTCTCGTATTTCAGTTATGAACCGAGCTTTTGCAATGTATTCAGTGACAGCAGTGTTTGCGTGATTTAAACCGTAGTGATAGACACAGGTTACAGCATAACACAAGATAGGCTTTATACTTGTTACATCACAATCCGACAAAAAGAGTTGTTTGAAATTCGTCAGTGATCTGTTTCATTGAAAGTACTCGATATTGCTGAAATTTGAGTTGCCAGTTTCAAATTTTTATTCTAAACTAATATAATAAAGAGGAAAGATTTGATTGTTTTGTTTGCAATAGTCTCTGAAACTACTGGACCGATTTGAAATATTCTTTTACCATGAGAACCCAACATTTTCCCTGATGATCATAGGCTATAGAAGATTTTCATAAAGGTTAGAAATCCGTATGAAAACTTCGATAACGTAGCCCAAAGTGTGAAAAAAACTTTATATCACGTACGATATGGAAATTATTAAAAATAGAAGATAAATATTGTAACTAGAGCAAAGTGATGTAAGTACTACAGTATTATAGAAGACATATTATCAATATCTTTAAAAAGTCTTCAATACTATAAGTCTAACTACTACAGATATGTCACAATAACTACTTTTTTATGTGTTTATATTTATAATTTTTGATATTTTTTAACCGACTTCCAAAAAAGGAGGAGGTTCTCAATTCGTCTGTTTTTTTTTTTATGTTTGTTACCTCTGATCTCTTGACTGGGTGAACTGATTTTGAAAATTCTTTTTTTATTTGAAAGCTGATGCTTGTCGAATTGGTCCCATTTTAAATTTCATCAAAATCGGTCAAGCCGTTTTTGAGTTACACTAAAAAGATTGAAAAAAAAAATTTAACAAAAAATGGAACTGACTTCAACACCCAAGAGTGTGAAATAACTTGTCGAAGTCGGTACCATGCGCACAATATTGTGATAATAGGTACTTTTGAACCATCATGTTACCGACTTCAACAAGTTATTTCACACTCTTGGGTGTTGAAGTCGGTTCCATTTTTTGTTAAATATCCATGCAAAGCCGGGGCGGACCGCTCTCGCCAGTCCCTTACAATAATATGAATTTATGGCAATAATGTTGACATTTGTTCGTATTAAAATCCTATATTATTATTTATTTAAACTGCCATGGAACATTTATATATGCAATAACAATTTAATCTTGGCCAGAACAGATCTCCGCCACTTGCAGCAAATTGCACGCAAATTATCCAAATTCCATACATTTTCTTTTTATTTATTTTGAACTTTTGGCAGTCAAAAAAGTAGACTCTAAAAATATAATAAAATATATAAAAATAAAAAAATATTAATGTTAATAAGTATGAATATTCTTTATGTAAAATGCACACAAATGTACAGTTTCTATTATTATATAAGTTTTTAAGCATGTTTTAGATCTCATATTATAGGGAGCCTATTGTCTTCGATTTATAATCTAACAGGAACAGTTCTAGACTCTCATTCATACTATCCGGCCCTGAGATCAGCCATCAGCGTAAAACCCTAGAAATCCAAAACGTGGTACCAAATAGGGTGAGTTTTTTTTTAATACCTACATATTGTCATATCCTAATGCAATCACCATTATAAACACATTTACTTTTTAAGAGAGAGTTATGTTAATTTTGCATATTGGGCACATTACAAATGACCGCCTAGGATACCTATCGCCAAGCACCTATCGGTGAGTTCCGGCAGCTGTCTTTGAGACTCAGTAATCCTAGGTTAGCCTGAACAGTATCTTTAACCGAATTATCACTTACTAAGTGAGATAGTTGTAATAGGCTTACCTATTACAAATAAAACATAGGTCATAATAAAATAATAAACTTTAATACTTATCATAATAAATATAGATTATCTCATCAATTTAAATCAATGGAAGATAAGGTAAGCTCTAATATCACGACAACATAATGTGGAGAAAATTTAACACAAGCATATACTACTACACTTTCATTGTATATGATACTTTTTAATGAATGACAAAGACAGGAAGACAAATCAAAGTAAAAAAAAAATATTTGCAAAAAATGGAACCGACTTCAACACCCAAAAGTGTGAAATAACTTGTTGAAGTCGGTACCATGATAGTTCAAAAGTACCTATTATCACAATACTGTTCGCATGGTACCGACTTCGACAAGTTATTTCACACTTTTGGGTGTTGAAGTCGGTTCCATTTATGCAAAAAAAAAAATTTCAACCTTTTTAGTGGCCCTTGCTACTGACGGGATCGATTATGATTCATTGTTAACGACTATATCATCAAGATAGGTAGATATTTTTCAGGTATTCTAGTGTAACTCAAAAACGGCTTGACCAATTTTGATGAAACTGGTAACTGGTAACAAACATAAAAAAAAATAATTAAAAAATACAGACGAATTGAGAACCTCCTCCTTTTTTGGAAGTCGGTTCAAAAAAAAAAGTTGCTCCATCGGTATTTTCAACTATACATCTATCAACATTATAAAAATAATATGTATAAGAATAATTCATCGTGAAATAAAAATAATTGAACTATTGCAATATAGTGCACATAGAAAGGGGGCAATTATAGCTCGTCATCATCACGAGAGAAAAACGCTGTACTTATGTAAAAAAAATAACTATAAAAATACTTGGAGGTTGAGATAAGTTCAAATTATTTCTAATTCAATGAATTATTCTTATACATATTTTTTGTACAATAGTGATAGAATACGTACTTTTTCAGTATATTGTGGCGTAGAGTTAAAAATACCGATGGAGCAATTTCTTTTTTTATTTATTTTTATACGTTATAAAGCCTTTGACCACAATCTCCCCTAAAAGTAAGCGATGATGTGGTCAAAGTTGTTGTTCAGGCTAAACTAGAATTACTGCCTCTCAAGGACAGCTGCCGGAGCACAACGATAATGTCACTAGCGGTCACCCATCCAAGTCACGACCGCAGCGGACGTTGCTGAACCTAGCTAATCGGTTAAGAATTACTAAGAAAACTTCGCTACGAGCGCTTATAAAAAATTTCATTAAATCATGTTGTACGTTGTGTACTTTTATTGCTTTCATACAACGTGATTACTTTCGTAAGTATATTCTTTACGTCTGAGATTTGACTTTTACTGTGATTATATTGTTACTAGCTTTCCGGGCGCGGCTCCGCCCCGCGTATGTCGGTTATCGCGCAAAAACATTAACCTCTTTTTGCGCAGTGGGATAAAAACTATCCTATGTTTTTTCCTGGGTCTCAAACTATTTCCATACCAAATTTCATTCAAATCGGTCCAGTAGTTTTGGCGTGAAAGCGTGACAGACAGACAGAGTTACTTTCGCATTTATAATATTAGTACTGATTGGTTTGTTAATTTGTATTTTTTCTTTATTACAGGTAAGCCCATGACAAATTACCTAGATACTTGTTTGGATATATCCGCAAATACACACAGCAAAATAAAATACGGTAATATCACCATATACTTATTTATCAAACAAACTTAATTATACAATCAATTAATATTTAGATAGATAGATAGAAAACACTTTATTTGCACAAAAACTTAAAAAATAGCATTACAAAAAGGCTTATATATAAAATAATCAAGTGCAAAATGGCGGCCTTATCGCTTATAGCGATTTCTTCCAGACAACCAAGAATAGAGGATTTATAATATATTCGATGTGGGAGGCAGTATTACGAAAATTATAAAACTTACTGAAATTATCATAAAGGTACTGCATACAAATAATTTAACCTATATTTATATTTTATATTTTTTATATATTTTATATTATTATTTACAAATTATGTTTTTTTATGTTATTGTGACGGAACAAGCTCGAGGCCCACCTGATGTTAAGCGGTTACCTCTGCCTATAACAGATGCATTTCGCCACAAGTCACGAGTTACACTGCGCCCGTCACCTTGAGACATAGTTGTTAAGTCTCTTGTGCCTGTAATTTCACTGGCTCTCAAGGACAGCTGCCGGAACACACCGTTAGGTGCTTGGTGACAGATTTTCAACTTGAGGGTGGTCGCTAGCCAGGCGGGCATTCGCAAAAAGCCCTTCCACCATGCTCAAGCTCGCGGTGGTATTCGAACCATGGACCTGCTGCGTGGCAGTCCATAGCCTATGCCACTGACCCATCACTGCTTCATAATGTATATTATATAACATCAAATCAAAATAAAAATATTACTTAGACTCCACGGTCCGTCTGTCTTTATGTCACCAGGCTGTGTCTCATGAACTGCGATAGTAGGAATGTTCATAGGTGATGTGTTTCTATTGGCGCTATAACAACAATTACTAAAAATAGGCCCAGTGCGAGTCGGGACTCGCGCACGAAGGGTTCCGTAGGTACAACTACCTATACAACATTATTATACTATAGTATAACCTTATTTTAGATTTCGCGAAGGATAGGTAACACATGGCGCGAGTCCGACTCACACTTAATCGATTTTTAGTATTTGTTTTTATAGTGGCAACAGAAATACATCATTTGTGAAAATCTCAACTGTCTATCTGTCACGGTTCATGATATACGGCCTACAGACAGACTGACAGTGCAGTCTTAGTAATAGGGTGCCGTTTTTACCCTTTGGGTACGGAACCCTAAAACTAAATCATTACGTACCATATAACGCCTCGTAGAATTGCGAGGCTCAACTTTCGGGTAAATTATGTGCCAGCTCTGAGATCCCTAGGGGCAAGGACCAGTCAATAAGTTTTTGATCAGGGTTTCTACAGCCAGGGGCAATATACCAGTAGTTATGTAGCACAATTTGAATATATGTGAAGATTTAAATTTACGTTCGTGGTAATACCATCTCGAACTGCGGACCGTTTTTCGACTGCAAATTTTTTTTTGCAAAAAATGGAACCGAATTCAACACCCAAAATTGTGAAATAACTTGTTGAAGACGGTAGCATAATAGTTCATAAGTACCTATTATCACAATACTGTGCGCATGTTACCGACCCTGATCTTCCTACGCCTCCGAAAATATCAAAGCATAATCTTTTATACTCTTGGCCACATCACATCGTGTTTTCAGCTAAACAACTGGATTTCCGTGTCAAGGCTGCATTCTCCCGGTATAATGTCAAAACAATGTCAAGTAAAGCTCAAAACGTAGGACAGTTTCAAAATGAATGAAGCCCGTCATTATTTCTATTTAGTTGGAGGTAGTATGTATTTTACCTATTATTATTATTTATATATATTATACTGTATTTTTATAGTATTTACCCTTCGCTGATGACTATTTTCGCTCAAAACTTTGAGCCCCCTACATTTTCAAATTTACTTAAAAAAATATTTTATGATAATTTATTATTATTACTAAATTAATTTTGTCTTGTTTTTTTTTTTAATAATGCTTTCTATTTTGGTTTCCTTTGTAGTTGCGGACTTGATGGATTTACCTATTATAATTAAAACTATGGTCATAATAGCTTTTTTATTGCAATACAGCTAAGACTGTATCAAGGCATTACCAAGTCTAGGGTCACAGATTTTCTACTTGAGGGTGGTAGCTAGCCAGGCGGGCATTCGCAAAATACCATACCACCGTGCTGTAACGACTGCCATCATAGGAGAACAACCGGGACCGACGACGGCTTAACGTGCCCTCCGAAGCACCTGCACGCTAGTAGTAATTTCACTAGCGGTCACCCAACCAACTCCTGACCGCGGCGGACGTTGCCTCGCTTAGCTGATCGACTAATAAACTTCGCTACGAGCGCTTCCAGTCTTGGTCTGTCGGTGAAATATTCAAAGCCAAGAGCCCGAGCGCCAATTTAACAAATGAAAAATGTTAGCTTATGCAATATTTTCACGTAAAACAATAACTGAGAGTAACTGAAAATAAATGTTAAAAGATTAACAATTTCGTTAAAGTGTTTTTTGACCAACTAACCAAATGGCTCTTTGCTGTTCCACATACAACGGCCATGTAAGTTTATCCTTTTTGATTATATACTACATATATGATTTAAACCCGCTTATTTTTTACCATTTTACTAAATAATATTATTTTGGTCCAATAACACAAAAAAGCTTTTTCCATCGAGTCATGTTCGGTTTCCCTCCGGGCGATATATATAGTCTCGTCTACATTTTGTTAAGCCAAAAGGTATTGACACAAAAAGACAACAATTTTAGAAGGGGTTACTTAAAAATAGCTACGCTCCACAGTTTCACCCACGTGGGCATTGATGAAAAGTAATGATGACGAGAGGTATCCCTTATTCCAGGTCTTTAATTATATACATTCCAAGTTTTAAATCGGTTTGGACGTTTCAATGTGAAGGAGTAACAGACATAGGTACTTACACACTCTCTGCCTAATTCCCTCACAAACTTTCGCATTAATTCTTTTAATATTAGTTTGATGTTGTAAAATTATGATTATGTTGCTGATTTAATCCAGGTTTTAACCGACTTCCAGTAATAAATTTTTTAACACAAACCAGATTCAGACATACAATACCCATTATTAGGGATAACTCAAATACAAATTGTCAGATCTCACTCGAATTTGAATGGGCTTGGCATTTATATATTATACTAGAGGCCCGCCCCGGCTTCGTAGGGTAATTACGCCTATAAATTGAGATGTAAGCTATCCTCTTTCAAATTAGATCAAATTGCATACGGTGTGCAAATTTGGTTCAGTGGTTTAGGTCATTGACCTATATATACTAGACGCGACATCTCAAACGAAAATAGTCGACCGGTGCAAGTATGCTGGCCGGCATACTCTCCCCCACACGTAGCTGGCCACTCGTAATAACTACACGTAATTTAGATTCGAATATTGTGTATTATCAATTGTGTATTTTAAATACACAATTTTCGAACGTAAAGCGCGTGTAATCTCTACGAGTGCCCAACTGCGTGTGGGGTAGTATGCCGTAGTATGTGGGAGAGTATGCCGGCCAGCATACTTGCACCGGTCGCCTATTTTCGTTTGAGATGTCGCGTCTAGTATATATAGATCAATGGTTTAGGTGTCCATCGCGGACAAACAATTTGACACGTAATTTTTATATATAAAATGTAAAAAATCATCAAAATCGGTACACCTTGGAAAGAGTTATGAGGATACACAAAAAAATGAGGTCCTTGCATGTCCATGCATCTTTGCCAAAACGGAGCATTTTTAAAAGCGGTTAATAAAGGAGGAGGTTTCTAATTCAAATCTGTTTTTATTTTGTATGTTTGCTTATGCTTACTACGCTAATGATGATTACTATTTGTTGCGTAGAATATACCTTCAAGTATATCCCATTTAAATTTCATCAATATCGGTTCAGTAATTTTGAAGTTAAAGTAAATTAACTGTAATTTATATTTGCATATCTGGATGATTTAATTGTAATTGCAACTCTTAACAATAGCAAATAGTATGTTAGATGAGTGAATGATATTGTAAGCAGAATGCATAATTAATATGAGTGTTTTGTTTTTTTTAAATAAACAAAACTGACTTTCAATACTAGAAAGTATGAAATGAGTTGTGGAAGTCGGACCATGAGAATGTGAGATCAGTGTTTTGAATCTGCATGGTACTGACAACAACAAGTTCTTATACTTTTTAGTGTTGGACCTTGTATCCGTTTTTTTTAATATTTTTTTTATTCATTATTATCACGCTGTTGATAAGTAAGTAATCGTGTGGTCGAAGTTAGTAAGTAAAACTGGCTCTCAAGACGAGGTTCAAGAACTTACCAATATATGATTCATGAAAGATTTTATATTCGTAGGTACACCTAAATTAATGTGTACCATATTCTCACTTTAACCAATAGGTATAAACTAAAAATGATTTGTAATATTTAAAGCTGTAATGAAAAACCAACCTAATTTTTTTTCTAAAAACGGGCTAATGCCAATGCTAAGGAACCCTAAAATAGTTAAAGAATTTATTGATAACAATACAATATATAAGATTGATATATCTATACCAAAATTATAAAGAGGAAAGATTTGTATTTTTGTATGTAACGAATAAGCTTAAAAATACTGAACGTATTTGAAAAAATCTTTCACCATCAGATGAAGGATAGGTAAAGAATATTCAAAAACTTAGGGATCCGTATTAAAACTTCGAATGTAACCCAACGTGTGAAAAAATTCCAAAAAACACATTATATCGCTTACGCTGTGGAAATCGTTGACAATAGAGCAAAGTGATGTACTACAAAATTTTCTAGAAGACATCAATATCTACAAAAAAAAACCACAATACTATATGTCTAACTATTACAGTTATGTCACAATAATTACTTTTTATGTGTTTCAATTTATATGTTTTGTTGTATACCCGTACAAAGCCGGGGCGGGCCGCTAGTAGATAATAAGGTAAGGTATATAGATAGGTATACTTTACCATCTTATATTATTGCAAGCTAGATAAAGTTTAGTGAGAGTGGTAAAGGAATTAAAAAATATATATTTATGTCTTATTTATGTCCTTTCCTGTAAATAAGTTCCAGCACAAGTATCTACTTTCCCGGTATTCAAACATGTGGATCCGCGCAATAATCCCCTAAAGCTCGTATCGCAATCATTACTCATACAACAACTGATACGTTCGACTCGTGACGTCAACCTGTACCACCTGGACAGGGCTGTCACACGCTAGTTTTGAACGTACTGAATGTCATTATTCTTGAATTATTACAAAGTATAGTGTTCCTATGTAAGTAGTCGTTGCTAAAATCACTAAACAAAGCAATCATATATCTCATAAAGAATTTATAACGATTTTATTTTTGTATAGACTGATCACTATCTCACATGATGACAAGTCATGTGGACGAAAAAGTCCTGCCACGCTATCGTCAATTGAACGCGTAGCAGAATTTGTATTTTATACTGCCCAACAAAATAGCTCGACATAATTGACTCGTATCACATGAATCTGTTTCCCTGTCAAGCCATAAAATTAAACTATTAAACATATTAAATAGTAAATGGAACAATAAGATCTTCACAGTAAATGCATGCATGGTGACAAAATGATGCTAAGGTCTACAATGGTTTTCTTTTATAAATTTGGCGTATATCTTGATATCTTCTCAGAGCTTTTGCTACTTTATATGTAGAAGATAGTATTTATATTACTGTCACCACGTTTTAATAATTTTGACTAAACCATTTCACCACCTAAAATGTCATATTATTACGCAGTTCTGTGAAATCCTAGTACCAAAGAAGCTTAATAATTACGGGTTCAAAAAGTATAATTAACTTCAAAGTTTTAATATTATGATTTCTAAACAGATTGTGGGATAGCTTTGTAAAATATTTTAAGTTTGGTAGTTACTCATAACGTTTTATTGAACTTGGTAACCCTACAGCAGCCAGCATTGCACAAACAATAAATAAAATCTATTGCAATGGAATATGTATCCTCACGTGAAGTGATAAAGTTTATTTTGGGAACTATAATTCCATACCCTATTTCAGAGCTAATTGGCTGTGTCGAGAAATATTGTTCATGGTGTTGAGAAATCTAATAATATTTAATATTGGTTCAGTTCGCATTTTCCCTATTAATGTGCTTTGGGTAATGGAATCAAATCCAATATGATTATGTTTGTAATATAGCGAAATAATGTGTGGTGCCGGGCTGGAATAACACCTCCCCATCTCTACCCGTGGGTGTCGTCAGAGACAACTAAGGGAACACACCAGAAGGTGGGCAGAAGTGTATTTTACAAATTATTGGAGTACAATTTTTTTTTTATATTCATAAAATAACTGAATGATAAAAATGACAGTTGACATGCAGCGCGTTTCAAGCTTTAACCGATGGATAGGCTAAATCGATGACTGTGAAACGCAAAGATAGTGTTTTATTTATTAAATATGTTCTGTGTAGTAAAACCGGAACTTACTTGAACATTCTGAAACAGGCCCTAAATATATCAATAATTAATATAGTCCGGTCAATTTAGACATTCGAAGCTACATAAATTCCCACCAAGCCGAAAATCAGTAAGATGGTTTAAAATATGAATATCTCAAAAATGGTGGCTCGTAGAAAAAAAAGTATTGAGACATGTTTTGTAGATAATTTTATGATCTACAATTTTTGTAAGAAGTATTTTTATGATAAAACTTACCGTTTTGGTGAAAATCGCGAAATACTCATTTTTTCGACCTTTGACCTTGAATAAGAAATCCATACAGGGGAACGACGGGGAACTTTCAAATTTTATTTTTAATCATATTTGAAACAATCATACAGATTTTCAGCTAGGTGGGAATTTATGTAGCTTTACTCATATTTTTTGGTCTGATTTGATCGGACTTATATTGCTTCATAGCAAATAAATAAATAGATTTTATTTGGTGAGCTAATATACTATAGGTTATTTCATATCCTTAGTAGGAACTTGGAGTAAAATTGATAATGTAATCAGTACTAATATTATAAATGCGAAAGTAACTCTGTCTGTCTGTCTGTTTGTTTTTTTTTACGCTTTCACGCGAAAACTACTGGACCGATTTGAATGAAATTTGGTATGGAAATAGTTTGAGACCCGGGAAAAAACATGGGATAGTTTTTATCCAACTGCGCAAAAAGAGGTTAATGTTTTTGCGCGATAACCGACATACGCGCGGGCGGAGCCGGGCCCGGATAGCTAGTAGAAAATATGTAAGATCGCATATTATTCATACTTTGGCATACATTCTTAATATTATAAGCCTGTCTACTTACTCCTATGAGGATATAAAGGCGAGAAAACGGTATAGGATAACAAGAAATATAAAATATTAACAATAAAATAAAATAAAATAGTCATCATGCTGATTCAATATATTCTGATCTCACTTTTAGATAGACTTCCACAAGTTATTTCAAACTTTTCAATGTCCGATGTCGGTTACTATTTATTTCACTCTTTTCAGTGATCTGCTAACGAGATCGATTGTGTCACTCTCCTACAATAATAGATACTTGTCACCATCACATTTTTATTCCTATAAGTTAATAAAATACTACGAACTATATACAACACTACAGCTACTACATGAAAGCATTGATACAACTTACAAGTAAATTTTTAAAGCATGATAGGTTAGCCTTTGACCACTATCTCACCTGATGGTAAGTGATGATTAGGTCGAAGATGTTGTTCATGCTAACCTAGAGAATTACTGGCTCTCAAGGACAGCTGCTGGAACATACTGTAACGTGCTTGGCGACAGATTTTCTACCTGAGGGTGGTAGCTAGCCAGGTGGGCATTCGCAAAATGCCCTACCACCATGCTATAACGACTGCCATCTTAAGACAACAACCGGGACCGACGGCTTAACGTGCCCTCCGAAGCACGGAAGCGCTCAGTAGTAATGTCACCAGCGGTCACCCATCCAACTCATGACCGAGGCGGACGTTGCTTAGCTTTGCTGATCGGTTCAGAATGGATAAGGAAACTGCGCTACGAGCGCTTCAAAAAAGTCATTGCAGACTCAAAGGCAATCCAAATGCTCCAGCCCACTTCCATTTGGCAGTGTGCCGTGCATGCTGGCAGCATTGCCCCGTTGAATTAGCAATACTTATTCGTTGAGTCAAATAGGTGCCAGAAATTTGATCACGCGTCGCATCGACTGAGCGCTATGATAAGTTAAGTAAATTTTTTACTGGCAAACCAAAACCATAGACATTAGGTTCAAGTACATGCATGCAAAATTTTACCGAGCTTGAACCTTTGTTATTTATATATGGCAAAAATACGCGTGGAAAGTGCTTCCAAGACACCTTACTCACAACCTTAGGCGTAACTTAAAAATATATACGCTTCAGCTTGAGAACCCTTTATTGCAATGAAAAGCCATAAAATTTACTTAAGATGTTGAATATTTGAACGTATAGCTTTAGCAAGTATGGCAGACAACACTGTTGTATTTTCCTCTTTCCTTCCACTAATGATGGTAAATTATTTTTAAAAAATCTGTAAGGTGTCTTGTTTTTACTGCAAAAGTCCTGCCACCTAAGGGGGCGTCCATAAATTACGTGAGGTGTTTTTAAAATTTACTGTCCCTCCATCCCCCGTTGATGAGATATCGTGAGATTTTGTTCAACCCCCTCCCCCATCCCCCAATCTAACGTGAGATTTATCTGAATGTGGGTTTCTTACGTAAACGCGTTGGATTGTTATTGTAGAAAGAAAAGAAAAACAATTTGCTTCGTGCTTTTATTTACGACTAGTTAAGACTAGTAATCAATATTGCTGAGAGTTATAAATGTAATAAAAATTGAACAATAGAATACTTAAATCATGACTACTGTGATAAAAAGAAAAGAATATCTACTTTAATTCAGTCCATGGAGAATTATGCGTAGTATAGTATAATTTTTTTTTGTTTCAATCAGAACAAAATTGCGTGATATTTGTCGAGACCCTCCCTCTCCCTAACGTGAGATTATATGAGATTTGACTCGACCCCTCCCAACTAAATCATCTCACGTAATTTATGGATGCCCCTTAATTTATTACTAGGTGTTTTTTTGGAAGTTGATTAATAAACATGTTTCGCCTAAATTGATTTAAAATGGCGGTATGAAATCAGGTCGAGTATCAAAATACCCATTGTTTCTATTGTTTATAAACGCAGCTGGGAGCGTTTTCCGTTTCCTGCTACATAAGTTTATTTTCCCAGCCGACGTTTGATTGACGTCACGTTTCATAATTTTCTATAAAAATATTTTTCCTTGCGCTGGCGTCGTGACGTCAGAAGCCGCGCGTGCTTTATTGTTTCAAAGCCACGCCTACGAATAATTTATTGCTTTAAATGTGGTTTAATATCTTAAAATATGATTTGTAGTTTAAATTTGAACGTGTCATACATGCAGGTGTCATTATACAATCGACACGAGTTAGATCAAAATAAATATTCTATATTGTCCCCTTATCATCATTTTCATATTCTTATCCCAAAATTGTAGGGTTGGTACAATAATTTTATGAAACTGGAAAACTCAACAACATAATAAAATATGTGCTTTCGCTCCAAAAACGTCTCTAATAAGTTTAGGCTCGTACCTTCCTTTGGAATTTATTTAGTTTAGTTATTGGTTGGCAGGACCACACAGAAAAAAATAATATCTTAGGCCAAGAGAGTTTATTTGGTTCAAGATCTTTTAGGTTTTCGATATAAGGAAAGTCGAAAATGTCTTCACCTAAGAAATAAAATGTTTTGTATTATAGTTCTTGGGCCAACAAATATATTCTTATACCAATACTGAAAAGTTTCTTTTTTTAATTTTTTAAATATATCACTTCAAGACGGAAACTATTTCAAAACAAGAAACATTTTTACATTACAATATGGAAGAGCTCTTTTTTTAAAAGGTAAAAAGTTGAACCCAAGAGCCAACCTATTTTATTTTAAATTTTTATTTCGTGTCTCAAAACCGAATAACTATTTTTTGAAAAGCTTTATGTTTTGACCCAAGAGCGAGTATGTCTTACTTGAAATATTCTATTATATCTCTCAAAACTGAAAAGCTCTTTTTTTCAAAACTAAATGTATTGACCTAAGAGCGAATTTGTCTTACTTGAAATGTTTTATTTCATCCTTCAAAACAGAAAAGTTCCTATCTTAAAAGCTAAATGTGTTAAACCAAGATCGAGTATATTTCTACTGAAATATTTTATTTCATCATGTAAAAGTGGAAAGTTATTAACCTAAGAACTCAAGTACACTCGAGAGCAATGAATCCGGGTCACTTAAAGAATCCTAAAAATCTCGGAAACTAAAAATGCTAGGTTAATGCAATAAATTGTATTTAATAGACAATGTAATACTCCTTAAATGAAGGTATTAAAACTTCTTAGTTATTGTAAAGTTATATCATAAAAAAATCAAATTTGAAAAAGGGCCACTTTCGAAGATGGAACTACGAAATTACAGCATTTGGTTTTGCTTTTGTTTGTAATCTGTCATTTATGTGGGTACATAAACCATGTTGATAGTGCTCTATATTCATTATTCAAGCTGAAATTATGTCGCTTACGCCTGAAGAATGCACCAGAATACTTACAATGCTGGAAACCGGCCGGAGTCAGCGCGATACAGCCAGGACTGTCGGTGTGTCGCTGTCAACAGTACAAAGAGTTCTCCGACGTTACGAAGAAACTGGTTCTAACGTACGCAGACCAGGAACGGGCAGAACCAGGTGTACCACAGCAGAAGAAGACCGATACTTGGTGAACACCATGCTTCGAAATCGCTTTCTCACAGGAACTGAACTCACCAATCAGTTTCGACGCCTCGGAGGAAGTAACCCAAGTGCATGGACAGTAAGACGTCGGCTTGCTGAATCTAACTTAAAACCCCTTAGACCTGCAAACGGCCCTAAACTGGAGCGTGGGCATCGTATTTCGAGACTAAGATATGCCCAGAGCCACGTAAATTGGAGTATTGAAGATTGGTCAAAAGTTATGTTCTCCGACGAATCAAAATTTATGCTCTACAAGCACGATGGAAGACACAGAGTGTATCGAGTATTACATTGTCTATTAAATACAATTTATTGCATTAACCTATCATTTTAAGTTTCCGAGATTTTTAACATTCTTTAAGTGACCCGGATTCATTGCTCTCGAGTGTATTTTAATGAAAGTATCAGAATTCTTGATATAAAATTGATCAGTTTTGAAGGAAGGATATTATATATTTTGACAAAATGTATTAATTTTTAAAATAAGAAGTTAGAAAATCTTCTATGTAACTTTAATTTTTACGTTAAGAATCCAAATTCTTTGTACTTAGCCATGGAATGATTTGACTTGAGATTTATGTTACTTTTATCGAGATAGTTATATCTCTAAACCGAAACTTAATGTTTCAATTCAACAATTGGAATGTATTGATTAGATATTAATGTTACTTGTATCAAAATATTTACTTATTCGATAGATTTAGTTTACCTATATATATATATATATATATATATCTATAGGTAAACTAAATCTATATATATATATATATATATATATATATATATATATCGAAAGTAAGTACTTACATAGAATTTTAAATAATTAACATAGATTAATTTGTCAAAAATTATTCTCATTTGTATACAACTATAATTTATTATTCGGCCATGATGGACAGTGATTTCTCTTTCGTTGTATATTCGTAGGTTTTTTTTTCCAAAAAATAGAACTGAGTTCTACACTGAAAAGTGTAAAATAACTTGTCGATGTCGGTTACCATGCGCACAATATAGTAATAATAGGTATTTTTGAACAAGCTTAATGTTCCGAATTCAACAAGTTATTTTACACTTATCAGTGTTGAATAGTGTTACATTTTTTGGTAAAAGAACACACAAATACACAACGAAGGAGTAATTACAAGCCCATCATGTAGTCATGACCGAAGAAATAATAAGAACTGTATACAAATGATAATAGTTTTTTACAAATTATTCTATTTTAACTACACTCGAGAGCAATGAATCCGGGTCACTTAAAGAATCCTAAAAATCTCGGAAACTAAAAATGCTAGGTTAATGCAATAAATTGTGCATGCTTGCTTGAATCTTTCCCCTGGTCTTCGATACACTCTGTGTCTTCCATCGTGCTTGTAGAGCATAAATTTTGATTCGTCGGAGAACATAACTTTTGACCAATCTACAATACTCCAATTTACGTGGCTCTGGGCATATCTTAGTCTCGAAATACGATGCCCACGCTCCAGTTTAGGGCCGTTTGCAGGTCTAAGGGGTTTTAAGTTAGATTCAGCAAGCCGACGTCTTACTGCACGTGGTCCATGCACTTGGGTTACTTCCTCCGAGGCGTCGAAACTGATTGGTGAGTTCAGTTCCTGTGAGAAAGCGATTTCGAAGCATGGTGTTCACCAAGTATCGGTCTTCTCGTGCTGTGGTACACCTGGTTTTGCCCGTTCCTGCAGCGCAAGTACCGAACTTGCCGATCGCTAAATTTGACGTTACAATCGTCTAAATTCGATAAAATGGTGTTTGCAAACATCGATATAACCCGTTTTATCGAATTTAGACGATTGTAACGTCAAATTTAGCGATCGGTAAGTTCGGTACTTGCGCTGCTGGTCTGCGTAGGTTATAACCAGTTTCTTCGTAACGTCGGAGAACTCTTTGTACTGTTGACAGCGACACACCGACAGTCCTGGCTGTATCGCGCTGACTCCGGCCGGTTTCCAGCATTGTAAGTATTCTGGTGCATTCTTCAGGCGTAAGCGACATAATTTCAGCTTGAATAATGAATATAGAGCACTATCAACATGGTTTATGTACCCACATAAATGACAGATTACAAACAAAAGCAAAACCAAATGCTGTAATTTCGTAGTTCCATCTTCGAAAGTGGCCCTTTTTCAAATTTGATTTTTTTATGATATAACTTTACAATAACTAAGAAGTTTTAATACCTTCATTTAAGGAGTATTACATTGTCTATTAAATACAATTTATTGCATTAACCTATCATTTTTAGTTTCCGAGATTTTTAACATTCTTTAAGTGACCCGGATTCATTGCTCTCGAGTGTATTTTAATGAAAGTATCAGAATTCTTGATATAAAATTGATCAGTTTTGAAGGAAGGATATTATATATTTTGACAAAATGTATTAATTTTTAAAATAAGAAGTTAGAAAATCTTCTATGTAACTTTAATTTTTACGTTAAGAATCCAAATTCTTTGTACTTAGCCATGGAATGATTTGACTTGAGATTTATGTTACTTTTATCGAGATAGTTATATCTCTAAACCGAAACTTAATGTTTCAATTCAACAATTGGAATGTATTGATTAGATATTAATGTTACTTGTATCAAAATATTTACTTATTCGATAGATTTAGTTTACCTATATATATATATATCGCACGCTTAATAATAAACCGAAATAAGACAAAAATTCACTTTTTTGGGAAACCGCATTCAAAGTTTTGAGTATCTACCTTGTTGAAAACATTTTGATGGTTTTCACGTGTTTTTAGTGTTATATTTACGTTCTTGGTCTTAAATCAAAGCCAGATGTATAGCGAATATAGCTGACATAACAATATAATTATTTTATTTATATCAAATGAATAAATGAAGTTTATTTTCTACTGTTTCGACTTATGTCAGTTTAGTATAAAAATCAATTATCAAGTTTCAAAAAATGTGTAAACTAATATGTCATAATTCTGTACAGTATTAATAAATAATATGATCTTATCAGATGTATAATTTTTATTACACTTTAAAATTAAAATGGAAACAAAAATACAGAAATATTTTGCAATATACCTATAATTCGGTAATGTAAAATACATTTTAAAAGTCATTGTAACTGCTTTCTTAACCTAATCATATAATTATAATAATCAGTCGTATTAGGAACTTATAATAAATGTCTACTTTGAATTATTTGTCGTAGATTTTACCAATTCGTCTTAATCAGTCTCGTGAGTTGTGACTTCTCAAAATATTAATCAAAACTTATCCAAAAAGTTTAAGAATTGAGTTGTAAAAACATGCATAACATAAGATGAAATTAGCCCCTTTGCAATTAAGTCTTAGTCTTAATTTTAATAAGCACTTATCTCCTGTTTTTGCGTATATGCTACCTTCATGGTTATTTCTATGACTGATTTCATCTGCCTTGGTTTATTTCGCCTGTTAAGTTGTCGTCATTGTAAGATATCTTTAAGTAAAATAATACTAAAGTCCTATTCTTTTTGTAACAGTTGAAGATCCAAAATACTGGTTGATCGGGGGGTTAAATTTTGTTATATGTTGAACTGGGTGTTGGTGGTGTTATATAAAGATTGGGATGATTTAACATTTTTTTAACTTCTTGTCTATCAGACAATATACCTATGTTGTCTGCTTTATTTTGCGTATGCCCTCGAATTATGAATTAGGAGTGATGCTTTGGATTTTAAAAAGATAAACAGCATACATATAAATTGTCATTATAAAATTATATTTATTCTGACCTGCACATTATCAGAATAAAAAATAATCTTCAATGGTTCTTGTGCGTCCTTACTAATGAGCTCCTAAGTATTTCCAAATGCACTTACCTATTTCAATCAAGCTTCGCATCCGATTCCTTCCAAAAAGAGCTATTTAGAGATTCAAAAGCGCCTTTTCTATCTGTTTGAAACGACTCAGTTACTACCAACTAGACTCTGAGGCCTATTGTCAGTCAGATAGATGCACCTATGTACAAACAGTCTCTATACTTAGCAAATGTCCTGCAACAGTTACAAGCAAAACCCAATCCTACGTAAAGGATTCCAGACATTTTGTTAACTTGCTAGCAGATGTACGTATGCTGCCGATGGAAATAATTATAAGTTTCGATGTGACATCACTTATCACAAATGTGTTCTTGAAAGAAGCTATAAAATCATTGCTGACCTACTCCACGGAGCTGATATGCCCAATGACTACACAGAGCTGAGTAAATGTTTTGTGTCAAACGGTTCTTCAGCGAATTAATTATAACATGCAAATGGAAGGAGTCACCTAGGCTCTCCTAAAGCGCCAGTTGTGGCCAATATTTATATGGAACATTTTGAGGGAGATCATGAGGAACGCTAGTGAAAAACCATGTTACTGGTGGCATTATGTAGATGATGTCTTCGATGGCCAAAGAAGAGTTGCCGTTATTTGACACCCATTTAATTTCATCATACTCAAAAATATAGATCGGTTAAAGAAAATCGTGAAGATAGTTTGTGTTTCCTAGATATAAAGGTATATCATGAACCAGACGGTATTTTTTTATCAGATTTTTTTTTCAATCAAGCTTTTATTCATCTTTACTCAGTATCTTGTACTCACGATGTTGGTCATATTTTTGCTAAGCCCTTGTGCTTGCTCCAAAGTTGAATTTTTATAGGACAAACAAAGATGATACATACATTTTTTTAGATCGGAAGAAAGATATATTTATTTGCTCCTTAATAAACCTTTTATCAATTTGGGATTATTTTTTTATCATTACCATTTTTTCCACGTCCTATAAAGTTATTGCTGGTTTTTGCTGTGTTCACCACACATCTCTTTCGAATCAAAATGTTCAAGGCAGCTTTGAAAAAAAGTTTAAAGAATCTAATTTGTTAAAATTACCAATAATAAAATAATATGCTTTGTTGGGTTTTAGGACATACTTAATCTGCGTTCGTATTTTGATATCTTGTTACGTAAAAGTTTGGCTAACTTTTGTTTCTACTTTGAAGTACCGCTTACTAATTTTCGTGGTGGTATGATGACGCTGGCAACCTGAACTTTCTGAATGATGGTGATTTTGACGTGGCGGCCTTGACTTCTTTCATCGTGAGCTGGAGATCTTGTTTTTTTGTATGCTGTGTTGGACTTGATCGTCTGTTTCATTAAACAAACTCTTAAAGAATTTATATACAACATTAAATAAAAAAGTTAAACCTTTCAATAAATTCAGAGAAACCAACGTGGTTAATACTTATTTTAGAAAATAATACGGGATAACTCACGTGATTCAATCAAACTGCTCCAACTATAGTTTCAACCACATGCGGTGGTCTTTTTCAAGGGGAGCCCGCGTTGACGTTTCGCATAGCTAACCTAACCTGCTAAGCGAGACGTCAACGCGGGCTTCCCGAGCTTCCGTTGGAAAAGACCACCTATAATTGTGGTTGAAACTATAGTCGGAGCTATCTGACTGATTCACGTGAGTTATCCCGTATTATTTACTAAAATAATTCAGAGAATATTACGTGAAAATGTATTATGGATACTGTACCCCGAGGAGTGTAAGATTGAAAGAAAGTAAACTTAACTATTTCGTTTGCGTTAAAATTTTACTCAAAGATCATGATGCTAAAAACATAAGGTGATAATAAAAATCTTAACGCAAACGTGATGGTACGGTTACTAATTTGTAAATTTACAGTCAGGGGTAATGCACATGTAAGTACGTAATCACGACGTTATTTATATTTCGGCTGGCTTAGAATTATTCGTAACAGTCCATCCAACATTATATCCTTATCAGTACATCAAGCATTAACACTTATTACAAAACGTTTTAGGCGATGCTGGTTCCTATTTTCAGGCGTCCTCTACATGATTTAAACTATGGAACTAGTGATTTAATACCTTTTATTAATCAGTATTTAAAATAAAATTAAAGGACATTTTGTAATAAACTGCAGCAATGGCTAGAGTACTTTTAGATTTTAGGATCATTTTAAATGTAAACCGTAATAAATACAAGTATTATATAAATATAGCGATAGCTTTGGCAATAAAGTGATGTAAAATTAATTAATTCTCGAATAAAAGTAATAATCTAATGCTAAAACGCACTAATACGCAATTTTTCTTAACTATACAATTATAATTTAGTGATAAACTGAAACAAGTCCAAATAGTACATTCTGTATTGTAACACCGTTTTCAACTGAAGTGAAGTAAAACGAAAACAATACAGTCTATAAAAAAGTGAAGTAAAATAGTTTCACCTGTGTTTGAAAATAAACCAATTTATTTTACCTTACTCCACTATAGTCACAAAACTACGCTACATTTCACACAACACGATCGCCGCATCACTGAATGATTCTAAATGGTATGAAAAGACTTTTCGCGTGCTTTTGTAATAAAGAGAGGGGTGATCTAAAAATCGGCCGTTATGGTTTGTTTTGCATGGCGGGATTTTACCGATAGATTCTTCAATCGGAGTTAGTTCGTTTTATTAACAAAAGTGGGAATCCTTAATTTTTGACTTATTCCGGTTTATTATTAAACGTGCGATATATATATATATATATATCGAAAGTAAGTACTTACATAGAATTTTAAATAATTATCATAGATTAATTTGTCAAAAATTATCTCATTTGTATACAACTATAATTTATTATTCGGCCATGATGGACAGTGATTTTTCTTTCGTTGTATATTCGTAGGTTTTTTTTTCCAAAAAATAGAACTGAGTTCTACACTGAAAAGTGTAAAATAACTTGTCGATGTCGGTTACCATGCGCACAATATAGTAATAATAGGTATTTTTGAACAAGCTTAATGTTCCGAATTCAACAAGTTATTTTACACTTATCAGTGTTGAATAGTGTTACATTTTTTGGTAAAAGAACACACAAATACACAACGAAGGAGTAATTACAAGCCCATCATGTAGTCATGACCGAAGAAATAATAAGAACTGTATACAAATGATAATAGTTTTTTACAAATTATTCTATTTTAACTACACTCGAGAGCAATGAATCCGGGTCACTTAAAGAATCCTAAAAATCTCGGAAACTAAAAATGCTAGGTTAATGCAATAAATTGTGCATGCTTGCTTGAATCTTTCCCCTGGTCTTCGATACACTCTGTGTCTTCCATCGTGCTTGTAGAGCATAAATTTTGATTCGTCGGAGAACATAACTTTTGACCAATCTTCAATACTCCAATTTACGTGGCTCTGGGCATATCTTAGTCTCGAAATACGATGCCCACGCTCCAGTTTAGGGCCGTTTGCAGGTCTAAGGGGTTTTAAGTTAGATTCAGCAAGCCGACGTCTTACTGCACGTGGTCCATGCACTTGGGTTACTTCCTCCGAGGCGTCGAAACTGATTGGTGAGTTCAGTTCCTGTGAGAAAGCGATTTCGAAGCATGGTGTTCACCAAGTATCGGTCTTCTCGTGCTGTGGTACACCTGGTTTTGCCCGTTCCTGCAGCGCAAGTACCGAACTTGCCGATCGCTAAATTTGACGTTACAATCGTCTAAATTCGATAAAATGGTGTTTGCAAACATCGATATAACCCGTTTTATCGAATTTAGACGATTGTAACGTCAAATTTAGCGATCGGTAAGTTCGGTACTTGCGCTGCTGGTCTGCGTAGGTTATAACCAGTTTCTTCGTAACGTCGGAGAACTCTTTGTACTGTTGACAGCGACACACCGACAGTCCTGGCTGTATCGCGCTGACTCCGGCCGGTTTCCAGCATTGTAAGTATTCTGGTGCATTCTTCAGGCGTAAGCGACATAATTTCAGCTTGAATAATGAATATAGAGCACTATCAACATGGTTTATGTACCCACATAAATGACAGATTACAAACAAAAGCAAAACCAAATGCTGTAATTTCGTAGTTCCATCTTCGAAAGTGGCCCTTTTTCAAATTTGATTTTTTTATGATATAACTTTACAATAACTAAGAAGTTTTAATACCTTCATTTAAGGAGTATTACATTGTCTATTAAATACAATTTATTGCATTAACCTAGCATTTTTAGTTTCCGAGATTTTTAGGATTCTTTAAGTGACCCGGATTCATTGCTCTCGAGTGTAATTAAAATTCTATGTACTTACTTTCGATATACACACAGGTAAACTAATTCTATCAAATAAGTAAATATTTTGATACAAGTAACATTAATATCGGTATAACTATTCTAAATTTTATCTACCGTAATGTTTCACACTACACGGAATACAGATATAAGACTTATTATTACCTTCGATATACACATAGGTCATTGGATTACAACTAATTGAATTAAAAAAGTGACAAGTTTTGATATCAGTAACTTATGTCTAGTTAAACCATTCCAACAGTTGAATTAAAACATGGGTAGAAGATATAAATATCTTGATAATAATATAACATAAATCTCAAATACAAATTTACCAAACCTATTTGATAGGGAACAAAGCATAGGCTAACAATAGAAACTAAATTAAGATTCATATAATTTATTTAATTATTTAAGTAATTATGAACCACTTTTATAAAACATAAAAATAAACCACTTCTTTATAAAAACTTAATACTAGGTGCTGCACCCGCTGAGTAGGGAGTAGGTTCACACGCACGACATGGGCAAATATTGTTAAGTATATGTATTCAATTGACTGTCAATGTTAAATTATATTCTTCTGTTATTTACTTCCGAAGTTCTCCAGAACGTCTGGCGATACATTCCAGACTGATAACAAACGACGTATATTTTCTTCCATCGGAACGCAACGGGATGACAATTTTCATTAGAAACCTTTGTGTATTTATAAACCCACTGCAAGAAACTTAATCCAAACACTTCGGTGGGCACTGCTTTTCTTTACACAAGTCAAATCTCTCACAATACTACGTTGTTGTAAATTAACTTATTTCAGTATAACCGCCACGCTGCGCGCCGCCGCCACTGGACTCGATTATATACAGTGTTGCCATATGAACTCCAGATCTAGTTGCCAAATATTGAAGCTATAATATAGGAGTCCGTGTTCAAGTAATTCAAAGCCAATATCTACGAGTTTTGGCTTAGGGTTATTGGGCTGTACAATGTATACATAACTTTATTGTTACACCCTTCGAAAAATATAGTATATTTTATCGAAGGTTACACCACAAGAAGTGCAATATTACGTATGCATGAAATGACTGAACTAAAATTTCTAGCGTAGGAAATTAAGCCTTTCTTAATAAGGAGCATTATTGCGTATGAAAATATAATACTTAAAAGGCTTTTGCCTTGTAAGTAGTGTAATTGAATATTGTGAGTGTTTCTTATTGTTATGGGAATAGTTTGATTTCAATTGAGCCGGTAAGACCCCCACAATACTTGCAAGTTGGTAGTCGCCATGAGTATTTTCTATGGCGTTGTATCGTAGCGTATACGTACAGGAAGGGCGCGGCACCGATCTCTCGAATCAATCTGTCGTTAATATACTTTTAAAGACTTGCAAGTATTTGGGGTCGGCACCTGGTTGGCGTACATGCTAGAAAAAACCAGCTTTTAAACCTGTTCGCGTAAATACCCATTTCCCTAGCTAACGTCACGTTAATACCTGCTATCAATTATTCTTTGCTAACGTTCCGCAATCAAATTTTGGACGTTCTAGAAAAGGGTCAGATCAAGAGTACCCAAAACCGACGCGCATGTATGAAAGGATTGGATTGTGAATGGAGTGAAAGAGGGGTGTCTGTATCGCAGAAAGTGAAAATCTATAGTCATTGCCTACCCCTTTGGGAAAGAGGCGTGATTATATGTATGCCTATGTATGTATATAACAACATTATTTGGTTGTGAAATATCAACACGAGCTGATAGGTATTATACGGGTTAATAATACGCAGTGAATAAAACGAATCCAATTCATAGTATAGGTACTACATATATTAATTTATGTCCTGTTCGTGCGTTTTCGGCTTTGATGTATGAATTAGAAAACATTTGCACAGGGCTATAATGTACAACCTTTATGTACCACAGCATATTAAAAATGTCAAAAGTTACAAAAATAATAAATACATCCTTCCTAAATATTTTCACAGAATCTTACTTTCTATTGAAAATTAAAATAAGTTAACCGCAATGCACTTGTAATTTTTCCCACGAATCTCGCGGAATCTCAAATTTTATAGCAACACTGACCACTACTGGAATTATCGAGCCAACCAATCATCACTGTTCTCATTAGGCAAGATTCATGTTTCTTCCATCAAGAATCAAAAATCTTGATTTGATTAATTCGATAAATCTGATTCTTGAATGAAATAACTTTCTAGCTGGCTTGTGACCGGTACCTACCTACTTCTAAAATCATCGCCTAAAAACCTAGATAGCAAATTAGATGATTAATAGTTCAAATAAGTAAATAAGAGCAAATATATTTATGCTTAGTAGTAGCAGTAGGTACACATTTCTAGGTTAGTACAGAATCCTAGTAATATTATAAACGCAAAAGTTTGTATGCATGGATGTTTGTTACTTTTTCATGCCTAAACGGCTAAATGGATTTGGATGAATTTTGGTTGGAAGATAGCTTATACCATGGATTAAAGCATAGGCTACTTCTTTATTATCACCATTTTCATAGTTTTTATCACCACGCGGATAAAACCGTGGGGCGCAGCTAGTACAAAATAATATAAAAAAAAGACAAAATAAATACTGTCTAGGACTGATATTGTTAACATTTTATATTTAGCAATTATATATGTATTATGTGTAGGTATTGTAATGTATGTATACTTACCTATTAATAGTACCTAAGTAAGTACTTAAATATCTAATATTTTTATACAGTTACTACTTTTTATGGATTTTAATCCAACGTATCTATATTGTACTTAAGGTGGTACTATTATGTATACTGTGATTTGTATTTTGTGATTACTATTTTCAGATATGCTCCCCAACGACACTTGAAGATTTCTCAAAATAAAACGGAACTGATTTCATTCAAACATTTTTCAGTTATTTGAGTGTAACTTAAAAACTACTAAACCAATTTTGATAAAATTTTAATGGCACCTCTGCGAAAGTATGCCCTATTAAACAAAAAAGAATTTTGCAAATCCTATTACAAATGGATTTTATAAATGACGGAGTTATGCCCGAACATACATAAAAATTAAAAATAAATACAGTAAATTTTAGTAGTGATTTATCGGTTTGTTACAGCCTGAAAGTTTGACATATATAGACTAACTTGATATTGTCAAACTTTCAGGCTGTAACGAACCGATAAATCACTACTTACATAGTATCAAACAAAGTCACTTCCCGCTGTCTTTCTGTCCCTATGTATGCTTAGATCTTTAAAACTACGCAAGGGATTATGATGCGGTAATTTTACAAACAGGGAGTTTTAGATGTATACATTCATAATATAATAAACACTGAAATTTTAGATATTTTTAATTGTGATGACGTAAATAAACACATTTTTTGCGCTTATATTGCAAACGCTGGCTGAACCTTACGAGATAGATCAAAATAATGTACTACAGTAACACCTTAAAAAGGGCTACAAAACAGTTCGCAATGGTATATGTCTATCTCTTAAGAATAACCCACAATTATAATTTTTTTATCCTTTACTTTTTAAAATAAATAATGGCTAATTTCGAAGCGATTTTAAGCAATACAGCATATTTATCCTTATCCAATTAATACCATAAATACATTGAAGTGAATTTAATATACTAAGATCAATATGGCCATACACTGCATGTTATTGAATTGAATATTTTCGAAGATGTTACAGATTATATAGCCCCAGGTAACGGCCTGCTTTACCCAAATTAACGCAAAGTTTGGTTCTGTTTACCAAAGTGACTTGGTCCGGTTTTGTCTGTACTATTCATTTTTATTTCGGGAGGGTATTTTTTATTGCAATTGCAGTATTGTACCCAACTGCTAGTACAGTACCTAAGAGTTTCTATATTATTTCAAAATTATTTTCCCATAAGTACCTAAGCCATTCCTTTTTCATACCAAATAATTTTTTTAATGTTTATCAGTCTTGGTCTGATCCTGCCTGTAGGTGCTATTTTGTTACATTGCGCCCATTTATTATTTGTAACTTTTAAGCAGAGTTTCTTTTTTTTATAAAAATACAAATTATAACATGCCTCATGCATCAATATTCTTAGACATTATTCTAAGAATATTGGAAAAACGCTGACAACCTCTTAAAGGAAAAAAAAACTTTTGTTCTACAGACGCCAAGCATCATAGCAAACAACTTTAGTTCTATGACTTTGCTCGCCTGCTTGTCGCCGCTGCCGCCAGGTGAAACGCGACGGAGTCGCGTAGATACTTACGTTGTAATATTGTGCCTGTCGGAAACTACCTAGCTATTCACTCTGATATTAAAGACTTGACTGGAGCGACCGAGAATGGAATGATGGATTCCAATCTGGGCCACTGCCATAACTGTAGTTCACTATAGTTCTGATTCTTGGTCGAAACAATCAGCATTTTGTATCAAGTAATAAATGTTATGCTTTAATAAATCCTTAATTCTTCACACCATGTTTCACTGACTGTTGATCGAAAAATATACGAATGAATACCAAGGAATTTAAAGTTTAGCCATAATAAACTTTATTCTTTACTGCATGTTTATCTGATTCTTGGTCGAAATAAATACCATTTTATACCAATTACTTAGATTTTGCCGTAAAAAAATCCTCATACCTCACTGGAGTCTGATTCTTTTCCGAAGTAATAATTATTTTATGACAAGTAACATATGTTTTGCATTAATAAATTATTAATTATTTAATTATATTTACTGCACGTATAATTGAGTCTTGAACGAACTATTTTAGTATTTAGTATCAAGTAACATATTTCTTGCCGCAATAAAATCTTAATTCTTCACTGTACGTTTAACTGATTCTTGGTCGAAACAATGGCTATTTTATACCAAGTAACGTGTATTTTGCCATAAAATTGTCCTAGGCCTTTAGTGTATGATTCACAGAATCTTGTGCCAAAATATTTATGTTTTATATCAAGTGGCGTGTCTTTTGCTACAATATTTATTAATTCTTCATTGGAAATAAAAACTAAGTATCTAGCCCAATATGTATCTTTTTCGACACAAGAATTAATTCTCAAGTCAAAACTTCGAAGCTAAGAAAGTGTCGTTTTTAATATAAGAAACCAGTATGTTTTTATTCAAGATATACATTTTGAAATAAGTAATAAAATTCTTATGTTAAGACAAAAAATCTTGAAATTGTAGAATGTTTAATATTTGAAACGTTATTGAGATTATCTTACACCAATATATTTACATCTGTGATTAAGAAATATCAGTTGAAACATATTTGATTCTTGGCTCAAAAAAGTCTTTTTTTCTGTGCAACATCTTTCAGGTACTAAGGTTAGTAATATAGTGAGAAGCTCTGTTGTGCACCTAAAGTGCAGTAAACATCCCACGCACATCAGTGTAAGAATTTTACGACATCCATCAAGAGGTAATTGAAGATCCCTTATAACACCATACTCTTTGGAGACTGTACAGGGGAACGCTAACTTCTATAGCGGGAAAAGTTTTTTTACACGATTGCCCAAAAGTAGGAGTGTTTTCAGGGTTCATGTATGTAAGTTTGATTGTGAGTTTCTTTATTCCATCATAGCTTCTAAACGGCTCAACCCAATACTCGTATATATTTAAGAGTCATCTACATATTATATAGTCACCTGACACTCTGTTCAGTTTTCGAACTAATGAGCACGTCATTTGTGTTTTTTTATAGAAGCTAGTTATGAATAAGTTACGGGCTCAGTTTTAGAAAGCGCCTTATTAACTTAATCAATCTTTTCGCTATTCGAAGTTATCTGATCGAAGAAACTGTACGTAAAGCGCTTTATTCACTTTGCCGGTCTTAGTTTCACTATGCCATTTGTAATAGATGAAACAACAAAGTGCGTAAAGTCAGTCGTTTCAGTATGTTGTAAAAACAACCGCAAATTACACTGTAGGTATACAGCAAGACAGTATCTCATGTAATGCATTTTGAAATCCCCTCAGAATGAAAACTAATTCTAACTAGTTTAACTCTTTGTGTACGATTTGAGAACTGTCATCCGCCTATTACCAGCGCTAAGCAGTAATGTTCGCATTACTGTGTTCCGTTTTGAAGGGTATTGGTAACTGTGAAATTCAAGGCACATGAGAATTAACATATTTATGTCTCAGGGTGATGGGTGCAGTGCAGTTCATCACTTGTGATGCACTGTATCTGTTATAGTCAGAGGTCACTGCTTTGCACCAGGCGGGCCTCGCATTTGCTCCGTCACAAACCTATAAAAACCGCCTTGGTAGGATTTCTGCGTCAAAATATATATAATTGTAATATATAATTGCTTAGGAGAACTAAACTTGGTTGATGACAATAGGCGCCTCCTATGAGATAGGTCCTAAAATTACCGAATGAAATGTCGATGGTCATAAGTACTAACGTGAATCGTGTGTGGTGATAATTAATAAAATATTCAATTAAAACATAATAGGCAAAACTAATAATTTAACAATTTGTATAAAAAGAAGTAAAGAAAATTATTTTATCACAAATATTTAGAAACCAAAATGGAACGTGCTTACCGACGGACAGGCAAACAGATTAAAGAATGACAGTGATAGGTTATGTTTAGTCCTTTGCACAAAGTATAAAAGTAATAAATAAAATATTGAAGTACGAAAGTATTGAAATACGATTAACTACTGAAGTTTCTGTCTTCTTCTTCTTTCGAGTCAGCGCGACCGATGTATTAAATTTTGCTTGACCAGAAAGCAGGGTGCAAGAAAAGAGCCTCCCCGTATGACGTTTCCATTATCAAAGTCCGGCGTACCCTGGGCAGCCAGACTCGCATCGTCTTTCTGGCTGGCCAATCTTTTGCCCACGGCACATGAGCGACTATCCGCCAAAACTCATTAGGGCTCTCGAACTTTTTCTCATGACCAAAAGGCAAATTTCAGAGCCATCCCTGAATGTCATTACGATCAACATCGAAGTTTCGGTACTGGCTCGTTTTACACAAACGCTTGATGCACGGCTCATAAACGAAAAGCCGACGTTCCGAGAAGAGCCAGGAATAGTTCTTACAAAATAAGCGTTTTCTATTACAAAACATTGCTTTGTAACTAAGTTTGATGTTGATTACATAAGTCAGCTTTAAATATTTATGAACATAATACGTCGAATGTATCGTTATTCTCCCTTGGTGTATTTCTAGAGTTAGTTCGTAGGATCGATTATGCTTAGCGTAAAATTAAATAGAAACGTGCATTTTTATGTTTCTTTACCGATAGGTCAACGAACAAGACTCCTATAGCTGTCTGTGTACGTCGATCTGTCCTTCCGTATGTGACAACGGGTCCCTAGCTCAAAATAAGGAGTCACAATTATTATTTAGTAACCGGCTAGGACTCACGTTATATTTACTGGATATTGCTCCGACCAGTTTCAAACTAATTTGAATTTCTTCGTCTGGGAGTCACAATTGTGCACAGCGTCGAGCCTCAGCACGTAACTGGCGTCGAGACGGTTGCGCTGCAGCTGTCAAAGTCGGAATTTCTCCGTCAGAACTGTCACTTCTGTCACTATCACTGTGATTGTCACTGTCGTTTTGGTAGGTATGGGACTGTTGACAACTAGGAGGAAGTAATACTTCCTCCTAGGTTGACACACTACACTAGTACTATCCTCTTCGCGGTTCTACTACACCGATGCCATATCACAAATATTGAGGCCTGGTATCCGCCGGCGGAATGTTCTACCCACGATCCCGATTAAAATTAAGGAGTTATAAACCTGAAACCTTGATATTTTCTGTAGAACGTTGATCCAAATTTGATCTTTAATTTAATTAAGCTTTAAGTTCAGTTCAATTTAATTCACCTTTGGTTCTACTGCTTTAAGTTCAGTAATCACCTTTGGTTCTTTCTAGCTTCGACAAAAGTAAGATGATTTATGGCATATGAACTTCAGAATTTGAACTAAGATAAGTAGGGTGTATTCCAATAACATTTTATTGGAAAATAATTAAATACTATACACTTTTCAAAGATATTCTCGGAAATATTTCATAAAATATCTTTTAAATAGGTTACAACTTCCTACTTAAATGACGCACTAGATCACGAGGCAGCGTCTACTTCGAATAGCCCACTTCTTTGAAGTCTAAAGCGCCTCTATCAGCGAAGATTAGTGTGCAAGTTAAGTACCCAAATACAACAACTAACAAAAGTAACGGTTTTATTTTCATGGACGCCTCTTTCATCAAAAAACAGTGTATGGTATCCGTTGATGGACATCTTCAAAGTGAGTTTAATATTTTACGTGATACAAAAACTGAACAAATCTTCATTTCACAAAGTTTAAACTGAGTAATAATTATATATTTAATATCAAAGTTTAGGTTTATAATGTTGTTAGGTAGTATTTTTGCTTATAATATTTTAATATCATAAGTGAAAGAATTAACATAAAGATAATGTCCTTGTAGCTATTTCCATACCAACGTAGTTTTGAAAACCAGCTTCCAGGTGAAGTACTCGTATTTCCGAACAGATACGACTTAGGAGGCTTCAAGAAGATAGCATATTCCCTCCTTAAAGGCCATCAACGCATCCTCGAGAACTCTGGTGTTGCGGATGTTTGTGGGCGACAGTGATGACTTATCATCAGGAGAGCGGCCTGCACGTTTGCACTCCTATCCAATTGAAAAAAAAAGATTTTGAATACCAAGTCTTCTGATTCGTTAAAATTTTGCCTGCATATGTCTTTGTATCTAATCTTCTGGTTTGCCAGTTTTTCGTTTCATTTGTTATTTTATTGCTATATGCGAATAAAATAATTCCCATATAAAACAATATTTTGAAATAATTTTACATGATTTTATAGAAAACTGACAAAACAGAAGCATAGATTTTCTCAAGACTAGACATGCAAATTTCACTGAGTTTGACCACTTGTTATTTTACATATGATGAAACTATACATTTGTTTGGAATGAGCTATAATAATTATTGACACTGAAAATGTAAATCTATAAGTTTGTGAGTGAATGAGGATGTGAATGTGTACGTTTGTTACTCCTTTACGTTGTAACGGCTAAACTGATTTGCATAAAACCATGTCTGGCTTACTCCTCACTTAAGGAACAAATCTACAGGTAAATCGACGTATTCGTTGAATTGATGCTGTTTGCTGCTAGCTATGTGGATAATTAATATTAACAAAAAAAATTAAAATATGTCTACTCGTATAGTTTGCAGCACATCGGTAGGCTTGTTTGCTTGCTCGTGCACTCGTGCCCACATAAGCATCATTATATTAACTCACAGGTTTATAAATTACCTTTTTGTAAATATATATGATTACTCCTTATTTTATTGGATTTCAAAAGTGCCCGTTCGGTACTTTTTGTTTTTGCTGAATGCACATCTGTTTAAATTACAATCCAGTCAAAACTAAATATATTTATAAAATATACATATTGTACACTTAGTTGATGTAATAATTGTCATTTGTATTGTGCATCTAAATAAATAATTAAAAATAGAATTCGTCCAGACGGGATTACTCTACGGCGCATGCCGCGACAGAAAAGATCAGAGCCAGGGGTGGCTATGGGATAGAAAGAGAGACGCATTGTAGGTGAATATTAATATAAACTATTCTGTGCTTTGCAAGCTGAAGTGCACTTTATTGCTTTGCGGCTAGAGTGGCTTATTGATTGGGATGGTTTTGCGGAGTAATCCTTCTGTTTGTTTATATCCTGTGATCGAACTAGAAATATCGATAATTTAGATCCTGGATTAACACAGTATACGTTTCATCACTTTACATCATAGTATACGCGGGTCAAACCGCGGGCGCCGCTAGTGTAATCTAAGGGCAATTAAAACATTTGTTTGCAAAATAGATAAGGTTACATTAAACTCATAGGCACAAAGTTCCAACGAGCGCCACCCCTTAGTCCTCTTATACGATACATAAAGCAACCTGTACGAGCACATAATGTCTATATGTCGACTAACTGTCTAATAAATTCGAATAAGCAGCCACGCCAACCAAATAAACGGGGCCTGACCAAATATTCGCTTTTGTACGTGGAATTTGGACATTTGCCAATACGCAACAAGTCTGTAGGGTGGGTCGCCGACTCCTCGCAGGGACATAGACTACAGTGTCTAATGTTCAATTATTTTTGGGTTACTAGCCCTTATGAAATAGTGATGGCCCAGTTGTATAATAGCCATGGGGTTTCGTGGGCCTCCTTGATATCGCATGGCTATTATGTTGCGAATTCGCGGACTGGATTTCTACCGCATATCGGGCTTTTAGGGAACTATTCAATTCTGTTTCCACAATGTTCAAATGCAGATCTTAATATGATATAAAATATTGTGGGATAGCAATGTGGACCCTGGCGGGCTCTACAGAATGACTTAATAATTTAAAAAAAAATATGGTAATTAATATTTAAATTACAGAGACCGAGTGAGAAATTTATTTTTTATGTCTATCGTCAAATATATTTGCAGTGAATAGTAGCATTTACGAGTTAAATATCACTTTTATTTCTTAAAAAATGCGGATTCTTTAGCATGGGTTATTTAGATCCTGGAGTATGTAATTAAAGATTTTTTACATAGTTATGCCCTTCCTTATTATTTTTTATCACCCTCCAGCGTATTATCACATACTAACAGGTGAGATAGTTAATAATTATAACTCAATGAAACAATTGCCTAGATACTCGTGTGTGACAGATGTGGAAAACGCCTTTAGATGTCAGATTAGTATAGGTATACGGATTTTTATCAATGTACGATTGCGCGGACACATTCAGATCTCTAAGTATTCTTAAACATAAATATAAAACAGTTACTTAGATGCACACAGAAATGTTAAACACACTACCACTAACCAAGAAAAAGCAAATGTTCTTAAGTTGGCCAACAAAGCATTGCAATTAGACCTGTGTCGACAGCAAATATCTGAATCATTTTGTTTCGAAGGCAAGCTGTAGAAGAGTGATCGTATCGTCAACCTCTATAAGATTCAATAATATTTGACCCGATAATCGTCACTAGTTTTGTTCTAGTCACAATAAAATTGTTAACGACGCCACCTAGTCAGGAAATAACAAAGCCTGCACGGGGTAATAGGCAAAGTATAAATATTATTATTTTTGTAAATAAATGATGAACAGTGGTGCCCTTGAGCTCGCTGTCAACCTCTCATATAGTAGCGGCACGTTTTCGGCGGCTATTGTAGGGCCTTCCCTCGCCCAAAATCCGGTGGAGCTGGAAGACCGAACAGTCGGTAGCCAGCATGTATGTCCTCCCAAAAAAAGAATTATTAAACAGAGATCCCAATACAAAATTACAATCAGACATGTTCGTGTATACAAAAGCTTGTAGTTGCTGCTACCAATACCAACTAAGTCATATTGACCGTCTAATGGAATTATCTAGTTATTAGTTCATATTAAATGTTGATCACTATAAAACTTTATAAAAAAACGTATATCTGGTACTATTTTATTGTATGTTTGTTACTTACTTGTAGTTAGGTGCAAGAAATAAGTTATATTCATTATATAAGCCATCGCATGTTAAGTATTAGTCAATTGGTCAACAAAATGATAGAATCATTATAACCCGACCACTTGTGAATGGGTCGTGTCGACCCGAGTGACAACGCATTATGGGTCGCACACAGGTCTAATTGCAATTGCAATTCAAAAGTGGCAATGGTGCCAGAATGCTGGTAACGCTTCCAACTTTTTTGCCTGGTATTAGGCTCTAGTGGTTGGGCTGCTTCTGGGTCTGCAATGGCCTTTAGGTTGCCTAATACTTTCGATGTAGTAGCTGTAGAATTTATACAATTTGTATTGTTCGGTTAACAAATACATTCCACCGCAAAACAGAAAATGATAAATTCCTATGAGATCGATTGAAAACTGATATTTTACCAGATGTTTTAGACAAATATCATTGTATCATATAAAAATTATACTCATCGCACAAATATGGGCCATGGCCTTAATTCTTACTTAGAACTCCGAGCTTCGCAGGCAGAGCTTTCTTTTGTCGTAACAGAAGAGCTTCACTAACACATGTAGCTATAAGTACATTTAGCACTGGAATACATACATGGTCGATATCCCGAAAATACGCACAAAGCGTTTTAAATCCAGTTTTATAATGCGTACGGCCCAAGTATGGAACACCTTACCAGCGTCTTTATTTCTGGAAAGATATAATCTGGAAGTCTTCAAGATCAGAGTAAATAGGTATCTGCTAAGCAAGTATGTTCCACCGTCGTTACTTTCCATCAGGTGAGACAGCGGTCAAATGCTTGCTTATCTAATTAAAAAAAATTAAAAAAAATTATGCTATATGCTACAAATTATTTATTTTATTCATACCAAATTGTGATAACTATTTATGACAATTCACTCCAGATACTGTCTATTCGTACATTTTGCCGCTTGGTGGCTAGAAGGCTGGTCCACGTCACCCCACGACAATACCCTTTGTTGCGTTGTCACATGTTACCTCTGCTTTCAATTAACAGTAGACAATGACAATGGGCGAGTTTTCTTTCAGTAGGATGATGTGTTACTGAAATCGATATACTTGTTTACTTTAGCCTTGGGTTGTTAATGTAATGGATAAATAAAATTGACACCTACGCCTACCTAATGAATTTACTTAAACGTGTGTAGTGTCCATCAGAATTATAAAGGAAATTTAAAAGAAAAAGTCACGTGCGTGCTTTATCCCAGGTTTGATGTCGAAATGATAACTTCACAAAAAGTTTTAAGCAAATCAAATGGATGCTAATCTTTTAGTTTTAAACAAACAATAGTTTAGTAGTAATGTTAAGCGATTACTGCCAATCAGTCAGTCATACATACATACACCACTGGTGTGAGTTCATCTTATGATAGTAGTAATATCAGTTATTTTGACGTATATAAACTGGAAGGTAAATGGTTTAATTCAATATTGTATAGAAATTCTACGTGATAGAAATAACAAGAACTTTATAGGATGTTTAATTGAATGCCACCTCCTTTAATGAAATAATGCAGTCTCTAATTAGAAGACTTGGACCATTTTTTGCAAAACAATGGTTCCACTGAGATACAAATAAATCTTCATTTAATAATTGAAAACACCCTTTTTGATACGTGGTAAGCAGGTTTAAATAAATATGTATTCATTATTATTAAATTTCTTGCTAAACTTACTCTGTAACTCCCACGAAAGATTCTGACTTCTCCTTACTTTTTGCATTGATGATAATAAAACAATAATGCATCCATCGTTCGTCATTCTGACATGCGCCATAAAACTAAGGAACCGTAAAAGAAAACCCTTTTAGCCGCTTGGCAAAATTCCACTTCTGCATCGCAAAGTTATAGCCAGCAATATTTAACGTCAACTGGAACAAACGGAGTAAATACGAGTATATTCTAAGTGGATAAAAAAATTCAGCTAGGTATCCGTAATTTTTAATATTCAACAAACAGAAGGAACTTAACATAGATAGTTTTTTTTTAGAAGTAGCTTTTTTTTTTATTGCTGATAGGTAAACCTTTGACCACAATCACACCTGATGGTAAGTAATGATCTGGTCGAAGGTGTTAACAGGCTTAACCTAGAATAACTTGCTCTGGAGGACAGCTGCCGGAACACACCGTTAGGTGCTTGGCGACAGATTTTCAACTTGAGGGTGGTCGCTAGCCAGGCGGGCATTCACAAAAATGCCCTTCCACCATGCGGTGAAGCTCAAGCCCACGGCGGGATTCGAACCATGGACCTGCTGCGCGGCAGTCCATACCCAAAGCCACTGAGCTATCACTGCTTCATAAGCTTTTGACTTCTTATTATGGGATTGTAACGGTCCTGATATGGATGGGTGACTGCTAGTGGCATTTCTACTGAGCGCTTCCGTGTTTCGGTGGGCACGTTAAGACGTCGTTCCCGGTTCTTATCTTGGGGTGGCAGTCATTACAGTATGGTAGTAGGGCATTTTGCGAGTGCCCGCTTGGCTAGCTACCATCTTCAATAGAAAATCTGCTGCCGAGCACCTCACAGTGTGTTCCGGCAGCTGTCCTTGAGAGCCAGTAATTCTAGGTAAGCCTGAACACATTTTCGACGCATCATCTCTTCAGGTGAGATAGTTGTCAAAGGCTAGTCTAACAGTAATAAAAAAACAAGCACTAGCCACTGTTTAAAACATAGATGCATTTCGCTTAGTGACGAACTGCGCCCATATAAGCAATGCAAAATCTGAAGGTATCGTTGCCTAAGATACATATTGTGATAACTGTTCTACCCCAAGAACTACCTCTCGTATATTGTGTCTGATTTCCTTACTGTAATTTGTTATACTGTGAATTTTTTACAATTCATCACGGGGAAGGGTCTTTACATCAGTTAATTAAAATGAAATGCGAACTCATTTTTAAAAGCAATTCTACTGGCACACTTTTTGATGCTATTCGAAATGAGAATGAGAATAATACCTACATATTTACAGCGTGCCACTATTCTCGTCGACGTTAGTAAGATGTTGAATTGTCACTAGGTATATTCTTATATATTTTTACTTACATTTTTTTATTTATAATATCTTATCAATATGGCCTTCTGCAAACTAAAGGCGTAGAACATATAATACGTAACGCCTAAACCTTATTGTGGTTTGTAGCTTTAATTAGGTGTAAAATTTTGAAATGTCCCAAAAGTTACCAAATACCCATCGTAAGTCGAAAGTTAAATAAACTATTGTAACAATGTGTGAGCCTTTGGTGCGCGAGTTCGACTCGCATTTGGTTTATTTTCTACTCTTGTAATCTTTATTATTAGTATTTCTAATCTTTAATGGGTGGAGTGATACCTCAACACCCACTGAAATGGAACATCAGCGTCTTGTGCAAACGTTTCAACACTACGATGCTAAATAAGTGCTTTCACAGCCGTTTTTGGTTCACAAGGAACTTGTTGAAGGAGAGTGCACTCTGCTTTCTCCAAGAGGAGTTCCTCAGACAGCTGGAAAAGCCTGACTTCAAAAGGCAACTGGATCTCAAAGATCACTAATCAGCTAAAACGCTCTGTTATGTCCTTGGTGGAAGATTTTGAATTATATCGAAGTTTAACTTTAGCAGCATAGTTAACCAAGATAACATACAAATTGCTGCTAAGGCATGTTACCATTAAGCTTTGAAATTCAAACCCACAGAAATAGTTACCTACGTATTATTTTTGTGTTACTTCTTTACATAGTTCTGGTTGCAATAAATAAATCGAGTTCAATAAACTAATTATAGCAATGATAGCTGCGTCGATATTTTAACCGCCTCCTTTAGCTGACTTTACAAATCGTTGTTATTGCTTTTCTTGCGTATCTTCAATGTTTATTTAATAGCTTTCATTTGTTTTCGTACTAAAATGCCACTGATGACGTGCTTGTGCCTTGTGCGAAGTATAAAACTATGTCTTACTATTTTATATGGTTAGTAGCTGTCCGAGAAATCACATAGGTTATCGGTATGTTTTGCAATGTAGCCTAATGTAGCAAGTTGGTCCATTCATGGCCCAACTTGCAAATGCATAAAACTTTTCATTCATTCATTTATTTATTCTCAGGTATGTAACAAAGTTGTTATAAGAAAATATGATTTACGCAACTGCCCGAAAAGGGGAGTGTAATATTTTCAGGGTATGTATGTATGTTTGTGAGTTTCTTTGTTCTACAATAACTTCTGAACAGTTTACCGATTTTAATGCATGAGAAATCGTTAGATTCGTCTTGATAGCGCTAGCAACACTACATAGGTACATAAAATAAAAACGAAAACATATGGCGCCAATTTGTGACATTTTTTTTTCTTCCAAAACCCATCTAGTGTTGTACCAAAATCAATGGCAATAAAAACGATACCATAAATATATCTAACTTGTAGTTTTAATCATCAACAGAACGATTAAACATTTAACGAAAATAAATAAGTAGCAGTCGTGATATTTACTTATTGAATTAATTTATACTTGTGACTTAATAAATTCTACCAGTGTAACTGGTGTTCAATATCTTAAAACAAATAAGTATGATAATTGCTGGACAGTTATAATCTTCATAAGTCAGTAAAATTCTAATTAAAGTATATCAGAGAGTTGAAATACATCGAGTAGTTATATCCTAACACCACTGCTCTAAAAACTTACTAGAATTTACCTATCTACATACCTACGCACATGTATATGCAGTTTGTAATGACAAGGAAAGAATATTCATATATTATGCATCATATCTGATGTTAGAAAGAGATAAATAAGCAATAACATGTTCCGAATAGTAGCGATCTCTTTCACTCTCTCACACAAAACTATCCACACATCTCGCTCATCCATTTCATTGTGAGAAGTTACTAAGATAAAACAAAATGACGATATTTTCTATTTCAATAATAAAAGCAATAATTAGGCGCGAAAAAAACATTTTTTTTTATCTCTCACAGTGCCTGTATTATTAGTGCAGTGTCTAAAAACACAGGAAGGCATATTGTCCACATTTTTTCCTAAAAAACACGATTAGCGGCAACGTATTCACCGGACGCTCGGAAGTGCAAGACTGGTAGCGATTCCGGTAATTACCTTGCATGCGTCTTGTAAATATAGAGGGTACACAACTCATCTACAGGTAAATAAACTTTGAAGTATATCCTCAACTTTGAGGATCACTTAATATACAAATTTAATAAATTAAGTGTCAGGAGAAAAAAAAAATGCTGTCAAAAAAGATCTTAAACGTCCATGATAAGGAACGTAACGAGAGGAGCTTTTTTTAGGGTTCCGTACCCAAAGGGTAAAAACGGGACCTTATTACTGAGACTTCGCTGTCCGTCCCTCCGTCTGTCACCAGGCTGTATCTCAAGCACGGTGATAGCTAGACAGTTGACATTTTCACAGATTATATATTTCTGTTGCTATAACAACAAATACAAAAAAAATTGCAAAGTGCGAGTCGGATTCGCGCACGTTTAAACAAAAAAGATTAAAATATGAAGTCAAATGTATGTAGCTAATGGTACGGAACCCTTAATGCGCGAGCCCGACTCGCACTTGGCCGATTTTTTGTAAAAGTCTGCGAGACAATAAAACTCTTCCAAAATTAACCATTTCTCCAATTCAACTGTAATAAAACTCCGATTTTCCATATTATAGCTACTTTATTTCATACTAAACTTATATTCCACAATTCGGGGAAGCACACTCAGTAAAAGACTGTATAGCTTTAGTACTGTCGTATAATATACATGGCACTTTGCGCATTAAGTAGAGTAACGTCCTTGCATCCTAAGACTTTATTGAAGACTGACTCGAATTTTCCTTGCAACTGGCCATGCCTGCTCTCCCCTCCAAGTACTACGTCGCGAGAAAAATCAAGGTCTAACAGAATACGTTATTATCAAACAAAGTTCTAAAGGTCAAATCAAATACTTACAATTAAAATGTAAGGCAGTACATAAAGTACAAATAGAATAAAATTGACCTAACAAAACACAGAAAAAAACGTTGTCTGACTGTTAGACCATTTTTAGGGTTCCGTACCCAAGGAGTAAAAACGGCAGCGAAGTCTCAGTAATAAAACCTATTACTGAGACTTCGCTGTCTGTCCATCCGTCTGTCACCAGGCTGTATCTCAAGAAGGGTGATAGCTAGACAGTTGAAATTTTCACAGATGATGTATTTCTGTCGCTATAACAACAAATACAAAAAATTTGCAAAGTGCGAGTCGAACTCGCGCACGTTAAAACAAAAATAGATTAAAATATGAAGTCTAATGTATAGCTAATGGTACGGAACCCTTCGTGCGCGACTCCGACTCACACTTGGCCGATTTTTATTTATTCTGAAAGAAAATGCAATACATACAATGAAAATGCAGCACGATACACGCTGTGACGTAATATTCTAACCTAGATAGACATTACCTTCCATCCCAATTGGCCGAAATTAAAGCAAAGTACGTCTGTGTTTACATACGTCATTTGTTGCTGACCATTAGCCTAATAAAATGAGAATAGACCGTAAAATCTTTGTTACATACGTAAATGTGAACAGTATCGTTCACCATTATTAAATAAATATACCGGCTAGAACACAAGTGTTTAGTCGAAATCTCCGACCGGTGTTCGAACAGTAAAGATGCTCATTTTCAAGGAATGCGGGCAGCCTCGAGGGCTGCTTGACGCGCACTGAGCGAGCACGCGCATGTAAGCATCTTTACTGTTCGAACACCGGTAGGAAATTTCGACTAAACACCAGAGAGTTGAAATATTAGAGAAGTTATATCCGAACATAACTGCTCTAAAAGCTTAATAAAATTTATCTATCTATAGATCTACGCACATGTATATGCAGTTTGTAATGACAAGGAAAGAACGTTCAAATATTATGCGTCATATCTGTTGTAAGAAAGAGATAAATAAGCAATTCGTGTAACCACCGAACAGCCACTGAGAAAAATGACGATATTTTCTATTTCATCAATAAAAACAATAATTACGCGTGAAATGAAACATTTCCTTATCTCTCACAGTGCTTGTATAATTGGCGCAGAGTTTAAAGACACAAGGAAGGCATATTGTCCACAGATTATTCCTAAAAAACACGATTAGTGGCGATGTATTCACTGAACGCTCGGAAGTGCAAGACTGGTAGTGACTCTGGTAAATACCCAGAATTCGTCTAGTAAATATGGAGGGCATACAACGCATCTACAGGTAAAAAAAAATTAGCTAAACACCGTGAGTGCTAGCCGGTATATTTAGTTAATAATCATGACAACTCACGTTATTTTTAATGACAATAGTATCGTTCACCGCTATTGTGAATAATATTTACAAGCAGTGACGTGATACGTGAGACGCTACAGAATTTATTTTATATGCATTTTTTTCTATGAAAAGGGTCACTATGTATAAATATAAGTCAGTAAGGTTTTTGTACTGTATTACTCAGGGTGACAGGCGCAGTGCAGTTCGTCACTTGTGATGAAATGCATCTGTTATAGGCAGAGGTTATTGCTTAATATCAAGTGGGCCTCGAGCTTGTTCCGTCACAAAACGATTATGTTTAATAATAACAAATAATTTTAAAAGTATCCTAAAAAACATTAAATAATATTTAAATAAAACACTTAAAAAAGCATTTAATTATATATCTAGTGACAATTCCGCCTAATTTTCCTGTTATCTACGTGACGACTTACCGAGCGCACGATCGTGCGCTCGGTAAGTCAAGACCTCCTGAAGATGCTTCGTTTAGAAGCGAAACTAGTCGGGTATTCTTCCGGTTAGGCTGCGTGATGTTTATGACGTCACGTAGATAACAGGAAAATTAGGCGGAATTGTCACTAGATATATAATTTTATGCTTTTTCAAGTGTTTTATTTAAATATTATTTAATGTTTTTTAGGATACTTTTAAAAGTATTTGTTATTATTAAATATGGATTTCCGCAAAGTAACGCCTGAATCTATTCATTACGATTATGTTTATTTATAACCGACTTGAAAAACAGGAGGTTGTCACGAATGTTTTTATTTGTGTGCGTAACTAACATCACTTTTGCAGGGTGTACCGATTTTGATGTTTTTTTTTATGTTCGAAAGCTGGTGCTTGTCTGTAATTTAAATGCGATCCCATTTAAATTTCACTGAAACCTGACGATTAGTATTAGAGTTATCCCTAAGTTTTAGATTTTTTAATTCGTTTTTTTGTTAAAATTTTGTTATATTGTACAGCTTGTGTGTATATGAATGTTGATAGATAGAAATTAGGGAGGGGAATACCAAAGTAAGCAATACCAAATAAAACCGGCTAAATACAAGTAGAATTAACATATCGAGGGTTCCGTACATACACAGCTGTATACAAAGTTTTTTTTTTTTTTTTTTTTTTTTTTTATGCCTGATAGGTTAGCCTTTGACCACTATCTCACCTGATGGTAAGTGATGATGTGGTCGAAGATGTTGTACAGGCTAACCTAGAATTACTGGCTCTCAAGGACAGCTGCCGGAACACACCGTTAGGTGCTTGGCGACAGATTTTCAACTTGAGGGTGGTAGCTAGCCAGGCGGGCATTCGCAAAGTGCCCTACCACCATGCTGTAACGACTGCCATCCTAAGACAACAACCGGGACCGACGGCTTAACGTGCCCTCCGAAGCACGGAAGCGCTCAGTAGTAATGTCACCAGCGGTCACCCATCCAACTCCTGACCGAGGCGGACGTTGCTTAACTTTGCTGATCGATTCAGAATGGCCAAGCAAACTTCGCTACGAGCGCTTCAAGATACTTAGCGGATGTTGGACCAGCACATAGCTGGTTCTTATTATTTGTTGATATACGGTAGACATTTAACTATAATCGTACAAAGTTTAACGGTTGTCTGTTTTACCTTTTCTATGATACAGAAAAAAACAAAAATCATCAAAAAATATTAAGTTTCTTGTATGGGGACCACTTTTAATTTTTTGCTTTTATTTAAGTTTTTATTATTTGATAGGCAATCGGCCATACCAACACATACTGAGAAAAATTCTATTGACTACCCATTACGGTTCCAAGACCTCAACTGAATCCCGTTTTCCAGTACGAAACCGTAAAAATATGTGAATCGATTGTGTATAGGCTTAATTGCATGAATGAAAAGTAAATGGAGAAGGGACTTACTATGGGAGTTAATTATGCAGGAAGTTAAATAATAAGAACGATAGGATACATTCACCTTTAGCGCCTTCAGGGCAACCACGTTCCATCTTCGACTGCATGGTTGCTTTCCTTTAGGTGAGATTCTGGATTAAAAAATCCTGTATCACAGTAACTTAGAACGACAAACCCCCGATCCCAGGAAAAGTCGCGGGCTACTTAAAAATTAAATATATATTAACAGGATTATTATTATTTTATTACTCCTTGCTTACTATTTTTTCCTTTAGCAAACAAGGATGGTAAGGGGTAATTTCTAGAGCAGCCTTTACTATGTTCCCACTTTGTATTGGTACGTATCTGGCTATCACGTTTTTCATACTATATGTATTTACAAGCTGCGAAAATACCGTCATCCATCGAACGCATAAATTGAATCTTGGAAGGAACTATGGGAGTGTAAAATACACGAGAGCACGGCCACAATTGGATTGCACTGTTGGACTTGGTTACCGCCGCAAATGTTTGGTGCAAGTCAGGGGATTTGTGACTATTTTCTTGGCTTCAGAATAATACTAGCTCTCTTAGCTAGAAGCCAAAAATATTCGTCAAAAGTTGCGCGTAGCACATATATAACATAGTATATGAATTAATTCGCGTAATACTGGTCCTGGTAGTTTCCTTCACCAGCTAGGGTATCTAAACTAAAGTTTCCTTGATTCGTCGTTAGTTTCTTTAATTTGGTAAACGGCTGTGAGCGTGCGGACTAATCCTGAGTACTCTGAACATATTTAGTGGTACCCTCAATATATGTATAACTGTACAGACTGGTACATTATGTAGGTACCTCCAAAACACGGTTGCTCCATCTTCGACCACATCGGCACTTTCCATCAAGAGAGATCGTGGTCATGTTGCTTCTCTTTCTGCACAAAAATAATGTATTAAGGATGACATTCTGGTTTACTCTTTTTGCATTGGATCTACTTAAGTTAACTAATCCATGTATTGTTTCCACTGTTAATTTTGTGTCAATAACAGTCTAACATCTAACAGCTATCCTTGGGAGCTAGTAATTCTTAAATATAATTAGCCCGAACAACATCTTCAACCACAACATCACTTACCATCATAGAGATCAAAGGTTAGCCTACAAGTAAAAAAAAAAAAAAATCTTCTTCAAATTATTGTATGGAACTCCCTCTTGACTCCTATGACTTGTGCTCGTTTATTTATCTAGTATCTAAAACCGTCGTCGTATCAGCAGCTTGTTAGTGTTGTCTCCGTTTCACCTGATTATTGTCTATTACCGAGATTTCTGACGCCAATTGAATACACTCAGAGAGTATAAATTCTTAGTGAACAATTCTGCGAAGGCCTATTATCTTTGACCTATGTTGAGATTAGACGATCGTGGTTGAGTTAAGATCGTTAATTCAGCTGACAAATTAATCTGATCTCTTGGTCCGTATTGAGGATTGAGGTTGGTTTGAAATGCTTGCCAAATCCTATAAGCAATTTAGGCTGATAATGATGAGTACAATTTCTGAGAATATTCGTTTAAGACTAGATAAGACGTCTAGGGTTCTTAGCGGAGATTACAGCAGTTATAATTTAGAGCCTGAAATAATTTAGTATTAACGTTAATTATTTGGTGAATAGATTTTGTCACACAAGCATATTACGTGAAATAGATTAAAATTTCATTAGTTTATTTTATTTGGAACCATAACACGATTTACATAGTTATACATCAGAATCAATGACAGCTTTTTTTATTTCTGATAGGTAAGCCTTTGACTACTGATGGCAAGTGATGTGGTCAAAGGTGACAGGCTTAACCTAGAATTACAGGCTATCAAGGACTGCTGCCGGAACACACCGATAGGCGCTTGGCGATAAATTTTCTACCTGAGGGTGGTCGTTGGCCAGGCGGGCATTCGAAAACAGTCCATCCACCATGCGGTGAAGCTCAAGCCCGCGGCTGGATTCGAGCCATAGGACCTGCGTGTGGCAGTTCATAGCTAATACCACTGAGCCATCACTGCTTCAAAAAGAAGCAGATGTTAACGTCCTCCTCGGAAAGTAAGCTAATTACACAGTTCCTTAGTAACAAAGTGCATAAGTGCAAGTATTTAATAAATATGTTTATACGAGAAGAATAAGTATAAGATAAGATAATAAATTTAGCCTAGTTATAAATTATAGAGCTAATAAACTTAATGTAATAAGACGATATATTGAGTATGGAAACAAGGTTAAAGTGAGTGAGTGAAAGTAGTTGGATTGGTGGAATGTTTTGTGAAGTTATTATAGGTGTGTATGTGTTGTGTGGTGTGTGTTGAGGTGTGGTGTTGGGATATTGTGTGGTGAAGTGTATGTTTGTGAAGGTTTTATTTTTGTTGAGGTGGTGTGTAAGAGAGAGGGTTTTAGATTTCGTGAAGAGATTTCTTTAGGATCGGCAACGCGCGTGTTGCACCCTGGCTACGTCCCTAGGCTACGGTAACTATAGTGGTATAAAAAATAAATTATTGAGGATGCCAAAATGAAATGAGATGTGATTATGTCATTATAAAACAAAAAGGAGGTCTTCTATATCCTGGTACGATAAAGCTTGCAACCATTCAATATATTTTAGTTTGCTTTAAATTTATATAATGTAAAGGGCTATATATTAAATTGTGCTTATTGTACAGCATTGAACTGATATAGTGATAATGCACCGTCCGTCAAAGCTAGTATGATTTATGGAGATAGCAATAATTACAGATATTTTGAAATACCATAATTAAGGCCGTAAATATGCATCCATCATATCACAGTACAGTATTAATTATATATGAGTAAATGCTTATTTTGCATTCGATTTTGGTGTCATAATATAGTCTATTACGCACTCGTACTTTTTGTAGTGTACCGCACTAGTGTTTTAAATACAAAAAAAAACATTTTTCTTTCATCTCAGCAAAGAGATTATAGTTTGTTTCGTTCGTTTTCTAATCAAATAATTATAAATATAACAATAATAATAATTTTGTAACAAACTTTACAAATCAAAGAGTTTTTTACCTACTGAAGTAGAACTTTAGAAGATTTTAATATAAACTTTCTTAATTAGATTATCGTTTTTCATGTAAAAACAAACCAAAGAGTTTTTTTATCTATTGAAGTAGAACTTTAGAAGATTTAATTATAAACCTTCTTAGTCAGATTATTATTGCTATCAAAAATAAAGAAAATATTTTCGTATCGAAATTTTCGTAATATTCGTTGCTCGCAAGTGTGTTGAAAAACGTCGTATGAAACTCGTGCGCGTTGTTTATTACAATCTCTACTCCATTTAGGCCTTCGATCTTCGATCTCAGTCCTAAAACCCGTCTCGATTGTAAGAAACAACTTCGCGCACTTGTTGCATAATGTACTATTACAGATTAGGTATCAGTTACTTCGTACTTTGGTTCTACCGGGTCTAGCAATGCTTGTTACATTTATTGGAAGCAAATACAAATTTTAAGCCGCTGACAAAATGTTTATCCGTAAATACAGCGGTGAGCGACAAATATGTAAATATTGATAGAGTTCTGATGGCGTGACGAACCTGTCGGATTTGTGCTCGAATTCCCTATTCAATTTTCTGTGTGTATGGGAAATAGGGTTGGCAACAATCACTATAATTTTTTGTATGAGAATTGGAATTGGAAGGCACGTTAAGCCGTCGTCGGTCCCTGAGAGTCACATGACTAATTCTAGGTTAGCCTGAACAACATCTTCGACCACATCATCACTTACCATCAGGTGAGATAGTGGTCAAAGGTTAACCTATCATGCATAAAAAAATATATAACTCTATAATGCGGGACGCCTTTAAAGGATCAAAATGTAAGAAGTTTATCCACAAAACTATGAATATTGTTGTAGTTCTCTGGAAGAGATCTCTCAGGGACAACACCCATTGTGTCAACCTCTCTATTCCCTCTCATACACACATACTACACTCTCACTTATACACGATATAGATAAAGTTTCAAGTCAACACTTACACCATACATCCCCATCACAAATACACATAACACACCTCACTCACTCACACACACACACAAACACTCTGTTCCTTATAAATATTCACAAAAGTAAATACTTATTTCAATTATGTAAAAATTAATCTTTCAATAATGTAAAATATCTATTTTCATTTTTATTTCTATAATGTAATCAATACCTAGACATAGACAAATATCACAAGCTTATATCATGTAACATTTAAAGGTGCACTTTAAGGGATTGCAGAACCTGCAATACAAGAAATTTCTTTCTTAGTGTAGGTTCTGCGCGAAAACAACCTATGTGGATAATCTTATACAAGCATTGTCTTTTGTAAGAATTAATTAATAGGTAGTTAATAGGAAAAGTGCCCAATTTAGTTTGTTCCAAATTGTATACTATTTATGTGAAATAAAACATTATTACATTATTATTGTCACATCTAGTGCTTCAATGTTTTAGTTATAAGTTTAAAAATAATGAATCAATAAATTGTCATCTAACATCTAAACACATTTTTTTATAAAGTTGTCACTGTAAACTGTGTTTGCCCGCCAGGTGCCGCCAGGTTGCAAAATCAAGACAATGTATCAGTTCAATTCTCTTAACAATTATATGAATTCACCTTCATAACTTTAGAGTTTTTCATAGAAAAAAAAACAAATACACACATACACACAAACTAGCAACCCTAACGCGAGACAGTTGTGTCCATAAGATACTAACCGGGTTTTCGGCGTGAAAATCGATAGTCATACTTAAATGATGTTTGATATTGTGTATACTTTGTGTTAAATGTTCGTGGACTTACATAATTATAGACACTGTAGACCGCGGGTTCGAATTCCGCACATGACTATAATTTTTCCGCTCGTAATTTTGTACTGTAGGCCAATTTGAATATTATTATTTTTGCAATAAAAGCAGGCATGCACCGCAGACCTATTCATGTTCCATTCCCATACGATGGTTAAGAACGAGAGTATAAGTTTTATTCATCACTGGTGACGAAATTCATCTGTTATTTATTTTAAGCATAGGTGATAGTGATCAAAATGTTTGGCTTCAACGAGGCAATGCTGCCAGCATGCTGGGCTGATATGACTTACAGATTGTCTTAATGCTTTTATTGTTGTATATAGCTCGTAGTACTTTATTAAATAAAAGTTAGATAACTAAAGGTTAGTCCGCTTAACATCAAGTGAGACTCGCGAATGTTTCGACAAAACATTTATTAAATAAAAATGCAAACCATAGGTACTAGTTGAATGTAAAACGTAAATAAATATACCCAAAATTAGATATAATAATATATATATAAATAAGCTACAGTACTAACATAGATCAAAAAATGGAAAAGGTAATGATTGGAATATTGAGGCGGAAATTATCCGAAAATCCTTACTCAAGATTAGTTCCCAATGGACTTCCGTATTTCAGTTTCCGGAACAATATTTTACGTGGCACATGTACGGAGGCTTTAGGTTTTACATAAGCCAATACTATGCTGTATTCTCTGATTATCAAACTTCTATATCGTTAATCCTGCATATAGATTTTTTTATTGAATGACCACGAGACTGGAAATACATCGTAGCCAATATAATTTAAAAAAATATAAAATAAACATTGGAATATATACTTCCTTCAAGTATATATATTACATGAAATTATTAAATTTAATTACATAGTGATAAGCAGCCAAGAAATAATATAATGGGTATTGTTTGAACTTTTTATTTAAAAATCCGGTGCAAAAAGTTGATTGAGACAGATTTTGATTTATTCAATACTTACCTCAACTACCAAACTGAAACGCTTGCTTACTGATACATTCTTTTTTACTATTTAATTAATTAAACCTTAAGTATTGTTTTATTATTTTCGATGGTTAGTCTTCCATTGTCTTGTAATTGGCCATCAGGATTAAATGTGTTTTTCATGTAATCATATGCATAAATTGACTGATGTTATACCTAACTGTAAGTTTTCTGTAAATTCTAAAATAAGCAGTAAACAAAATCTACCCAAAAAATACTTTAAAGCAAACCGAGATGACTTTTCATCGTCGTTCTCTGACCACTCAACGAATTAAAATTCATATATCAATTTTCACGTAATAAATAAAAAAAATTAGACATATTTTCGCCTTCATTCATTCACATTCATACTCAAACACATACCTAGTTATTTACCCCTCCATCCTCAAATTTCTAATTTTACACACTCACGTTAACCCAAAGAAAAGTTAGAATTAAATTGTATGATGAAAGACGTAATTAATGTAATGACCCATTCCATCAGCCGTCGAAAACAACGCTAAGCTGTAACAGAGCATAATTGTATAAAATGAATGCATAATTAAGCAAATACGTCCCCCACAAGTTCAGAAAATCGCTAAGTTGCGTGACGTTACGTCGCCGTTAAAGGGTTAAAACGTCAACGTAAACCAAGATTACGTTGTGAATCGTCACCAGAACAAAGTTTTTAATGTTTGTTTTCAGTTTTGACAAAAACAATATGACCAACATGTTCTGCTCCCAAAAGGGAGCAGAAGTGTCTAATTTACGTTTCGGTTACTAGTATTAAGGTTGTAGATTTTTTTTAATGCCTGATAGATTAGCCTTTGACCACTATCTCACCTCATGATGCGGTCAAAGATGTTGTTCAGGCTTACTTACAATTACTGTTTCTCAAGGACAGCTGCGAGAACACACCGTTAGATGCTCGGCGACAGATTTTCTACTTGAGGGTGGTAGCATCAACTAAGCACAATACCAGACTTCTTCTGAACATTTAGTTGTCATAAATACCGAATAACTTGGCCGACCATAAGATATCAGGATCTCGAAGCATGCCCCTATTCTCTAAACGATCGTAGTAGTTTGCCTAGACGTTTTAACTGATCAACTAAGAAAAGCAACCTCCGCTGAGACCATGACTTGGATGGGTGACCGCAACACTACTGAGCGCGCTACGTGCTTCGAAGGGCACGTTAAGCCGTCAGTCCCGGCTGTTGTCATACGATGCCTGTTGATAGGGCATTTTGCAAATGCCCGCCTGGCTTGCTACTTCAAGCAGTAAATCTGTCGCTAAGCTTTTAAGGGTGTGTTCTGGCAGCTGTCCTTGGCAGCCAGTAATTCTATGTTAGCCTGAACAGCTTCTTCAACCGCATCACCTCTGAATCAGGTGTCAAAGACTAGCCTATTAATAAAAAATGGGAGGTATGTTTCTAAAAGTCAGACGCACAACATACCTCTACATCACAACCTGTATCAACTGAATATTATACTACCTACAAGGGAATTTCTATGGTCGGTAGGTGGTTGGCGACGGCATACAACCTACGTTTATCTATAATATAAGTAAGTATGTGTGGTTCGCAGAAAAAAAAATTAACTGTCTTCCAAAAGTGTGAAATAACTTTTTAAAGTCGTGCTATCGTTTTTATAATTCACTAGTTACATCACTAATTTAAAATATATATAATCGCAATAAAAATTGTTGGCAACACTCGATATTGGCGCCAGTAAAGCCCGCGCTCGGACAATGAATTTCAGAAAAAAATGTCATAGTAAAAATAATGATTGTTAATGACTGTAATGGAAATAAAACCAGTACCTTAGTAGGTACTTCAGACCCCGAATATAGTGCATTATTACTATTTATTACTGTCAATACTCCAAACTTAGATAGTCGGTACCATGATAGTTCAAAATTACCTATTATCACAATATTGTGCGCCGACTTCGAGAAGTTATTTCACACTTTTGGGTGTTGAACTCGGTTCCGTTTGTAGGTAAAAAAAAGTCACTCTTTTTAGTGACCCTTGCTACTTACGGAATCGATTGTCATTCACTGTTAAGACCTTTATCATCAAGAAAGGAAAATATTTTTCATTTATTGGAGTGACGTAAGTAACTCAAAAACGGATTGACCGATTTTGATGACATTTAAAAAGGACCATACGACAAGCATCAGCTTTCAAATAAAAAAAAAACAAAATCCACCACAAGTTAACCCAGTCAAATGTTTTAAGGTAACAAACATAAAAAAACAAACGAATTGAGAACCTCCTCTTTTTTGATATCTGTTAAAAAAATGTATACCGACCCCACCTATATAAGAGGTCGCAGGATACACCTCCAAAGCCGTCACCGATCTTCTTGAAATTGGCAACTCGATGTCGCTTAAATCGATGTTGGTATTAATACCGAATTATTGATAACGTAAACGAATAATTAAATTTACTGTTAGCCTCTGTACGCGTGAGAGCTTTTCGGATGGAAGTCATAACTCACGGTTAAGTCACTTTAGCTAGCAGACTATGTACTTAATAAATATCGACGTATTATATATGACTCTACTAACACTTCCATTAATTTATATTTTTGATTTTTATTTATATATTGTAATTTAATGGATAGATTCAGGCGTTACTTTGCGGAAATCCATATTTAATAATAACAAATACTTTCAAATGTATCCTAAAAATTATTAAATAATATTTAAATAAAACACTTAAAAAAGCATAAAATTATATATCTAGTGACAATTCCGCCTAATTTTCCTGTTATCTACGTGACGTCACAAACATCACGCAGCCTAACCGGAAGAATACCCGACTAGTTTCGCTTCTAAAAGAAGCATCTGCAGGAGGTCTTGACTTACCGAGCGCGCGATCGAGACTGACAGATGTCTCGATCGTGCGCTTTTTTTGAAAGTATTTGTTATTTATATATTGTAATTTTAATGTTTAGACAACGTGAAGTGAAGTTAAGAACGCGAAGTGTTCTTGCTTCTGTCCAAGGTCCTTCAAAACAATTGCACCTCACACTATCACAAATGACTACAATACACAACGATTTTTGTCAAATACAAGGATATTTGATAGCAAAAATTAATGTTTAACCTCAAGTACGTAGTATTATTATATATTCTACTAGCGGCTCCGCCCGCGCGTACCTATGTCCGTTATCGCGCAAGAACATTAAAACTATCCTATCTATATTTCCCGGGTCTCAAACTATTTCCATACCAAATTTCATTCAAATCGGTCCAGTAGTTGTGGCGTGAAAGCATAACAGACAGGCAGAGTTACTTTCACATTTATAATATTATACTTAGTAAGTACTGATGCCTCAAGTAATTAATTATCACTCAATTACGGTAATGTCACCTATACAGTATTTCAACTTCATAAAAACGGACGAAACGCGAGTTATACCTACGCGCCTCGATCTCGGCTTGCGCTCGGCCTGCAGACAGTCTCGAGTGTCGCGACTGTGCTGCAGTGACGAGCGAATGGTTTGTTGTTTATTAACAATAACCGCGCGATTTTTTCACCAAAAATAAGTTCAAGTACATATTTACCTATAAAATATGACGAGTAAGATATATTGTGCTGTTTTAAGTTAAGTACATGAATTCGTCAAAAACGCATCCAGAGATAACTTTTTGATTACCTGGAAACTGAAAGGTAATACTATAAAATAATTTTACTTAATACTATAAAACAATTTTATTTACTAGTAATTACAATTTTTTTATAGTCTACATGTAGTTGACGGTACATAACGTGTGTCTTTTTAATGGACAAGTATTTCCTTTTGTTCCGCGAAAAAATGTCTCAATTAATAAAAAAAAGTGAATATAGTGAAGGCAAGTGATAGACACGAGTGAAATAGGAAGTAGTTATAAGCAAGTTATAATATAATAATTACAGGTAGTTATTAGAATGTGGATTTTTAATACCTTAAAATATTATAATAAAGCATTTCGTACGTCTAAAAATATTTTTCGGTCGCCAATTTTTAAGATTTTTTATTCAAACATAAACATGTTTTTTTGTTTAAATCTACCTACTGGTCAAGAAAACAACACACATTTTTAGTGAACACTTTCTGTTCAATTCACAGAGTATTTTATTTGTTTATATAAAAAAAGTATATTTAAAATCACAAAACTAAATAGAAACACAAAGTAGGCAAATGTCATTAAAATGCTGGAGGCGGGCAGACCTATCGCATGTTTACGTACAGCGCGGCTGTAGGTACTTATTTCGAAGACAGAGCCGAGTTACAATACTGTATAGATAACATTACCGTGACTCAATTGACGACACAAAATGGCAGATGAGCCATGTTATTTTTATTGTCTCTCGCTTAGACTCGAACATATTGGCGTGTGGTATCGAACAATGTTTTTTTTTTCTTTTAGTACACATAATACATACCTCATAGAACAACTTAAGGCTTAAGTAGCTGTGAATCTAATTGTGGACGAGTTCGTCCGTGGAAGTACTGCCATCATACCTATTTTTACCGCCAAGCAGTAGTAATGTTTGCATGACTGTGTTCCGGTTCGAAGGGTGTCGGTGACATTATAGGTACATGAGACTTAACAACTTTATGTTTCAGGGCGAAGTGTAGTTTGTCCCACCTTGTGACGAAATGCATCTGTTATAGGCAGAGGTTACGCGATTTAAACCGTGTAAAGTTGTTTAATGATGCTATAGCCTCACATTCCTCAAAAATGACATCAAAGAGAAAACTTCGAGTTCAATAAACATCGATTTAAAAATAATGTAAAATAAACGCTGTATAAACAGTTTCAAATTTTGATTTATTATATACCTATTAATAACCAAAAAAATATCTCTGAATATACAAAAAATAATAATATTTAAAAAACGCTTACATAAAAAAGTATGCTATATATTTATTGTACTTAGATAAAAATATATCTAAATACTATTACGCCAAATTTTCCTGCTAAGTTGACGTGACGTCATAAACGATTCGTAGCCCATCCGTAAGGACATGATGAAGCAGTTTTGGCTCAGTGGTATTGGCTATGGACTGCCGCACAGCAGGTCCATGGTTTGAATCCCGCCCTGGGATTGAATTTCACCGCATTGTGAAAGGGCATTTTGCAAAAGCACGAATGGCCGCCTGGCTAGCTACCACCCTCAAGTAGAAAATCTGTCACCAAGCACCTAACGGTGTGTTCTGGCAGCTGTCTTTGAGAGCCAGTAAGTCTTAGTTAAGCCTGTTAACACCTTCGACCACTTCATCACTTACCATGAGGTGAAATTGTGGTCAAAGGCAATAAAAAATAAAAAAACATTTAACGCTTTCGCTTCTACACGAAGCATCATCAGAAGGTCTACTCCAGACGCGCAGATCCGCAAAGTAATGCTTGAATCTATAAATAATATATTATATCCAAAAGATAAGTTCGAAATCAAACCGCACCAATCCGCCTTTGTAACCGGGGCATAGACAATCTGAGCTACCGTGATAAAGTGTACATTTTTCCTTTCATTATTATTTTTTACACTAAATATTTCCGTGTCAGAAAAAAGTAATTTTGGTAGCTCATTTGCTTTTATTTGAATACATATGACTAGAACAAATAATAATACTATATGTACAAATAAAAATTGTTTTGTAAAGCTGCAGTTCAATTACCTGTTATTTCTAAGTTTTACCTATAGATATGCAGAAAGAAAGGTCTTTATAATAAAAATTTGATTGAGTTAAGTTAAAGCAAAAATAATCTATTCAATTTAGATATCTACGGCGCTTTTATGTAGATCAATTACAAATTTTAATATTAAAATATTTATACATTCTAATGCCACGTTTAGCTAAAACGTGTCATAGAGCCACTGCGATAAAAACGAGCAAGAATCTCCAGGCCATACCTTTTTCGCTTTTAACAATGTGTTTAATTATACAACATATATTAAATAACAAAGTATATTATAAAACGATGATAGGTTGGTAGAGGCAGAATTATCCTAACATATTTATAATTTAAAAATCGCAAACTTCAAGGCATTTTTAATCCAAATGTTTTTCATTTACTTTTTATTTATCTTTATCTAAAACCTGCCACCGTAACACAGGAATCAACCGATTACGTCATGCATTCATTATCGCCACCCTCGCGGCGGCAGGGGTACAGCCCCCTGCCGCCTGAAGGGCCTCGTGACTCCTGAGTGAGTGGTTGAACGAAGGAGCCGACGGCAGTCACTTTAATATTCAATGGATTCGAACGTATTGTGATAAACAACAGCGAACAATATTATCGCTACGGTAAACAAATTCATATCCAAAGAGCAAAATGAATCTGTTTGACACTCTACCGTCTGTAACCAAATGATATATACATCTTAAATGTTCACACTTATTGTAAAACTTCGACCCAAGACCTAACAATATATATCGAATTAGAAATGAATTTAACTATTTTTCATTACGGCCCAATATACGAATGTTCACTGATATAAAAATCCTGTTTGTATCTGTGAGTTATCATCAGCAAGAACTTATTAAGTCTGCATAAACTTCTTTGTATGTATGTAATATAAAATTTAGGCAAAGGCCACAGATTTCCACTTGCTATGATCCTTACATAGCTCTTTCGCTTCATCTACACTCATCAATCCTTTCATATTTAAGAGTCGGTTTAGGGTGCTCCTGACCTTGCCTTTTTTCAGAACGTCTTCAATCAGATTTCGGAACGCTCGCCTAGGTTTCCGCTTCCAACACTTCCGTTCATTTGTCCCATGTATATATATTTAGTCAGACTCATTTCATGCATTTTTTTTTCATGTCCAATCCATCTTAATATACCTTTCTCGATTTTTGTCACTACATCTTCATTCACACCACATAGTTCCCTTATCACACTAATTGAATTAAAAAAAATTGACAATATTCTATCTAGACCAATTTTATTCGGGTATCTATAAAATTGCCTGTGGGGTGCTGGGCTAGAATGTCACCCCACCATCTCATCCCGTGGGTGTCGCACGAGGCGACAAAGGGTTACAAACCAGAAGGTAGGCAGCAGCGCTCGCTTTCTGTGGAACTGATATCTCACACTACGATGCCCAAGACGCCTGTCAAGCGTGGGATTATGGCAACCCCCCATATTAGACCCCCCCCCCATAATAGGGGAGACTGTGTTCAGCAGTGGACACTCCAGCTGATACGCACAATACAGTATGTATATATTAATAAACCTTATTGTAAAAGCTTAAAGATATCCATTCTGATGTTAAGGTATCAAATTTCTTAGGTAGACAGATATATGTATTTAAGCAAATTCCGGCAGGAGTCAGGACGATGCCGTGCGCAGGGCAAGATATAGATAAGTATGTATTTTATTACTATTGTAAAATATCGACGTACGTTATGAGCAAATTTTACGATAAATTCGCTCCTTCGTGTCTTATAAAAGTGTCAGCAAAATGCACGGAGAATTTTTACTGGCATTTTTATCACAGGGAACAACTTTACTATGCATGAGGTTACGCCGCATATAGCTAGAGCCATAGTTAAACTCATGAATTTAAATCGCTCTTATTAGTTTTACTGTAGCTTAAGATTACAGTATAATTGTTATTATAAGTTATCAGTTTCCTACAAAGAGTTTTGTTGTCTGATATACACTACAGTTTAATTATTTAATTATAACCTACTAGTTTGAAGCGAATGTGTTCAGTAATCAAATCTGCGAATGTAATTTAAATAGCTACGACACAAAGTTTTATATAAGTCGTATTTGTTATTGTGACGGGACAACTCAAGGCCCACCTGATGTTAAGCGGTAACCTCTGCCTATAGCAGATGCATTTCGTCATCAGTGGCGAACTACAATGCACCCGTCGCCCTGTGACATACAGTTGTTGAGTCTCATGTGCCTGTAATTTTACTGGCTCTCAAAGACTGCTTCTGGAACACAGTGTAAAATGCTTGGCGACAGATTTTCTACTTGAAGGTGGTAGCTAGCAAGGCGAGCATTCGTAAAATGCCCTTCCACCATGCGGTGAAGGACAAGTCAGCCGTGGGGATCGAACCGTGGACCTGCAGCACGGCAGTCCATAACTATTACCGCTCTGCCATCACTGCTTCAACGTATTCATCACATATATCTTAAAAACATTTTTAAGTGAATAAACACTTTGGGTATTAGGTACACATTATTCTGAAGCATAATGTATGATTGTACTCTACCTCTGCAAAGTCGCCCCAAAATGTCGAGGTACTGGAATACCCACCTACAATTATTCTCAAATACCAATCGATTCCTTTTGTTTGAAAATAATTTACCGAACTTCGCACTCAAAGGCTTCGGATATGCACAACATTCCTTTTTAATGCTTTCTTAACAATGCGAATTGAGCTATCTATATACGCGGATAGACAAAAAAAACTTCCAGCGGTACTTGAACCTGCAACCCCAGAATACAGTTCTAGTGCATTTCCAATTATGCTGTAGAAGGTGCTAGGCAGTTGAATTTTTTCCATTAATTTTGAGCACGTGATTTTGACGTAGCATGTTGTTCTTTACAATAACACTAGTAAAACTAAATTATTGGTCGAAGACAAACAGTAAATTCTGAATAAAAATAACTCTCAACATAAAGCTGACACATAATCCGCTGAAACTACAGCGCAAGAATTTGCGTCGTGTCGTCCGGCCTCATGCAGGTTACTGTAACCAGAATTAGTATCTTCACAAAATTGGAGCAACATACAGCACATAAACACTGAAAGCGGGACGTCTTGTAACATGTCAAAATATAATAGAATTAGAATAAGAATTACATAAAGAAAGAATCTAAATATCCATGTCAAATATGTACCAGAATAGTTCCCCAGGTGTGGAGCCATTTAAAACAAACACCTTGTAAATCAAACTAACCGCCGACGCAGGAATTATAAATCAGAACAGTCGTGTTCAGGATTTCGTATCACAAAGCGGCAGAGCTTCGTGTTTAGTCGTTTGTGACAAAACACGGTGCCACATTACCATCGCTGTTGTGAATTATTGCGTTTTCTATTTTAAAACTGGTTTTTATTTTCCATTTGTTGGCGTTTTGTTATGAGCTTTAAAATGTATGCTTTATGAATTATGAGTCCTGCTGTAGGACTATTGCAAAAAAATTTTATATTACAGTCTGATATAATAATGATTATTACGAAAATCTACTGCAATGTGGGTGCTGCAACGCAATGCAAATGTCGGGTGTAAAATTTTAGTAACAAGCGAGATCTATCGGAGACGAAACTTTTGATATATAACGCTATAGTAAGTTTGGACATGTAGAGAAAATGAACAAAATGAGAATGAATAAATTGGTATACATGACCTAGGCGAACGTTCCGAAATCAAATTGAAGACGTTCTGAAAAAAGGCCAGGTCAAGTGTACCCTAAACCGACGCTCATGTATGAAAGGATTGGTGATATCACCAATCCTTATTATCGAGTATGAATATAAAAATATAAAACGAAGTCAAAGTTTAAAATAAAGACATATGCAAAGAAAGTGGACATTTGTGGTCTCTGCCGACCTCTATGGGAAAAAGGCGTGTTGTTATGTATGTAGGTACTACATAATATGTGGATTGCACCTTGTTAATTCCGAATGTATGGAGAGTGGTATAGCTATAGTCAATTTAGTCTGTCTTTGTCTGGCTAAATGATTGTTCGTCTAAAACGGATGCACCAAAATAATAAATCGCAATTTTATTCAAACATGCATTGCGGCGATGCAGGTTTTGAGATATTACTTGTACAAAAACTATAGCCAATCACAAAAATCACAGAGTTTTTATTTTCGTTTGCAATCTTACTATAACGCACATTGCAAGAGAACGTACACATCTTTTCACAACTCCCTAATGGTAATGGAAGATCCGAGATGCTATTCAGGCTAACTAAGAATGACTGGATCTCAAAGATAGCTGCCGGAATTCACCGTTAGATACTGGCCGGCAGATTTTCTTCTTTAAGGTTGTAGCTAGCCAGGGAAACATTCACGAAATTTCCTATTAACATGCTGTAACGACTGCCACACAAGTCTCAGTAAGTATCCATAATTTATTCATGCAAAGACCGCAGTGGACCGAGTGGATGTAGCTTTGCCTAGTTTTAGGGGTAAAGAAGAACTAGGTTAATTATTATTCTGCTACAGGCGCTTCATATCATTATTTTCTTATGTAGCATCTACAGATATGCTCAAATTTTGTATTATGTTTTATCATCACGTGTATCTTTCGCAAGCCTTTGCTGAAATATAGGCTTATTAGTATTCCCATTATTTAGTCTAGCAACTTCACACTAATTAAAAAAAAAAGATGATCAGATAGATAGATAACACTTTGTGGTAATAACCTAAAAATAATGTATCTTAGAAATATTGCAATCGCCCATAAGATCCAATTCCCACTCTATGTCGATGGGTGCACATAAGAAATGAGTTATTATATTTATAGGTAATTCGAGTATAGTAGTGGAAGAATAACATAAATGTTGTTGCGACCTATTTTGCGAAGAAAAAAAGCCCTACCAAGTCTTGTAGATATGTAGACTACGTTATCGAAGATGATCTTGCTCCTATAGCGTGCATGCATTCCAGGACTAATATGAGATGTCAAAAGGCTACGTTCTATGCCTACTTGTTTGTGAGTTTGGATAAAACCACAGAACGCTGAAGTGTAATGTGCGCTCACTGCGTAGAGAACATAGCATACTTTTTTTAATTCCTGCAATTACTAAAAATATTAGTTGGCTAGGAAGTTTTTTTTTTTTCATTATATTGCTTACAAGTGGCCAGTTCTAAAAACTTTCAGTGGTGCCCTTGTACTGGCTCTCAAGGATAGCCACCGGAACACACCGTACGGTGCTTGGCGACTGATTTTCTACTTAAGGGTGGTAGCTAGCCAGGCGAGCATTCTCAAAATGCCCTTCCTCTAGGCGGTGAACCGCAAGCTGACGGTGGGGATCGAATAATGGGCCTGTTACACAGCACACGGAATACAGCGGTATATTACCTTTTGGATATTAATCTAGAAATAAGAATAAGCATTGCAATTCAACGGGGCAATGCTGCCAGCATGCTGGGCACGCTGCCAACTGGGAGTGGGCTGGAGCATTTGGACTGCCCATGAGTCTGCTATGACTTATAGGTTGTCTACATGCTTTTATTGTAGTAGCTGTAGTGTTGTATATAGTTCATAGTATTTTGTTTAATAAAGGCATCTAGAAATATAGATAATGGCAAGATATCGGGATAAAAATTGATGCTAAAAGTAGAAATAAATTATAGACATAAATGTAAGTGACTATTGCTCCAAAACTGCCACAATCTATTTCTAGGTTTAAAACAAAATATCTACAAACTTATGAGACTTAGTTTAGACGTAAATTCAAGAGAATTTCAGTCAAGTGTTATGATTTAATTTCAGACAATTGTAACTTAAGAGATAGCTAAATGAGTTCATTGACTACGATTAAAGTAAAACTATTTACTAAGTTTTATTGAAACTCTTTATGAAAACTCTTTTTTGGTTAATAAATAAAATGATTTCTTATGTTTTAATGAAACTTTTTATGAAGCCTTTTTTACAGGATAAGTTTGGAATTCTTGTGCTTGTGCTTAGTTTTGTACAGAAAACTTAGGTTTGTAAGAGAAGAATTTTAAATCGTGATCTAAGATGATATTTTAGATGGCGAAACATTATTTGAAATATTAATTCTAAAAACATCCGTGACCATCATTACAGGAAAGAGTTTCAATTTTGAAAGGGATTGAAATAGTTATCACGTATAATTAATTAAAATGCTTCCATTTTTGGAACAAGTTTAAAGTTGTTCAATTATTGAGACTTATTTTTGAATATATTCAAAAACAATAACGTGATTTTTAAAAAAAATTACAATTAACTCATACAAACGTTAAACAATAATATGACACGCTAATAAGTCTATCCACTAAAATGTTGTATGCTATTTTGGTAAGTATTCAAAGTCAAATGATATTGTAAGTAGTTTCATACAATCCTACTAATAACTTAAGCGCGAAAGTTCGTAAGGATGTTAGGGTGTATGTACTCGTATGTAAGGATGTTTGTTACTCTTTCACGTAAAAACCACCGAATGGATCTTAATGAAACTTTACAGTAATATAGCTTAGACATCAGAATAACACATTTATAAAGATAATATGTGAATTATCGAAAATATAACGATAAGTGTCAAGTAAGTAAGAAAAAAAATCAGCCATATTATGCGACCTATTCTAGCGTGCGCTACAAAACTCTAAGTGTCACACGGACATAATGAATAACGAAAATGTTTTATCTTAAATTTACCTACAAAAATGCTCGCGGCAGCATATATATCTAACTTTTATGTGTAAGCCATTAACGCAAAAATAGTAAACCATATAAAAAATGTATGGTATGGAGGTAGTTGGCGCTGGATTAACACATATCATACATTTTATCATCATCATCCATCACCACGCGGGTGTAACCGCGGGCCGCAGCTAGTTTATAATATTATTTCCTTGTAATAAAAAAATCTTGCTATGGCTTTCATGACATAACAACACTATGTAGACATTCAATATTCAATTACTCTTTTGCTGGCAGGGGATCTTTTCGATACTGATATTTTGTACGTTTCTTGAGCAAGAAGAAAGAGTCGATTTCTTGGCTACGGACAGCTTCTAAAAAAGTCTTTTTTCAGAATAACCCAATTGCATTATAATAATAATCCCATACTTATAGGACCTCAACATAAGAAGGTGGCGCTTTTACATGCATACCAACTTCTAATTAATGATTGGTGAGTATTTTCTATGTTATGAAGTGAAAAGGCGAATTAAAGCCCCGCCTGATGATAAGCTTTACCACTATGTCCATTACAGTTGCAGTGCACCTTTCTCGTTCTGCATGACACTGAACTGCGCTTGTCACAACGAGACGTTACTTTTTGTGTCTCACTTGCCCATTAATTTCACTTCTACCGTGCTCTTCACACTGAAATACAGTGTTTGCACACTACCGCTTTGAGGCAGAAAATCTGACACTGCGATGGTACCCACCAAGATGGTTTCATCCTGAAGAGACTATCATTACATGAGCTCCATTTCATTTCCAAGTACTTATATATAGTTTCGAAACAGTGATGGCTCAGTGGCATTGGCTATGGACTGCCGCACAGCAGGTCCATGGTTCGAATCCCGCCGCGGGCTTGAGCTTCACCGCATGGTGGAAGGGCTTTTTGCGAATGCCCGTCTGGCTAGCAACCACCCTCAAATTGAAAATCTGTTGCCAAGCACCTAACGGCGTGTTCCGGCAGCAGTCCTTGAGAGCCAGAAATTAAGGGTATATTTTAGACGAACGCCCCCATACAAAACGCAGCTCCAATCTCATTTTAATAATAGCGAATAAACCTCAATGATTTTTTACCTACGTAATCACTACCCTAATATCTAGGTTTGTGGTGCATCAGATTTTCATTAAATTATACAGTTTTGAAATTACACTAGCTCAAAAACTCGTAATTTTAAATAAAAGAAAGACCCAACTTTAATCATCTCTTTCAAGAAAAATAAGCATGTTTTTAATATTTCTATTGCACCACAAACATGGGGAATATAATGAACTTTCTATTATGGAAAGTAATTTATACATTTGTACTATACTTTTTAAATAAATCTGGAGCTACGAATAACTGGCTCAAACTCCTAAAAACGAGTGCTATATACTAAACCCTATATAATAAAAAAAAATTTATTAGTCCAAAAGAAAAAGGATTTAAGCCAGAAACGATAGGTCTAATAATACACTATATTTACATGCGAGTTTTTTTTTAAATAACAAGTTGAGTTTATATAAAAGTTCACGCTTTGGCTGGCGGGTATATGTCCTTAAAGGCATATGAGACTTAACATCTATGTCTCAAGGTGACGGGCGCAGTGCAATTCGTCACTTGTCACGAAATGCGTCTGTTATAGGCAGAGGTAACCGCTTAACATCCGGTGGGCCTCGAGCTTGTTCACAATCACATTAAAAAAAAGTTGTTACAAAGTAATCGAATTTCGTATTTCTGAGTCAATATAAAAGTTTGGGAATCAGGTTCGTGAATTGGTTACTTATTTTAGGTAGGTATCAAATTCATTCGAGACAATAATTGCCTACAATAATACCCTGTATTTATCTCCCAGCAGTGTAATTCTAAAACGGTGAGATCATTTACCCAAGGCGTCTAGACTCAACACCATTTACGTACCTAATAACGTCGGAATTTTCATTATTATACCGAATAAAAAGATGTGTTCTGCGAACTTTCAACATTATACATAATATATCTGATTTTATGTAAAATTATATTAAGAAAATGTAGGTAGGTACATACTAACTTCAGTTTCAACTTTGATATTACTTAATAAAACGTGCACGTGTCTGGTCTGTGATATAGTTTGATATTCGATATTGTTTTTTTATTGATTGAGTTACATTTTTCGAGTATATTTTTATTATTATTTATAGCTAGTAGCCTTTGACCACTATCTCACCTGATGGTAAGGGAACCTAGAAGTGCTGGCTTTCAAGGATAGCTGCCGAAACACACCGTTAGAAGCTAGGTGATAGATTTTCTACACTAGCTAGGCGTGCATTCATAAAGTGCCCACAACCATGAAAATTATTTAAAAAATCGGTAAATTTCATTAACAAGCGGAGTGAGCTTAGAGACATCTGAATATATAAATATTATTAACAATAGTTCTTATTGTCTAATCGCTGTAGAGGGACGGAGAGATAAACTAACCGTTCTACTAACCTCACTTAGAAAACTATCGCTAGTTTTGTCCATTATAACTAAAGAGGCTGGGACTCATGTTATATTAAGCGGATAGATTCAGACCAGTTACGGGCTATATTGTAGCCGTTGCTGTGTAGGGCTGTAAGAACACATAACGGCGAAAGTGACAGTGACAGTGAAGCTAGTGACATATCGTACAACTTGACAAGTGCATCTGAGGCGGGACAGACAGCGTCATCGTTACGTCAGTCACGTGCTGAGGCCCGAAAGGTCGGAAACTAACCGGTAAATATTACGTGAGTTCCAGCCGGGTGCTTATTTAGTTATAATGATCTGCTACCGTTAGAGAATATCTGAATTACTTATTGCAGATGCTAATGTTCACAAAATGTTGTGGATAGATAAATATTTTATTTTCATAGTTATTTTGTACGACAATATTTACACGACATTACACGTCGGATTATGTAGGAGTGTTACCAAAAATTCTCGCAAGTAAATTAAATGATTTAATATTATAATAACATTAGTACAAAAATATAAAATGAGGTAAACACACTGATAGAAAAATATGTAGAAAGATGATGGAAAAATATTAAGAACGAAAAGATAAATTGGAATACCTCGTGACTACGTTACGGATAGTCTGAAATAATTTTTGCTATTTCTTTTCTTATTCATACTATTTCTCGTAGTTCCAGTACCTACTTAAAATTCTGCTCATAGTTAAAATTTTCTTCATATTGACATTTTGTTACATTATTCCCTTAACATAGTATTACTGTGAAAATCACAAAACATTTTTTATATCAGAATGGCTAATCTTTCTTACTTATGGTTTAACCTAGAATTACAACTAGCCGAGCACCTAACGGTGTGTTCCGGCAGCTGTCCTTGAGAGCTAGTAATTCTAGGTTAAGCTTGTACCTTCGCCCACCTGGTTAATGGCTTACCTTACAGCAATGAAAAGAAAAAAATAGTACCTAAGCTAACGCAATACACCGTTATGGAATCCCCGCCCGGCTAGCTACCACCCTCATTACTACTTGAGGGTGATGGTTAGCCGGGCGTGGATTCTTAAAATTCCCTACACCATGCCTTTAAGTTGGTTGTTAAGAAAGAAGATTGTTAAAACGCAGGCCCCTTGTATCGGAGTATCTGACAAAGACATTGTCCTATAATAATAATAATAATATTTTTCAATTCTTTCAACATTTGCGTTTTTTTTTTTATGCCTGATAGGTTAGCCTTTGACCACTATCTCACATGATGGTAAGTGATGATGTGGTCGAGGATGTTGTTCAGACTAACCTAGAGTTACTGGCTCTCAAGGACAGCTGCCGGAACACACCGTTAGGTGCTTGGCGACAGATTTTCAACTTGAGGGTGGCAGCTAGCCAGGCGGGCATTTGCAAAGTGCCCTACCACCATGCTGTAACGACTGCTATCCTAAGACAACAACCGGGACCGACGGCTTAACGTGCCCTCCGAAGCACGGAAGTTGCGTCGTCATACTTTTTCCATAGCATTACAATATTTCCATAAATAAATAATTTTGCTTAATTTCAATACTTCTAATCAAAGATGCAGATACTTCAATATCTCGCCAGTTATTTATGGAATCCATTATTTCCATCAGATCTGTAATCGAATTGAAATACGTAGCTTCAATTAAATCCTATACAATAATTGATTAAAAATCATTTTCATTTTCTTATACGTAGTTGTGTAAGTTTTGTCTTTAATTAATTCGACGTTCAACGATGAAAAGCTCTCGCCTTAAAGATACATATTAAATATTGTACTTACGGATACCTTAACGATTACGTAGTTTTTTAATTACGTTCACAAACTTACTAAGCCAGGATCGCTTTTTTCAATTCTGTACAACTTTGGACCTACTAAGAAAATTTTATATCGGTTTTATCAACAGTGACGCTTTTTTTTCTTGTAATCATTTCCTACCCTTATTCCAACAGTAGAGAGGCTTTGACCATATCAAAACTCTTCTCTACTTCGATGTGAATAATGGCATGCTGCTCATTTGGCACATTATTTCCCTTAACAGAATATGAAGAAGTCAATCTTACGGTAGGGCCTATTAAAAAAAAAATGTACTTGCTACTAAATAATCGGTATAAAAATTATATTGGTAGTGCAGCAAAATTATAGCAAATTTATTTTGTTATTAGGTTTAGGACTATGCAAGAGGCTACTTGGTCTTAGGCTATTATAACCTCTGCCTATAACCGATGCAATTTCATCACAAGTTTTAAGCTGCACTGCGCCCATCACACCGAGACATAAAATTGTTAGGTCTTTTGTGCCTGTAATTTCACCCGCACCCATACCCTTTTTTTATTGCTTATAGGTAAGCCTTTGAGATCGCACCTGATGGGAAGTGATGATGTGGTCGAAGCTGTTAACAGGCTTATCCTGGAATTACTGGCTCTCAAGGACACCCGCCGTAAAACACCATTTGGTGCTTGGCGGCAGAATTTCTACTTGAAGGTGGTCGCTAGCCAGGCGGGCATTCGCTAAATGCCTTTCCACCATGCGGTGATGCTCAAGCCTGTGGCGGGATCCGAACCATGGACCTGATGCGCGGCAGTCCATAGCCAATGCCACTGAGCTATCACTGCTTCAAAAACCATCATAACGGAACACAGTGATGCCAACATTACTGATGGGTGGTGGAAATTTGTATGGTATATATAATATATATTGTATATACTTCATCTGACGAAGGCATGATGCTTATTTGGCGCTTATGTTTTTCCTCGTTATGCGCTTTTATTGCAATCCATTGGGAGATCGTGGAACAACAATTCTTAAGCTAGTAATTAGTCGGACACATGCTCATATCATCATCTTCTCGCACCATCTTTAGGTTCTTATATATCTGGCTTAAGCTAAAAATACACGGGGATTCGACTCTCAAAGACAGTAGGATCATCCCTTCTGCGAACTATCACGGAAATATCTTTTAGATAGATACGTGTCCTGTGTAGGTCGTGATTGTAGTCTCACTGTTTCTGTTTGGGAATATGCTCTCTGGTTACAGGCCATCCCTTCTTTTAATACTGGTAACATTATACATGTGTTGCCTATCTCTGTTGATCTCTCTCCCTTAGAATTCAGTCACTATAATAATGTAATTTGGAAGGTTTACTGCTGTATTAAATTATACCCTTTCTGAAAAAATGCTTCGATTGATGTTCTTGGCCGGTACACAATATGAATGTATCCGTTGTTCCAAAGGTTTCATTGATCGACCTCGAGAAATTGCTATTCGATTTGCCTCCAAATGCTGTCTACGGTCTTCAACGAGAGAGACCAATTACTTAGCATTCCATGGATTCAGCGTGCGGGTCTGGGATCCATAGCGTTGCAGAGGAAGAGGCTAGAGGGGCCTGGGACTTGCAACCCAGGAGTAGGGTTAAGGGGCCCCTTTATAATATATCAATGCTCCCCTTCACCGCTCGAGCCTCCTCCCCTACCTAACCAATTTGGTAAGATCCTACCAATGCCGCCTTAGATACACGTTCTAGGATAGAAGTTACTGTTGTGCTTGGCATGCCAAGGTCTATAAGTGGGTTATAAAGGGATTTCGCTAGTATACCCCTTGCTCCAATCTACAGCATATAAATTAACCACATAACCGTTTTTGGTTAATTCATTTGTTAGGTCATAATATTTGTTTGTGCCTCGAAGATTATGTATTTTCTCTTGCATTGAGCGTGCGCCCACTGCCACCGCCTTTTTTAATGACACCGATATTATCTATTCAATACACTACCGTTAACACAATATCCATATAATCGGTTTGATTATATGAATACTTTAAGAAAAATATCACGATTTGTACATAGTTTTAATATTCACATAAATGGTTGAATCAAGAAAACTCCTACATAACGTGCGTTCTATTTGGGCCCCGCGATCTGAAAGCTGTTGTGTCCATTTATACAAATAATTGCAGTGGACGCAGATGGCAGAACTCAAAATTCTAGACCCTTCCCCTTGGAGCCGTCGGCTAGTGTTATTAATATTTTTTTTTTTAAAGCAGCACCTCTTTTGTTTCAGATTCAGAAAAAAAATGGTGCCAATTAGTGCTAGTGTTAGTGTCAAAGTGTAGTGCCAATGTGACATTATGGGGTGCACACCCAGCATGCTCCTCGACCACAAGAACCGTCGCCGGGACAGCACTGGGTCCCAGGAGGCTGCCCTGGCGAAGGTTACCCCAACCACTGTCTGCAATAAGGCTGTACAGGCCGCTAGAGCACCCAGGGCTTCTTTAGAATCTGATGGCTTTAGTATTCAGCTGTCCAGCAAAAAGGACAGCTATGTCTCCCAGATGGGGAATAACTTCGCTACTCAGCTGCATATCAAGCGAATATCTGGTAAGTGAATATTATTATGTCCAAATAAATATAGCATATACGTCAGGAGAACATTTAGGCTTCTCCCCGACTTTAGTAGTTATCAGCATAAGAGACAACTTTTCAGCCGAGTTCCAAAAATGGTGTGTTTTACAATTTGATGCCAATATATATTTCTATACGTATCCGTTTCAGTTTTTTACCCACCTTTTTTGATAAGCAACCTTAAATAATTAATAAAAGTAGTTTTCCCGTGCAATATTAGTTCTGCCATCTAATTAATAGTTAAATTGACCTAGGAAATATATCGGAAACGTGACGATTTAGAGTACTATCATAATATATCTACATGAGTGATCAGTCCAGCAGCAACAGGTGAAGCATTTGAAAAACCATTTCTTAGCTACAAATATTTTAATGACTAATTAATTTCATTTTATAGTATTTTTGTTGTTGGTATCATAATATGACAAATTAGTCTTCTTACTTTTTACCCTCGTGATTTAAATACGGATCGAAAGGTAATTTTCTTATGGGCTTTCTACGTTTTGGATCAATTTTGAAATTTTTATATTTAGCACCATACAATTTTTGAAAGCTTGATGTAACTTCGTGTAATTTCTTGTTATGCATGTGATTTGCTAATTTTAAAACATCCATTGCACCTTTGTTATCCTCCTTAAGTTGCATTGCAGAGTATGGAAGGGATAAATAAGCTTTTCGTATCTTTGAATCTGTATCTATAATTTCTTTAGCAGGCTCCTTGGGAGTTGTTTCTTCTGGAGTAGATTCTTCTGGAATTTGTTCTTCGGGATAATTCTTTTTAAAATTCGTCATGGAATCATTAATAATTTGATGTACGATTTCACTGATACCATTTTTCGGAGGGTTGCATCCATTTACTCCAAAAGGACAATATTTAAGTTGAGTATATAATGCAACTTTATCAAGGATTTCTTTTAATGCAATGACAGGTACAACTTTAGGCAACATGTATAAATCCCAGTTGTTGATGTACCTGTAATTTATTTTCTTTGGCTTTGGTTCTTCCTGTTTTTGTTTACGTTTATTTTGTGAGGCAATAGATGTGAAAAGAAGAGTTGTTATCAAAATCTGTAATGCATCAATTGTACATGTGAATATTAACTTTAACTGAGTAAGAGAAATCGTATGTACCTCTAAGCGGTAGTTAGTATGCAAAATCCGATATGTCTACAATACTATAAAGGAGCACTCATAATTTTACTGGCGATAGGCTAGTTTTTGACCAAAATCTATTGAAAGTGTGAAGAAGTGATAATATGGTTGAAAATAGTTAAGGGGCTTACTATCCACAAACTTGTAAAAGTGGCTGGATAGTAAGCTAGTATAAAAATCTATATAAAAATACAAATCAATTTTGAAATCAGACTCAGAGCAGCGCACACTACAACGTGGTTGCTACGGCATGCGGTAATCGCTCTGTCCAAAATGCAAATAAATAATAGAAAATAATAAATTTCACACGGAAATTGTTCTTTGATATCAAAATCGTATTAACCGATTAACACCATGGCATAGAACATATAATAATACAACGTACCATGGGGTGCTTCGTAAAAAATTATCACAATAGAAATGGACGATATCGTCCACTGCGGATTTTAAGAGATCAAATATATTAAGTTATCGATGGACATAACTTTGAAGAAAATCTCAAATGTCGGAGGAGATAGGAATTTTGTTCCATAGCATTTCACAAATCAATTTCAACCAGAAGTTATGGTGCTATAAACAAAGTTAAGATGAGCTGAAGCCCTCGAAGCGAAGTCTGCTTAGCCGTTCTGATACGATCAGCAAAGTTAAGCAACGTCCGCTTCGATCATGAGTTGGATGGGTGACCGCTGGTGACATTACTACTGAGCGCTTCCGTGCTTCGGAAGGCAGAAATGATCTTGTTGGTACAATGTACAGCCTTAAGATAGTAAAAGTGTACTGCTATGCGCCAACTATTCAAGATTCACTCGCGTCTTTGTGTGAGGCTACATGCTGGTCATTCGGTGCATTCTTTCCTTTAGGGCTGGCGCTGACTGACAATACGGCACGTTAGGGCACGGCATTCTTTCCTGATGAAGTTATTTTTCGTTTTGTTACAATGAGTTTAAAAATCATGTTGTTTAATTTAGAAACAATGACACCGTAGCTAGTAAAGTGTTTTTGTACATATTTTCTTCAACTTAGTAGTTCATATTTGTCTCTCTTCATCTTCAGCAAGAACTGATATTAATACTAATTATTTTTTGAAGCACTCGTAGCGAAGTTAGCTTGGCTGTTCTGAATCGATCAGTAAAGTTAAGCAACGTCCGCCTCGGTCATGACTTGGATGGGTGACCGGTGGTGACATACTACTGAGCGCTTCCGTGCTTCGGAGGGCACGTTAAGCCGTCGGTCCCGGTTGTTGTCTTAGGATGGCAGTCGTTATAGCATGGTGGTAGGGCATTTTGCGAATGCCCGCCTGGCTAGCTACCACCCTCAAATTGAAAATCTGTCGCCAAGCATCTAACGGTGTGTTCCGGCAGCTATCTTTGAGAGCCAGTCATTCTAGGCTAGCCTGAACAACATCTTCGACCATATCATCACTTACCATCAGGTGAGATAGTGGTCAAAGGCTAGCCTAACTGCAATTTAAAAAAAATCTTAGTCAATCATAAAGAAACCATCAACTTAGAGATTACGCTAGATTGGCTGGACTATCTGTGGGTTGTCACGTCGTGCCGCAGCATTCATCGCTGCAGAAGCCTGCCGTGCGCTCATTCAAGGCCTTCGATAGATACCAAAATGGTAAACATAACATAGTAAGTACAATCATTTTATACAATTACAACTGCTGTACCGAGAATTCAAATCGTTTATGAAATCAGAACTAGAATATTCTTACCGTAATTAACAACTTCATCTTTTTCCCTTTGCTTTATACTATTGCCGCTAACAAAAACGGCTCGAATGCAGTACTTCATAATTCTTTAAGCTTGTCGCATGTAATTGAAACACGAGTTGCCTAATTACCTATATGTAAACCATAATTCGAATTGAAAGAGTCGATGATATCGCATTTTTTTGGCACGAGGAAGAAAATAACTCTATTACAAAAACACTCGCAAATCAACAACAACCATGATATAAGTATTATGTGGATTATGTGTGCCTTTAAAAAATCTGTGTAATACATTTTTAAACAATAGGATAAAAATGGAAAAGTGCAAAATTTTGAGAAATGATTAGTAGAGCTGTTCTCGATGTTATAGTAATATATACTATAACATCGAGAACAGCAGAAGATCAGCAAAAGATTTTAACATAAGTTTTTATATTTAAATGAATATAAAAATTGATAGAACAAAAATAATTTCAGCAGAACTGTTTATAACCAAAATGTATCAAGTAGGTGCCGAATAAGAAATGTGCCGAATTCGGGAAAGTGTCAAATTAGGGAAATAAGTTAATGAACTAAAGTAGCAAACTGACTAGAGTAGCGAATTGGGGTAAGTATCGACCCGTTGCTAAACTCGAAAAAAGGGTCACTAAAATTTCCCGAAAATGGGCTAAGTACTTTGTATTTATCTCAAGATGATATTTAGTCCACAGTGATCGGACATTTACAGAACAGATATACGCAAGCCAAATCAAAGGTATTTTTTTCACCGGCGCGGCGGTATGCCTTTATCAAACAAAATACTACGAACTATATACAACACTACAGCTACTACAATAAAAGCATTTAGACAACCTATCATTCATAACAGACTCATATTCATACATAATAGACTCATGCTTTTTCATATGATTGCTTTTTTCACATATCAAAGCAATTTGACATAATCCCCTAAAAATAGTTATTGGTTACATAAACCAATTGCAATTAATTGGAATAATAATTAAATTGCATATATTTAATAATATTAATTGTTGCAATTATTGTATAAGGCAGGTCGATTCTTTGACGCGAACTCTCTTTGGGAATGCTCCCTTTTGATATTAAATCTTTTTTTTTTAATTTAAATCTACATCTAGATGTGCTATCTGCCAAAAAAAATATAATCATGAAAAAATTAACATTAACAATTTTGTATTCATTGGATAGAATGTTATTATGTTACTATCGCCATCTGTTAGAAAACCAAAGAGTTTACATCGCTGCATCAGAAATAAACTTAATAAGTACTTAAAAGCATCGTAGTTAATCTACTCAATACTAGATGACACCAGATAGTCCAAATGCTCCAGCCCAGTACCAGTTGGCAGCGTGCCCAGCATGCTGGCAGCATTGCCCCGTTGAATTTCAATGCTTATTCGTTGAGCCTAATATGTGCCAGCATTAAGATCACGCGTCGCATCGACCAAGCGCTCAGATAAGTTTTGGAAAATACGATGAGCTCCCGGTCCCCACGGACCCAAAGTATCTACACCAAACGGCTCAAATATGTAACCCATACCGAGATTAGCATATTTGCGCCAAATAAAGTATATTATAAGGTAGGTATTTAATTTTGAACAATCATAATTATGAAGTAATTTAAATTCTATATTGCTTTTTAGGCTAGCCTCCTGATATCTCACCCGATCGTAAGTAATGATGTGGTCTACATTGCCAGGGCACTCCATTAGATGCTGGATCCTACTGAACACAGATTATCTACTAGGGTGATAGCTAACCAGGCGGAACCCTATCAACCCGAAGTGAAGCTAAAGCACTCGTTAAGGGTCAGTAGCAATCACTATACATAATTTTTGTGATATAAAGTTATACAAATGGAAACTTATAGCCGTTCCGACAGTAACAAAACTATGAAAGCCCACGCTCAATTAAATGCAAAAAATATAAAAGTTAAAACTTGTTTAAAGTTGATTTATTTAGAACCCTAATCCTGTCCCTTTTAATTCCATTGAAATTGCTTATCTAAAGATTTAACTGCCTTAAAAGTAATTTTTGAAAAAAGGAAATGAACCCCTTTATTTCATTCTCTAAGATCACCGTTCAAATGAAAATCTTTGCCAGTCTTTTTAGATGAAAATACCCTATTTTATACCTCTTGTTTACCTTTTAGTCCAGGAGCTAAAGCATATTTTTTTTGTTGGTGTTGTGATGGAATTCGCGTGTAGCCCATCTGATGTTAAGCGGTAACCAATGCCTACGATTACAACAGATGCGAATGTAAGCTCAAAAAGGCAATTTATGAACATGTTTTTTTTGGAAAGAGCTCTGTACAGTCACGAATAAATGTCTATTATTCTAGAGGGTATCTAGAGTATATGACAAATACTATGCTTGATGCGAAGAACACGACTCCATGTGTTTCTCTCTATAGGAAAAATCCGAATACAGCTCTAAAATTTTGCTCGTGTCTTTTTTTCTAATTGTTATGTAGCATCTATGGGATTAAGTAACAGAAAGAAACTGTTCCATTTTTAAATAGCCAATGAATTTATTTAAATAAAAACTATTTAAATATTGCGTAGTTCTGTTTCTCTCACTCGCATGCCAAACAAGATCTATCCGTCCAACTTATTCAGTCTAATTTTTTCAAATTTTTCAAATTCGGCTTCGATTTGGCTTCATTTGCCTAACTGCCTGTAAATTCATATAATACAAGTACCACAGTATTCCAAAACAATATAGATGTTAAACTAGTTCTGTTTTGTTAATGGGTGATAATGCTAAGTGTTCTGTAAATATTAGTAAGATTTTTCGTGTATTTTATACCCTAGAATAATTGTGAACTTATTATCTCACACAGTCCCATTAAAATTATAATATTATGTTGCACATAATGCGCCGACTTTAGTTTTATTATGTTGGAATAATTAACTGTTATTATTATGACAAAAAAAATATTGCAGAATCAATATCATTTTCTTATTATCGCGATCTTGCAACTTTGGAGAAAATAGCAAACTGCATAGCGCTCATGAACACAAAATATAATAAGCATACCAATAAAAAAAACATTATTATTTTTAAATACATGTGTGGAAATAAATATTATTTCAAGCACTATCGCAATGACTCATTGTTAAAACAAATATATGCTTATAATTTGTCAATGTAATATTGTTTAATTGAAATTCAAAAAAATATTTTACTTTTCAGAGTTTATTTATATTCATCAATCAATCAATTACATCAATGCTTAAAATCTTGCTTGATCAATGAATCTGATCATAATAGTAATTTAGTAAGCCTTGAAACCTTTCATATGCATTTAGTTTAAAGCATCTCTCAAAGAATGACCGGCAACTCTTTGTCAACTTTTTAACAGATGGATCTTGCGATGTTAAAACAGCTTTTATTTTTCAACTCGTTAGATAGAATAGGATCGTTGTAGCTTTGCCGTTTTTTTTGTTGCCTACGGTTTAATTATATTTCCATTTGTTAGCAGCTAGTCTGCTACAGAACTACGCTTCTTGTTTTGTTGAACTGATAAATGTTTTTTTTATTTAGTAATTAATGTTTCTTGATATGAATGGATTTTAGTGATCTGGAGGCATGGTAGTGCCCCCGTCAAGTCTCGCTCACAACAAAGGGAACAGCCGTACCGTTATTTTCTCAAAGTCACTCAGGACCCTTATGACACCCCCCGTTATATTCGTGGTGGTACGTCGTGGTAGCTCTTTAGACCCTGATTTGTTTAGTGCATACTAAATACATAGTACATACTAAAACTAAGCATACCTCAAATTATATACTGAGTATTTATACTTAAAGCTATTGCCAGTCGAAGTTCAGTTACTTATTCTCACTACACTCTGATTATCAATAGTCGAAGGTACTTCTAGTGAAATATGGATTGGTAAGAGTAAAGGTGAAGTAAGTAGCGAAAAAGGAAATCTTGAAAATTTTTTTAGAAACGCGTGTACGTTTTGCAATTATGTATAAAATTTATGATATATACATGCCACAAGTTTTTTTTAAAATATTTTTATGTTGGCAATAACGCATGCTCTGCGGATTACATAACAAAATTACGAATCCCGAACATGACTTAAATTTTTCGTCTCGTAAATTTGTAAATTTTGTAATATTACAAGTACCCGAAAACACGATTTCATATATTAATTTGAATAGAAAAAATCATGAATGCCGTTGTAAAGGATGAGTAAGTAAAAGAAATTACGCTGTAAATGTGTGTGATGACTGATGATATATATTTAATGTTTGATTTAATAATTCAAATGTACAGTATTTGGTCCACCCTCTTCTGTTATTATGTCATAAAGCACATAATACGAGTAATGGCCGCTTACGATCGTATGTGATAAAGGTCCTGTTTCTATTATTCTGTCATCTGTGCTATTTTTATATTTTTGACTCCGAATCCTATAAAAGAATCTGATAATGGATGAGCAATATCTGAAACATAAGCTCTAAGTCTCTAACACATAAACATCATAACCGAACAGAGTCGGATACCGGTTTTGCATAATTTTGAAATATCAAGTGGCAGGAGCCGGTAAACGTCTCCGTGGAAACGTCAGATCTGATCCGTTTCAGGTCCAATTCCTATAATTGATACTTTCTAGAAAGTAGACCGATGTACACAAACTCTGTTAAAATTATATAATTCTTTGACAGTGGGAACACTACTTACTACAAATCATACAATTAAAAAACGAAACGAAAAAGACATCTTACTAGACAGCGATTTATCCAAAGATCTGGGAGCGTTAACATTTTAGTTTTATTACGTGGGACATAAAGAATCAAGAAGAAATGGAACTGGCCGCTAATATATTAATGGGTCTTTCCTTTTGAAGGTTTACCGACGAAAGTTAAGAAAAATTTAAACATTGGTAAGAAAATGGTTGCGAATGAAATACTTACTGAAAATATTTTTCAGTTATTGGAGTGTAACTCACACTATCTTGATATATATACATCAAGTATATATATCGCTATAGTCGTTGACAGTGAATGACAATCGATCCCGTAAGTAGCAAGGGTCACTAAAACAGTGTTTTTTTTTTATTACCATAAAATGGTTTTTTGTGGGTATAATCGCAACCCTGGCATGAGGTGGAGTAATTCTTCAGAACACTCCCCTTTGTAGACATAAAGTCTAATTATATTTTAGATGTATCGCATATACAATATATAAACATACTTTAACTAACAACTTACTTTATCCACACCATGGCCAAGTCTACTAAGAGCAAACGTTGTTCAGCGGCTTTCCATTCCACACTACGTGTGGACCACTGCAATATTAGAGGCTTGCACGCCAATCTCAATGCCGTCCACCTCCATCTTGAAACGGCAAAGCCTGCCCTGCTCTTTTTGACGGAGACACAAATATTTTCACCCGCGGACGCATCCTACCTCTCATACCCTGGCTACACGCTTGAGCATAAGTTCTTGCCTCGTGCTGGGGTATGCTTGTATGTGCGAGAAGATATTTGTTGCCGCCGTCTTAAAGGCCTGGAGGATAAGGACCTGTCGCTACTATGGACTCGCGTAGACTATGGTGGTCAAACGCGGATCTACGCCTGTCTTTATAGGTCCCATAGCGGAGACCGGGAGACTACTCGCCTGTTCGATTGTGTGGCTTCAGGGGCTGATAAGGTTCTTGAGCAATACGTTTCTGCAGAATTGATCATTCTTGGCGACTTTAATAGCCACCACTCCGAGTGGTTGGGATCGTCCAAGACTGACCATGCGGGGCGTGCTGCTTATGACCTCGCTACGGCTTATGGACTCTCTCAAATGGTGTCAGGACCGACCAGAGTTCCCGACATTGACAGCCACACTCCCTCATTGCTGGACCTTCTGCTGACCTCCAATCCGGACGGATATCAGGTCTCCGTCGAGGCACCTTTAGGTGGGTCCGACCATTGCCTGGTACGCTCCGAGGTGCCAACCCTAAGCCGCATCCGTCCCCCTCCACCTGGGAAACGCACCGTATGGCACTACGGGTCAGCCGATTGGGATGGGTTACGAGAGTTTTATTCCTCTTACCCCTGGAGGCAGCTCTGCTTCTCGACCTGCGATCTCGATGCTTGCGCCGACTCCGTCGCAGACGTTGTGCTGCAGGGCATGGAATGTTATATTCCGAACTCTGCAGTGCGCGTTGGCGGTAGAAGTCGCCCCTGGTTTAATAAGCCCTGTGCAGTAGCTTCCAAGTGTAAGCTTGACGCTTATAAGGCTTGGGCTACGGCGCTTGCATCGCAGGATCCTAAGTGCCCCGTTTTAAAAAAGAAGCTGAACGCTGCTTCAAGGTCTTGCAAGAGGGAAGTAGCCGAAGCCAAAAAGCTTCATGTGAACAGGATTGGTGACAAGTTGATGAGCTTCCCTTCAGGCGGTAAGAAGTTCTGGTCACTTGCCAAAGCTGCCGAGGGGAACTTCTGCCAATCATCACTTCCAGCACTTCGTAAGCCGGATGACAGTTTGGCCCACAGCGCAAAAGAGAAAGCAGATCTCCTTGGCATTCTCTTTGCCTCGAACTCGACTCTCGACGATGGGGATGCGGCACCGCCAGTTATACCGCAGTGCGAGAGTTCCATGCCGGATGTACGCATCTTTCAGAGAGCAGTACGGAAAGAACTCCTATCCCTTGATGTGCGAAAGTCGAGCGGGCCGGACGGTATCCCGGCTGTTGTTTTAAAAAAGTGCGCACCAGAGTTGTCCCCGGTTTTAACGCGCCTGTTTCTGTTCTCCTACACTTCGGGCTGTGTGCCATCATCGTGGAAGGTAGCTCTTGTTCACCCGATCCCTAAGAAAGGCGATCACACGGACCCGTCTAACTACCGGCCCATTGCAATAACCTCTCTGCTCTCCAAAGTTATGGAACGAGTTATAAACTCCCAGCTTCTTGGATACCTGGAGGAACACCGGTTGATCAGCGATCGACAATATGGATTTCGTCAAGGCCGTTCAACCGGTGATCTTTTAGCTTATCTTACGCATCGGTGGGCCGAAGCTGTTGAGAGTAGAGGAGAAGCGTTGGCGGTAAGCTTAGACATCTCCAAGGCCTTCGATCGGGTGTGGCACAGGGCGCTTCTTTCCAAACTACCATCATATGGCATATCCTCGGGGCTGTGCACATGGATATCCAGCTTTCTTTCCGGGCGAACTATTAAGGTCGTTGTGGACGGATCTTGTTCAGATGCCATGCCCATCAATGCTGGAGTCCCCCAGGGTTCTGTGTTGTCACCTACGCTATTCATCCTGCATATCAACGACATGTTACGAATCGGTGACATTCATTGCTATGCGGATGATAGTACGGTCAGCGCACAGTACTCTGGTCGTGTTAGTGCCCCGCACTCTGAGGTGTTGGAAAGCAGAAACAGACTTGTGTCCGAGATTGAACATTCCCTTGCCAGAATCTCGGAGTGGGGAAATTTTAACCTCGTTAAATTCAATCCCACTAAGACACAAGTCTGCGCGTTCTCAGCAAAAAAAGCTCCTTTTGCCATCACTCCGCACTTTCAGGACATTCCCCTGAACATCTCTGAGAGCATGGAGATCCTTGGTATAAGCATTTCTAGCGAGGTTCAGTTTAGGGGTCATTTGCAGGCTAAAGCGAAACTCGCTTCAATGAAGCTCGGTGTGCTTAACAAGGCGAAGCGGTACTTTACACCTAGTCAGCGGCTTTTACTCTACAAAGCACAAGTGCGGCCCCACGTAGAGTACTGCTCCCACCTTTGGAATGGCGCACCGAAATACCAGCTTCAGCCTCTTGACTCCCTACAGCGACGAGCCGCTAGAATAGTCGACGATCCTAAGCTCTCCGACAGGCTGGATCCACTCAGTCTCCGCAGAGATGTAGGTTCCCTATGTGTTTTTTACCGAGTGTTTTTTGGGGAATGTTCCGACGAGCTTTTTAACCTTATTCCTGCGTCGAAATTTTACCACCGCACATCTCGACAGCGTCAAAAGTCCCATCCCCACATCCAGCAAGTATGGACATCACACACTGTTCGCTTTTGTCGCTCCTTTCTTCCGCGTACTTGTGGGATGTGGAACGACCTACCTCCGGAGGTCTTTCCGCGAGGCTACGACATGGACCATTTTAAAAGGGGCATCTACAAATTCCTCTCTGGGCAGGCAACGCATCGGCAGCGCATCTAGTGTTGCAGATGTCCATAGGCGGCGGTTACGTTTACCATCAGGCGGGCCGTCTGCTTGTTTGTCACCCATAATATAAAAAAAAAAAAAAAAAAAAAACATACAATAAATAAAATTGAAAGAAATACCAATAAATATTCAATAAACCATTAGAAGTGAATCATGAGCTCTATACAGACTCGCTTCAAATCTGGTGATAAACACTTACATCAATGACTTCACCGGTAGCCTATAAGTAGGCCACACACTAGGTATTAGGGTCTGAAACCACCAAGCATTACTTCATTTACAAACAGTATAAAAAAACTTATAGGTCGCAAAATGCCCTTCCATCATGCAGTGAACCTCAAGCCCACGGTGGGATTATGGACCTGCTGTGCATCTGTCCATAGCCAATGCCACTGAGCCATCACTGCTTCAAAACTAATTCCTCAAAATAAATGAGTGTAACTGACAGATGGTGATTTAAAAGGTAGCCCCGAACGAATCCCACAAATCGGAACCCATTTTTTCAAGTTCCCATCCGATACCAAAAAATAATTTGTGTCTAACCGATCGGATCCCACCTAAGGATTCATTGTTTTAATGCCGATGGAAGTGCTAAGTTGCTAAACTGAACTTGGAACAAGTAATTTATGGAAATATTATTTTTAGTAATATGATAAATAAAAATTTACTAGGCTAGCATAATCATAAAAGACGTTCATCATAGATTTTTTTATAACATTTCTTACCTAAAAATAAAGTTATAAAATACATAGCGTTGCTGATGTTTGGTCATTTGTGACTAGTAAATATAGCGCTTTAGTTAAATGTCTACAAAGACATCAGAAACTTCTAGTCCATTTCACTTTGGTCGACGATGATATCTATAGCATTGAAAAATGTGTTCCAACGGCATTGATTGTCAGTTTTGTTACTTAACTTTGTTTGGGCTTCGACGTGAATCCTAAATTAAATTTAATGGGTTCCATTGGAAAAAATATTCAGTGGGATCTGTTTTATAGGATCGGATTTTTTTTTTATTGCTTATAGGCTTTTGACCATAATCTCACCTGATGGTAAGTGATGATGTGGTCGAAGGTGTTAACAGGCTTAACCTAGAATTACTGGCTCTCAAGGACAGCTGCCGGAACACACCGTTAGGTGCTTGGCGACAGATTTTCCACTTGAGGGTGGTCTCTAGCCAGGCGGGCATTCGCAAAAATGCCCTTCCACCACGCGGTGAAGCTCAAGCCCGCGGCGGGATTCGAACCATGGACCTGCTGCGCGGCAGTCCATAGCCAAAGCCACTGAGCCATCACTGCTTCAGAACGGATGAGAACTACCCGATTTTTAACCCCTTATTGCATAGAAGTAGGCAGCGACTATAGGATTGCAATGTATAACGTTGACAGCTTTAGAAAAAGCGCTGATCTTGGCTGGTCTTCACTTAGGACCGTTATCATAAATGCATATCAAAGTTGATGAAGATCTTAATACGCAGTTTTAACGTTTAATGTATAGAACATCTGTCGAGAGACAGCATCATGAAATCGATCCCAACTTTGAGATGCGTTTATTAGTTCAAGCCTTAGTAAATCCGCGGTAGTAAATCTGGTCTGGGTAAACATGATTGATCGAAATTTAAGAATGGCAACTCACGGAGCAAACAGGTAATAAATATAGTAGAAAATATATAAAGGAGACTTCAAATGAAAATGAATTTAGAAAATTATTAAAAATATCACATATCACCTAGGTATCATGTGCACTCGTAAATTACTGAGCTCAGTTTAAATATTTTTTATTGATAATATGGTTTGTGCGTTAAAAGAATGTTTTAAACGCGATCCTTCACGAAGCATCTTTGGGTTTTATACATATTACATTAAAGAATTATTACATGCGCCAGATACCTTCACCGCGCCTCTTAGTAAAACTTTATACCTTATTTATAAAGTACTAACATTTTCCACATAAAACATGTCGATGAAAGCGTGGCCATAACCGTACGGCAGTTATCTCCATATAAGTGCATTCATGTGTACCTTCTCTCACCCAAAGCACTTACCATGAACGCGTCGAAAAACTAAGTGCCATTAACTCCGGTTCATCGCCCAATTCTAAATCTACGTGTTATCACGTAGAGGTACATAGCACAGAGTATTAACCAACAAAACCTCATATATATTTATATTGCTTAATATTACAAGCATTATACCCGTAGCGTGCCAAGCGAAAATCATGTTCACTCTTTTCTCACCTCGAATGGGAATCGAACCCGTGACCCCTGATTTTAAGAACCTTGCCTTTACCACTGGGCTATTAAGTATTAAGCTCGGCTGAGCCGACATTTTGTGCTCTAACTGTATTTCTTTAACCAACATAGGGGATGGTACGCTCCTCATATATATTTTCTTTACTTTGACAGTCCAGCGGAATGTATATGAGCTTCTTTTCAAGTAGGTAATTTAGTAATAATAACAACAAAACTCGAATAAACTAAAGATACTTCTGAAATGCTATTACTAATTAGAACTAAAATCACGGGGGCTCCACACTATTCTCTAGGCCCGTATATAAAACGTTAAATAATTCAGATGTATATGATATATTTTAATAGTAACGACATGGAAGGCATTTTACATTTATTTACCCATATATCGTAACTAAGGTAAGAAATAATATTGTCTTTGGTTTTCGTGATTGTTACACCTAGTAATTAAACAACTTTAAACGGTTTAAATCGCATATATTTTATGTGTCATTATTTTTGTTAAATAATGACAAATATACGCGATTTAAACCGTTTAAAGTTGTTTAATTACTAAGGTAAGAAAGTTTTAAATATAATATTAGTAACTCATTTGGTGATGATAATACTTATTTGATTTCTTGGTATGAACATATAAAATTATAATCAAAATGGTATAATACATGTGTTTCTGATACAAACTCAAAAGTTGAAAATTTATATTTTTAAACTTCGAGTGGGTATTGCTTGCATTTCATCATTTTTGTTTTTCACTTAATCAATCTTTTTACACCACTGTCCACTCTATTGGTAAGTGGTAAAGGTTTGCCATAACAGCTCAATAGCTGTCATCATATCAAAAAGTTTTCCAATAGCTACGGTGAGTTTGCACCCTCATGTTTTTTCCATCACTCTAATCCAAGATATAATTAGATTTTCATACATGCGGCCAACGTCCGGCCCGCAAATGAGAGTAAGGTCATTAGAACAGAGAATACGACTACGTAAGGTTAAAATTAACTCCGAAGGTTCAAATTAAATCACTTCGCGTAGACTAATTCTATTTTGGTACTTGCAGTTATCTGTTACTACACATAGTTAGGTATCTGTTACTACACATCGACACACACTTTCTCGTAACACACTAATAATTTATGCCAATTATTTTCGAATCCGTGGAGTGGATCGCTAGTGACCTGTAATACAGGTTTTTTTTTAAACCTACCTCAGGCACCTGTCTTCCACAAAGCATTGAATACTTTTTGATCTTTGCATATAGCTACTAGCTACGTAATAGTTATAGTTACTACAAGTTAGCTGAAATACCTTTTGTCGAAACTATATTATAACCTTTGTGGTAGAAGTGTGCTCTGAAGAACTGTTCAATTTTCTACCTTCAGCTCAATTTCGCCACCGGACTTCCCGACAAAGCATGATGTTTCATCAATTTCATGTCGACGTCTGGAAGTCCACAACGTTGCGATTTTCATGGCATTTTCTACCTCGTACTGCCACAATATGGAACCAGCTGTCAGGTGAAGTATTTCCGAACAGTTACGACTTAGGAACCTTCAAGAAGAGATCATATTCCCTCCTTAAAGGCCGGCAACGCATCCTCGAGACCACTGGTGTTACGGATGTTTGTGGGCGACGGTGATCACTTAGCATCAGGTCAGCAACCTACTCGTTTGCCTTCATCCCATTAAAAAATGCTTATTGTTATTATTACTAAACGATGTATACATTCTATTACAGCAGGAAGATGACGAATAAAACAATCCATTACCACGGTGTGCCACAACGCTTGAAACGCTTCACGTTGTCAGTTATGTCAGTATTGAATATCGTCTCGCTGTCAGAGTCAGGTTTCCTTACGGCTTTTCAGTCCGCATAATTACTATTGTTTCCGTTGTGTTACTTGCTATTGTATTTGTAAAGGTGTCTATTGTTGTACTGATATCGACTTGTATACCCTTATTTGAAAATGGATTTCTGTAAAATATAGTTTTCATAAAGGATAGGTATTGACTATGGTAAGTATCCCTGTTAGTATATGAATATGGTAAAGCACACGAATACCTAACTACCTATATTATATTTTTTTTTTATTTTTGCAATAACGCACGCTCTGCGGTTTACATACTCTTGTTTGTAGTACAACGGAAGTTGACGGTTGAACTGTCGCTCCATCACCATATGATGGTAAAAGAACGATAGAAAAAAATTTGAGTTATGACTCATTGTTATTTAGCTCAGTCAAAGCATACCCCGGCTAAAGGGGTGGATGACACGGCTTCGAATCCCGCAGATGACTATAACTTTTCCTCTAGTAATTTTTTAACTATATTATTGATTCATGTGGTGATAGTAGTCTTAGACATGGGACATTCCCATGACTAGAAGGCTGAAACACACTATTAAGTATTATTTTCTACTTGATAATCATAGTAGTAATTTCTGCATAGGTGAATAACTAGGCAAGTATGCAAAAGTATTACCAAGATTGAGGTATGTTTTCCACTGACTGGCAAGAGTCGGCAAGACCAGACAGTCCTGCATTGCGACTATGGAATCCCCGATGCGGCCTCTCATTATCTGAATCCTGTTGTCTAGTACCGTCACTTCCAAACCTAGAACCTCTCCATCGCCACCCTCGACATCTATAGGACACAGTGAGTTTTCGCGATTATTACCCATAGTAATTAAACAACTGTAAACGGTTTAAATCGCGTAAATTTATCATTATTTTTGCAACGTTTCTAACACGTTGCAGTGATCGTGGTCGCGGAGTGACTAATTGGTTTTATTTGTCACATAAGTTATTAAGAAATTATTTGGACTACCGTCAGAAATTTTATATTAATCATAACGTTCCGTATTCACGCAGTATTCGCTCACAGTGTCCAGAGGTCTTGCTGATTTGTGCTGTAGGATTTAATTAATTAGATAAGAGGATCTCAAGCAGGTGGTACTTGCCAACCATTACCTCTATTGAAATTTGGGTACTTTTTGATTTCAATAGCCTCGCGTAACATTCTTGGCATAAACCGGGTCTCTCTGGCGAGGATTTGTGGATTGTCGAACCGATGTAGTGGTTGCGTTTGTCCTGGGCATGTTCACAAACCAAAATAATGATAGATGTACATGATTAAAACCGTTTAATTACTATCCATACGATAGTAATATACCGGGACAGTTAGTCTCAAGTCTCCCTATAAGTACTGGCAACATTCTAAGCCGAGGTTCGTATCTCAAAGATGTCCTTGAGTCAAGTCTTTTGATCGCAACGAAGTGGTGCTTTCAGCATTCGTTTATAAGGGCGCTTGAGTAGATTGTAAGCAATTACCCAACGTTTGATAAACTGATATGGTAGGTTAGCGGAGAACAGCATCCAGTCTTCCAAAAAACAGCCAGCAAAATGCCTTACAACAGTAATGTGAAGCTTGACCCCGCAATAGGAATCGAAGGTCTACATCAACTCCAGACGCAACTGCAAAGCTACCGTTTCGCGATGGTATAATGATTATAAAATTTAGTTCCATTGATTTTATCACATACAATTAGACACACGACAATCTCAAAATGTTAAAAGGACAAAAACAAAATTTAAAAGACATTTTAAGATCCTCGGAATCGGACTCGTACACCGAGGGTACGAAATATTTATTTTTCCTAAACTTATTCCTTCATCCAATATGGAATCCTTAGCACGAGTCTGACTGGTTTTCACTATTTGTTATTTTACTATAAAGTTTGTCGTATTATACCAAGTTTGACGTTTGTTATATTACTTTTATGGGCATCATTCCTTTTTAATTTTGTTTTTTTAGGTCTTTATTATTTTGAAGCGATCCGCCGTAAGGACTGACACCGTTGTCATAATAATAGGGTCCTGTTTTCTCACACGGAACCCCAAATATAAGTTCGCACGTACAATAAATACTGCTGTATAATTAAAAACTAATAACTGCTAAGAATCAATGACATAGTAGGTCCAATCATCGGCCTAATATAGTAAACAATTCCATATTTTCTATAACAGAAGCAGATATTAGCCTACTTAGATAAGATACATAAAGATAAAAATTACCTATGAAAATAATTAGACCTGTTTACTTCTGCTTTGGGCAACGAAATCTGACGAGATTGTTATCTTGCTACAAATATAGGTAAGGTCAATTCTTGATAAGTATATAACTATGTGAATAACATGTAGTTTTTAGTAACAAGTTTCGACGAAACCGGCATAGTATTTTTTAAAATTAATAGCATTTTCATTCACTAAAATCATTATTGTGTCCATTTTTTTGTATGACATTTCAACGTTTTGGTTAAAAGCCAGTAACTGTGCATGTAATCTGTGCCACTGCCTCTTCTGGCTTAATAAACACAATTACTCGAGCAGCCTAACAGGATGGAACACAGAACATGATATAAATTAAAGAAAAATGCATTTGTGTATTTTTTTTATTGCGGTGTTATGACAATGACCCCGTGTGGTGCCGGGCTGGAATGTCACCCCCGCGCACCCATTGCTACCTGTGGGTGTCGTAAGAGGTGACTTAAGGTAAAATACCGGAAAATGGGTAGCAGCGCCTTCCGTGGAACTGATATCTTAAACTGCAATCCCCAAGACGCCTGCCAAGTGTGGGGATTATGGCAAACTACCCCTAATGGGGGAAGCTATGTCAGCAGTGGACTCTCCGGCTGATATAGTTAAAGTACAGTGTAGATATGACCAACTTTCTCATTTAAGGATGAGACTTCTCGGTTTTTTCTCCAGTACCTACTTTCACAAGAATTTCAGGTAGACGATCAGTTGGTTAGTACTTAGGATTATCTGTCATGTGTTGTTCTAATGGCAGACTACTCACACGAACCATTTTTAAAAAATAGCGCAGTATCTCCATACATTTTTTTTGCTGAACGTGGCAACACAATGTAGAATATTTCAATATTAAAATTTGTAATTCACCTTCATAGACGCTTAAATTGAATAAATTATTTTGACTTGACGTAATTGTTTTTAAAACGGGTCATGTCTTACAACTTTTTGACTACACTCTTTGCTTGTCACAAGCTTTGTTTGTTTGCAATTGATTGAATCGGTCATAAACTGTCTTTATCAGATAAAATTGATTTTAATTGTGTCTGGAAAAGATCAGCCACTGTTGCGCTGCTCGCCTCAAATATATTCAGGGAAGTAATTAAGATAATTTTATTTACTTTGATAATATTTATGATGTTTATTTTTTCAGAGATGTAATCGTTTTTTAGACCAGCAGGTTTTTTTTCCTCGTTCTTCAGAATGATTTGACAATGTGCGGTGGTTTGTCAGAATTTCATAAAAGTACTACTGTATCAGCCGGATCATCCACTGCTGAACGCAGCCTCCCCATAAGCCCCACGCTTGGCAGGCGTCTTGGGGATCGCAGTTTAAGATATCAATTCCAAGGTAGCTGCTGTCCACCTTGTAGTATTTTACCTATAGTCGCCTCTTACGACACCTACAGATAGCAATGGGAAGTGTCATTCTAGTCCGGCACCCCACGGGCACCACTAAGGTAACCACTGGGAAACATAAATAGGTAAATACTAACTTATATTCAAGTTTCTACTACAGCCTTCAATAATCAAAAACGTGATCACTTACGCATAGACATTACAAAACCAGTTTATATGGTAGCTAAAAATCAGGCATTAAAAAGTAGCAGTAGCTCTTATCACCAAGTCGTAAAGTTCTAAATAGCTACTATAAGTAGGCATTTAGTACACGTCATAGATTGGCAGCTATCAACCATTATCGTTATCAGTGTATGACGCACGGCTGTCATACATAAAGAGTAATTTACATGTACTTATCTAGTTAGGCTTATACTATGTACGGGTCGTGTGTAACTCGCAGGAGGTACTAAATTAGTTCTACTGACAGACCTGCTCAAAAGACGCGCCCCTCTACAGTGAATTATTGATACGCATTGTACGGGTGTGCCTAATTTGTACTAAATCATGTGGGTGTAAATAATAATAATATTTTTGCAACTGATGTATCAGTAGGATACATAATATATAAAACGTGTGTCTAGTTACCATTATATAAACCTTGTATAACTATAAGTATAGAAATTTGAGAGCTGGCGCTGCGGCTATTTCGGCGGAGCGACTCAATCGGCGCAAATATGCTAACCTCGGTATGGGTTACATATTTTAGCCGTTTGGTGTAGAGACGTTGGGTCCGTGGGGACCGGGAGCTCATCGTATTTTCCAAAACCTATCTGAGCGATTGGGCGATGCGACGCGTGATCAAAATGCTGGCACATATTTGGCTCAACGAATAAGTATTGCAATTCAACGGGGCAATGCTGCCAGCATGCTGGGCACGCTGCCAACTGGGAGTGGGCTGGAGCATTTGGACTGCCTATGAGTCTGCTATGACTTATAGGTGGACTAAATGTTTTTATTGTAGTAGCTGTAGTGTTGTATATAGTTCATAGTATTTTGTTTAATTAAGGCATACCGCCGTTTAAAAGTATAGAAATTTAATATAAATTTAAGGAAACACGAGTGTAAGACAAGAATTCTTCCCCGTGTTAAGAAACCCCGTTTATCACCCTCCTGTTTTGAATTAACATTTTATTCTTCACAAATTACAGTTGATAATATGTAAATACAAAGTTCATGTTAAGAAAATATGAACTAAGACCCAAAATACATACGTATATTGTTAGTGTATGTGAGTGTATATAAAAATGTGGATGGTTTGTATCTATTGTATAAAAGCATTGTGGAATGAATGTACTATTGGTATAGAGAAGGTGTAATATAAACTATCTAACTAATCCATCACTACATATCATACCGCGAAAAATTGCTGTTAAAAGGTTTGTATGTTCTACTCACACTTTACATTTCATGCTTCTTATATCGATACCTCTGGGCTCAAAGGTCGTAAAGGACAAAATGCGACTTTTCAGGAGAAGCCAAACACGAAAAATTAATATGAAAAAAAAATCTAGCATCTTTGTTCCTTGAGTTATTTAAATGAAACCTAAGAAGAAAGTGCTTAGAATTTATAGTATTTTCTAAGGCAGTATTGAAAAAATTCCCTAGGGCAGTATTTGTCGAGATAGATTTCCTTTACGACCATGAATTTAAACATTTTAGTTCTTTACACCCATCAAATTTTTATCCTATGTTATCACTTAAGGGCGTAAATCTACTTTACTGTACAAAACTGAACAAAATAAGGAAGTAATCGACTAGTGTAATCATTTTTCGGGTCGTATGGATCACCCGCTTAGGTATTCTTTTAGCATAAATCAATAATTAAACTTAAGTAATCAATGAATTATGTAATAATTTGTATTATTTTTTATTATATTATATTTTCTGGGTTAGAATTGCACCTCCCCATATCATCCCGTGGGTGTCGTAATAGGCGAATGAGGGGAAAATAATGGAAGGTGGGCAGCAGCGCCTTCTATAGAACTGCTATCTTATATGCGATCCCCAAGCCACCTGCCAAGCGTGGTGATTATGGCAAATACTCCCTTAATAGTTTCTTGATGTGTTCAACAGCGGACGATCCGGCTGTTACAGTACAGTACAGTATATTATATTTTTTTTTTACAAAAACTAACAAATAATTATTCAAATAAAACGGACATGTATGTAATGAGGTTTAGATTAATTTTTGATTAATAATTGAAGTTAATTTAAATTGAACACAAAGCTTTAAATTATTAACTCTTTTCTTCACTTAATTACTATTTTCTTGAATCAATTTAATAAACTTTGCACTTCTTTCTGTATTGGTTAGTGGTTGTAAGTAAGAAGTAAAATGGTTTCTTTACGCGTTTTACTTCTTACTTTCTTCGTCATCCTCTTCGTCTGTTTCGTTTAAAGTCTCGCGTAACTCAGAATTGCATGGCAGTATTCAGTATGAAATCTTTTAGGTATTATTCCATTTTCACAAACGTTTATCAGATATCTATATTTATCAGCTGCTATTGGTAATCTACTGTTCTGTAGCTGCTTCACTGCATTCATACCAATCACTGGTTTATTATTATTCCCGCTTTTTTTCCCTTTTTGACCGCCCTTTCTCCTTTCCTTTTCCTGGGGTTCTCTCACATAATTTACACAATGAGTCTCTGCTTCGTCTTCTATCGAGTATTTGACAAACATTTTGTCGTTGAGCTTTTTTTTTTAATTTACCTACTCTGTAGTTTTTAAATGTCGTTAGCGTGAATATATTTGTAGCTAAATCATCAAAATTTAGAAAATTGGAAAATTTCATGACGTTGAATTTGTAAGGTCTCGGTCTTTTCTGTTTCAAAATATGTAGACCACTGGGAGGGACTCCATACAATAAAATTTCGCACTTCCCTTTCGATAACAGCATGGACTGTATCGACAGGCATGTATGTATGGCCCGGGAGTAGCTAGTTTATTTGAATTACCTCCAAATTAATTGCTGATTTTAGGAAATGGTTCACGACAGCTAATACGGTTTTGTTTTTGTTCCGGCCACTACATGCATTACAGCACATCAGCAGATATTTTACTCCCATTTTATCCTTTTCTTCGAGATATTTTATTTAGCAAGTTGCAATTTTGTTGTTTTCTTTTTAACCATAACACACACACACCTATAACAATTTACATCCTATGTGCGACTTTCATATACGGTAAAATTAAACACCGAATATTTTCTTGAATAGTATTAAATTATACTATTTCCATGTGGTGTATTCAGGGCTTTTTGTAATCAAAACTGCACGTTACAGTTACATTGTTGGGTGAATTAAGGGTTTGATGTATCTTGAATCTTTTATAAGTAGCTTTCTTCAATTTGTGATGAGAGTTCAGTTGCTAACTTTATTTTTCTTTATTAGTAATTAATGAGAAACTGACTGGGTGCGCACAGTCCGTACCTACTATACTGGGACTACAAGCTACAACGTATTGTATTTGACTATAGGTATTTTCAATGAGTATTACAAACATTTAATTAGGTAGGGGTTGAAGGTTTCTGTACAGAAATCAAATTCAACAATATGAAGTGAATACCTAAACTGTGGAAATTGAGACAAATCTTGAAATTCTGAGCATCGTTATGATAGATTTCACAAAATTGTGAGTTTATTGTTTTCTTCAAAGGGTTTAATTTTTATTAAGTTAGGTAGTAAATCCTAGAATGTTCAAACAACAACGAATTAAATCTATAAATTCGTTGTTGATTCTAGGATTTATGGGACACAATTCCTCACGTACGTTTATTTACGCCCTTAGTGGAAGCACAAAATAACAATGAAACTAGGTAGTAAAAGACACTTCTATTTTTTTTATTTTAAATTGTGAGGGAGTAAAAGACAATTTTTAAAAATCATGTCCTATACATCCTTATTTTGAGGTGACTTATAATAACCACCTCAGGTGGTATAAGACAATTAATAATTTTAAGGTATTTTATGCCCAATATTTGTTTTATACTTTGCTTTACTACCAAAATAAATATAAACTGGTATCTAAGTGTTATTTACATCCATATTTTCTCGGTAAACTTGGTTTACCGTATCAAATTATGTGGGTCGTAAAGGCATTTTTTTTATGAATTTCGTAAAACGGAATATACAGATCGATAGAGAATTAAAAACTGAGTAAAACCGTGTCAAAAACTCATTTTCGCCCAAATGTCCTTTACGACCTTTGAGCCCAGAGGTATCGATATGTGCTACACTTCAGCGTAACTATTTTTCGATATATTAATATAATCTAAGAGTCTCTATGGGCAGGCATATGTTCCAGATATGTGAACAACAGTCCTAGGTGCTATAAGTATTTTTTATTGATAATATGTACAATTGTAGGTAAGCGTTGCTTTCCAGCAAGTAAGCCTGCAGTCAAATGCTTTCCTTTCCGTATTTTTTAATAAGATGATTTTCATGCTTCATTATTTATAAAATGGAAAGCCCCTTACTTTAAGCCTTCTGTGACATAGTTAGCCATGATGTCATTTTTATCTTATCGGCTTAGCGGACTAGGGTGTTATGAGCAACTCTAAATTCGGCTGCCACAATTGAGAATTGATGCCTCTTTTTTTAATAGTAAATGATATCAAATCGAGCTACCGAGCACGTCCTATGACACTCGTACCTATCCATTATCGCAGTCAGTGGTGGTCTTCATTACTTATCTTTTTTTATGACAGAATAAGCACGAGGCCCACTTGTTGTTAAGCAGAAACCTCTCTCTATAACAGATGCATTTCGACACATGTGACGAACTTACTGAGACATACAGTTGTTAAGTCTCAAGTGCCTGTAATTTTACTGGCTCTGAAGGACTGCAACCGGAACAGTATTGGCGACAGATTTTCTACTTGAGGGTGGTAGCTAGCCAGGCGAGCATTCGCTAAATGCTCTTCCACCATGCAAACTGAATTGATTTCCAATAAGACTGATTCTTCTATTATAAGATCAAAGGTGATATTTTTCAGCACTTTAGGAAGTGATAAAGAGAAAATGAGCAGGCAACTCGCCTGGTGATCACCGTCACCTATGGACATCTATTACATCAGAAGTCTCAACGATGCGTTGCTGGCCTTTGAACAAGGAATGTGATCTTTTCTTGAAAGTTGTTTAGGTTCAAATGGCAATAAGTTCCACATAGTAGCATTGCGAGGCAGAAAATGCCATATAAATCGCACGGTTTTGGACTGCCAGACGTCGATATAAATTGCCGTGGGTTTAATGCTCTATCGGGACGTGTGATGACGACATAGAGTTACAGGCATTAAACCGAACAGTTCCTCAGAAATCCCCGTGATGTTATATAATTAGAACTACGTGATGTTATATAATAAGAAGTCAAAGGTTTGAATGGTGTGTTCTGGCAGTACTTCTTGAGAGCCAGTGAAATTACAGGCACATGAGACTTCACAACTATGTCTCAAGGTGACGGGTGCAGTGCAATTCGTGACTTGTGAAGAACTGCATATGTTATAGGCAGAGGTTAGTCCGCTTAACATCAGATGGACCTCGAGCTTGTTCCCTCACAATAACATAAACAAGGTACAATAATTTTACAAAGGAAATTAAACCTCATAGAAATTCTTACGGATGCTTCGCGCCGTTTGAACACCCCTTTACCTTGCCTGATGCAATTACATACTGCTGTAAATCAAAACCTTCCTTATAGATTAGTTGCATTACGTGTGATATTTGCACTTGATTTATTTTTGGATAGAGATCTTAACAAACATTTTGTAACATTTTGTGACGTCACAGATAATCTTCATTGATTATCTGTCTTACTGTAAAATAAAAACAAATTAATGACTGAAGATCATTATCTAAAATGTAATGATGTATTACAGGACGTTGCTAATTAAAATTGTACCTACTTCCACTACATGGAAAAGGTAATTAAGTGTAGACTGGCAATCGTTCTATAATCACTATGAATTACAATATTATAATAGCAAATGTCAGAAGGTAAGTGTGTGTGCCTTTTTTAGGGTTCCGTACCCTAAAAAAGGCACACACATAAGGGTAAAAACGGGACCCTATTACTGAGACTTCCCTGTCCGTCCGTCCGTCACCAGGCTGTATCTGTAACGGTGATAGCTAGACAGTTGAAATTTTCACAGATGATGTATTTCTATTGCCGCTATAATAACAAATACTTACTAAAAATAAAATAAATATTTAATGGGGGCTCCCATACAACAAACTTGTTTTTTTACCGTTTCTTGCTCGATATTATGTCACCAAGCGTCAAATAGGCTAAAAATATTGAAACAAATGTCTAAGTCCTCAACACCGCGTTAAAGCATGTATGACACAGCTTCAAATGAGTACAGCAAATACATATGTCAATGTTTTATCAAAACATAAATACAGTCTCTATAGAAGGAACTATCAGTCTACTTTGCGTGGTCGTGGCATAAGTCTGCTCTTATCAGTCGACCTTTACAAGCATACATTTTAATAGTACAAGCTATAATTATTACATGTTATGTGCTTCTGCTATAAATTAAAAGATAGTAGGCAACCTTTCGTAATACCCAGGAAGAACAGTGTGGTGTAGAATTACGCTATCAAAGCGTTATGCTATACTTACAGTGCAAACGTGATAAAAATACCATTTCAGTGTGATTTAAATAATTTGTGATTGAAATATGTGACGGTGGATCTTGTGAATGTATTTAGTTTGAGAGAACGTCTGGAGCAACGATTGTCTTCACGATTTCTCTTCGAAAATTAGTTCAGACTAATGTCCGTGAAAAATTGTGTGTTTGAAGTAAAGTGCATGTGTTCATAAGGTCCTGTTTGTAGATCAATTCCAAAGTTGTTGGTATCCGAGTTCAAACAAATTTTGACAGAAACATTTGGGATATGTTTACAAAGTGGTGTCTTTTTAATAGTTATCGGTTAAATTTATCTGAGTCTCAAAAATTTATTGATGGCTCAGTTTATTGACTTTTGTGTATCAATGCCGTCGCATCCTTAAATAAAAATAAACATGTGCGGTTAGTAGGTTTGTTGACAGGAAACTAAAGCATGTCCTTGAAATATTGCGCAAGCGATTGATGAATAAAAATTGCTACTGCTTTGTTTACTGCTGTATCGTACACCAGCAGTTGATAACGCGTCCACAGCGCCAACACATGCTCCTATATACAATATAACCTAGTAAACGTTATTATCGTTGACAAACCGCTTCTATGTTCGCGTGTTTCACTACTCAGAATCTCGTTTTAGTTCAATTTTATGGATAAATTCGGCAAAAAATATACTTCGGTTGATTTTACAATGATTTATAAGAACTACTGAATATTATCAGTATTCCGGTAACTTATTGTGTGTATTATAAAGTGTTGTTTTTTTTGAAAACATGTTTAATGTACCTACTAAGGATGGGTAGTTTCGTGTGGTTATTTGTGACAAGTGCAATTCCAGGATTTGGGTGAAAATGGAGATCGATTTTGAGGAAAACACAGGTACATAGTAACATACAGTGAAATCTCTTGAATATTTGTATTGTTTTGATAGTAAAATTATCTACATTGATAACAACGGTATGCGTGCTATGTAGAATAGGACGCCGCCGCTTCAGGAATTTAAAATAACTTACTTAGACTTTTAGCATATTAGATTTTAAACTGACTAACTTACTTGAATTCTATTTTTGGTTTCTCTTTTATGGCAATTTTGTTACCAGCAATAAAATGTGTGCAGCTAGCAGTCAAGCGTTGCGGTTGACTGAAAGCAAATCAATGTACCATTAATAATAATTCTGATTGAGTACGTATCTATAGCTATAATGGTTAGACAGATACCTCACTATCATCAATCATCTGAATTAGATAAAGATTTTTCAATGTCTCTGAGATTTAATTCGTCCTACAACCTAATTTATTCTTTACCATTAACAACGCTAATACGAGTAATGCAAACAACGCTACAAGCAATTTTTTCTTTTAGGTAAGTATTATTATCGATGATTTCCATGAAATTTCTTCCCATTTATTCTTTCATTTCCATCGAGTGGATTACTAACTGAATCTCATTTGTTTGAAGAAAATGGTAATGAAGTATTTGCCTTAATCAACTTTGAAAGTAGCTGAGACACAAACAGCCGTTTTATTTAAATTTGCCTTACATTAACAATAACCTCTTATAACAACCAAACGTTCTATATCCCAACATAATATGTGATAATAGCATTCGTCAAAGTCACGCCAAACTAGACACGTCCTTGTAATCTGAATAAAAAAATTACAAATATTAGCAGCCGATGAAAAATATTGTCATAAAAATTATAACCGATAATATTTTCTTACAAATCATACGAGTATTTATGCTTGCCATTACAAACCGTTAATTTGCATTTCAATACTCTCAAAATTGGTTTCAAGTCAAGATATGAAGAAATTCTATTTGAAAACCGTAGCTGAAGCCTTTTATGACGTTATTGTTGTCATCGAAAAGAGTGAGACGATGAAATTGGAGTTGCTTACGTCATCGGATGTTAATAACTAAAAAACAATACACGTAAGTCCTCCCATACACTAACCCAAATTTCAAAGAAGTATTTCTTGAAAAAATATATTGTACTTCAGCACTTCTCATTTTCATATTGACCACTATATTATTTCATCAGCTCTTATATTAACGGTAAGATTCTTATGTTAAAGAATGATTGGCCGTTCCGTTTACTTATTTGTTCGTATATGCAGTGTTATGATACTTATGATTGACCCTAAACCAAGCCTTATGTTAAACTGTGTTCACTTTACGTCCAGTGGTATCATTTAAGCGGCTACTGATACTGTTCATATACAAACCATTGTTCATCCTATACCTGTATGTATGTATGTATACCTGTGATAGTGAAGCCGTCATGCTCTTTAGTAATATTTTTATCATGAATAGGGGTTGGATCATATACTACAATTAGGAAGCCCCCAAAAAATAAATTTCACCTAGGTACTATCTTGGGTGTATTGTGTCTTTCTTCTTAAACCTTACAAATGTCATGTCGGAACGGAATATTATATTTCACTCGAGGATATCACAATAAGATACCAAAGGAAGATACGTGAGGTATAATGAAAAATTTGCGTAACTCATAAAAAGAACAATTTTCTTACATGTGAAGTAAACTACAAACTGCGCACAACACCACAGCTACTACAACGAAATCATATTCTCTTTCATTTTCGTACATGTAAAGTTATATTAACTGCGTTCTCACGTAGTCTCCATTCGATTTTAAACGCTTTTTCTATGCTTGAAAATGCTTGTAAAAACATGAGGGCCATTGGTCTGAGGGCCTGTTTTTCATATGCTGGTTGAAATACAGTGGAAGCCAAGCCCGATGAGTAAATAGCCATTGAGATTTTCCAAATAAATAAAAAACATAAACATGCATCGTGAATTCAATTCAAATAATTTGTTGTCTAGTTTTATATAAATTCTTGTATCATGTTCATTAAGTGTCAAGAATACCACCTTAATATTGCATGCTCGATACGAGTAAACAGTTACTAGCTCAATTTCAAACTTATATTGTTTATCTTTAAGTATTACACTGACAGTTCTGCAATAAATAATAATAATAATATAATAATAATATATTTATTTCAACAACCATAATGTTACCTTTCTTAAAACTAATTAATGTAGGTACTTTATATATTAAACATAAAGTAGCAAATAAAAGTATACTTAATTAAATTTATATATAGTCCCTGGTCTCCACACTAGGATTCCCTGTGTTGTGGAGATCAGTTTCTTTCCTATTTGTTACAAGGGTTTGTTTTATAACGTTACAGGTTATAACGTCTATTATTGCAACTGTGTTTACGAATTACATTACTTATATACATAACTGTGCAATATAGTCTTAATACAATTCGTCAGTAATATTATTAGGGACAACATTGTAATTAACGTTACACACACACTAATACATACATTTACCAATAGGTGCCAATCAACACTAATATGAAATTACTTTACTAATACTAATATAAATATTACTTTACTTTACCATTACCGCCCTTACTCCAGTATTATTATCTTTCTGACACCATGTGGTATTGGGGTATTCGTTGGTTCTTGTGATTTCATAACATACAAAATTAGAAGTGATAGACATTCAGTTCCTTAAATCTCATTAGCTACATGTTTATATAATATAATTGTTATTCCGATAAGCCCCAGCATGTTTGGCATACAATATTCCCTTATGGAGTTTAAATGTCTACTTTTCTGCTAAACCAATAGATCAGTCCGTAAGAACTATTATATAATGTTTATTGTCATCTATACTAAATACAAATGCCAAGTGTTATAATGATAATACATGTAGCTGGTGAAATTCTGTTTTATATGAAATGACCGATAAATATGCAATAAAAGGGTGTTAACAATGTATAAGAGTAATAGTTAATTTCTACCGTAAAATATTTTCGTTACCTTTCATGTTACCTATAATGCAATCCAATATTAACATCATCTTTCATGAATAGATTTTAACTTCAACTTACCATGTGTTGCAATGTGCAATCCAATATTAGCTTTATTTTACTATGTGCAGAAATAGCTCAATCTAATATTTAGTTTGTGTAGTGCAATCCGATATTAACTTTAACAGAACATGTGTAATAATAACAGATATTTAAAAAATATTTTAAGTAGGTAAGTAATTATTAAATTTGTATATTCCAAAAACGCTTCAAAATGCTAATTTAATATTTTCTTAAAAAACTTTTTATTATGCAATATGGATTTCCGCTAAGTAACGCCTAAATCTAATCTTAAAATATGTAAGAAAGGCGCAACCCAATAATAACTTTAAGTAAACGTGTATATTAATAGTGCAATCCGATATTAACTGCAACTAAATGTGTGTAGAAATAGGGCAATTTGATAATAACTTTAACTTACTATAATGTACGAATAGTGCAATCCTATATTAACTTTAACTGCATGTGTAAGAAAAGTGCAAACCAATATTAACTTCAACTTAATGTGTGTAGGAATAGTGCAATTCGATGTTTAAATCAACTTACCGTGTTAGGAATAGTGCAATACGAAATGAACTTCAACTTACTTCCTCAAACAATTTTAACTACTCCTGTAACCGAAATAAAACCTGGACAAATGGTTAGACTAACAGCCTGACTCTCTAGACAGGCTTTGGGGGAAAAGGATAATTTTGACTTTCTGTCATGTGGATCCCATACCCTATGAGATCAACTTATTTCATTATGACGTACGAACCAAGACATTGCTGTAGTAGTTGCAACTTTGCCCTCTACAACATACGCAACATTATACATAGTTCCGTATTGAGCAGCGTACGTAAATTTCGAGAGTATTGTACCATTTCGGTTATCAGAGATAGAGCGATGGGTGAAAATCAATAAAGCTGTCTATCTTCCTGTAGCGATAATGAATACCAATAGCGAGGTTCTGCCACCGCACTGTTATCTGTCACCACGCGTCGGTAGTCAATATACGTACTTCGGCTCCCATGGGACAATTATATAATGTGTAGTCATTATGATATTACTTAATATAATTTATTTATATTGGTTCACCAAAGTGACTTCACCTTGCCTCATGGAAATTGCAGATGGAATCAAAAAGCAATGACCATTCTTAAGCCACGCAAATCGCCATTCCTGATGTTAATTACGTAATTTTTGCCATAGTCTTTTAACGATCATCCAATAGGGAGGACCAAAAGTTTCGACGTATACCCATCTCTGTTTTATATAATTAAATCATCTTCACAGAAAATAATTTGTAAGTAAACTAAAAACTCAAACAAAATAACTTAAGGGGGTACGTGCTCTTAAAAACTAGCTTATCGCGAAATCAGATGTAAGCTTAAGACTCAGACTTCAATATCTTAAAATCATTAAGTATAGACTAAAGTAAAACAACAAGAAAAAAATATAAAAAAAACAAGCAAAACATGATTGTGTTGCCCGCATAATACCACTGATATACGATTAAAACTACAAGACAGACTGACATGAGCTTTAAAATATATAATTATAACAAACGTCTTTTTTATTTAATAATGTCAATTCGGACACGGTTTCGCTCACCTTTAATCTGCCACTAATTGAGCTCAAACAAACGTGGGAAGATTAAAAAATCACATTTCGTGGAAAGTTGTCAAAATAAACAGAAAAATGCAAAAACAACGTCCATTTGTTATGTCTGGAAAGCTTTTCAGTGTTATAGTCAATGTATTTATTAGTCATGCGTTTACGATAGTTGAAGGTGCCAATTTTTTTTTGCGGTTGAGAGGATAGTCTTTGTCTACTATCTTTTCTATCTGTGGCTAAGTGATGATGTAGTCGAGGTAAATGTACTTAACCTAAATTTATTTTCTGTCAAGAAACAATCCGTTGGTGCTTGGCGGCTGATTTTACCTACTACTTTATAGTCTAGCCAAGTGAACCTTCTTCAAATGCTGCGGCGGGAATCCAAACCTTGTTTCTGCTGCATGGCAATCCACATGTTTTTTTTCCTGATAGTTTCGCCCTTGACCATTATCTCAACTGATGTTAAGACGGCTTAATGTCCTCTCCGAAGCACAGAAGCGCTCCACGAAGTAATGACTGGGGCGGACGTTGCTTAACTTAGCTGATCGGTTAAGAACGGCTAAGCAAACTTCGCTACGAGCGCTTCTATTACCACCACAAATTGCCATCACGGCTTCAATATTGTTCTGAAAAGATGGTGAGATAGAGACCAGTGGCAGTGACCGTCAACTACCGTGCGTAGGGACCATGTTTCATTTGCTTGAACTTATATAAAGCATGTTGGTAGGCCATTTTGTGAATGCACGCCTGGCTAGCTATCACTCACAAGTAGAAATTCGGTATAGTTCTAGGAATAAATAAGTTGAGATAGTGGTAAAATTATACTATAAATGTCAGTTTATCAGAAATAAAAAAAGACCAAGGGCGAGTTGGGCATATGTTTTAGAGTTCTGAGTTGCAACTACTCGTCAAAGAAAAAAAATGGATTTTATGACAGCTTGAAACCCAAATTATAAATTGACGATTTCATTCTGTATTTGGATAAATAGAGGTTAGGTACTTCGGTTCAGTTTCTGAAATAAATACCGTAACGAAAACCGTCAAAACCATATTACAACTAATTCAGGATACATTTTTTTTTATTAAAAAGAACTAATATTTGTAATATACTGAATGAGCTCCGGACAATGACACCCCACATGCATGCTACGGTGCAATTAAGTTCGGTCCAGCTGCAAATTGTGTCATAAATAGTGCAACTCATATATAACGTTTTTTAATTTACAATTGGGCTATTAATTTTTTGCAATACACACTGTTATTTTGTGTGTGTCCAGTTATATTAGATTTCAATCACTGTCTCACCTAAGTTGAACTTTATAACAGGGTTGGTCTAGAATGTGACTGATTCTTCTCACAGCCAACTGCCGAAAAGTGATTCAAGACAAGGATAGCGCCATACACGTGTACGTGTAGATTAAGAGAGACAGATATTACGCGTGCTGGTCAACAATTTAAGTAATTTACAGAAATTCTATTTTGTGGAACCTTAGAAATTAGGAATACTATCATAGTCACATTCCGGCCTTAAGTCACAGGTTAAATAAATACTTCTTGCGTAGTAAAGTACTTGTTGACAGATTTTCGAAATCAGACAAGATAATGAAAAATAAAATGGCAGCTATTGCCACGAGTGTTTTAAAATTCACTGACACTATGCTAAATGATTATCACGGCATTATTATCAATCTAGAATAAAATATTAATCCTCAATTTGGGGAGGTTTGTCATTCGTTTTTCTGACACACACAGGTATAATGTAGACTCTTTAAGTGGTGTCAATATTTCGAAATCCTAACAACATATTTGTCACCAACTCACCCTTAAGCGTAACGTAACAAGCCTGTCAAAAAGCCCTAATAATGATGTGAAACGTCACTAGAATGTACCGTTCCATGACGTCGGGATATATATCAACTAGTCCCTTTTTTATTCCGCGTCTAGCGTAGCTTAATATTCCTACCAGAGCTCTTGAGTAAAAGTGGCGACCAATGTCGAGACGATCAATATCGACGTAACGTGCATTGAGATGAATTTTATTACAGTGAATTTATTTTTCACGCCAGTTAATTATTACAGTAATTAACTATTAATATATAAAAAAAACCTATGGCTAACACAACCAAACCATTTCAGCTACTTACGGTATCTGCAGGTTTTCAGCACATGAATAAAGAACAGCTTTCAGGCATACCCCAGCATACCACTAATGTGAATTATTTTAAATAATTTTTCTAATGAATAGTAACATTCGTTTAAAAGTCTTGTCCATGGACTAACAAAATATCCAAACGATCTATTTGCGTGTCAACACACAGCTAGGGTACCAGACTCCGCTGTTAGCACATTTGCTTGAGATGCTGTGACAAAGTAGCTGCGACGCCATCGCTGTCACTTGTCTCACAAATTTAAAGATGTAAGATGAGACGGCGCTAATTTTACAAAACTTATCTGAGCGCTTGGTCGATGCGACGCGTGATTAAAATGCTGGCACATATTTGGCTCAACGAATAAGCTTTGCAATGCCGCCAGCATGCTGGGCACGCTGCCAACTGGGATTGAGCTGGAGCATTTAGACTACCTATGAGTCTGCTATGTCTTATAGGTTGTCTAAATGCTTTTATTGTAGTAGCTGTAGTGTTGTATATAGTTGGTAGTATTTTGTTTAAATTTGTCATTGTTTTTTTATGTAATTAGCTGGAGGTATACTTATCTACATCTACACTCTTATTATAAAGAGGAAAGATTTGTATTTTTATATTTTTGTGTGCAACGAATAAACTTAAAAACTACGAGACCGATTTGAGTGAAATTTGGTATGGAAATAATTTGAGACCCGAGGACATATGACAGATTTTATCTAACTGCGCAAAAAGAGGTTAATGGTTTTGCACGATAACCGACATACGCGCGGGCGGAGCCGCGGCCGGAAAGTTATTTTATTATATTTAATTTTTTTTTATTACGGGATGGTATTATATTTATTTTACTAAAATCAATGGTCATAAAAATTTGCCCTCCTAATATATGTTCAACTATCACATGCTTTAAGGTTATTTGAATATTGGGTCGGGTATCGCCGTTTCTAGCCACATTTTTTCAAAGATATAAATTGAGGTCAGACTTATAATGCATAGAATGATGTCTACTGATTTCAGGCATTTGGATATTTACAAGTATAGGATGCCCTTATTCATGAACATGTCCTACAATTCTACACTACGACAAACCACACGACAAAGGCGCGGCTCGCTATATATTTTAGTGTAAATGCTCCTTCATTTTTTTATATAAGTATTAATACAACTGTAAGTTAATATTTTATAAAAACAATTGAAAAGTATAAAAAATATACCTAGTGCCAACTGAATGTCATTTTTCTACTAAGCAGACGTGATGTCATAAACGCCATTTACCAAACCGGATGAATTTTAGACGCGTTTCGGTTCTACACTAAGCATCCTCAGGAGGTTTGACTTTTCAAGCTCTCGCGAGAATTAATATTTTTAAAATATTTGTTATTATTTAATATAGATCATTGTAAAGTAACGTCTGAAGCTATTAATTAATACTGCCTACCCTAGCGATCATATTTAACATTTTTCATTTTACTTAATGAACCATTAGAATTCATAACAACTTGTAGACGTCGTGTACAAACGAAGCCTATACCAGTAAAAATGCGCATTAATATTTTACTGCGGAGGGGCATACAGTATTCGCGAGTGAACCAATGACCTATAATTAGCTCAATGGAGTGAACATATTATTGTGCGTACCTTTTTTTTTTTTTATTGCTGATAGGTAAGCCTTTGACCACAATCTCACCTGATGCTAAGTGATGATGTGGTCGAAGGTGTTAACAGGCTTAACCTAGAATTACTGGCTCTCAAGGACAGCTGCCGGAACACACCGTTAGGTGCTTGGCGACAGATTTTCCACTTGAGGGTGGTCGCTAGCCAGGCGGGCATTCGCAAAAATGCCCTTCCACCATGCGGTGAAGCTCAAGCCCGCGGCGGGATTCGAACCATGGACCTGCTGTGCGGCAGTCCATAGCCAAAGCCACTGGGCTATCACTGCTTCAATACCCTCTTCACCTACCTACTCACATGTTCTATAGTTTTATGAACATAAGCCCATAGTTGCGAATAGTGACTATTATATAATATAGGGTATGTACAACTAATTTATAAAATTCTCGCAACAAAACTCCCCCGACCGATTCCTATAGACGGTAATTAATAAAAGCAATTAGTCGCCCCGTGACCACGATCACTGCAAAGTGTTTGAAACGTCGCGCGTCGGGACAAAAATAATCAGTACTTAATATTATAAATGCGAATGTAACTCTGTCTGTCTGTTATGCTTTCACGCCAAAACTGTTGGACCGATTTGAATGAAATTTGGTATGGAAATAGTTTGAGACCCGGGAAAAAACATAGGATAGTTTTTATCCAACTGCGCAAAAAGAGGTTAATGTTTTTGCGCGATAACCGACATACGCGCGGGCGGACCTGCGCCCGGAAAGCTAGTGATAAATATACGCGATTTAAACCGTTTAAAGTGATACAATTACTACGTGTAATAATCGCAAAAATCTAAGACAATATTACGGTCCCAATGAAGTTTTGTGTGTACATTTAGTAGGTGAGAATAGGACGTAAACCATTTTGAATATAGGTAGGTATACTAAACTTTTTTTTTTCAATTTTATTTGACTTTTAGGTGTCACGTTTCATCCCATAAACAGCACAGAGTACGCATGAGAACGAAGCAGGTCTCTTAGTCTTTCTCACACTATAAGCTTTTTCGCACATACTAAAGTTTAGGGCCTGAATCATTGCATAATTTTGCTTTCCTAAAAATGTTACCATCTGTACGGTCACAAATGTCGACGGACATCCAATATATTGTTATTTTATAGGCCGTCATCGTTCACTGCGCTCTATTCCCCTTTCCTTTCACTCATACACACCTAGGTACAATAAGTTAGTTATTTTTAGGGTTCCGTACCCAAAGGGTAAAAACGGGACCCTATTACTGAGACCTCGCTGTCCGTCCGTCCGTCCGTCCGTCTGTCACCAGGCTGTGTCTCAAGAACGGTGATAGCTAGACAGTGAAATTTTCACAGATGATGTATTTCTGTTGCCGCTATAACATCAAATACAAAAAGTTGGCAAATGCGAGTCGGACTCGCGCACGTTAAAACAAGAAAGGGTTAAAATATGAAGTCTAATGTTGTATAGCTAATGGTACGGAACTCTTCGTGCGCGAGTCCGACTCGCCCCAGGCCTATTTTTTATGACTGCCAAAATATTAACTAGAAATAATTTATATAGCAAAACAGCGTTTGTGGGGTCAGCTAGTATTATATGATAGTTACTATTGACACTATTATGGGCTCATGCCAGCAGAACAACTAATAAATAATGTTCCGTTTGACACATTCTAATTACGTTAACACTATGTGAAGATGTAACACATCTACCGGCAATACATTCATCAGTGGCACGCTTCATTCTAATACTAATATATAAATGTGTACTTATTCAATTTAAAATCAGTAATCGTATCGATATATCAATCTGTTGACACTAGATTTTAATTGATTCTTCTCGAGATAACCGATACGATTTCCGCTCACGTGATATGGTTCAAAAATGTATAGTAATAAATAAATAACTAGCTGCGCCCCTCGGTTACACCCACGTGGTGATGGATGATGATGATTAAAATTATGATATGTGTTACCTAAAGTAATTCAATCAATACGCAAAGAATATGCAAGGGCGGGTCAATAAGTCCGTGACTTTTTGAATGTGCCGCCTCTTATCTGTCAGCTGACTCCTGTCAAAATTTGAATGACTTGTGACGTTTAGTTTGTGATTGACAGCCATTGAAAGCATACTACCACGCGATTGGAGGACAAAATGTAGTCGTATTCCTAGCATCATAAATAACTTGGACCGACGACAAGCGAATTATTTATTTTTTATATGTTAAAGTATTTATAATCGGACAATGTCATCAATGTAGAGGTATACTTTTAGAATACTTTTCTCTATTCTGAGTATATTCTCTCATATTCGTGATTTTGCGACCTGTATAGTGTAATAGCCACCATGTTACAATGAGCATTGATAATAAATCTTACATAAATGGTGTTTTGTTGATCTACATCAGCCCCATAAACTATTTAAATACAGCTTACAGTTATTTTATAAGATTTCATATTAACATATTTTTTTTTACCGGCGGTATGCCTTTATTAGCAAAATACTACGTATTACAACGCTACAGCTATAACAATAAAAGCAATAAGAGAACCTACAAGCCATTTCAGACTCACAGGCAGTCCAAATGCTCCAGCCCACTAATAGATTGTCCCGTTGAATTGCAGTGCTTATTCTTTGAGCCAAATACTCGTAGTGCCAGAGAGGCATTTACCTATAACAGAAATTAATTAAACAACGCAATTGTATATGTAATTTTTTTATCTTTCAAAAACTTAAAATACGTAAAGGTATACCCACCGGCTTCAGAGGCATTAACAAATGTATGCATTAAAATATTAATAATATTGATCTAAACTTAAGTCCTACGCTTTTGGAAACTCAAACTAACCAATGAAATATACCCACCATCATTCCCGTTCAGTTCCAGCAAACAATACACAGCTAATTCCAACCAAACGATTAACTTATTAGATAACACCTTTTTAAGAACATAAGTTTTGCGCTAAATACTGAAATAATTTTAAATCATCATTGCATAGGTAAACCTAGTTTAAACATAAACACTGCATCAAAATATTTTTTTTTTGTCGTAGTCGTCATGTAAAATACTCCGTCTCTAGCCTTCAAAACTTAAACACAATAAAATCACTACATTCCATCATTTCCTTTTCATTCAATTCGTAGGTATAGGAGAGAAAATCAAATAGACATTCGTCCGCAGAGATTGCGCTACCTATCAAACTAGGGGTCGAAAACAGTATGAGCACTTTGACTTTGGGTCAGCTTTACAAGCTTTACAAGTCTTTGTTGGCTTATTAATGGTGACTGAATAACTCGTTATACGTATTACTTGGACGTTTGAAACATTTGATTTAGAACGTCTTTGCTTTTATGTGATAACTCTTTACAATATACCGTATCAGTCGGATTTTCCACTGCTGAATACAACCTCCTCCATCATGGGGGGATTTACCATAACCCTCACACTGGCAAGCGATTTGGAGATTGCAGAATGATATATTAGTTCCCCAGAAAGTGCTGCTGCACACCTTCTGGTGTGTTATCCTTAGTCGCCCACGGGTAGAGATAGGGTGGTGACATCCAGCCTAGTACCACACGGGCAATAACTTCTAATGATTAGGCTATGATATATCTATTATGCTTGTACAAGTATGTATCTATATTTACAAAAAAGCAAAAACAAAAAAAATATTTCTTGTATGGGGACTCTTTTTTTATTTTTAACAATTGTTATTATTACTGCTTGTCGGGCAATCCGCCATACCAAAGAGAAAGGATTAATTCCTTTCTCTATGGCCATACTAACTCTGAGAAAAGTTTTCTTTTACAGGGTACAATTTTTTATTATTATTTCTTATTATTTATTGAGCAATTCGCCATAATAGATAACAATTTCAACCAGATTCTTCTACGGTGCAATAGATACAGATTTATTAAGGATGGAGAATAACCTAGGTTTCAGAATAACAGAGTACACAATTGTGTAAAAAAATAACCACTTAGTATATTGCTGTCCTTACTGCCTCTCAATATTTATATAGTAGGCAGGACTTACTTGCTACATAAAAGCTACATTCGATATTCAATTTGCATGACATCATAGTAAATAGAAGCAGAAAACTTCAACAAAACTAAATTGAGCCTTAACTCTACCAATTTACGAAACAAAATACAACGACAGAAGCGCGTGCATTCCAGGATATTACGTTTATTAGAAGTTTCGAGAACTATTCTGCTGTAGAAAGGTTGATATCACATCCTCATTGAAAGTGCTCGTGGATAAAACTCATTTCGTACCTACATACCTACAATAAACAATGACATATTAAACTGATTCACGTTATTAATTATATATAAAAACTGAACTATTAACGTTTTCTTTCTTTTTTGTACTAGACCCCTTTTTTACGCAGATTGGCTAAGCTTTGACCACTATTTGATCTGATGGTAAGTCGATGCGATCGAACATGTTGAACAGGCTAACTTTGAGTATAGAGAAAAGCCTAATTAATCTTTTCTCAAAGCAACAAAGAAAAAAAAGCATTGCCGAAAAAAGTTACCCTCAGGATGGCAGCTGGTCCATTATATTGAAACTTTTCGTGATCCGACTGTTTTCACTTATGTTTTTGGGTTGTAAGCAAAAATATATGTGTCCTTCTATTAAATTCAAATAATTTATTTCAACCAACAAGGACCATGTAACAATATTGTTTCATGTCAATATTGTTAATATACCATTGTTTTCTCCCTTGTGCTGTTCGAGAAAACATGACTGTACCAACCCCACATGACTGCGATAAGAGTAGCATATGATCTCTATAAAAGTGAATCAAAACACGTGAGGCGTTTTCAAATTCCCTTTAAAAACGAGAAAAACAAAACATGAACATATACCTAATTCCAAGTAATAAGCCGCAATTGAGCCGGTAGTCTGAGAACTCTTTGATCTCATGGTATTATGCGCTTAATATTTTATTATGCGCACTTATATAAATTATACTAAACGGATTCTCGCTAAACAACATGGCATTAACCCAGTTACGAAGTGGTATTGAATATCAAATATTTCTATGGAACTCAATAAGTGAACATATCGCAAAATGGAGCTATTGCAAGCTCCTGTGAAATAGGAGAGCTTGTTGCCAACAAATCCTTTTGGAAACAAAACAGAATTCATTATGCTGCTCTATTTACGTTTGTAAACTGTATTTAGTTAACTATAGTAAGGCAAAGTGATTTTTCAAAAGGCATTTTGAACATGTTTTTTGGAAGAAGTATACGCCTTACAGATATATATAAAATAGATAACACATTAACCTCTTTTTGCGCAGTCGGTTAAAAACTATCCTATGTTTTTACCAGGGTCTCAAACTATTTTCATACCAAATTTCATGCAAATCGGTCCCGTAGTTTTGGCGTGAAAGCGTAACAGACAGACAGACAGAGTTACTTTCCCATTTATAATATTAGTACTGATTCGAGAGGATATGAGAAATACTAAGGTGATAATGATCATGATGTCTGGTAACACGATTTCATATATTTCTCTGTATAAAAAAAACGTCAATACAGCTCTAAAAGTGCCCTTAGTCTAGCTTTTCGTCTAGACAGTAAATCGTATTAAATATTTTTTTTATTATGTTGCAACCATGTGAGATTTTTGTTCGTTTTTAAAAACCTAATTTAAATATTAATTTATTTTAAATAATTCGCTTAAGCTTTTTATTTCTAATTTCGTTTCGCTCAGCAGGTGAAAGGCATATTCGGCCTACGCCTCCAGTCTGACATTCTTCAAAGACGACTATTCATCTTAACTAGGATACTTGATTCATCACACTAAAATAATCTTCTTGTCTTTTATCATACTAAACGAAGTCGGCACTCCAGTTTGTTCTGTTGCTCGTAATTTTTTGGTACTGCAACCAAAGGGAAAAACGGAATCCTGATAATGGAACTCCCCTGCCTGTTTGTCCGTCCGAATGTCACAGGTCTCTTGTAAACAAAATTGGTCACAAACCTGAAATTTTGATAATTTTTGTGGAACTTTGAAGCAAATATATTTACAAAATAACAATTAGATAATTTTACAGCCAAAAATTTTAGCATTAGTCTAAAGCTCATGGAGTATACAAATATAATTTTAATATTTAACTTACAAACTGTTAATGAAAAAAATCCACTTCAAACAAAATATTCTAAAACAAAAAATGCACTAGAAGTAAAGAAACCAAACAATCGTATACATTTTTTGTTCAATTTACATCGTCAAGTGAAAATGAGAACATCATCAATGTAGTAATTATTAGGGAAACCTCAAATAGTATTTGTCATATCTCACTGAAATTTAAACGGGACCATAATAAGCAACAGTTTTCAAATATAAAAATCATTAAAATCGGTACATCCTATAAAAATTATCAAACACAAAAAAAACTGTTGATTGAAAACCTATTTAAAACCTTATTTATGTAGTCGGTTAAATATGGGGGCGGTAAATGTTGTAAATTTTAGAAAATTTTTGTTACGGAAGACTCCGTACATTTAAAAAAAATAAGTTGACTAAAATCAGTACTTACCATAATATTATAAATGTTAATGAAAGTAACTCTGTCTGTCTGTCTGTCTGTTACGCTTTCACGCCATAACTACTGGACCGATTTGAATGAAATTTGGTATGGAAATAGTTTGAGACCCGGGAAAAAACATAGAATAGTTTGTATCCAACTGCGCAAAAAGAGGTTAATGGTTTTGCGCGATAACCGACATACGCGCGGGCGGAGCCGCGCCCGGTAAGCTAGTCTAGAATAAAGATGTGACCAAAACCAATAAACATTCTAATCTTTTAACGCGCTGTTGTAAATACGAAACTCTAAAAGGGGATTCCCGACTCGCACTGGACTAGTTTTTGCTTTTAATACTACTGTTAGGCTGGTATCTGACGACAATCTTATCCATTGGTAAATGATGATATGGTAAACAGGCATAACCTAGACTGGAAACAACTCTCCGGGACAGATGCTGGAACCTACTGTACTCACAAATTATCGCACAGATCCTTCTTCGCGCTGTTCATCTTAACCTTTTTTGGCAATCGTAACTTTTATAGGTCACACTAGTTGACCCGAATAACGTTGTTTTGCCATATAGGCAAATAACAATGATAAAAAAGTGTACTATATGTTACAAAATTACAAATTTACGAGAGAGAAAATTATAGTCGCGGGATTCGAACCCGCGTCCATCCACCCCTTTAGCCGGGGTATGCTCTAACCAATTGAGCTAACATGACACAATGACTCATAACTTTAATTCTTGCTCTCGTTCTTCAACCACCGTAGCGGGATGGATATTTTCTCTCATAAATTTGGAATTTTGTAATGTAATTCGCCTAGCAGGCGTTATTGCAAACTTAACAGTAATATACCTATTTAAAAATAGTTTATTTGCTCAAACGTATTGAATAAACACAAAATTTCATAGGAATCGGTGTAACCGTTTCGGAGAAGTTTTGTTACAAACACTGTGACACGAGCATATCTATTAGATACATCATCTTTTACTGAGCAGGCAATCGCTACGTTTTACTTTTTTACCAGATAGGTCACTTTATCAAGAGTCCGTCTTAGAAGCCACCGCAGTGTCAGGTATTCTGCCAAGAAACAGTAGTGTGCAATCACTTTAGTTTAGACTTGAAGGTCACTGTAACAAATAAAATTACTGGGCGAATGAAACATCAGAATTAAAGTGAGACCTTATTTCTTATGTGTCGTTATTTTTGTTTCTATGAAGAAGAAGAAGAAGAACGTCTCACCGCAGTGTCAAATGCCTTAAAACAGTGGTGAGCAAGCAATAGGTACTTTGTTTAGGGATGAAACACACTGTAGCAAGTAAAATTACTGTACGGAAACATAATACTCTCAGAGTGACGAGCGCAGTGCAGAGTGAGCAGAGCGAGAAAGGTGACGCTGACCATTACGTGGGCGACTTGTCTACCTCGTCACTAAGTTATGGACTGCCGCGCAGCAGGTCCATGGTTCAAATCCAGCCGCGGGCTTGAGCTTCACCGCATGGTGGTAGGGCATTTTGTGAATGCCTGCCTGGCTAGCGACACCCGTCCAAGTAGAAAATCTGTCGCCAAGCACCTAACGGTGTGTTCCGGCAGCTGTCCTTGAGAGCCAGTAAATCTATGTTAAGCCTGTTAACACTTTCAACCACATCATCACTTACCATCAAGCGAGATTGTGGTCAAAGGCTTACGTACCAGCAATAAAAAAGAAGCCTTTTATCCGTATGAAATGATGTCCTCAGATATATAATATGGGCTTTTTAGTTATGAATTACTGGTATTTTGTACTTCATCTTTAATTCAAATATGAAATATAATAACAAGATTATTATGATTGTCAACTTTTGTCGTATCACAACAAAACTAGTCGACCGAAAGGACCAGTATTGTCATAATTTATTAAGGAATCCCAATGATATTTCATTACCCGGAATATTGTTGAGAAATCCGCTCAAGATGGTTTCCTATGTTATACTACTTATGTCTACGTGACCTGATTCGCGTACTTACACGATTTCGATAAAGATTACTCAATTAGAAAAGCATTCGCTATAATTTGTAAACGGGCCGCCTCTTACGATCCCGTGAATTATGGGCTGTTCGGGAAATTCATTTGTAGAAAACTTTATAAACATAATAGCAGTATATCTACTCGCCTGTATTTGAAACATCTGACTTCAAACATTTTTATCACATTCCTTATACATGCTCGTTGGCTCAAGGTACTCTTAACTTACGATGAATTCGGTGAATCTAAGAGAGAAAATACATTATATAAGGAGGCGTAACTATACGAAGATAACTAAGTATTGACTTTTATAAAGTTTGGCAATAGGACGCGGCAAAATAAAAACTAGCAAAGCATAAACCTAATTTAAGATCCTAAATTGAAATAGTACTTACAACCGGTCATTGTCTCAAACCTCATAGGTAAAATATATTTTTCGTGGAGTGGAGTGGCATGGTATAAATGCAATAGATAATATGTGCTCGAAACAGATGTTACAGGGATTTTCAGAGGATCTTAGTGTGGGTGGATGTGGATCTTAGAGTGACATATATAGACTATATTTTAGCAATAAGCATTTTATACTGTCTCCCTTTAATGGACACTTTGAAGTAACCCTACAAATATATATTACTAATTCGTAGTACTAACCTCACTTAGATTAGTAAATACGAGTACGTGTCTACGCTCTAAAACTTTTCGTCGTCATATCTTAAAATTTCAGCAGCAGACGCTTTGGACGAACCCATCAAACAAAAAGCCCTAATGGTGTATATAGCTACTTCGTTCTTAGCAGGTTTAACGATGTATTAACAAATTTTTACTGCAGAAGATCTACTGTAAAGCAAAAACAGTTTTTTATGTAATATTATTGTTTAGTAGTACTGCGCTACCGGAGACGCAACTTTGGTATATTACACGCTATGGTAGGGAGTTAACATTGATGTTTTCTTAATGTATGGGGAGTGGTACACCTAAGGTTGATTGTAGCATATGAAAAGTCCAGTAATTTGCTTATATTTTAAAAACTGTAGCTCCGTTCGCTCAAATAAACTGAAAACGATCGGGGATGCGGGCCCTCGTGTATTTAAGTGAGAACATACCGAAAAATGTAGCGAGAAAAAATGTATGTTAATAATTATATAATCTGTGCCAATACATAGATCAGAGAACTAAGATTTCTTTTACGCTGAAGGTTAACAATGTGGGGTCAACAGAATATAAAAATATGATATTCGCAGTCGCTTGTACTAGAAATTATGTGATAAAAAACATGTCGCGCCGACCCCCTTTGGCGTGGGATAAGAGAAGGAAGAACAGGAAGCCACTCATGAACACGATCTGTTTAACTTGTTTAAATACTAAAATTATTAATTAAACGCTTAAGTTTAACGCTGACGACATCTATGGCATGGAAATAAAAAAATTAGGTAGGTACGATATCTGATATATATAAATATCTTAAACCTATTTATATGATTATATATTTTCCTAATTTTTGTAGGGTCTCAAGAAATCATGAATATTAATTGTTTTCAGTTTTTCAAGAAATAAGAAATATTCGTTTTTCAATCGCTAGTGTAACCTTTTACTAAAGAACTTGGAGCGTGATAAAACTTTTAGAATTTGGTATATTCCACCACAGATGTCAATTTGCAACTTAATATAAATATGGGGCGATAAAATCCGTTCAAAAGCTTATATCGATGTTTTTCGAAAGTCTATTAATACTCATCACTAATCCTATGCCAAAAATGCAATTAACAAGTGTCTCTGCAATATTCACGGCACGTCTTTGCAAATGAGACATGACGAGCTACAATCTGATGTTTGTTTATCGATGCGGACTGTTTTGGCGGTCTGCCATGCTTAGGTTTTGGTACACTATAATATGCAATTCTAATTAGTAGATAAATCGATTTAGGAACTCATGTCATTTTAAATTTCATGTTAATTTATTAGGAACCGGTTAGGACCCGCGGTATATTTACCGGATAGATTCCGGCCAGTTTCGGACTGTTTTGAAGTCCTTCGTCTGTGAGTCACGATTGCGCGAAGCGATGAGCACTGGCTTCAACGCGCAACATTGATTTGGTGGCATATTGAATCGAAAATCAAATGTTTATATGACCCTTTTTCGTTAGTCAAAGACAATGTATTTTATGAAAATTTTCTTAATTTACCACCAGGTTGACAAAATATGTAGGTATTTAAAAATGGCGTGCTCAATTTTATTTTCGCACGCTGATTTTAGTTGAGTTAGCTTAGCGCGTACAGATGGCGCTGACGTAAACCCCAACAACCTTATTATTAATTCAGTGAATAATTTATCCATACATATTCAATTTGCTTTTAATACCAGCTACTATACATAAGCGAATCGCAATATATTTTATTAATTTTTGAAAGCAATAATAATAGCTGAAATAAGGAGGTTAAGGTTTAGTTCGTTTCCTCAGTTGGTAACAAAACTCTTTGGTTTGTTTATAAGAAAAATCAATTAAAAAAAAACAAGCTTTTTGGTGACTACAGTGCGCGCGGAACTAGTTGGCCGCGCCTAATCACTGGGTGAGTTATTACATTCCCTTGAGGCCGTTCGAAGAACTTAAAAAGTTTTCTTGACCATTGATTTTGTTACCCGATGCAAAAAAGTTCCTCAGAAGGCGCTACTTTCCGATATTATACCTTTGTTCGCATCTTACGACACCCACAGGTAGCAATGGTGACATTCTAGCCCGGCAACCCACGGGGCAATTGTTTAATAATAATGAAAAATAAAAAACTAGCTTTTCTTGGCTCCACATTAAATACATACACTGTAATTTCTCGATTTCTTTAATCTTGTTTTGATGTAGTACGCCTACATCTGATCAAAATAAATTCGTAGTCAGTGGGCAGACGTTGCATTTAGCTATACATCTATTCTGATTATGTTTCATATTCTATTCGTACAATTTCTATGAATCACTGTATAAAAAATAAACACTTTTGCATTGATCTCGCCCCAACGAATGTTTACAACTTTTACGTTGCAAAATATTATCGTAATAAAAAGTTTAAGTAAATATAACGTTAGTACCGCACAAATTAAAACTTTTGAGTGCAGCACGCACTTTGTATATTTTAATAGTATGTTATGATACAGGTGAGCTAAGTTGCTCATTATACACGAGGCTGTGTGTTGCAGCCCGAGACGTAGGCGAGGGCGTAAATCAGCCGAGTGTATAATGAGCAAGTAGCTCACGAGTATCATACGCACTTTTTCAACACTCTGGCGAGGATAAAAAATATATTTCCCAAATGCGATATAAACAACATACGAAAATTATGGAAAATAACGCGCAAGATTTTTTTTTGCTAGAGGCTAATGTAAAATACATTTGCCGCGAGCAAAAAAAAAACCATTTCTTGATTAATTACATTCCTTGGAAATTGAAAATGCTCTGTTTACTCGCATATAATTTGCAGTTAGGTACTAACTTAACTTTGTAGGGATAATTCTATTACGCACTAGTGTATAATATTATAATGTACGAGGGTGTTATAGTTCGGTTTATGGCCCTAAGAACGATATAATAAGGCTCACTTTACGAGCAAGGGTGTTGAAAATATCGTTAAGGATTTTTGCTGTAAGTAGGTACAGAAATAAATAGTGCATAAGTGGAATAATAGTAGTAATTAGTAGGTCAGTCTGTACGTAATTATTAACAGATACTTAATCAATTACTCAGTAATACAATGATTGATTGGTTTATTGTTAGCGTACACATAATTAGCAGACAGTGAAATAATCATGTTTGTGAATAACACTGTCCAAGAAAAAGAGAAATCATCTAAAGATAGCACAGAGAGAAAAGATTTTCATAGCTTCATTTTGGTCTTAAAAATAATTAAATACCGCGATATATTATTGTGCAAATAATTACGGGATATTAACTTCAGACTTGCCAACTGATTTTAATTTGTACCTATTTACAAGAACTAAGGCGTCCCATTCACACTATGGCTTTTTTAATCAGTTGACTTGGAACATGAGATGGGTGGGATAAAGATATAGTTGCGATCAAAATTAAAAATCACAGGTGATTTGTTTTTATGACATTAACGTTAAAGGGAAAATTAGCTGAATAGGCAGCATTCTTATTACATCTCATACTCATTACTCACATCAATGCAAGTGGGCTTATGCTACACATTAGAGAAGTCTTTGCCATATGTCCTTTAATAAAATTACATTAGTCAAAGTGTTGACCCGTATCAATCGAAAAGTAGACAGTACCTACCATCGGAAAATAATAAAATACGAAAAACAAAATCTCATGGCCGACACAAATCTGCAAGACATCTGGACACTGTGAGCGAATACTGCGTTAATAGGGAACGTTATGATTAATATAAAATTTCTGACGGTAGACCAACTAATTTCTTAATAAGTCATGTGATAAATAAAACCAATTAGTCACCCCGTGACCACGATCACAGCAAAGTGTTTGAAACATCGGCACAAAAATAATGACAAATATACGCGATTTAAATCGTTTAAAGTTGTTTAATTAGTATGTGTAACAATCGCGAAAATCTAAGACGACATTAGAGGTGCAGGAAAATGCCAACAGTTTTTTAAACAGTCTTCTGTGTGTTGTTTGTTCCACTTGCGGTCGTCGGCACGAGATGTTTCATGTTTATCGAGATAACAGTGTAGCGCGTTCCGAGTCTCCGTTGATTCGAATCCGACGTCACATTAATGCACTTCTCGACGCCAACACCGAAATAATGTGTGACAAATGGAATGTAACTTATTCTGGGGTATTGCAATATTATGAAAGTCTCAAAGACATGTAGGATGCGCCCTGGGTGTAACGTAGTAGCTCAATGCCTAGTATTGAGAATATGTTTAGATAAAGATGTTTGTATTTTTAAGGATCAATTTAATATATTCAATTTGACATTTAATCACTTTCACCTTTTGCTTCTTTTGATATTTATGTAGCAAGCAATAATGAAAATTTTACTTGTTATTGTAGGTGTCTAATTTTTTTCTATCAAGTATAAAAAAAACCTATCAGTCTATAAAGAAATTAATATTATATTATTAACAAGAATAAAAAAAAATCTCAATATATAATCATGAACACTAACTTTGTTATGAAGTAACTCAAAAAGGAAAGCGCCTCAAAATCCAGTTTTCTAACATTTCAAGTTTTGCATTAAAGCTTGGCAAATAAGTTCACAAAATGTGAAAATAAAACAGCGCTCGTGGTTATCATTTTTCCTTCGTAATGAATACTAAAATATTACTACGGCAAGCGGTGGATGGTATAGATAAAATCTGCAATCTTTTCACTACTTACGCGATACACACCGAATAGTGTTTGACGTCGCTCGTACTGTTTCCATAAATTGGGCATCCTTATCATCGGAATTGAAGGCATCAAGCTGTCACGGATTTCTTCACAAAAAAATTATGTCAACAATCAATGAAACGCACCGTCTTAGGTATCGTTATCGTTCGACGACGTCAGATCGCGTGCTGATAAGAATCCAAGGATAATTCTTTTAGTTTTTGTTGTGAGCTCAGACAATAGAACGTTTTTTGTTCAACCGTGAGAAATGAGTTCGTCGCGTCTTTAGTGCAGCATGCATCGTCATCACCAGTTTAGGAGAAGTGAGTTAATTTTATTCTTATTTTATTGTGTTTCATTGTTATGTAGTAGTATGTTTCTACTATTTTTCTGGTATTTTATCTATTATTTTGTTGTATTTTGTTTGGAAAAATATATATTCGTGGTATTAAAGATATTTCAAATGTTTTTAATACGCATAAGCTATGAACGATTATTTTGATAATTAATCTAGAATAGCATAAAAAGGAAAGATTTGTATTTTTGTATGCAATGAATAAACTTAAACTAGTTTTAACAGGACAGATTTGTTGAAATATATTTGGTATGGAAATTGTATGAGCCTCGGGGAAGGACATTCGATAGATTTTACCCAATTTTTTAAATAATTTCAAAAGAGATTAATGGTTTGCCGTGATAACCGACAAACGCACGGGCGGAGCCGCAGTCGAAAATCTTGTGACTATTAATGAAAGATTTAAACAAATACCTAAGTTTAGGGGAGATAATTTTTGTATCTAAACAAAGTAGTTGGGTGCTTGTCATATAGTTACAAACATATAAGTATGCCTATGCATATGTCTTTTTTACAAATTTTGAATTTGGAGTCTTCATTGATTTGTGTAATGTAATGACTAACTTAAATCCTTTTTAGCCTTTATTCTAAACACTGACATAAGAACACGACATTTCAGGCCAGTTTAAGGTTTCCAATGTCGTTAATAGCTACAGAATGCAAGCAGGATGGTCTTTATCTTATCCCACTAAGCGAGCGCAATATATTAGTGTTGCCACGTATCTTATCTAGACGCGTAGATCCGCGGCAATTAGCTGTCATATTTCATCCGAACATGTATAAATAAATATGGTTAAAGATAGCATTCTTAGTATTTTGCTCTACAATTAAAATGCTAATAAAGTCATTACCTAACATTTTGGTGGTAGTAAGATATTTTGCGTGGATGGCTTGAACTAAGCGCCATCCCAAGTAGAAAATCGGTTGCCAAGCACCTTCTACCACTTTGATGATATCATTCTTGCAGATGAGATAGTGATCAAAGGCTAGCAAATCTCTAACGCTGTTGTATAGAGGCCTCATTATTATGAGCCAATTTTCAAGGTCCTGATAATATCATCCAAGAAAGTACACAAAAAGATTAGGACAATTTGTATAGTACTTCAATAGGTATTCTACTATGAAATAAAATTGCAGAAAAATATCACATGTGTTTAATTTGACTAGCAGTGTAATGTCTTGTACAAGGATACCCCTTGTACAAGGCACCCAAAAAAGAGTTTTCATTACTGGCGCCAACCACAAATACTAAAGTTCTAAAAATAATTGAATGATTGTACACTGAGAGCGTGACTGGGAATGATAATAAAAATTCTAAAATGCATCAATCATTTGATGAAGGAATAAACAGTCAATTTTGAACCGTTAAAAAAATAACAAAAAAATACATACTCACACACATACATACACATATATTTATTTATTTTTATAATTTTGGTATTAAAACATTTAACAAATTAAAGAAACTTATATATAAAACTTGGATTTAAAACGAACATGATAAATATTGTACACATCTTTGCAGAATATATATTTTAACAAAAGTGTAACAATAGATATTTCGGACTAAAATTAACATATTTAACTTATTAAAAATTAAATAAAAAAAACTTAAAATTACTACAAACTAATAATTAATTAAACTATTAATTACTACTAACTTCTTTGCAGATAATTAAACTAATTTAAAGGTATACAATACAACGTCAAGAATGTAGAATGTTTAGAAGTTCAAATTTTGAAGTGAATTTTTAAAGTTAATTAAGTTTTGATGAAAAATGTCGAGTTCGTTGCATACATCGATGCAGACCTGATCATAAAATCGACACATACTGTAAAGCGGGTTGTTATGCCCTACATTATTGTTCGAGGATGGAATACTAAAAAGATTTACGAGTTGCAATCTTACGAGTGATATAAAGTTAATATCCATTAGTAATTCCTCACTAAACAGTCCATTGACGGTCCTGTGCAGTACACACATGTCAGTGATTTTGCGTCTTCGTATAAGACTATATATATACACACACACACACACACACACACTCGCATATACACTCAAAGAGAGACATATAATAAGACTTAATAGATTTATAAAAATGTTTTATAAATGTGTATTTATTTTATTATATTTATTATTTATTTATTCTATTTATTTATTTTATTTATAAATTTTATAATTTTTATTATTTAAAAAAAAAAAATTTTTTGTCTTGCAAACATATTTAATTTTACTTTTTCTGTACATGTTGTGTTACATAACCTGAGAAACTAAATGTACCCTTAGTTTTCAAGGAGGAGGGCGTTGGTACCTGCAACAGAGGTTTTCCTAAATAACTTTCGCGGTTGGCAACGTTTTTCATTACAATTGACACTATGATATTGTTTAAGTTCCAAATAAAGAAAGAAAGAAAGAAAGTCAATTGTATCACTAGTAATAACATAAAATCACAAAGTTAGCACCAATATTAAAACTGGTAAATCAGAATTCAGAGACGACAGAACTATCTATGCATGAAATCATTTAAAATGTTATTGTCAAAATAGTTTATAAGTTATCATTAATTTATTTCCAAGCTCGCAAAAAATTATGACTTATTTGAAAAGGGCAAATAATAATTTAAAAGTTAAAAATAATAAAGAGTCCCTATACCAGTTACGTGAATATTTTTGAAATTTTTGTGTAAGTTTGCTCTATCGTAAAAACGGTAATGCATATCTACAAGCGTCAAACTTCGTATGATTATAGTCCAATATCTACCATGTAGCAATAACATTCTAGGTTAGCCTGAACAACATCTTCGACCACACCATCACTTACCATCAGATGATATAGTGGTCAAAGGTTAACCTATCAGGCATAAAAAAAAAATTTTTACAAAAATGGAACCGACTTCAACACCCAAAAGTGTGAAATAACTTGTTGAAGTCGGTACCATGATGGTTCAAAAGTACCTATTGTGGGCATGGTACCGACTTCGACAAGTTATTTCACACTTTTGGGTGTTGAAGTCGGTTCCATTTTTGTTAAAAAATTTTTTTCAATCTTTTTAGTGTAACTCAAAAACGGCTAGACCGATTTTGATGAAATTTAAAATGGGACCAAACGACAAGCGTCAGCTTTCAAACAAAAAAAGAATTTTCAAAATCGGTTCACCCAGTCAAGAGATCTGAGGAACAAACATTAAAAAAAAAATAAAAAAAAATACAGACGAACTGAGAACCTCCTCCTTTTTTGGAAGTCGGTTAAAAAAACAGTAAGATATTGAGCAGTATGAAAAAAACACTTTTTTTTATAAGTGCCTCAAAGAGCACCGTAGACACGAAACACATTATTATACATAGTAACTAAGTAACACATTAATTATAGCATACATACTAGTTACACTTAGGGCCTGTTTCAGAATGTTCGAGTAAGTTCCGGTTTTACTACCCAGAACATATTTAATAAAAAAAAACACTATCGTTGCGTTTCACAGTCATCGATTTAGCCTATCCATCGGTTAAAGCTTGAAACGCGCTGCATATTAACTGTCATTTTTATCATTCGGTTATTTTATGTATTGCATAGCAACCCGAAACTTTAATAGGACATTCTGAAACGGGACCTTAATCATAAACTATACAGGGTTGTTGGTAATATGCTAACAACCTCTTAGGGTTGTCTTCTGCTAGTCCCAACAAACATTTTGAGATAATTAATTTTTGTATTGTTTTTTTTTGTGTTTTAATGCCTACTCCGAGCAAAGAGCGTTCACCGCGGCAACACTGGACCGCGCCGTGCTCCCTTTGAAGAGAGTTTTTGAATATTTACCTCGAGCAAAGTAGTAAAATATATGAAATAATACATTACAGGCACAAGAGACTTTTAACATTAGGGCCTCTTACTTATTCCGCCAAAACACATAAAAAACACGAAAAAAAATAATGAATTTTTTTTTGTTTTTAACCAAAAAAAAATCTCTTAAAATGTTTGTCAGGACTAGCAGATATCGACCCTAAGAGGTTTTTAGCATATTACCAATAACCCTGTATAGGTATACCGCAAACAAAGGGGAATCCTAAAATAAAGCACATAATTGTTGACCTTAATATACCTTGGTAATTTCATCTAGTTTCTTGTTAGGTAAGGCTAGTGTCTTCATAGCGTTTTCCACGCAAACGTAGTGTCCTCATATATTAAATACCAAATTTTAAACTCATTGAAAATTTTCATGCATGTCCTTCATTCTAAAACATATGCTTCTACGAAGACACTTGCCTTAATGGGGTCACTAACTGCCAAATGGTGGTAGTAAATACCAAATATTAAATTCATTGAACATTTTCATGCATGTCCTTCAGTCTAAAATATATGCTTCTACGAAGACACTTGCCTTAATGGGGTCACTAAGTGCCAAATGGTGGTAGTAAATACCACATATTAAATTCATTGAAAATTTTCATGCATGTCCTTCAGTCTAAAACATATGCTTCTACGAAGACACTTGCCTTAATGGGGTCACTAAGTGCCAAACGGATTTTAATTTAAACGAAGCAGAGGGAAATGAAAAGTCGCTAGCCGTCTCCTGTAGGGATATTACGGGATTTTTTGGTGTTTGGTGTAATATGCTTCCCGGAAACGAGTTCCCTTATCAAACCATGCATTTGCATTAGTGTCTAATAGCACCTCTACCCATGTTTTACATTTCATTTAAGTAAATATTTTTTACAAAATTACAAATTTACGAGAGAAAAAATTATAGTCATGTGCGGGATTCGAACCCGCGTCCATCCACCCCTTTAGCCGGGGTATGCTCTAACCAATTGAGCTGATGGACGCGGGTTCGAATCCCGCACATGACTATAATTTTTTCTCGTAAATTTGTAATTTTGTAATGTAATTCGCCTAGCAGGCGTTATTGCAAACTTAACAATATTAAATATTTTTTTCGCCCCGTGGGGTGCCGGGTTAGAATTGCACCTCCCCATATCATCGCGTGGGTGTAGTAAGAGGCAACTAAGGGAAAAATACTGGAAGGTGGGCAGCACCGCCTTCTAAAGAACTGCCAACTTACACTGCGATCCCCAAGACGCCTGCCAAACGTGGGGATTATCCCAAATACCCCCTTAATAGGTGAGGCTATGTTTAGCAGTGGACGACCCCGCTGTTATAGTAGTAAATTATTTTTGCATGTTACTGCGCATCTTACATGATTTTTTGACTATTTCCTAGTGGGACGGAATGCGCATTGAATCGACTGAGTTAGATTGTAAAAGTGTTTCACAGGCTTATGTTGAACAATATTTAATCTTTACCACAACGAGCAGAGCGACGACCAAAAATATTTCTGTATATTCTATGGATTAAAAAGGGTAAAATAAATGTTTTCTACTCCTTCATTAATATACTCGCGTTTAACGAGTTGCGTAGAATTAATTAAGGAAACGGTATAACGCAAAGGGTTGTGATTTATTCAAAGGAATATAATTTCGTGTTTCTTCGGCTGTAGGTACTAGCTCTGTTAATCTAATATGATATTTATGTTGATTCTCGGTGTTATTTGCTTTGAACTATTCTGTTGGTACGCGTGTTTATTTTGTTATTATACTTACTGACTTCACTCAAGGCTAGGAAGGCACCTGGCCCAGACCAACTAACTGCTGAAATATTACAAGCTATGGGCACAGCAGGGAGAGATGCTTTATATAATATCTGTGATAACGTCTGGCGCACTGGTAAATGGCCTCATGATTGGACGAAGTCGATAATTCTTCCTCTTCACAAAAAGGGCTCAACATTGAAGTGTGACAATTACAGGACCCTGGCCCTGATCTCTCACGCCAGCAAGGTACTCCTTCATATAATTAACACTAGGATTCGCTACTTTCTGGATTGGCAGATTCCTCAGGAACAAGCCGGTTTCGTGAGAGGAAAGGGCACCAGGGAGCAAATTTTCAATGTTCGCCAGTTGATTGAGAAGGCTTACGAATTTAATACACCTCTTGTACTGTGTTCCATTGACTACAGTAAAGCATTTGACAGTGTCATTTGGTCAGCTCTGTGGAAAGTGTTACAAGAACTTGGAGTTCCTCAACACCTCGTGGCTCTGATACAGTCCTTGTATTGTAACAATATTGGTGTGGTAAAGGTCGAAAAAGCAACTTCTGGACCATTTTGTTTTGGGAAAGGAGTAAGGCAGGGCTGCATACTGTCTCCCATCCTCTTCAATGTGTATGGAGAATATCATTAGACGGACTTGTGAGGACTGGGAAGGAGGAGTCACTGTAGGAGGCACAAAGATCACCAATCTCCGTTATGCAGATGACACGACTCTCCTTGCCACCACTGAATCGGAGATGGCAGCACTCCTACACAGAATGGAAAAAATCAGTTTAGAACTAGGACTTAAGATTAACCACGCCAAAACCAAGCTGATGGTGGTAGACCGTGCCAGAAAGCTGCATCTCACTGGTATGTTGGGACTGGAACTAGTGAATGACTTCATTTACCTAGGCGCTAACAAAAGCAACACGGGGTCTTGCGAGAAAGAGGTCAGAAGGCGTATCGGCATGGCCAAAAGTGCTATGTCTCAGTTACACAAAATATGGAGAGACCGCAACATTTCACGGAAAACTAAGGTGAAACTTGTCAACTCGCTGGCCTTTTCCATATTCAGCTATGGTGTAGAGACATGGACCCTGAAGAAGGCGGATAGAGTCCGAATCGATGCATTTGAGATGTGGTGTTGGAGGAAGATTTTGCAGATTCCTTGGACAGCATTCCGCACGAACGTCTCTATTATTCGTGAGCTCAATATAAAGACCCGTCTCTCCAATATTTGCCTACGCAAGCAGCTTGAATTCTTCGGCCATATCGCTAGAAAGGAGGGGCATAACCTGGAACAGCTCATGGTCACTGGCAAGGTGGATGGCAAGCGCCCAAGGGGTCGTAGTCCATTGAGATGGTCGGACCAAATCCGCACAGCTTTGGACTCTAATCTACACGACGCACTCCATGACGCCAAGGATAGGCATAAGTGGCGGGACACCGTAAAGACAAAAGTACTCCAGAAGTGGGGTAATCGCGACCCTCAGTAATGAGGAGAACGAAGCAAGGAGGACTTACTGACTTATAGATGACTAATTTTCCCATCTGTACCCATAATTTTCCCATGTTATTGAAATTACTGTTATATAGGTACTTTCTCTACAGCCTTCTTTATTATTTACTGTACTGAATCAACCTTGTCGTTCACTTCTGCACACAGCTGCCTAAGGGGGAGGCATTTGTCCAGAAGCCACTGCTGCTTACCTTCTGTTATTATACTTAAGTCGCCTGTAATTGGTGCAAGTCTAATCCGGCAATCTCCCAGTTTAGACTTTTATTTTTATGCATGATAGCGGCCAAATGCTTGCCGCTATCTAGTGATTGAAAGTGATGTAGCATGCTTACCTAAAAGATTCCTATTCACTCTTGAAGTCTCTCAAATTATACTATTCGGGAAACAAAAACGCGGGCAATGAGTTCCACTACTTCGCTGTACGAATGATAAATGTTGAAGCGTAACGCTTCGAGCGAACTGGAGGAATGTCGATCGTGAAAGGATGACGGCCATCAGAGCGTCTTGTTGTCCGATAATAAAAGGGGCATGGAGGAATCAACCCGTGTAATTTCTGCGCACACTCACCGAAATGTAATGTACACTTCAACACGGTTCAACTGTGGCTTTTGTGTTTTTGTAACGCGATTACTCCACCGATGCGATCATGAATTGATTTTGCTGTTGATTTTTGGGTAGACTATACACCTACAAATTGATCTCAAATTTCGTCAGCATTACTTGATTACTAAAGAGAGTTTTAAGTTACAGTCTATAGTTTTAAGAGTTTTAAGATACAGAAATATAAAGTTCCCTGAGAGGCATACAGTTTTCAGCTGCGAAAAATTTGCAGCATGCTACTAATTTGTACAATTTACGCATCATAAGGTTTAAACCAACTGACCTCGAAATAATCAACACAGGTAAGATGGCAGGTTGTCGCTCAACTGCGGAAGGTTGGGTCGGCTTCTGTGACGCATTTGTTGGAGCTTGTGATAATTGCTTTGCAGTACTTGTTTTACCTACTGAAGCTCCTCCTTTAGATGGTCAAAGATTTGCCTACAGTAGCCAACTGATATGGATGGTGATGGGAGTTACCATTAATTTATCTTGGTTTGTGAACATGCCCAGGACAAACCCAACCACTACCTACAATCGGTTCGACAAGCCACAAATCCTCGCTAGAGAGGCCCGCTTTATGCCAAGAATTTTACGCGAGGCTATTGAAATAAAAAAGTACCCAAATTTCAATAAAGATGATGGTTGGCAAGTATCACCTGCTTGGGATCCTGTTCCTGTTATCAAATTAATCAAATGCCAAGGCCGACACAAATCTGCAAGACCTCTGGACACTGTGAGCGAATACTGTGTGAATAGGGAAAGTTATGACTTATGATTAATTAATAATTTCTGAGATTTAATATAAAAATTTCTGACGGGAGACAAAAAAATTCTTAGTAACTCATGTGACAAATAAAATCAATTAGTCACCCCGTGACCACGATCACTGCAAAGTGTTTGAAACGTCGGGATAAAATAATCTAAAATATACGCGATTTAAACAGTTTAAAGTTGTTTAATTCCTATATATATTAATAAAATTGCAAAACCTTATTAAGACAGACAAGATAAGTTTCAATTCACGTTAATAGTTTTGTGTTATTAAGCTTACTTTCGAATTTTACCCAAACTGATCGCGATTTCACCATCGCTGCCCTCTTTCACTACTAAGCAGTCCGAGAGTGACTAAATTTCAGCATTTTACAGCGTCTTAAGCTTCTGATCTCGGTTGTTGTCTTAGCATCGCAGTAATGTTTTACAAGCTTAAACAAGTTCTCCAAGTATTAATTTGTCAAAAGGTATCGTTTCGCAGTAGCTGTTTTCATAAATTATATTTCTCCCAGCTTTATAATTGTACAGCTACAACTTAAATTACAGTCTGCCGTGAAATCAACAAAGCAACAAATTAAACTTCAAACTTTTCACTTCTCAGCTCCATTATTTGTTTGTGAGAATTTACTGGGAAAACAGACAAACTACATTGACAAAGGTTTTATTCGGATATTATGCGATGCCAGATCGATTCCGTACACAATTTTAATGTCCATTGCTCTCACGGGATTGAATGTCATTCACTGTCAATGACTATAATACCATCAGGATAGAAAAACTATTTTCAGTTATTGGAATGTAAGTCAAGAACGGCTTGCCGATTTTGATGAAATCTAAATGAGCCCACACGGGAAGCATTAGCTTTCAAATAAAAGAAAAAAAACATCAAAATCGTTACACCTAGTCAAAAGATCTGAGATAACAAACATAAAAAAAATACAGACAAAATTGAGTACCTCCACGTTTTTTTTAAAGTCGTTAAAAATATTAACCAGAAAATTATAAAATAACCCAAGAATACGACTAATAAAAGTATCAAAAGATTGTTAGGTATATAGGCACAATAATTATTCACACTGACAACCTAGTCTTCACGCACACTATTACTCGTGTATCGTGTACAGCATTTGTGTAGTGACTGTGTAATCGGTAGTTAGAATGGTGTCCAGGGTGTGGTTGTACCCGTGCGAAGTCGGGGCGGATCGCTTGTTATCAATTAAAAATTCTCACGCTACTACGTACTTATTTCTGTTGACCGCGCAACTAATTTTAAGTAACATATATATGATAAACAAATTATCTCAGACCTTAATGTGAAGTGAAAGGAAAATTAAGCTATTACACACCGTTATTAATAAATTAACTATGCGATTACAGCAAATGGCTGTTTGACTGCATAATATTTACATCAACTTCGATATTTATAGCTTGAGGCGGGCGGGCCAATAATTACACTAAATGTTGAACATGGCGATCGCTTCATTAAGCAAATGGCACGACATTAGCTTGTCAGTCAAACTTGTCTTTATAATTACGTGCAACAACCGTCAACTAAACTCATTCGTATTTTTTATGATCACAAATTGATAGATCTTGGTTGTCTGGAAGAAATCACTATAAGCGATAAGGCCGCCATTTTGCACTTGATTATTTTATGTATAAGCCTTTTTTGTAATGTTATTTTTTAGTTCTTGTGCAAATAAAGTGTTTTCTATCCATCTATCTATCTTGATTTAGATGAAATTTCCATTACATTAGCTGAAGCAATGATAGCTGAGTGGTTATAGCTGTGGACTGCGGTGCTGCAGGTTCATGGTTTTATCCCCATTGCTGGCTTTAACTTCACCGCATAGTGGAAGGGAATTTTACGAATGCTCTCCGGGCTAGCTACCACTCTCAAGTAGAAAATCTGTCGTCAAAGACCTCACAGTGTGTTCCAGCAGTAGTCATTGAGCGGCAGTAAAATTACAGGCAATGTCTCAAGGTGACGGGCGCAGCGCGGTTCGTCACTTGTGACAAAATACATCTGTTATAGTGGACTCTACTGGTGGGCCCCTTGCTTGTTTCGTCACATTAACAAAACATTGTCAAAATAAAACATAAAATTGAGATCTGTGTGTAAATATAAGCCGTATCTTCTTGTTGTACTCACCGGATATCTATACCTCTTGATGAAATTATTTGTGAATTCGCTATGCAATTTTGCTTGGAATCAATAGTAGATGAGAGTTTAGTGGTTTTTCTCGCTTGTTAAGCATTTACTTTATAGGGCATAAAGTTGGTATCTTGGTTATTTGAATACAAACATAGTTCCGTTATATCTTAAATATCAAATATTCAATCTCGGTGAAATTTCGCACGCATGTCTTTAAGCCCATTAGGTATATTAATCTATTTTTCTAATTAGGCAGTTTTTCGTCATTTTTTATTTCATCTCTAAACGTTAAATAAAATTATTAAATTCCCAATGAATTATTTTTATGAATATAATATTAAGACCGCTTGGAAGGTCACCCACGCGTTGGACTGACCAGATCAAGTCTGCCATCGGAAGTTCCCTGAACCAGTGCAGCAGAATGACCTCCAGCAGGCAAAGCTGGCGAAACATCGTGAGGCGCATCACATCTGCCTCTGCCAGTACTACTGCATAACGATCACGACCGCTCTGTCAAGAGCATAACGGATAAGAAGAAGAATATTAAGATATAGCTATTAAACTAAAGAACATCATAAAAAATACCGAGATACATTTGATAGATATATAAAACATGACGAAACTCCCTTGGTACGGAATGCGTTACGAAAACAACCCTTTGCGATTAACACAGTGAGAACAAAACGCAAAAATAGCTTTTCTTATTTTAAAACTGATTCCTAGCATTATTGCATAATTTGCTCAAGATGAGTCAAGAACAAGACCGGACATAGTTTAAAACTACTGCTACAGAAAATGTATTAGTCAGAATAACATAACTATCCGACCCTGGAAACTAATATTCGACCAGGCGAGAAAAATGAAAACAATACAAGATAAAAATGAACAACATGTGCTAATTGCTGTCAATCCGACATTTCAATTTAACTTCTCAACAAAATGCTGCGCGCGCGCAATTTTGCCCACCTCATTATCTGTGTATGGCCTGACACGCTCCTTCACTCGACAGACCTCAATTACATGGACCGACGACTGTGCCAATCGGCCTAAATACTGGCCGTCGAGATTTTATTATCATGGAATACTTTAAAAGGCACTAACACGACGTTTTATTTGAAGTCGGAAAATGTTAAAGAGGTTTTTTGTTGGATTTCATCGAGCTTGAGATGTTGGCCGTATAATACAGTTAACTGTGTCTCGCTGTGGGAATCCATGTGGTATTTTGTAAAGGTTAGTATTAACCTGAGATGACCAACTGTGAAAAGGTTACCTTAGTACCTTACCAAGGTAACTTTTTCACGCCTCGCTTCGGTAGGATCGGTGCACTTTACGCGGCGGCCATCTTGAAATCCGTCATATTAGATTTTTGACAGGTGTCATTCGGCTGCTCTTTCCTTATGACATTTGTTCAAACAACCCCATTTATCTCTTAACGTTTGGTCTTGGGGTTGATATTGATGTTGTTGTTGTTGTTTTTATTTTGGCCAAGGTGGGTGGTTGGTGATGATGATCACCAACGAGTGATGGCCAAGTATTTATACGTAGTTGTAAGTAGGTGATGTACTTAGCTGGTAATGGTATGCGGGATGATAGGCGAAAGAAATCCAAGCATATAGTCCAGATATGCACTTATAATATCACAGTCACAATTACACACACATAAACAGTTATTATAGAAGGAGTACGAGCACAGCAGATAGGTAGAAACAGTAAACACAAGAAAGACAGAAAGATTATAGAACAGTAAACAAAGTAAATGTAGCGAGAAGCGCATACGTAAATAAAAATAGTGAATGGCGACTTGACGTGCGTCCAACGTCGGATGAGATTGCGGACTGGCGAGTGAAGCTTGCGGCGGCGTTGCGGTGCCCGTGCGGTGGCTGGTACCGTTATCTCGGCTCGCGGCCGGTCGCTCGTGTGACGTCAGCGCAGAACAATAGAACGCATTTGTGGAGCGTGTGTCCACTGATACGGTGCGGCCAGCTAATATTTATGTGTACATATTTATTGTGGATATTATATAAGTAAATATTAATAAATAGTTATAATGTGCATGTGTTATAAATATAATGTTTGTAGGCTATGAATGTTGAAGTGTATGTGTGACTGTGTGAATAAATTAAATAATTTAGAATAAACATTAATGTGATATATAGTGTAGGTATATATATATATATATATATATCGGTATAGATAATGTGGGAGTAGGCCACATCACTCCCCCCCAGAGACCTGGTTAGGGTCGATAAAAATCGGGGAACCTGACTCGTCGACCAGAACGTGTGGTTATGGGAGCAGGCGATGTAACGGGAGGTGTGTTGTTGGGTATAGTGGTAGGGGAAGGTGCAGTGTTCCTAACAGGTGTGACAGGTGGAGAGCTGTCACGTGACAAGTCCTGGTGGTCTGCCATTATGAATGCCGGCTTAAGACGGTCTACAGAGACGATCATAGGTTTGCCTTTGACAAGGAGTTTGAACACTTTTTCTTGTCTCTGTAGAACCTTGTGAGGACCTGTATATGCTGGTTGGAGAGGGGCACGTGAGGCGTCTTCACGCAGGAAGACGTATTCAGCTGTGGCCAGCTCTTTAAATACGAACACGTTGTGTTTACTGTGGCGAGAAGTTGGTACTGGTTTCAGCTTCTCGGCGAAGGACCGTAAGCGCGCCGTAAAGTCAGTCATGTCGGACGTAGTCGGCGTGCTTGGGTCGAAAAATTCGCCAGGAAGCCGTAGCGGCTCACCGTACAGCAGTTCAGCTGAAGAACTTTGTAAGTCCTCCTTGAACGCACTGCGGATGCCAAGGAGCACTAGGGGTAGAACTTCTACCCAGTTGCTATCAGCGTGGCATGTGATAGCTGCTTTGAGCTGCCTGTGGAAGCGCTCGACAAGGCCATTACAAGCAGGGTGGTAGGCTGTAGTGCGCTTGTGCTGGAATCCAGATGATTTTGCCAGATATTGAAACAGTGCGGACTCAAATTGTCGGCCGCGATCTGTGACAATATCTGTTGGACACCCAAATCTGGATATCCAGCCGGTGATGAGCGCCTTAGCTACCGTTTCTGCAGTAATGTCAGGTATTGGCATGACCTCCGGCCACCGTGTGAACCGGTCTATGGCCGTGAGACAATACCTGAAACCTTGCGAAACAGGCAGGGGCCCTATGAGGTCGATATGGACCTTCATGAACCTCGCGCGTGGCAAGTCAAAGGTGCCTAGCGGTGCGGACACATGTCGACTCACTTTGGCGCGTTGACACGCTAAACAAGTTCGAGCCCAGTCTCGACAATCCTTTCTCACGCCGGGCCACACAAATCTTTCAGCTACCAGTTTGGCAGTTGCTGCGGCGCCGGGGTGACTTAGGGAATGGAGACTTTCGAATACTTGTTTGCGGAATGACTTTGTGATGAACGGCCTGGGAGTCGGTGTGCTGACATCGCAGTACAGTGGTACTTGACAGCCAGGGATGTTCATCTTTTGCAGACGGAGTGATGAGCCGTCTGTTAAATATTGTACCAGTTCGGGATCAGCGTCTTGGTCTCTGGCAAGGTCGGTGAGACACACTGGAGCGCCCAGTTCTTCCACGCGACTTAAAGTGTCGGCAACGACATTGTCTTTGCCGGAAATATGCTTTAAGTCGGTCGTGAACTGGGAAATGTAGTCCAGGTGTCTGAATTGCCGTGGCGAACAGTCACGCTTCCTTTCATGGAAGGCATAACAAATAGGCTTGTGGTCTGTGTAGACTGTAAAATGCCTTGCCTCGACCATGTGCCGAAAGTACTTGATTGACTCGTAGATCGCCAGGAGTTCGCGATCGTACGGAGAGTACTTCTGCTGGGATGGGCTCAGTTTTCGGGAGAAAAACGCCAGTGGCTGCCACACACTATCATGGAACTGCTGTAAAACAGCTCCAATGGCCACGTCCGATGCATCTGTTACCAATGCCAGCTTGTTGTGACAATCTGGATGTGCCAGAAGGGCGGCATTGGTAAGGCTTTCTTTGGTGTCTGAGAAAGCCTTCAGAGCTTCGTCCGTCAAGTGGATGGGTGTGGAGCCCTTGACTGCCCCAATGAGAAGTGCGTTGAGAGGCGCTTGAATTTGGGCGGCATTTGGCAAAAATCGCCTATAAAAGTTGGCCATGCCCAAGAAGCGTCTCAACGTTCTCACGTCTTTTGGAGGGGGGAAGTCATTTATGGCCTGGACTTTGTCTCTCAGTGGTTTTGTGCCACTCTCCGAAATCGTGTAACCTAAGAAAGTTACCTCGGGAGCACCGAAAACACACTTTGAGACGTTTATGACCATCCCGTAGTCCCGCAATCTGGTGAACACTTGGCGGAGGTGTTCCTCGTGCTGGACTTCATCTCTGCTGAACACCAGGAAGTCATCTAGATAACAGTATATGAAGTCCAGCCCGCGCATCATCTCGTCAACGAACCTCTGGAACGTCTGTCCAGCATTTCGAAGACCAAACCCCATAAAGGGGAATTCGAACATTCCGAAAGGTGTGGAGATCGCCGTTTTAGGAATATCCTCTGCGCAGACTGGGACCTGATTGTAGGCCTTCACCAGGTCGATGGTAGTGAAGATCCGACACCCAGAAATGCTGTGAGAGAAGTCGTGGATGTGCCGGATCGGATAGCTGTCTGGTATTGTTCGGGCGTTGAGCTGTCGGTAATCCCCACAAGGACGCCAGCCGTTGTCCTTTTTCGGCGCCAGGTGTAATGGGGAAGACCAGGGGCTATCAGAAGGACGAGCTGTGCCATTAGCAAGCATAGCTTCGAACTCCTTTTTAGCCACCAGCAATTTGTCCGGAGCTAGCCGCCTAGGCGTGCACGAAACCGGAGGACCAGGAGTAGTGCGGATGTGGTGCTGTGTGTTGTGGGGTATGGTGCGTTGTGTACCAGCTGGTCGCGTAATCTCGGGAAATTCACGCGATAGTAAAAGGTGGTAACGCGTTTCGCCAGTCAGCACCTTCACAGATTGTATGTCCCTAGCACTATAAGCCAGTGAAGCTGGAGTAGACAAAGATGTCGTATTATCGATTAAAGTCTTATTTTTACAATCAACAACTAAATTATAATGACACAAAAAGTCTACGCCTATGATAGGCTTTGTGACATCAGCCACAACAAACTTCCATGGATAGGTCCGACGAAGTCCAAGGTCAAGGTTGAGGTGAGCGTAGCCATAGGTGTTGATGGTTGTCCCATTGGCTGCGGTGAGTTTATAGTCCGTAGACGCACGACGCTCTTGTAGTTGAGACCGGGGGAAAACACAGAGGTCGCTACCAGTGTCGACCAAAAACTGGGTTTCCGTAGAACGGTCAGTCACGAAGAGGCGGCCAGGAGAGACGAGGTCATCTTCCGTGGCCATTAATGAGTCGGTCACGGCCTTGTCCGACTTGATGAAGTCGCATGGCTTCTGACACCTGCGCGCCTTCAGTCCGTACTTCGAATGGTACCGACATGGGTACCGTTTGGTTTTCGAAGTTGGAGTGGTTCTGCTGCTTGAAGGTGTTCGACGCTGCTGCTTACTAGGGCGGTCAGGGGTGCGTGACGGCACTGTACTCTCCTCAAGCTTCGCTGCAAGGCGCTCAATCTCTGTCTTCAGTTCAGCGGTCTCGCTGGTAAAGCAGTTATCAGAAGTAATTCTTTTACTATGCTGAGCAGTTGAAGCAACGTTGTGACAACCAGGTGCAAAAATTTCCTGCAAGCGGTCAGCTAAATCAGCAAGTTGTTCCAGAGTGTGGCTGGTCTGCGACGCTAACACTGTCTGGGTGCTGTGAGGTAAGCTGTTGCACCAAATGGACCGAAGAAATTCATCTGGCACGTTCGTGCCTGCAAGCTCTTGGAGGTGACGGAGAAACTGTGAAGGTTTACGTTCTCCAAGTTCCTCATGAGTCAGGAGTTGTCGTACCTTCTTCTCATGCGAGGCGGTAAGACGCCTGATCAGTTCTCGCTTTAAAACGCTGTATCTGTTTTCAGATGGAGGGTTGACTATTATGTCTCTAACGGTTTTTGCGTAGCAAATTTCAAGGTTTCTTAAAACAAGGTAAAATTTTTCAGCATCTTCAAATAAATTAAAATTTACAAATTGGGCTTCCAATAACGCAAACCAAAGCTCGGGATCGTCTGCTGAGAATGGCGGAACCCTCAAATCAAAATCTCGCACAACGTCATTTTTGACGTGTTTCGGTTCAATGGAAACGCGCATCTGTTTCGTTCGGCGGCGTCGTGTTACCACGCCGTCAGCGCGTGATGATTCACTGCTGTCGCTCATGGTGTTCTTATCGGGGTCACCAATTTGGCCAAGGTGGGTGGTTGGTGATGATGATCACCAACGAGTGATGGCCAAGTATTTATACGTAGTTGTAAGTAGGTGATGTACTTAGCTGGTAATGGTATGCGGGATGATAGGCGAAAGAAATCCAAGCATATAGTCCAGATATGCACTTATAATATCACAGTCACAATTACACACACATAAACAGTTATTATAGAAGGAGTACGAGCACAGCAGATAGGTAGAAACAGTAAACACAAGAAAGACAGAAAGATTATAGAACAGTAAACAAAGTAAATGTAGCGAGAAGCGCATACGTAAATAAAAATAGTGAATGGCGACTTGACGTGCGTCCAACGTCGGATGAGATTGCGGACTGGCGAGTGAAGCTTGCGGCGGCGTTGCGGTGCCCGTGCGGTGGCTGGTACCGTTATCTCGGCTCGCGGCCGGTCGCTCGTGTGACGTCAGCGCAGAACAATAGAACGCATTTGTGGAGCGTGTGTCCACTGATACGGTGCGGCCAGCTAATATTTATGTGTACATATTTATTGTGGATATTATATAAGTAAATATTAATAAATAGTTATAATGTGCATGTGTTATAAATATAATGTTTGTAGGCTATGAATGTTGAAGTGTATGTGTGACTGTGTGAATAAATTAAATAATTTAGAATAAACATTAATGTGATATATAGTGTAGGTATATATATATATATATATATATCGGTATAGATAATGTGGGAGTAGGCCACATTATTATTTACTATTCGTTCAAAATCGTCGAAATCTTGCACATCTTTTGATTTGCCAGTTTTATTTTGTATTTTATCTCTAAATGAGAAAGTTAGAATTCCTGTACATAACTATTCCTCAGAACATTGCTGAAAATCCATAATTTTACGGAAATGTAGCAATCATAGATAAATACGAAGAAAGCTAGCTTATGAATACAATAATATAATATATTATACACAACATAGAACTTAAGCATAGATATTAAAAGCTCAAGAACATTCATGTAACATTTCACCGAGTTTGAACATCAACGAGATGGAAAGCGCTATGAATACACTTCCCTTAAATGTAGGTTTATTTCAAGGAACGATAGGCATTTGTCCTTTGGGATCTTAGAATTCCTCTTTAGCCATATTCAATCCAACATAGCATAGCATTTTTTTTTTATGCCTGATAGGTTAGCCTTTGACCACTATCTCACCTGATGGTAAGTGATGATGTGGTCGAAGATGTTGTACAGGCTAACCTAGAATTACTGGCTCTCAAGGACAGCTGCCGGAACACACCGTTAGGTGCTTGGCGACAGATTTTCAACTTGAGGGTGGTAGCTAGCCAGGCGGGCATTCGCAAAGTGCCCTACCACCATGCTGTAACGACTGCCATCCTAAGACAACAACCGGGACCGACGGCTTAACGTGCCCTCCGAAGCACGGAAGCGCTCAGTAGTAATGTCACCAGCGGTCACCCATCCAACTCCTGACCGCGGCGGACGTTGCTTAACTTTGCTGATCGATTCAGAATGGCTAAGCAAACTTCGCTACGAGCGCTTCAAAAATCAATAAGATGGTCGTTCTAAGCAAATTTTCTATTTGAAGTTTTATGTCATATAATTAAAATTGTCACTATGGTTATTGTTTATATTATTATGATTGTTAAATAAAATACATTTATTTTATTAGTCATCTAAAAACAATCCACATATTACAAATATTTCATAAATTTCTGCCATGTTGTCTAGGACAGCCCGTTAGCACAGTATCTCTAATTAGGAGCGTGTTAGTTCGTATCTACGATTTTCTTTCAGTCAACACGAAATCCTAAGGCTGTTTACACGCCTCGCTGTCGTGACCACAAAAACAAACTTTATCGCAATGTAATTCGGTCTATACTCGAGTGTCGCCAGTACTTTTTTATATAAGATTGTCAAAGTAAATATGCTCCGGGCAAATTTCAGTGTGAGGTATTTAAAGTGTATTTCAACATAGTGATTAAATAAAATGTGATCAAGTGAACTATAATTAATTACTGATGTAAAAGGAGATTGTGTAATTGGTAATTAGTATGGCGAGATGCCTTTTCAGTATAATTGCCGATATCTTCGATGAGATTTCGATTACTTTAAAAGTCAAGGTGTATTATTATTTTGCACACAGAACAGATATGACAGCTCGACGGTATATTACATCCTATTAAATCAACAACCGTAATGTTTACTGTCGAATAAACACCTCCTCCATGGGCTTTTGAAGCGCTCGTAGCGAAGTTTGCAGCCGGTCTTAATCGATCAGCTAAGTTAAGCAACGTCCGCCGCGGTCAGCAGTTGGATGGGTGACCGCTAGTGACATTACTACTGAGCGCTTCCGTGCTTCAGAGGGCATGTTAAACCGTCGGTCCCGGTTGTTGTCTTACGATGGCAGTTGTTTTTGTATGGTGGAAGGGCATTTTGCGAATGCTCTCCTGGCTAGCTACCACTCTCAAGTAGAAATTCTGTCATCAAGCACATTACGGAGTATTCCGGCAGCTGTCCTTGATAGCCAGTAATTCTAAGCTAGTCTGAACATCATCTTCGACCACATCATCACTTAGCATCTGGTGGGACAGTGGTAAAAGGCTAACCTATCAGCTTAAAAAAAAATACAGAATCCATACGCTTGTCAGGCGTCTTAGGGATCGCAGAGTGAGATGGCATTTCTTGCTACTTACCTCCCGTATGGTATATTTCTTTCATGAATGCTCACAAGTCTAAAATTACCTAGTTACACCCCCCATATATATTAGTGGTGCAATTGTAGCACGACACCCCACGGGCAGTTACGGTTGTACATGCTACCTTCTATATATCATAAATTCAACCCTTTGTTAAAGTGACTACAGACACTGCTCAATTGACCACCCTTAGCACAAAAAACCATTTTGATACAAAATAATGTAACTCAATTTACCTTGGTTTTATATTCATAACTGTGGGAAAGACAACTTGCAGACGTATAATAATATTGAATGGTTACTAACCTACACTATATTAATAGTTTCTTTAAAAATATACACGTTTGAATATAATTGCCCTAAAATCCATTGTTATACGTATTATTTTGGACATTTGGACGCTAAGCATGTCTCTACATATGGCATTGAATGACAGGAGAGCGACTAGATATGAATATTATTATAACGGTATTAATATTAAACTACGAATTGACAGTAAGAAGGTGCTCTAACCCTAGAATTGGATTTTATATTAAAACGATCGTCTTCCATATAAACTTTTAAATTATATATTTGTAATATGTTCTTAATCCTAAAATCGGTCGCAGTCAAACCGGAAGAATCTTCGACGCATTTCGCTTCTACACTAAGCATACTTAGCAGGTCTTGACATGAGCCAAGACCTCCTCACTACACAGCGCACCATGAGGTTGTTGTTATCTTTAAAGCGGCTTGCTTTAAAAATAACAACAACCTCATGGTGCGCTGTGTAGTGAGGAGGTCTTGGCTCATGTCAAGACCTCCTAAGTATGCTATCTTAAAATATTTGTAATCAATAAATATGTATTTCCGCAAAGTAACACCTGAATCTATTCATTACATGTTTGAAACTTTAACGTATCACAAGACTTAATTTCTACTTTTGTTCGGTTGGTTTTCTTACTACTTAGGTAGCAACGAGTTTGCTAACCTAGGTCGGGGCTGACTCTTAATTCACCTTATAAACAGCTATTAGAAATGTTGGTCCACTGTAAGTTAAACTTATTTAAGCTTAACTAAGCTCACTTAAGTGATGGGTGGAAACTAACTCCTTTTACTGCTATTTTAACTCGTACTAACTATGCTATAAGTTACACTTAATTCCCGTTGTTGTTTATTTCTCGTGAAGTGAACTGGAAAATGTTTTGCAGTATATTTTTCATTCTATGGAATCTCTTTCTTTTATTACGTCGCGTCAAAGCTTTTGCGAGAGCTTTTCGATGAGTAAAAGCTCAGAGACAGACGCTAGAAGGTAATAAAGTACCTAGTATTTGATTAAAATCTACAACTTATGCTTTTATATTTTACAATTTATACAGAATAAAACATTTAATATGGGTATGTTAATAATTATGCATATATACTCGTATAACTCGTATTTTGTACCTACATGAATTTATAAGGGCGTACGATAAAAAATATTAACTTATTATCATTTTCAACAGGGAGATTAAAGTTGTTAAACATTATTTTTTATTGGTTTCTGTTACCCTTGATTTTTAGCGTTTTTTTACGACACAGCTTAGCTTTAAAATATTTTTTGTACGAAAATTTGGGTTTACATTAGCACTAAGGGTAAACAAATATTTTTTCTTTGTTATTAGGCTAGTTTTACGTATCACAAAAACTTAATATCTAGTTTTTGCACTTTCTTTATTTTTTGTTGGTCGATGTGGCCTACGATGAGAGCTAAGCACATTACTATAGGTACATACTCGAGGGTAGCAATCGTTAACTATCTATATTTCTAAACATGATTACAAGTAGGTATCATAACCTTCTAAGCAAAAATCACATTGACAAATTTTTGAGTACAATTTTTTTCATCTCGTTCGACATCTAATCCGCGTTATCGGTAACGCAACGGATGTCATAACCTGAGATAGAGCAATATATGACATGTGGTTAAATCAATGAAATTTGACTGAGCCGAATTTTGATAATTCGGCTCAGTCGAGCCAGCTTCGATAGCCAAGTAGTTATGGCACCCGGTGCGTTACCGGGGGACGTGGGTGTGATTCCCGCTTGAGGTGAAATATTTTATATTCTAAATTATAATTAAAACTAGCTTTCCGCCGCTGCTCTATCCGCGCGTGTGTCGGTTATCGCGCAAAAAACATTAACCACCATTTTTGCGCAGTTGGATAAAAACTATGCTATATCCTTCCCCGGGTCTCAAACTATTTCCATTCCAAATTTCATCCAAATCGGTCCAGTACTTTTTATGTTTTTTCGTTGCATACAAAAATACAAATCTATCTTCTTTATAATATAAGAATATATTAATTCTATTGTATATAGGTATATATCATGAATACTTTACACCATTTTTGCGCAGTTGGATAAAAACTATGCTATATCCTTCCCCGGGTCTCAAACTATTTCCATTCCAAATTTCATCCAAATCGGTCTAGTACTTTTTATGTTTGTTCGTTGCATACCAAAATACAAATCTATCTTCTTTATAATATAAAAATATATTAATTCTATTGTATATGGGTATATATCATTAATAATTAACCATAAACTGCTTGGCGGTGCATTATCATTGCCGCACGCTAGGCCACCATGGCATTGCCAAGTAAACAAATCTAGTAAACAGTCACGTGAACAAAACATGTTTCTTATAAATGAAGTATGCATATAGATTTATCATAACCATATTTTTCCGTGTCATATATTCATTTCCTACAGTTCTGAATTGCAAAATGTACTAAATACGATTGAATAGTTAGCCATCACGTTTATCGTGTACGCACTTATTAGTAAAAACTGTATAATGAATGAGTAAATATTTAACTATCCACACGAAGGAGTTATAACTCGTCTTTGGTAAATTAAGAGTTATTTGGTTATATATAAGTATACATATATATGTGTATATACATATGAGAGGTATATTGAGTGCAAGTAAGATGTAAAGATTTACAGTATCATCTTCTGTTCGTTTCTTTATAAAAACGGGTAATGTCATAGAGATCTTTCAGTCATAAAAAGCATGCCGGTGTCATTACATTTAAATGCAAAATAGTGTATATACCTATCATTGGTTTTTCAGTCATCGTGATGAGTGTGCGCGAACGTGCCTGAGTTCACTTTATACATTTAATATTACAGTATAATCGCTTTTTAGGGTTTGTTTAGATGACTACTGCTGTCAGCCGTTCAGCTCCACCGGATTTTACAGTAGAATTTCTGCTCGCAAACATATTTAAATAAAACAGTTTTAGTGTGGGGCGTGCATTTTTACGATGCACGCATCGCAGTAGTGTGGCGTTTGTTTATTTATTTATTTATTTATCATCAAATGCATACTGTGCTTACAGGATACCCAAAGCGCACAGTAGGCCAACCTTAAATAAAACTTATCTACTTATCTATATATCTAGACTTATAAAATTTTGAGTCACTAAAAAATTTTTGACAACACGCCAATACACAATTAAACTTAGAGAAAAATATATCAAGGTCTGGTATCTGAGCAAGCATATCATTGAGCAGATTAAGGCCCTGTGCGGTGGGAGCGTACCGTGCCGATTGTGTGCGCACACCCGGCGGTGCGGCAAACGGACGGCGCACGCAGCACGCACGCGACTCGCGCACCTTCTCCGGCACGGCCAGCGACAAGCGTGCAAGCGCGCTGGGATTGTCTATCAGACCGTTCAACAGCTGATAATAATGCAGTATTAATGTGCATTTTCTCCTTACTTCTAACGTATTGATGCCTACCATTCTGGACACGAACAGAGACGGATACAAAAAGGGATAATAGCCATATAATTTTTTATATAGATATCTAGCAAATTTCTTTTGAACTTTTTCAACCATGAGCTTATATTTATCTTCATGCGGATCCCAGACTATGGCATTGTACTCTAATTTACTGCGCACCAGTGAGTAATATAATACAATTATGGCGCTTCTATCTTGAAATCGCGCTGTCTGCCGCATAACAAAGCCAAGCGATTTGAAAGCTTTATTGCATATATTTTCGATGTGCAAATTGAATGTAAGCTCACTGTCCATTGTCACACCTAGGTCTCTGATTTCTGAAACTCGCTCCAGGCTGATCCCAGATACTTTATAGTCGTATATGATGGGTTTACGCATCCGTGTCAAAGTAATAGTCTTACACTTGTGTCTATTAAATTCCAAGTGATTACTCGCGCCCCAATCCACCACCCTGTCGATGTCAGCCTGAAGCGCATCACAGTCCTCAACGGTATGAATACCTAAGTACAGCTTCAGATCGTCGGCGAACATAAGACATTCAGCCGTTCTAACTACCTTCGGCAGGTCGTTTATCATTATCAAGAACTGGGTCGGTCCTAAGGTGCTCCCTTGGCAGAACAGGTCATATAAGGGTCTGAGCGGTACCCAGATAACTGTACATATTGCACCCGATCACAAAAATAGCTACTAAATAGTTGCAACAACGATGGCGTAAATCCTACAGAAGCAAATTTCTTTAAAAGCACATCACTACGGACGCGGTCAAAGGCTTTTTTAAAATCGAAAAATGTTGCATCTACCTGCTTTTTTCGATCCATTTCAGTGACTGCATAGTCCACAAAATTGACTTGATTGGTAACAGTAGATTTACCGGCTCTAAAACCATGCTGGCACTCGGCTAACTGAGTTTGGACCTGCCTGGTGATGTGGCGATTTAGAATTGTGTCGAAGACCTTGCCGAAAGCCGATAGAACAGCTATAGGCCTATAGTTCTCAACCAATGGACTGACGCTGCCTGTTAGGTATCGGGATTACGCGCGATATTTTCCAGATGTTAGGGTAGGTAGACGATTTTAAAGCCAAATTGTATATGAAAAGGAGAGGGGCCATGAACCAAACTGACTCGCAATCTTTTAGAAGAAAAGACGGGATTCCATCAGGTCCTGCAGACGTATGTGCTTTCAGGCGCCGAACAGCTATTGATATATCGTTTGGGGCGATACATTCCAATAGCTAAGATAATTGGGGCCCTGATCTCTACTTACGTCTCTGATCTCCATTATTTTTATATCTGGATATGTTGTCAGCATATCTGTCAACCAATAAAAATGTATTTCTTTTAAATTAAATTGTGTACGCTCTATTGTAGAATAGTATTACACACCAGCGTCAAACTTGATATGATTTTAGAATTATATCTACCGTATAACAAACAATACAAACCGGCCTAGTACGTCGGGATCCAGCCGCTTTTTTGTACAATTTGAGTTCAAACAGAACCCTCCCGCCATAGTCCAACTCGGACTTGGCTTGTTTTGTCAGCAGTCTATTAACCTTGACTCAAGCTGGCGACTAACTGGATATAGCTAAGAAACTTTAAGCTTACACAATTTTCTAGCCCCATAAATATTTATTACAGTAGTATACCCCACATTCTCTAGCACATGTCGGCTTGTGGTTTTATTCAATACGCCGCGCCATGAGCCTTGGCTTCTAGTGTTTACGATATAGACATTATATTACGTAAAAACTGGAACGCTTGGTAATTTATCTTGTAAAATATATAATTAAATAGTTATGTTGTAAATTGCAGCAACACCCTACTTCCGTCGACCAGAGTAGTGGCATGCTGTTCAATCAGCACTTAATATTCCTTATTTTGCTTTTATGGCAATTGAAGTCAAGTTTATTATTCAATTAAGGCGTATACAACGCTCGTAATTAGCACCTAGTTATCGGTGACATCGAATTTATTGTGGGCTGTTTCATACCGCGCGCTGCAAAGTGGAAGAAATGTCAAATACTAAACGTCCGGAATTAGCGAAAATTAGAGAAAGTAATGTTTTGATCTGGGTGCATGAGAATATAAAACAAAGGAAACAATACAAAATATGGTAATAATTTGTTTTTATCACAATTTTTAAGGTTTACTTTGAGATTAATTTAAATATAGGAATACATGGAAGAATTTTCAACACCACAATTTGTTGCTTACAAAAATATTAAACAATTATAGGCTTTCCTCACATAAATCTCTTTCACTTTATTTTTTAATTTATTGCTGAGTTTTTGACCTTTGCGCCTTCGACCACAAACTCGCTTGATGGTAAGTGGTGATGTGGTCGATGATGTTAACCACAGAAAAGAGAAAGCAATTTATATATCTATGATGTTAACAGTCTAAACCTATAGTTACTAAGGACAAGGACAGCCTGGAACACACCGATAGGTGCTAGGCAACAGATTCTCAACTTGAGGGTGCTAGCTCCAGGCGGACATTGACAAAATGCCCTACCATCATGCACTTGGAATTGGTCGCTGTATATGACTATGATCCAAAAGAAGAATCCGAAAAATTACCTTTTTAAACCGGGAACTGAAATATATTTTTGTTAAGTCATTTTACCGAGATTGAAAGTCTGATCTCATTGTGCCGTTTAGCTCGAACGTTATACCTATCTAACGCGACGTGAGAACAATGGAATGGCCATCAGGATTTCTCTGGAAATAAAGAATAATAAGCAAGGTATTTTAAACCAAGCGTGGATATTATTTCTCATTTGATATGACTGCGTTAAATGGAATACTTTTTGTAGTTAGGGATTTTTATTTTAGGTTGTGCGAAACGTAAATAGGAGAAGTTTAATAAACCCTATCGTAAAAGAATGTATTTCTAGAAATGACATGACAAGTCCAGTAGAGATAATTCTTGGCAAGTTTAGGAATAATAAATTACAGAAAATTATGTTCACAAATATAAAGGTTACGGACAGTCAAACGTATAACAAAGTTCAAACCGCAGGCGATTTCACCCTTTCTGAATTAGGGTAAAGCCATTTTAAATGACATTTGGGCCTTTGCCCAATTTGCTAATTTTATTTATACATATACTGTTTGACTAGTAACGCACGTTCGTGTTTACGCGACTTAATGTGTACAAAACTAAATTTTATGTTGATAATACTGGTGGATGACGGTGTAAGGTGAATTTGCCTTTAATTAATGTTAGACGGAGATAGAAGGACGAAGTGACTTCATTCCGCATGCGAGTGAGCGAAAAAGAAAAACGCAATATTTAAATAGTAGTGAATTATATACAAATAAATATCATGAAAAACGTTTATATAAATTTAAATAAAAAGGAACTTTTAATAAACGTGAAAGTTTTTCAGGTTCTTTATCGCATATCTGCAACATAATAATTACAAATAAAATTAGTATTGACACTATTTACTTTATAGACACCGCACTTGACTAAGTGAAATTTTAGAGCATTAATGATGTTTTTTATCCAGAATATTACTATGGAATAGTGTTTTCGGACCAAGCAGTCTTGGTAGGCAACGTACCAGTAATGCTGCGGATGTTATGGGTGTTCATAGGCGGCGGTGACCACTTACCATCAGGTGGACCGCCTGCTTGTTTGTCACCTTTTGTGTAAAAAAAAGCGAAGTATCTGTCAAATGTTCTAGATACTCTAGAGCATATGACAGAATGAATAAAATAATATATAATATTCTAGAGTCTAGAATATTATATATTTTATTCACTTAATAAGGCGTACTGTGTCAGCCGGATTGTCCTCTGCTGAACACAGCTCCATTGTGGGGGGGTTTGCCGTAATTACAATGCTTGGCAGGCAGAGGAACTGATATTGCAGTGTGCAATATCAGTTCCTCAGAAAGCGCTGCTGCCCACCTTGTGTGTTACCTTTAGTCGCCTCTTACGACATCCACGGATGGAGATGGTGGATGATATCCTAGTCCGGCACCCCACGGGTAAGCCCGGCACTCCAAGGGTAAAAAAGGCGTACACTCTTTCTAAAAAAAACATGTTTTAAATTTGCCAGTCGAAGTTGAGATATTTATAACTAGCTTTCTGGGCGCGGCTCCGCCCGCGCGTATGTCAGTTATCGCGCGAAAACATTAACCTCTTTTTGCGCAGTCAGATAAAAACTATCCTATTATTTTTCTCGGGTCTCAAACTATCTCCATACAAAATTTTATTAACATCGGTCCAGTAGTTTTGGCGTGAAAGCGTAACAGACAGACAGACAGACAGACAGACAGACAGAGTTACTTTCGCATTTATAATATTATATATAGTACTGAGTACTGATAACAATCAACCACTTTTGAAGCGCTCGTAGCGAAGTTTGCTTAGCTGTTCTTAATCGATCAGCTAAGTAAGCAACGTCCGCCACTTTTTTGGTTGGATGGGTGACCGCTGGTGACATTACTACTGAGCGCTTCCGTGCTTCGGAGGGCACGTTAAGCCGCCGGTCCCGGTTGTTGTCTTATGATGGCAGTCGCTACAGCATGGTCGTAAGGCATTTTACAAATGCCCGCCTGGCTAGCTACCACCCTCAAGTAAAAAATCTGTTGCCAAGCACCTAACAGTGTATTCCGGCAGCTGTCCATGGGAGCCAGTAATTCTTGGCTAGCCTGAACAACAACTTCGACCACATCATCACTTACCATCATGTGATATAGTTGTCAAAGGTTAGTCTAAAAAAACCCTCCTTCAGCGCTGTTGCATATTAGGCAACTTGAGTTGTTGTCTCTGGTACTCTTATTTACTGACTGACGTTGACGTCATGTAGATCGCTTGCCATAGTTGTTGTCTCTGGTACTCTTATTTACTGACTGACGTTGACGTCATGTAGATCGCTTGCCATATAAGGCGGCACGGAACAAACTGCGCCCCTTTGGTCCCCCGCTGACGGAGACCCTTGACCCGACATTGCTGGATGGAGTGGTTCGGTCCCTATTTCCGTCCGGGTCCAATTTCACCCCACCAGTGATGGACCCCGCGCGAGGGGCAACTGCACCGGAGGAAGAGGAGGTTCCTCCAGCCACGCTGGCGGAATTTGAAGGGGAGGTTCTTCGCCTCCGTGCCAAGAAAACCGCCCCTGGGCCGGACGGCGTCCCCGCACGGGTTGTGACCTTAGAGAGACGGCGAGTCTAGCATCGGCTGACGGATCCCTGGTTGTGGGAAGGATCCGCCGATTAGGCTTGAAGGTGGCGCTGCACAAAACAGAGGCCGTATTCTTCCACGGGCCTCGGCAGCGCATTCCCCCTGACGCCCACATTGTTGTGGACGGCGTCAGGATTGAGTTGAAGGCCCAGATGAAATATCTGGGCCTTGTCCTAGACAACAGGTGGCGCTTCGGTCCACATTTCAGCGGGCTGTTGACGCGCCTGCTGAAGGTCGCGGGCGCCCTCTCTTGGCTGCTCCCAAATATAGGGGGGCCCGGAGGACGATGCCGGCGCTTGTATTCCGGCATTTTAAAAAGTATGGCCCTTTACGGGGACCCTATTTGGGCTGACTCCCTCCAAAGGAGGGAGAATGCCACTGCACTCCGAAGGCCTCAAAGGGCCATTGCTCTACGAGTGGCGAGGGGCTACCGCTCGGTGAGCTTCGCGGCAGCGTGTGCCCTGGCGGGCACCCCTCCTTGGGAGCTTGAGGCGGGGGTGCTCGCTAGAGTGTATGAATGGACGGCGGGGCGACAGGCGCTCGGGGAGCGCCTCACCCCGGAGGTGCGGATGGCGGTTAAGCGTGAGGCGAGGGATGCCGTCGTCCAGCATTGGACGGAGGACCTCGCCTCCGCCGCTTTTGGTCGCCGTACGTTGGACGCTCTTGGGCCAGTTCTACAAGACTGGCTTGGGCGATCCCACGGCTTCCTTTCGTTCCGTCTGGTGCAGGTATTATCCGGGCACGGATGCTTCGGATCGTACCTGCACCGTATTGGAAGGGAGGAAGCACCGACGTGCCACCATTGTCCTGCGGTGGAAGACACGGCGCAGCACACTCTCGAGGTGTGTCCGTCGTGGTCCGAGCTGCGCCGCAGCTTGGTCACTGTGGTAGGGCCAGACCTGTCGCTTCCCAGAGTGGTCAAAGTCATGTTGGAGGGCGAGGGGTCCTGGGCAGCGGTCGCCTCCTTTTGCGAAGAAGTGATTTCTCAAAAGGAGGCGGCAGAGCGCGCAAGGGAGGAAGACCCCCTGGCTGCGCCTCTGCGAAGACGTCAAAGGGGTGGGAGAAGGCGACTGAATAATCGCCCTCCCCCTCTCGGTGGTGAGTAGCGAGAGACAGATGCGGGGGCGTCTTCTCTCGCATTGCACGTTCTCACCACCACCATCAGGCGGGAATGGCCGAGCATTCCTGGTCATTCCCGGGCCCCTCCTATCAGGAGGGGCATGCAGGCCCCGCTGTAAAGGTGGGCGGTCGTCGGCGAGGGACTGGACGTAAAGGCTCTGCCAGTCTCCCAGTCCTTCTCCAAACAGACGATGCTGGAATGCCGCTGGGTCGTTTAGTGAGTATACCGGTCTTCTACCGGGGAGCTCCACATACCCCCTCCATCCCCCGATGGAGGGGCATGCGTAATGCATTTTTCCCAGCGTCAACAAAAAAAAAAAAAAAAAAAAGAACCGTTGCTTCTACCATAAGAATTTTGCGAATGCTGGCCTCGCTAACTTCTAACATCAGAAAATCTGTCACCAAGCACCGTCAGTGTGATCCAGCCGATGTGATTGGGAACCTGTCATTGTAGAGGTTAAGTCGGTTCACCAAAATCGACGACATAATCATTTACCATCAGGTGTCTTTGTGGTCAAGAGTAAAGGAGTACAACCTTCAACTAAGAATACCTTACAACAATATACTTATATGTATTAGATTATATATTTTAACTTAATATTTTAACAGTCTTTTACTATTTAAAATATTTATTCATTTCATTACGCCTCTATTTCCTTAAATGGTAGGCAGAAATTCTAAAAACTCATTTATATGAGCCAGATACAACTGAAAAGTAATCAAAGACAATGTTATGAGAAATTACTCTACCAGAGTAGCTCTGACCCCGTTTCTAATCAATCAAGTCATTAAATTTCATTGGCCATTGATAATATCGATCAACCACTATGTTGCCAGCTATCTACAGCGGATAGAATAAATCATTTCGTAAGAGATAACGTTTTAGTGATTAATCGAACCACCTGAGACAGGTTTAATGGCAACACCACGGGCTATTAAACGTAGCCTTATATGAGCAATAGTTATTTGTTTCTATATGTGTGGCAATGTCGATGGCAGAATGTTTTAATATACGTAATTAAAGTTATTTAGATTAAAGACTTGTTATATAAAGAAGCTAGTTATTACTAGAAGTAAAAAGGATTTAATAATTAATTCGTTATTGCATAATTAGTTTTTTGATACATATGTTGTGGGTGGGATATTAAGCGCGGTACAATTGTTAGAACATGGTGATTATATTTCTAAATATGATAACATCTAAGCACTATCGCGTGCTGAGCGACAAATTACATTTACAAATTATTGGAGCACAGTCACCGCACATCGCCCCCTATGACGGTTAAAGTAATCACGAAATCGGATGAGGTGGGTTAGATTCCCGTCCTGAACAAAAAAGAATGTGCTCTAAAAATTTTACAATCTAAAAATATTTTTTTTAATGATAATTATGTTGATTTTTGTTACATGCCTCAGGTTTTTACGTCTGGCAAGAAGCAAGAGTACCATCGCAGTGTCAGGCGTTCTACCTCAAAGCACGCCACTGCTTCGCATTACTATATGTGCAAGCACTTCTGTGTTTAGAAGTGAAGGTCACTTTAGCAAGTGAAATTACTTTGCAAAGACTGAGACACAAGGTCTCGGAGTGCAGTGTCAAGCAGAACCATATAGGAGACACGGCAACTGTAATGGACAGGCATGATGTTTCTTTCTAAAAACCTTAGGTACATTTGATTTCTCCACACAAGATGTTATACATTCTATAATAATAATAATAATGTTTTATTTCAGGATAGAATTCCCATAATGTATACAAATTACACAAATACTACAATTAACATAAAAATAGTATATAAACATATGATTAAAATATGAACGATCTATACCCTCCGATCCCCAAGTTATTGTCACGTCCACGCTTGTTCAAACAAAAACTTTTTTCTAAAATAGCAGGATCATTGCCAGAATAAAGCGATTTGGGCGAACTTTGAAAACTCTCTCATGGACATACATTGTTCTTTTTGTTTCTTTTAGCAAAGACAATTCCGTAGTTTTTTTTATTACATTGAATTATATGAATTAATAATTTATCTTTTGCATGTTCCTCATTAAGCATATGCATTATGGAGTTAGTAATGAGATATATTAATCTATGCACAAGGTTTCTGTATAAAAGCATTAAATATTAGGTATATATAGATTTTGTAATAAATAAATTCATTTAAAAATTAAGCTTTTTAAAAACAGAAAAGAAATCAAGTATCACATGGGTGATGCATGATAATCATAAAACAAATTTGTATTGATACGATTTACTGTACCTACTGACACAAAACTTGAATAAGCGAAATTTTAGTGTTGAAGTCAAGTTAAGGAATTGATGATAAAAGTTTCATGTCCCTCATTAAGTACATCTTTTTGGATTCAGAGATTTGTGTTGAAGTATCTATATATTTTGACTTATAAACTAGGGTTCTGTGTATTATTATGTATATATTATAATATTGATAGTCACCATTTTGTTCCAAAATAGAACGCGTTTTGCAAATTTCGAATAGATCTCTGAATTCAAACGATAATATATAAATTTTATAATTTGTTTTTTTAATCTAATTTTATTTAGGGACTTTTAAATATTTAGTTTATGTCAGTCCCATCATACCCTTATAAAAAAAGATTAACGTCTCACAAAACAGAGTGTAATAATGAAAAACAGCTGCTGGAACACACCGTTAGGTGCTTGGCGACAGGTTTTATACTTGAGATTGGTAACAACCCAGGCAAGCATTCGCAAAATGCCCTACTAACATATTTCTCTTCATTTGAACGCAAATATTTACTGTATCTTTTCATTCATTTTAGGTACAGCCAAATTCAAAGTTAAATTCAAATTCAATTTAGACATCTACAACGCTCGAAGATCAATTACAAAATTAATATTGAAATCTTTTATACTCTACTACCACGTTCAGCAAAGTCAAGCGCTATCCTGACGTATAGAATATGACAGATTAAAAAGATAAAAATTGTTATTCGAACTTATATCAATAAGTCAATGTCCGGCTGTGACGTCACACAGAGGCATTCCGAATAATTCCACAAAGTGACGTATCCACTGAGATAGCAAATTTTACTTGTCTGGTAGTCAACGGAGGCGTTATCACGAAACAACACGATGACGTAACGGAGTCGCAGTTCCTTATCAGTAGACATATCGAGAGCACGAGGACAGTCGTGACTGTTGTTATAATATTGCTACTTAGCTGTTTATCCAATAGGTCGTGATTCTCAGCTACGCAGATTCATGAATCATTGACCTCCATGCCTCGTTAAACTGTTGTCGGTAACTTCAGTTAACTTACTTTGTATATGGAAGCATTAAGATATACTCGTAAGTACAGTATAATCTCACTTATCCGGCACATCAATAGACCGATACGTCCAATAATCCGGCACCTGCACCTACCTCACCCCACTACGCCTATGTTTGGTCATTATGTTATTACTGTACTGTTACTGTATCAGCCGGATCGTCCACTGCTGAACACAGCCTCCCTATGTAGGGGGTATTTGCCATAATCCCCACGCTTGGCAGGCGGCTTGGGGATCACAGGTTCTTAAGAAGATGCCCACCTTCTAGTATTTTTCGCATAGTCGACTTTTACGACACCCACACGGGAAATGGGGAGGTGCAATTCTAACCCATCAAGTATTTATTTTATTATGTTATTACTGATGAATAAATATGTGCAGCAGTACAAGAAGAAGAAAGGCTTGTAGAAATATTTCCACACGAAAGGAGCCACCAACCCTGTAAAAGTTAAACCATATAAAGCATTTGATTGATTCAATTCCTGCATAACATGGGCAAATAGATAGCTCCTAAATTAAAGTAATAATTATAAAGTAATACTAAAATAATAAAGTAATACTAAATTAAAATAATAATTGATGGATAGCTATGTAACTAAAACATTATTTTACAATGACATTCAGCCCTGAGAGTTTACCACGTTAAGCCTTCTTCGAGATAAACCTTCTTCGTGTATTAGCTGTACTACAATCATGATTTATGTTACTTAATATATATAGTATAAACCGCGCGTCATTTCAATACTTGGAAAATTCTTCAACTTAAGAAATGTTTAAATTTACACACATTTTTCTCTGCAGGCAGACCTAAGTTGCACAAACGCTCTGCAGGTACATCAAGATACAGGCTTCACCTAGTTTGGGACCCATAGATAAAAAACTTACTTTTCAACACATTTGCTCATAAAGTGGCTCTAATTTAACCGCAATTGGGCACATAACCATTCAGATGCCAAGCTTTTTTTGCCATGACCTCAAATTGCCAATATAAACATGGCTGGCAAATTTTAGTTTTTTTTTTTTAAATGCAATTTTAGCAATTCATTAATTTTTCTACACATATAAACACCTATATATCGTCGTAATTCTTATGAAATAATCTACCCGTCTCTATTAGATTGTAATAAAACAATTAAACATATACACGATTTTAGCAAATAAACCTAAATATGGCAACCAATTTCTTCAACAGACATAATTATTAAATTTTTAACAAACTAAAATAATTTAAATTCCCCATTTTGTACATATCTCTTTTTGTATCCGTGAAAAAGAATAAAAAGGAACTTCATTGTTTAATCTATGGCCGATCGCCATTAGCGCGCATAGGAAAACTGTTAAATTGTTTCCCGCCATTGCGAACAATTTTTCACAACTCGATTTCACGGTTGAAATTACAGTTATTTTTTAATTAAGATGTCTATAAGTACTAGTTATGATGAAAATGATTTATGTTGTATACCGCCCGATATAAGCTATGAAGCACTTAACGTTATGGAAAGTTTAATGTCTACATGGAAACTCCAAGGAAAAATATGTATTAGCATACCAAAATTTCATACAATGGCAAAACAACAAGAATACGCAGTCTTTTTCAGAAAATGTGTTCATGGCGTTCTTTACAGAATTATCTTCTGCGAACAAACCTAGCTCTTTGTCGTGTATTTACTCAATGTATACAAGTACAGTTCGAACAAAGAATGGAGTGGACTTAAAACCCTACTCTAATTTGTTAGCTTACCGAAAGAGACTACCCGATGGATTTAGAAGCAAGAAATCAAAGGTTTTATCGTCTCACGATATTGAAAAAATAATTCATGAAGTTCCACATAGCCAATTTATTTATTTATTTATTTATTTATTAAACATTGTGGCTTACAGAAATGTTCCAAAACGCCAACATGTCATTATATATTCATTATAAACTTAAAATTACAGCATGCCATATTAATTACTAACTAATTAATTTATACAATATATTTATGAATCATACCATTAAAATAGACATATGTAATAATAAAAATAAAACCATTAAAATAATCATACAATAAAATGATAAATGTCAAGCTATCGTAAAAAGAAAGTGATATTTTATGTAGAATAATTGTAAATAAAAAAAAAATCTATTGAAATAAAAAACAAAAAACAAAATATATAATACAGTCAAGTCAAAGTAAGTTAAGATAAAAATTCAAATATATATAAGCATGTCTAGAAAATGTAACATGTCTATCGGCAAATATATCTACAATTTCGTTCCGAACAAGCATGTCACCGAGCAGAATACGCGCACGAGTGGTAGGCGCGTTGCGAGCGTAGCAGGTACGCGTTAGCGGTCTTGCAAAGAGGCGGGAGGGATAGCGCGGCGCATCGAGAAAATAACACTAAGAGATGCAATAAGATTTAGTGTGTTCGAGATGAATTGATGCCAAACTCTGTTTAACCTAAACGCGCTCTAATTGGCTAAGCCACCTCCATGCGGTAAACACCCGAGTCCCATAGTGATGGGACATGATTCTTATGCAAATATAATCGATATCAATACGTCGTACAACATATATAAGCTGATCGTATAATTTATTCCTCCGTGACTGCCTATTTAGATAAAAGTGATATTTATCCCACTTGCGTTGGCAATAATACCCAGCAGATACCTCGCGCGGTATTTTGTATGAGTATAGCTGATTTGTTATAATATAATATAGAATAACGATTTGGTTGTGTGATTCCACAATTCTGCTTGAAATATCCTTACTAAAATGATAAACATTTAAATATCTCTTTTAATATTTTTATGTTTGCAATAACGCATGCTCTGCGGTAATTTGTAATGTAATTCAAATATACGGGAGAAAAAATTTAATCCCGCACATGACTAAAATTTTTCCTCTCGTACATTGGTAATTTAGTAATTTATATATCTCCCTAACAAATTACAATTGGAGTAAATTTCTTATAATTGAAGTACAAATTTTCGACTCGTAAGAGTAAGGTTCCGGTGGCCGAATAGATAAGGCATCCGGCGCGAAATCAGAGGACGAGGGTTCGACTCCCGTCCGGCACAAAACATTTTGTACTCTTATAATAATTTGTAAATGTGATTTTTGTTCAGCACGCACAAGACATCGAGCGGGACTAAAAGTTCAAAGTGTTTTGTAGCAATCGTAGTATCAATTTAACGTCGGCCACTTTTCATTAAATGAAAACAATCGTCTGAAAAAAGACGGGAGCAAACCCTGTTGTAGTATGCTGGAAACCAATGTTCTCTTATTGTTAGCTCAATCCATTTTTGTTTGAGATTTGGATCTCTAGGGAATCTATTAAAAAAAATGGTTTGTTAATAATACCATAGAATAACTTAAGGTATATATGTTTTATACAAAAATATGATTTTGAAATCGGTACACGTATATTGATATACCATAAGATTATATTAAGATAAAAACGTAGAAAAGATTTGGTGTTTATGAGACAGAAATTCAACACAAAACTGGCACACCGTCATCAGAGTTTTCTTGGCTCATATTATGTATAAACAAAACTAGTAAAGTCATCACTAATCTGAGAACGACACACACGACTAGGCAAGCTAAAATCGAAATAAACAAGTTAGCTTTACACTATATATTCACACAAAGCTTTATATTCATTGCACTTCATGCATACAGACAAACACACACACACACATCCTGTCACACACCCACATACACAATAATATAATATTTACTCAAACATATACGAAATTTTATACAGCCATATCATTTAATAAGCATACCTCAATCTCAATGTATTATTGAAGGAAGCCGACTCCCACGACACAAGACTTTTTTCCTAGTGTGGGAGATCCCACACTAAGAAAAAAATCTTGTCATGTCATTTTACTGTCAATAAATCAATACAATTTATTGTACCAATTGTTATAAAGTTAAGAATAACAACATGTAACTGTATATTGTGAAACAAATTATTTTTATTATTTTTATTATAAACTCATATCAAACCTATAAAAGGTACCCACTTTTTACATCCAAAGCTAAATATATCTATAGGCCAGAGTATGACGATATCGATTTTAGTTCCACTATAACGATATATTACCGTACTGTATAAGCACAACACTAGGAGAGGGCGCGGTTTACAGAGAGACAAGGACGATAATATATGAATGTAGTAAGTGGGAGCGAAATGCATTCATACGGGTCTATTAGATTGTCCAGTTTAACTTGACCTATTAAAAATGAAGCAGATAAATTACGTAAATTGATAAATTTTACTTACTTGTGGAAGGTAATTCCATCTGTTTTATTATTGGATGTTTTGCTATTTTTCCCGCACCATTTAATGGAGCAGGTAGTCATTTTTATTACAATGAATGCCTACAATCGTCAAAAATAAAAATATTTTCAGACACGTACGTACGGATCAAGCTTCTGGTCGCGTACTGTTTATGTGCGCTCATGCTATGACTTTAATGTGTTAGAAATCACACACCAGTTGCATGATCGCGCGAACCATCAATTCCCCTCTCGGGGTTTAAATCTCGTTGGCGCGGCGCAACAGTCGCCCCACGCCTCGGTACCTGCAGTTCCATCTGGCGCAATGCCATCTGGTTGTCTACAGTGTTGTGAAGTAACGAATAATAATGAACTATAAGCAGCAATTTGCGTCTCAGAACTAGTGTGTCCAAGTCGACCATACCCGACACAAATACGGATGGATAGAGGTATGGATAATATCCGTAGACTCGCTTATACAGCCAACGCGCAAACTTACGCTGTATCCTTTCAATTATAAGCGAATATTTGCTTTCGTAAGGGTCCCAGACGACAGCACCGAACTCAAGTGTGCTACGGACATATGCATTATATAAAACTTTAGCTACCCTCACATCGCTAAACTGAGAAGCTATCCTCATTACGAAACCAAGCATTTTGTTAGCTTTTTTGCACATAATAGTTATGTGTGTCCGAAAGTCCAGTTTATTGTCCAAAGTCAGTCCTAGGTCACGAATTTCATGAACTCTTTCCAGTGGAGCGTCAGGTAGATAATATGTAGCGCGTATAGGAGTTGGGGAGCGCGAGAAAGTGATTACCTTACATTTAGAGGCATTGAGAGGTAAATTATTAATGCCACTCCACTCTGCCAATGAGTCAATATCCCTCTGTAGGGCTACAGTGTCGGCTACGTTGCTAACTGCTAGGTACAACTTTAAATCATCCGCAAACATTAGACATTTCGCAGCGGTCACAACTCTGGGTAAGTCATTGACCATCAATAGAAAAAGGGTTGGGCCCAAAGTAGATCCTTGACTTACCCCAGACCGGGTATAATAGTCTTTAGACTCGTAACCACCCACTCGAACATATTGACTGCGGTTACTCAGATAGTTCGAAAAAAATTGTAAGAGCTTAGGAGTAAATCCATATATTGCCAGTTTCTGAAGTAGTATGTCGTTATCAACTAAATCGAATGCTTTTTTAAAGTCAAAATATGCCGCATCGACTTGTCGACCTACATCCATTTGATTACTGACATAATCGACTAAATTTATGTGGTTAGTATTAGTTGACCGCGCACTACGAAAACCATGTTGGCAGTCATCCAGGGCAGAACCCACCTGCTGGTTAATACGACGATCAAGGATGGACTCAAATACCTTTGCGAAAACTGAGAGCACCGCAATAGGTCTATAAGTGGACACATCTGATCCAGCGTTCACCTTAGGGACTGGTGTAACTCTAGATGTCTTCCATCGCTGTGGATAGGACGACTCTTCAAGACACAAATTGAACAGAAACAGCAGCGGTGCCTTTAGAACACTTATACAGTCCTTTACGAGAAAGCACGGAATACCATCTGGTCCAGCTGACGAACGTGGCTTTAGGCGCTTCACTGCAGTGCAAAGGTCGACCGCATCAACTATGTCAATTGCAACCCGTGCAGAATCTCTGACAACACCGTGGCGTGCCGCCGCCACCGCATCCAACTGCGGCATGTCCTGCTGGAAAACAGAGCAGAAGTAGCGCGCAAATGCGTCAGCGGCATCCGCACCCTCCACCTCAACACCATCATATGTGAACTGCACACAGGGTCGTCGGTCCTTTCGTTTTTCTTTAACATATTCCCAAAACTTTGCAGGTTCGTCAATAATCCTAGTTTGCGTCATATTAATGTGCTGCCGATAAGCGTTGTCAATCAGAGATTTCACATGTGTCCTATAGTACTTGTACAATTCCCTGTTGAAGTCTTTACCCTCTGCTTTGTACTTAAGAAAATTAAAATACTTATACCTAATGTTTCTTATAATTTCCGGCGTGTACCAACGCGGATACACATACTGGCTCCTGTTCAGAAAACGTTTCTTTAAAGGAACATGCATGCTTATACATTCATAAAGCTTTAAATAAAAAATATCAGTTGCAGAATTGACTTTATCTGTATGAAATAAATCTGACCAGTCCAATTCTGCCAACGCTGCGTATAGCTTACCATAATCTGCTTTACGAAAATTCCACTGAGGAGGTGCATTAGGACGTTGGGTTAGGGGCTGCATTAGAGGTTGGGGTCGCGGCACACCACTCGATATGGACATGCTAATCAATAGCGGCGGATGGTAAGCGTCCACTGGCACCAGCGCATCCGCATCCTCACCACCGCAAACCGTTACGCGCCCACTAAGTGATTTTCCGCTTAGTACGAGATCCAACACACTACCATGCTTGTTCGGCACATTACTATATTGTGCCAAATTACAGAAGTCAGTAAAAAAAGTGAACTGTGTTTTTAATGACAAGCTACAGGAGTTCAGATTGAAATCTCCTATTACTATTACTTCCATGTCAGAATATTTAACAATAGCATTTTCAATACATGTCAAAACGTTTAAGTATTGTTCATCATTATATCTAGGTGGTAAGTAAACAACACAACATAAAAATTTTAAAGCATTACAACTTATGATAGCAAATAGAACCTCTTTATCAGGAGTGAGTGCGTCAATATCAGTAAGCGTGCGCATCGTGTAGCAGTCACGGACGGCAAGTAGCACGCCGCCCCAGCCTGAGTCATTGTCGCCCAACGCGCCGACGCGGTCGTGGCGTGCAACCTGCCACCCACGCGGGAATAGCTCACCGTCGCTTACCGAGCTTGTTAGGAAAGTCTCTGTAAGTGCTATTATGTCGTGGCTGCATGATGCCACGCTATTAAAAAAACTAGTGGTTTTAGATCGCAATCCACGCACGTTTTGATACAAAATGTGAAAGTCACTTCTGCGCTTCAGATTCGCGCTTCTGACGAAAGTTCTGCCGCCAAGGCTTAACACAGATACCATTTGCCCAATTCGCCGATTCCATAAAAAGTTCAGTCATCTTAGAAGGTACTCCTATCTTAAAAGAAGCATAACTCCCTCTCGCCTTAAGTGCCTCGACTGTATAGTTATTTCCGGCTGATATGGTGTTTAAATGCGCGCGTACCTGGGCCTCAGTGGTACCCTCCTGCACATAGTAAAGATGCAGGTATTGCCGTCGTTCAGCAGCGCACAACATTGTGGCCCCTGGGGCTGCAGTGCCACGCAGCACGTTCTGTGCGCCAGAATGGGAAGCGCGGGGGCCGCGCCACGCACTCTTTACCTCAGTCCAATCATTACTTGTGCACGAGTCTTCCGACGCGCTTGCAGCATTAATGTCCTCAGGAGCAGGTAGTGGAGTGCAAAGAGACCTTGACTCTATTGGTATCGAAGACACAGAGGGTACAGCAGTCGTAGTTTGCAAGGGCACAGTTTGTAAATTGTTCTTACTCGGTGCTTCAATGTGTCGTAGAGGCACCCCTTTCTTCTTCTTGCTTGCCAATACCTGGCTACTAAGGTTAGTCAAATTAATTGTGTCTACTATAAAATTATATTTTTGTATTATCTTCTTGACAAGTGTGTTGAAAAACGTCGTATGTTAGACGTGTGTATTGATGATTACCTCGGCTCTCTTAAGACCTAATGGATCGGGTCTCAATGGCGCCTGTAGCAGTAATCACCAACAAGACACACTTATACCTTAATGTACTATTATGTCAACAAATAAGTAGGAGGCTCCATTTGACAGTTGTCAAGTTTTTGTAGCTGGAAATAATCATAAGTGTGTGAGCTTTGTACGAAATAATGTAATGATCTTCTTAATAATAAGCATGTAATTTCTTCCCCATGGGACGGCGGGCTATAATGTCACCCCCTCTTTTGAGGAACTGATAATCTTACACTGCGATCCCCAAGACGCCTGCCATGCGTGGGGGTTATGGCAAACCTTCCCATAGTGTGGGTGGCTCTGTTCAGCAGTGATCCATCCTTCTGATACCAACTTCTACTGAGACATTTTTATTGCATTTTTTTATATTATTTGACAAGAAATGGGTTTGCCTTTGATCATCATCTCATTTTTTAGAAAGCAATGAACATAATATAGTGAATCAAGATGGTAAACAGGCATAACGTAGAATAACTGCCAGTAAAAGACAGCTGCCAGAACACACTGGTGCTTAGCGATCAGTATTTTTTATTATTATTATTTTAGGTAACTACATAATAAATAGTAAAAACATGTTTGGCTTTATCAAGTGACGGCGTGGTGCGATATGTCTCAGCCTTGTGCTAATTTTACATGTTACAGCCTATTACGATTACGTTCACGAACTTGCCTAGCATCGTTTGCGTTAGGCATCATTCTCATACAATTAATATAATAATATAAATTTAAAAAATACATCAACAAAATGTTTGAGTGAAGACAGTGGCTCGAATAAATATTAAAGGTTCATCTAAGGAAATAATGTATGGCATAATAATTTCATTTATTGAAATAACTTATCTTGCAAGGTATATAGATCAAATCAGTTGCAGCTTAGGCAGCAATTCCTCGCTGATTAGAATATTGAAAGTCCCAGATATAAATAGCAATATAACGTGAATATGTTAGCCAGCCGACTAAGTAACTCAAATGAATGAATATAACGAGCGTTAATGTAGCGAAAATGGCATTACTTTGTGAAAACAATGGCGGTACGCAATACCAACAGCTGCGTTTGGAAACAAGGGATTTCTCACCAGTGTAATACTTGTCAGTTAATCTTGATTAAACGTCATGTACGTTAACTTAATCGTTTCGGAACGAGCATCGAGTAGTTATAAGTCATAATTATTTGCCGAACCTTTGCATAATTATACCTTTCCTTATACTTTTACTTGACAAAAATTAATCACTAAATTCTTGGAAAATAATATATATAAGCAAACATTCAAGTTCTTATAATAAACAAATATTTTACTTGTTTTTTTATGGAATAATAATTGTAAACAATATTAACAGACTCCCAAATGACAACTGAGTACCATTCATCTGACAGGTGAAAATACTCGCCCTGTCTTGCATCGGGTAACATTACTAACAATTCAACTGTCAAGTGGATTCACATGTTCACTTGTTTTTCGAACGGCCTAGAGTCGAATAAATATAAATATTCACTGAGGTTATTTCCGGACAGCACTCGGGTTACATGTATATTACGTTCTATTGGTACGCAAATGACTTTGACAGTGACATTTGTAAGCAAATCCCAATGAAATGAAAATACATTATAAGAAATTAGTTTAGTACTATCCAGTAGTCCGTGGTTTTCGATACAACGATAGTTACGGTTTTTAACATACAAAAATTCTTACACCTCAATAGGTGTGGTGAGAATTGACTTCGGTTTTTGTTAGTTAGAGGCCGTTTTTACAATAGCTTATATGCTGAAGTCGACTACTCCTAAGAGGCTATGTAGTAGATCGCGAGTTCTCCAATGCTCAGATGATTGCAGAGAGAGAGTTGAAATATTAGAGTAGTTATATCCGAACACCACTGCTCTAAAAGCTTACTAGAATTTACCTATCTACCTACATACCTACGCACATATATATGCAGTTTGTAATGACAAGGAAAGAACGTGCGTCATATCTGTTGTAAGAAAGAGATAAATATAACCAATTCGTGTTACCACCGAACCGCCACGAGACGTTCCGATCACCATTACACTGCGATCTCTTTCACTCTCTCACACCAAACGATACACATATCTCGCTCATCCATTTCATTGAGAATAGTTCCTTAGATAAAACAAAATGTAGATATTTTCTAATTACTCAATAAAAGCAATAATTACGCGTGAAATAAAACAGTTTTCTTATTTTTCACAGTGCTTGTATAATTGGTGCAGAGTCTAAAGACACAAGGAAGGCATATTGTCCACAGATTATTCCTAAAAAACACGATTAGCGGCGATGTATTCACCGGACGCTCGGAAGTGCAAGACTGGTAGTGACTCTGGTAATTACCCAGAATTCGTCTAGTAAATATGGAGGGCATACAACGCATCTACAGGTAAAAAAATCTTAGATTGCAGACGCATTTAGGTAAGTCTCCGTTTGGTGTTTTGGCGATATTCCGTCTCTCTTCGTCATTTCTACTGTGGAATTATTTCTCAAGGAAAAGCACATTCTGTACCCATAGAGATATAAAAGACTATCCCTGTACCTATGTGACATCTGGCGACTGTACATGTAATGGTAAAATAAACAATTCCTTTATCCATTATTCCATTGGTGTTATGACCCCTTATCGATGTATGTTAAACTATTTTCGTCTAAGCGTTTGTTTACTTATAAAACTTATAAAAACGTAATTCCATTATGAACTTTGTCTCACAAAGCCCCAGCTGAGTATTTCAAGTTACATAAACAAGTCTGGGCTTAAAGTTGAATAAGTGATTTAAACTTAAATTCAGGTCATAATTACTTATACATTTTTCGTCACGAGTTTCTGATCTTCTAGAAGAAGAAAATTACTATTTAATGTGTATCAAACATCGATCAAATATCTTATTTTGAATAAAGATTTTAAAAAAACTTAGTTTTGTTTTTTTTATGTTATCTTTTTCTTAAAGACACAGTAAGTGTCAAGGTTTAAGGATTGTTACTACAAGTATTTTATTAAAATTTTGTATCGTTTGATGAACCTCATAAGAAATTGTACGAGTTTGAATTACGAATTTTCAAAACCTACGGAAAACTTTTCATGTAAACTACGAAATGAATGCATTAACTATTAAATTAATGCTCGTATTTGGAATAAAAATTGTGAAAGTTTTATATTTTGAATACAGTTTTCCAAAGATGATTACATATTAGAGGTAAAATGAATTTGATCGATTACACAGTTTTAATTTTTCTAATACTTTCCCGCCTCACCCGGGCTTCCCCTACACCTCTAACTGATGAAATTCTAAACCTCTATCTTTGACCTCTATCTCACCTGATGGTAAGTGATGATGTGGTCGAGGATGTTGTTCAGACTAACCTAGAGTTACTGGCTCTCAAGGACAGCTGCCGGAACACACGGTTAAGTGCTTGGCGACAGATTTTCAACTTGAGGGTGGTAGCTAGCCAGGCGGGCATTTGCAAAGTGCCCTACCACCATGCTGTAACGACTGCTATCCTAAGACAACAACCGGGACCGACGGCTTAACGTGCCCTCCGAAGCACGGAAGCGCTCAGTAGTAATGTCACCAGCGGTCACCCATCCAAGTCATGACCGCGGCGGACGTTGCTTAACTTTGCTGATCGAATCAGAATGGTTAAGGCTCGGAAATTACAAAATAGTGCCAACATGATATGGAAAATCTCATAAACCAGGTACCGGATGGTACTGCAATTTAAATACACGATACTCAAGGATATAAGTAATACTTTCATCGATTTCAAAACATGTTTCCTAATAATTGGCTCGATAGAAAACAATCTCAAAAACACCTCTGAAAATAGAGGATTCCTACTTTTTCCGCCAGATTTTAGTGTATTAAAATTTGTTTTTTTTTTCTAAAATATTGATTTTTTAAGTACAATAAATTTCATTGATTATTTTAATCCAAAAAAAGCACAGTTAATGCGTACTGAGCCTGTTTACAAAATGTCACATACGCCCTTTCATTCCGAGAAGCGTTAACATCATGTCGCACTATTTACTCCAGCGATCTACGTATATTGCTATCATCCTCGCTCATATCGCGGTCAGCCGCGTCATGCGTCGGACCTGTGTCACTTTTCTCGGCGATCTCAATTAAAATAAAACATGGGTAAAATTATAAATAAACGCTTTGGGAATGCAAAAAAGATGTATAAAAATCGTCAAAAACGCATGATGGACATAATAAGGTAAGCATCTATGGCTTCCTTTCTCCATGTACCTATGTATATATCTCTTATATTAATGAAATTATGATATGATTGTGAACCCTAACGCAATAAAAAAAAAACTTCAAACATTTTACAAGACATAGGTACAACTTTAGCTACCTAAAATAATTATTATAAGCAATATTCAGAATTTTTCGTAATGAATGTGTTGTAATCACAGAACATAAAAAACAACAGTAGAAATCGCATAGCGCTTTATTAGTATCGGAACCAGCGTACCCAAACTCACACTTAAACAGGTGAATTGTATTTCGTAACACTAAGAAAAGCATGGTGTGATTGGTAATTTAATATTGAATGAAAGTAAGTAACCTAATAGTCTTCATTTATTTGAAAATAAACCATAATCATATGAGGATAGAGTGGTTTATTATCTACTCTGTTTACGTATTAGCTCATACGGAATAGTTTCACGAGAAAGTTCTGCTACTCGCCGCTAGATGTCACTACTCTAAATGCATTTAATAAACCTTTATGACTTTTATAATAAGATTGATATTTCCGTAACGAGCTCATTACTATTTGTGTGCTATTCGTCCTTTTCTAGGATTGTACCACTGCCGTTGCCTTATTTATCGACATTGAGTTTTATTTTCAAATAAAATACACGATAAATATTTTCAAATTACAAAATGAATTTAGTAGGTACTACCTTATGTTTGAAATCAAGTGTTATAAATTTATAATAATGCTTATAATTAATAAAAATAATAATTAAGAATTTATTGTTATGTTAATATTGTCATGTTAAACTACAGATTGATTTCGAAACTTATACTATTAGAAGATAGAAAGGTCAATAGTATTACAGATTAATCTACACGATTTGTTACTACGGGTACCTAGTAACTACTTTCTATTGACATGGGTACCCTGCGATTTCGCCGGCAGCTACACTCGTTTTAAGTATGTTTTAGCTCGACCAACTCCTTAGCGAACTTTGATAAAATTTCAGACCAACACATAAGGTAACTGTACAATTCATGGTCAGCGTTCTATTGATGGTCAATTTAGATTTAAAGCTGCAAAATAAGAGAACTAAATGTTGCAGGGAAAATGGCAACACTTAATAATAATCCATAGACACTCTGCTTATCAAAAAATTACGTTTCTCATTTTGACACTTCACATTTGTAACATGGCGAGCCTTTGAACAGAATGCAATGGTAAACATATAAAATAAGTGTTATTTTGGATAAGGAGTTGAGTATTTCTGTTATTTATTTTTGTTGTTAAGTTAAGGGTTTTGAGTTATACCTTTGTATTGATACTAAGAGTCACATACCTGTGAGACGAATGATATCAGAAAATGCACATATTTCGGTCTTGGAGACTGCATGAACGACGCTGACCTTTACTGGAACGTCCAATTATGATATTTCCAATGATGATCAAATTTAGAATATTTGTCCAAAGATAAAAAAATACATTTTATTGGTAGCTCGTTCGTGCATTATAGTCTAGTAATGGTTATAGTTACCATTATTGGGGTGACCATGACTGGATACTGAATCACAAACCACAATGTTTGCATTATATTATGATTAGGTGCTTGCTTTTTGCTCATACTTGAGACACCTAAATTTAAAGTCGATTATCGGCTAATAAAGGAAGGAAAAGGTGAAAAATGACCCATTTAGTTATTTTTATCGACATTGATCTAATTTTGATTTTTATTTGATTGTTTAAGTTTGAAAGATTCTAAGTTCAGGATTGTATGTTAAAAACAAATCTTTTACTTCTTTTATCGCAAATGACAATGTATTGAAAACCATAGTGACCATTATTAGTGCTGACCATAATAGGAGAATACCATAAATGGTGGGTCAACATTGGGTTTTGGACTGACCATTAATGGCTCTGGCTACACTTACTTTTCAAATGTTTTTTTTGACTTTGCGATCAAAGACAATACCTATTTATAAGCTTTAGTGTGGAAAGCATTCCTACTGATATCAATATAAATAGTTTTGAAACCGATCTGGTTTTAATTTGATAATAATATAACAGTAAATAAAATTAAAAGATCTTAAAGTGACCATAGCTGGTGCATTTACCTTAGGCCACTTACTAAACTAACACGGGCCAGGTCCCTATCGGACGGCAAGCCACCCATCATCGCTTCCCGTTCGCAGACCCGCGCCTATGGTGGCCGGAAATCACCCTGCTACTCCCGACGCTCGGGGCGTCTCCTTCTGTTAGGAGGCCTCGTCGCTTGGGACCTCCTTTTGATGTTGAAAAGCGATCAAAGCTTTTATCAGTGGAAATAAATTAATACACATAAAATTAAAACAATGGTTTTATTAATTACTAAATAAGTCTAGCTGTTTTATTAATGTAATTAATAAAAAAATACAAAAATGAAATACATTTATTATTGGCCTTGAAATATAACATACTTGTTAAGAAGTTGCCTTTTTGTTTGTTTTATATTAATTTTAAGTAAATGATGTATCCGCACATTAATGTAGCGTTCTGTAATAGCTTTTATCAAATCAGTTACATGGTTTGATGTGGGGAATTCTCCAATTTGATGAAAATTTATATTTTCAAACAACTTTTCTCCCACAAACTTTCTTAATATTTTGGCCATTACTTCTTCTTTTTTAAATAATTTTCCATCCATTGTTCGAATGACAACTTCAGCAACTTTACAAATTTGTATCATATCGCTTGATGGATATACAAGCCCACCTTTATCTTTGGCTACTATAAATTTATGTAAAGAAATGCATTGATTTGAAATGAGAGCGCCAACACAGACGTCGCAATTAATTTTCTTTATTAAAATTCGGGCAATATATCCGGCAATATGTGCTATTGCTTGAGAACTAAATTCAGAAATGTTTTTTAGAAGTTCGCCGATTTCTTGCTCTTCTGTGTTGTCTTCTGTCCAATCGTCCTGTGTTAAACCTGAATCAGTAGAGGTTTTATTTATGCGACCTACTGCGGACGAGCAATTTAGGATAGACAATTGTTCCAACGCAGTACAATTTCCTGATCCGAAATCTTTTAGTTCCACATGAACCAAAAGTTTTTTGTATGCTGCCACAAACTGTCTTGCTGTCGGATTATTATTAGATCCACCGTGTGCCCTAATATTACCAAATAGAAGTTCTAAGTGATCCTGGCTTAATTTGTAAAATGGCAGGTAAATGATCATTTTTCCTTGAATGAGGCTTGAATAAAGGTATTTTAACGCTTTAGCACATCCTAGGAACCCAAGGAATCCGGTTTTTCGGAGACTATTTGTAATAAGAATGCCATTTTCCTGTTTTAAATTAGAAATATAATCGCAAGCCATATCCAAATACTCGAAAATCTGAGATGCGTTGCGCTCATTTAAAGCCTTCTTAAAACCATACTGATGGAGGTTTCGAGAATTAAAGATGTCGAACATATTATTGATCAACAATATAAACTTTTCTGTGGCCTCACTTTCTTTAAATGCCATAATTTGTAAGTCTTTACGGCAAAATTGCATAGCCTCCGCCACGCTTAAGCTAAAAAGTTGTGTTGCCAATTTCACCTTCATTCGTTGATTTTGGAAGTTGATATGGCGGTGTTTTAGTTTATTAGACAGATGGAACTTTTCATTCTCTTGTATTTTATTAAGTTCAATTATATATTGCCACTGCAGTTTGTTTCCATCTTTATCTACCAATATTTTATACGTCTGAAAAGTATTTCTTACGAGCTTTATCATATGGCATGGATCTAATATAATGACAATGTGTTCTTTTGTTGTCGGATGTTCAAATCTAACTTGTCCGTTCTGAAAAGAGCAACCTAGGTGATGTGCCATTGATAAATTCGAAGCGCATCCATCAAATGTCAATGCGACGATTTTAATGCCTATATCGTGGATCCGTTCAATGCATTGTTTAACCAGCTCTCCGCGTTGTGCTCCCGTGACTCCGTCTACCAGGAAAAAGGCCACTGGAACCTTAAAATTATGGTTTATGGCCGTTATTAAAAAAACCAAAACTTCTTTGGCTTCTGCTAGGTGGTCACCATTTAAGCCTGTCCCCATGTCAATATATCCATGGAATGTATGTCCATCCCATTCAATCCTTCGACGTATAGCCATTTCATCAATTACCAATGTAGCTAATAACGGATAGCTTGATGAATCTGCTTTATGTTTTAAAGCTACAAACGACTCTTTTGTAAAACCTGGATCGCCGCCTATATGTGCATACCATTTTTTTAATGTTTGTGGATGAGGCAAAGAACTGTTAAATGTACTACGCACGTATTTATATGCTTTTGGTGAGTAATAATGGAGAGTGAGGGCAAAACTGCGTAGTTCTGGTGAGTACATTTGTTTTGAAATAGCTCCTGATTCTGAATTTCTAAATTGTCGAGAAACCAAATCTGTGACCTATAAAATGAAAAAAATGATAGTTAAAACCAATTGTTAAGTGCATGATGGATTACGCATTTCATAATCATGTCATGCCACTCCGTAGGCTTACGAAATACGAAATGACGTCAAACCTAAAAAATAAAAAAAATAACAACCGTGCATGTCATTTTGATCAATCATATTGTTGACTGTATTTTCTAGTTAACAACAGCGAAAGAGACCCGATTTAAATTAAATGAATACTTACCTTTACGTTAGTGTTTTTTAGATTAATGATATTTTCATTAACTATAGAGAATTTTTCTTCTAAAACCTTTAAAATATCTTCAATTTTGTTTATTTTTTTCTTCAGTCTGCGATTTTTTGCTTTTAATCTACCGATTATCAAGTTTTTTCTCCTAATTTGACTTTCCTTCCACCGTAACATTCCTTGTAGCCTTCTTTTTCGAGGAGTAGAAGCCGTTGAAATAGTATCTAATGTTTGTTTACTTTTAGGGGGAGATTTTGTTATCTCATCATGTTTTCGTTTATATTGCATAGGTAGCGAGCTTAGTTCCAAACTTGGTCCTGCTCCCACATAAATTGATGTATCTCTTTTAACGACATTATGGGGTGCACCTGACTGTAAAAAAATAAAAGTAAATATTATGTCAAATCGTATTGCTTCAATATATTATGTTTGAAATATTATCAAAGTAAACGTCAACTATTAAGGTGAGCTAAATAAGAAAACAAGTGGTCAAGGTAAGGCGAATCTGCCTTATTCATACCCCTAGGGTGCTTGGGTAAAATCTCAGATTAAAGAAAAACCTATTCTTTAATCTGAGGGTAAAATATTATATTTATCATCAAGTTCAATGGCTATTTAAAAAAGAGTAATTTTGCTACTTGGTAAAAAAATAACTTCAAAAATGTATTTCAAGATACGAAGATAGTGACAAAAAATACCTTGCATTTTGTTCAAGATTGCAGCTCATAAAGTAAACTTACCTGAAAATGTATTTTTTTTTGTGTTGGCACTGCCATATCGGCTAGATATTTTTTCCCGCTTTTAATTAAAAAGTCCACTTCTACAAAGTGATCTGAGCAAATTGTACTTGTTTTTGCAGGAAACCAATTTTGCCTTCCAGTCGCTTCAATCCATTTTTCTTTTTGGTCTGGATCCTTAGGAAATCTAAAGCCATAAAATAATACGAAAACAACTTTTTTATAGGTTCGATACTTAATGAATGACCTAAGGTCGATAAACCTATTCTCAATTTGAATATTACAAATAGATTCTCCATATCCATGTTTTAAACTTATTTCAAAGATAAGGAAAATTAAAAAAAAATCTGAACAATAAAAAAATCGCACGCGGTTAATTTTTCGCCGATCATAGAACATTGTGTTAAAAATATCGATAACTCATTATCGATAACGTCAATCTCTAATTGAGTAGCGAACTGTGACATGTGCGTAGTAAGGAATCTTCGAGAATAGTATGTTTGAGTTTAAAAGAAAGTAGACCCTATAACGTAAACAATAAAGTCTATTTGTACTTGGCTTGTTTAATAAATTAATGTTTTTCAAATTTTAATTGAAATAAAGTAAATTAAGACTTACCTATGGTATGATATACCACCATTTGATACATTTTTGGTTCTGCTATCGTTTTTACACTCCAGAATAGCACAATAAGGCATTTTGGTATTATTTTTTCAGTTGTTGTCACTGCGATGCTTCTATCTAGACTGATGTGCGTGGCGTTTGCGTGAGAGAAACACTTTGCGGAACAGCGCAAAGTTCGGGGTACGCGCGCCCCGCCCACATCCGACTTCTACTGTTTTTTTATGTTCTGTGGTTGTAATTATTTTAGACGGATCATGATTAATTTATACAGTTTCTGACAATAAGGCACAAAGGTTATGTACATAATTTTCGACTAATCAATCGTCGTTCAAATAGCGCATAGTAAGTGACATCGCTTCGCAATTGAGAGGTACGTGGATCGAATCCAGCGTAAAGAGATTCTTTTTGGTCAAATTTTAAATTTTACGACATAATTCTTAATAATACAATAATAATTTTACGTATGTACGTGGACCAATATAATGTGTCTGACAGTAAGGCATAAACGATATGTGTGTAATTTTCGACACGTCAATGATTGTATAGTGTGTAACTACTGAAGTCGAATCAGAAGATCGAGTACCGTGGATCGAATCTCACATACCTAGATTCTTTTTGGTGACTTTTTTATTTGTATTACTTTTATTTGATACGTATTATATTTACGTATAATTAAGTTTTCTGACGCGTATTCAATTTACGATTACAATGCTTGCAAATTTATTAGGTATCTCGAGTTTCCATGTTTTCATATAATTAGAGAGTTTAGTATATCTAATGAACGTGAACATTAAATAGGTACTACCTAATCTAGCTACCTGAACACGTTTTTTCATAGATCTCGAAAAAGTATGTCTTGGATGGACACGAGTTGCCACAGCGTAATAGTTACAGTAGAACAACATTATCAATTAACTACAAAGCTATGTTGAGTAAACACCGTCCTTCTGTCCACTACACAAAACACAAACTTTCATACATGGAAAGTTATTGAAATATTCATGGTATTATCGAGTACGTAATATATTAGTACATATAAATTAGTAGTAAAAAGATGGCCGTAAACGTTTGATGCGATAGAGATAGTGAAATTCTGAAATGAAAACTTAATACAAAAAGAAGAAGCCTAAGCTTCTGCTTTAGAATGAGACTTTCCATGGTTTTCTTGAATAGCATAAGAATTAAGAACTGACTAAAAGAAAATGAAATAATTAGCACCATACCAATACTTACGTAAGAACATCGAGTAAGGTGCATTATAGGGGACTTAACTATAACGCCCTTAATAACCAAAGTGTAGCGGATATACTACCAAAGAGAGTATTCCCCAGGACGTTTTGGTGTTAAGGGGCGGCCGGTTATTCAACAAAAGTTAAAATTATACACATTATAGCCATTATGTTTTTAAATGTTACATCTTCTGTGTTGTATAAACAACATATGGTAGCCATATAAACAACCCCATATATTGTAGGATAGGAGGATGCTTCTTGGTTATTGATACTATCCCATAACTTACTTACCAATAAAATTCTTCACCAAAAATATTATTTGAAAATCAATAAAAGTTTGTTATTTTTCTAGTATAGAAAATGGAGGAGAAGAACGACGCATTGTTGATATACACTATTACACAAAGAGTATATTAAGACAAATCTCGAAACATTCACCTTTCGATTATTTTTTTATTAATATGTAGGGTTATTGGTAAAATGCTAAATCCAGGGAAACCCGGACGGATGGCAGCCCTACTCTCATAGAATGTCCGATTTTATGTCGCACTCCGGTGCATCTTCGCAACATAATCTACCTATACAAGTACATACATCAAGTGAGGGCACGGGTGTCGTTTACAAACATAAACGTATCTTTCGTAATCTTTGACAAATACAGTTAATAACAGTAATACCACGGTTTTATAATCGATATGTAATATTGTGGGATTACGTATGAATAGTATTACAAAGTAATAAATTTTCAAACAAAATACTTATCTTTCTCCTTGGGTGATTTCAATAATGGTATTATTTTGTTAGAAGTTTTGTTGTTCCACCCATCTACACAATAGCATCCACGAGATGTATTTATTATTATTAACAAATTGAAACAATAACTGTACCTACCTACTACATTCTCCATGTGATTTTTTGTAAGTGAAATCTTAATAATGACTTGTAGTAATGACACGAGCAGGTACCCTTGATTGTTAGCGGAAACAAAGCCAGGATTAGAATGAACTACGCTACTTGATAAAAAAAAAACAAAAATTGGAACCGACTCCAACACCCAAAAGTGTCAAATAACTTGTTCAAGTCGGTACCAGTATAGTTCAAAAGTACCTATTATCACAATATTGTGCACGTGGTACTAGTGTTGGACTTCGACAAGTTAATTCACACTTTTTGGTGATGAAGTCATTTCCATTTTTATTTAAAAAAAAACACTTCTTTTTATGACCCTTGCTACTTACGGGATCGATTTTCATTCATTGTCAACGACTATATCATCAAGATAAGTAAATATTTTTCAGTTATTGGAGTCTATGTCAAAAACGGCTTGACCGATTTTGATGAAATTTAACTGGAACCAAACAACAAGTATCAGCTTTCAAACAATAAAAGATTTTTTTAAATCGATTCACCCAGTCAAATGTTCTGAGGTAACAAACATATAAGAAAAAACAGACGAATTAAGAACCTCCTCCTTTTTTTGAAGTCAGTTAAAAATACCCAATAGTATAACCCGCTATTTGTATTTTGATCAGGGGTAAAAAAGTTTTTTTATGATTTTCTTTGTAAATTTTACACAATATACTTGTTTTTGTAATAAATAAACCATCTTTTGTGTAACAGCTTACGCCTTGCATCAAAGTAGATACATAGTTCATGTTCATCAAAACCATAGTTCATGTTCATTAAAAATGAACATACACAAAAACTGCAAAAATCAAACAAGTTGGTAATAATCAAGACTAAACTTGTTCTACTGTCGGTATGGTAGATTTATTAACTGTGTCACACTATGATATTTACAGCATACAATCAACTAATGGTTGGTATCATGTATGCGTACTAGATGGCGCTTCAGCACACATCACATTCGTGTGTGACAAGATAGTTTCTACTAGTTCTACTAGAGAGCGCTCTAAATTTTTAATCAAATAAAATATTACCGTTGACTTGCGGACGTGGCGCCATGTACACACGCGAGGAGAAGTGGGGACAAAATCTAACATCTGGTTTTAGAATTCTGTCCCTTAAGCAAACTTGGCTACGAGCGCTTCAAGACGTCTGTCTATCTGTTACGCTTTCACGTCAAAACTACTGGATCGATTTGAATGAAATTTGGTATGGAAATAGTTTAAGACCCGGGAAACAACAAAGGATAGTTTTTATCCAACTGCGCAAAAGGAGTTTAATGTATTTTGCGCGATAATCGACATTCGCGCGGGTGGAGCCGCGCCCTGAAAGCTAGTATACTATACAAATTATAAAATACCTAATTGAGATCATTTATATCAGTAAAATCAGACTCTCCGTAAAGACAGGCCAGCCTCACTCCGCACCTTAGGTAGAACAAAGTACATGTTCGAATCCGTCCGGTCAGGATTATTCTACGGTGCGTGACGCGTCAAAAGAGATCAGAGCTATGCAATAGAAAGAGACGCCTTGTTTGTGAATATAAATATAAAAGCTGAAGTGTACTTTATGGCTTCGTAGCTAGAGTCTCTTATTTTTGGTATAGTGTTATTCTTCTAGTTCTTATTATTCTGTGGTAGGAGAGCTAATAGAAACAGGTTCATGATCGGTCATATTCAATTGTGCAACACTGCAGTTGCACAGAGGCATTTTGCTCCGATCCCCCCCATGTCTCTCGACAGCGAGACAAGCCGAGGTCCGAACCACAGTGGTGCCCTTGAGCTCGCTGTCAACCCCTCCTATAGTAGCGGCACGTTTTCGGCGTCCGCAGGAGACGGAGGTAGAAGGCGTTTTTCGCCTTCTACGCCTATTGTAGGGCCAGGCCCTCGCCCAAAACCCGGTGGAGCTGGACGACCGCACAGGCGATAGCCAGCATCTCTGTCCTCCCTAAAACAATCGGTCATATTAGTATACCTAGATTTATATATTTCTGATAATAGTTTAAGGTTGCACGAAACCATAGTAATTAATTTTATTCTAATCTGGATTTATAGCCGTAATATTGCATTTTAAACTGTGTAATATTGGACTTTGACCTAAACAATGCATCTAATCCTGAATCTTATCGTAAACAGCAAGTATTACCAAAAAAGTGAAGATGCTTCCGGCATAATCTCCAAAGTCATTTAAAAACGATTAGCCCAACACAAATAGCTTCTTCAAAACACCGAACTACTCCCTGGCTACTTGAGTTACGATTATGTATATTATATTTAGGAGACAAGGTTTTAAAGCAAATCAACCTTATATTTTTGTAATTGGCAAGAGCTATACCTATAGCTTCAGGTGTCTATATCAAAATACATCACATCAACAACCGTTGGACAAAGCCGCCGCCATAAGTGTCTTGGAGATCGCGGTATAAGATGCCGTTTCTTCGGCAAGCGCTGTCCATCTTTTGGCATTTCTCCTTTTTTCGCCTCAGATGACTCCCAGGCATGAAGATATTCGTACAGAATTTTAGTTTCTCAGATATACGTGTCAAGTTTGCAGGAAAATTATGATTTTCAACCGATACAATACCAAGCATAATTTAGAACATTGCCATTATAATTTTATTTGTATAAAATAAAGTAATTTTTTTTTATGTTATTGAGACGGAACCAGCACGAGGCCCACTTTATGTTAAATGGACAAATCTCTGCCTATAATAGATGCATTTCGTCACAATTGACGAATTGCACTGCGCTCGTCACCCTTGAGACATATAGTTGTTAATACTCATGTGTCTGTTATTTTACTGGCTCTCTGCTGCTGTCGGAACAAACTGCTAGGTGCTTGGCAACAGATTTTATAGTTGAGGGTCGTGGCTTGCCAGTCGAGCACTCGAAAAATGTCCACCTGGTGAAGCTCAAGCCATCGTTGGGATTGAACCATTGACCAGCGGGACGGCAGACCATAGCAATTATCGCTCGGCCATCATTGCTTCATAAAATGTTTACATATTAAGTATACAAAGTATGTCTACATTATATATTTTGAACACTTGTTCCAGAACTTTTTCTATTTGTAATATTGTATGTCCCGATAAAGGAGTTAAGTAACCAGGCTTAATAAAGAAACGAATGGAAAATAGCGCTACAAATTATGCCATCTCACTTGAGCACCAGTGAAATGTAAAGATTTGCTGTGACATCGTCACTTTCCTTTAAGAAGAAAAAAAGTTAAAAGAGGATCTTCCATGTGTGTTTCGGCAGCTGCTGATCTTGAGATCTTGATAGCTAGTAATTCTAGATTAGCCTGAACAACATATTCGATTTCATCATCACTGGCCATCAGGTGATATAGCGGTGAAAAGCTAGCCTATAGGCTACAAAGAAACGCCTATGAGAAATATACCTATTTTAAATATTTTACTTACCTATTATATATACATTATATTCTTTACCTATTTAAAATATCCTACTGAAAATTTAGACGATTTTTTTTTATATTATTGAATAAGCTTTTATTAACTCAATTCACGTTCAGCTCTTTGCAGCCCCTTAAATTTTCTTCTTGGCACAATATTGGATAAGAAAATAGTACTTTCCACAAATTTAATATCGTTAAAAACGTTTAGTAGTTTCGATTCACGTTACGAACACTTCTTCCTGCTGAATATCAAAGCTACGAAAAAAAAAATACAGTCGAAACTGAAAATAATGACATCGTTTATAACGGCGGAACGGTTATTACGACGGAATAGCAAGGTCCCGGCCGAATCTCTAATAAACAGGTAAGTAAACATACTGCCTATAACAATATCGGGTACAGCGGCATATCGCTTAAAACGACGAAACTATCGATATTCATCGGCTATAACGACCAACCGTTGTGATTTGTACTAGCAAAATAAAACTATACGAAAAATTTTCGAACTTTTATCCGAACGAATGTTTTAATTTGTTATTAAAAATCTACAGTAATTTTGACGAATAACCAGTTTTTTGATGTCGCGTGTATAAAATATGTATAGAGCGTGTCAATTATTTTTGCTTAGACGTACAGCGCTCGCGGATACGAAAATTTTGATGTCTGATACTCTTTACTACGCAGTAGATTTGACTATGCTCTTCTCTCAATATATGGTCCACCTAAAGTTAATTTTGAATGTAGGAGTATTGAAATTTCAAAAATATGCTTATAAAATGAAAACTGCTAATCCGATCGCGCTCAAATAAATGGGAAACGATCGAGGACCGCAGCCCGCTGTTTTTGATGTTTTTGATGGAACTGCAAAAAATGTTGAAAATAAATTAATTATTAAGAAGATACACGAAATTTTGAATAATATTACGAAATAAATGTTAATATACCTACGCACTTTCTCCCACCGCATCCGAATATCTTGCGCGCTCTGTGCCATTTGACGTTGCATGTTTCACGACTTATTTAGTGCGATAGTTCACAGCGTAAATGAAAGGTTGAATTAATAAGTTTTGGTTTTAATTGTGTTTTTTGATGATAATCAAGCATAGGCGAGAATGAAACGTAAAATGCAAAATTCTAATCATACATATGACTACTTGTGTAAATTGCTTATAACAACTATCGGATATAACAGCCGAAGTTATATGATCCTTTTAATGCCGAAGTTAGTCGGTTTCGACTGTAATTAAAAATCTGTAACTTGTATTAATTACCTTTTTTCTCGTCGCTCTCAGAAATACATTGTTGAGTGTCTTGTGCCCTTACTTTTGGTTGTTCTCAAGGACAGTTGCCGGAACACACCGTAAAGTGCTTAGCGGCAGATTTTCTACTTGAGGGTGGTAGCTATCCAGGCGAGCATTTGCAAAATGCCCATCCACCATGTGCAGTCCATAGCTATAACCGCTCAGCAATTATTCCTTCAAAACTACTGACAGCATATGAATACAATTCGGGACCGCTTCTTTTTTTGAAGATAGTTAAAAAAATAGTCTAAGTATGTAACCACACACATGATACTTGCGTTAAAACTGCAAATTGAGCCTCAGAATCGTTACAATGTAAGTAGAATAAGGTATAAATAAAAAGATGATTCTGTTCATTGCCTTCATATCAGCAATCTTAGAATTTTAATTGCCACTTTCAAAACAGCTTTCAAAGAGTTTGGATTTTATAGTAGGCAATACGACTTCAATACGCAATACCAATTTAAAATTCCAACATTTATACACTTTAAGTACTTACTAAGTATTCACTGAGAAGTAGCTGCTGAAACTAATAATAGGTGCTTGGCGATAAAGCTCTTACAACATCTCACCACTATCCGGTGAAGCTCTATCCTGTGGAGGGATAAACCTATACGCATCGTAGAAAATATGGAAATGGATGATATCGTCCACTGCGGATGCTAAGAGGTCACAATGATGGACCCTCTGCGCTGCAGTCCATTATTCATGTTTAAACTGCATTGCAGAAAGACGGTGTACATAAGGTTTTAATCGGAAGCATGGGTAAATGTAATTACCTATATTTGTATAAAATATCAAATATAAATATTCTATGTTATATGCCTTTTTTATGGTAAGTTTTTTAATTACTTATAGAGCTATCGGCTATTTTATTTGTCTCAGGATGGCAGTCGTTACAGCACAGTGGTGAGGCTGCCGCACATCCACACCTGCTTATCTACCCTCAAGTAGAAAATCTGTCGCTGTCTTTAAGAGCCATTAATTCAAGTCTGCACAACATCTTTGATCTCATCATCACTTACCTTCAGGTTGCTTTCAGGATTATAATCTAAAACGTAGTCTTATCTCCATAAAACATGCTATTACTTCAATATGAATGCAAGTCTATAAGCAATAAGATTTAATTTCCTACCCGTGATAATTGTGCAACAACATGACAATTTAGTACCAGTCAAGCCCAATTACAATTGCCTCGTTCAGTGGACAATAAAAACAGCAAATGTAACGTGAATTAACACCGCCCAGCGTTTACAAAAAGGTGTCATCGACATAAAAGTCAAATATGTTTAATCGATCTGCAATTAATTTATTTAAACGGTCATCGCAAGCTGTCAATCAAGGCAATCTTACCTTTCTTGGCAACAAACTGGTTTGGCAAAAGGCACCGAGCAGATTGCAACAGATGTGCATATCAACACCAAGAGAGTGACTCTACCACGTCGAGGTATCTCTGTGATAGACATGTAGTGCCGTGTGGTTCTATCGAGATTAAAATAAGGTCCTTCTCGCCAGAAATACCTTATTGAGTGAGTCGCATGGTAATGAAATTATCTTCATTTTAAAATTCGAACTTGGTAATTGAATGTAAATTTGTATTGTGCCAATAAAGACTATCAATCTACGAGTATTAAAATCTATCTATATATTTTTAATGGGCATCGTTTTCAAAGGAAAATGTTAAAATTAGTTTTCTATCGACAATAATTGTCTACGCTCATATTTATATCTAATATATGAAAAACACGGGTGTTTGAGCGTGAACTTACTATGAGTCGATATCGCTAAACATTGTCGATAGCGATATCGACTCATAGTAAGTTCACGCTCAAACACCCGTGTTTTTCATATATTAAATAATTGTCTATCGTCAATAAGGCACTAGTGTAGTAGATTGTTGCGAAATGCCCTAATTTTTGCTTTTTTAACCTAACGCTCTGTGATTCATTTATATTAAGACGACCTGTTTGAGTACACAGAGCTAGACAAAACTGAAAAATATTGAGTTAAAAGCAACTCAACTCCAGTAACTCAACTAGCTTTTGTCATGTATAACACTAGGTCGGCTGTCACCAATTTTATGCAACTGGTACACTAAGTGTTGGTTATATAAAGCAAAACTGTTTTTTTGTGTGCCTTTAGGAATCAGCCCAAAGGAGAAGGAACGCACGGCAATTGCTAAAGAATAGTACGCATTCACAAAAAAATATCAAATTATAAATACCGAATATAATATTACCGTTTAAGGTATTTGAACATATTATCAGTTAGCAAAAGGTGTAATAGTTTTCAAAACCCATCTTATCAGTAATAAAAAGAAATTTAAGTCATTTGAAGATGCAGAACATACCTATATACTCGTAATATATGTAAAAAATTCTAAATCAAATCAAATACTTTATTTGCAAGAATACAATAATTAATGTACATTTTGAGTTCTAGAGTAAATGCGTTGTTTCTATATTCTGCCTGCAAGCAGACGTGCAAATATTTAAGGCTAATGCAAATACATTAAAAATATTAACAATTTTATCAAATTAATATTTCCATAAAATTCTATAAATTCTTTAATACTATAAAAACAATTTTCCAATAACCACTGACTTAACCTATTCCTATAATCATGACCCTCTAAAATAATAAATTACCTGACGAAATAAAACTTTATTTTGTCAGGTAATTTATTATACACAGTACCTAATGCACATATTGTCAACATTTCTCTTATGTATATCTTTATGGCAGCGTGGTTGATATAATTAGTTATTAAACGGTTACGTTTTTGTCTCGGGAAAATTTCTCTGCGATCCTTGAAATAAGAAGAATTTTATTTGACAAATATGCATAAATCTCGGATATACAAGCACGGAAGCGGTAAAATATTATTAAGCCTAAATAAAGGTCTGTGGCTGTCCAGATACCATGCCTTATTGATAACTGGGACACACTCTATGTTCTTTTATTTCCAGGCTGTTGACGTAATATGGGCTTCCACCGTGATATATATTTTTATCTTAGGAACATCCCATTTATTATTTATGGTTTCTTTTTTGGAAGATTTATTCAAATATAATAATAAAAAATATATTCAGAATTTATTTCGCCAAAATTACCTGTTCCGGTGTTGATACCTACTACTAAGTTTTGACAACTTAATTATTTTTTCGGTAAAATGGATAAAAACAACACATATTATTTAATTTGTAATTTTATGTAACAGGTTTCACGCCAAGTAATGTCTGAATCTAAATTAGACAAAAGCATGAATTGTCCAAGTCAGGTGAGACTTCAATACTAGTAAAACTATGTGTACCGAATCAAGTAAATGCTCTTTAAATTGTTTACAATTTCTGTCGGCGTGCTGCACCTTGCATCCATATTGCCTACTTACTTTTAAAATCCAATCTCACTGGAAACGACAATAAACGTGCGGAGGTTGCTGATAAACAAACATTAAGTAAGATTACCATTTTTTATTTACATTTAAAAAAACGTATATTATTATTCTGCAGGTACCGACTTCCAAAAAGGAAGAGGTTCTCAATTCGTCGCGTTTTTTTCTTAAAGATTTAAAAGTTTTATTGGCCCTTTTGTACATTTTTTTACAGGCAAGTCCAAGGTACATTAACTTAAATATATTAAATTTAATTCTAATTACGTCTATGTAAATAATTGATTAAAATATAAAAATCATAATATTTTACACTTAATACAGTCAAATACAATTTGCAGTTATCGCGTTTGCACTTGTCCTAAGAACAAAGATTCTAAAAGCTAAATTTTCATATTCCATAATGTACACAAGGGATTGTATTCAAAAAAGTTTTTAAGTTTTAGGTTGAACATAATGTATTTTAAGGTGGTCAAGCTTTTTGGTAATTTAGTATACATAAGTATTTTCGAATAACGACCTTGTTTCTGGACTTTGGCTAATCTGATTTTTGGTACAATTTCATTATTTTTTATCATTCGATTTTCATTATTACGTAGATTGTAAGGTAGAACTTTTTCCTGCTTTTGCTGGTATATTCCTATCTTCATGAATTTCTTATAAACAATTATAGATTAATTATGTATGACCACGCATAATACATATAGAGAAGGCAAATTTTGATAATTCTTATTTATTGCAAATTAAGGAGGTCCAAATCAAAATTTGCCTTCTCTATATGTAGTATTAATTTTCATCAAAATCATTCAAGTATTTTTAAAGTTAGACTCAACTAACTGAAAAATGCTTGACATACCTTGATGACTTGGTAGTTGCAAGTTTTGTCGATGGTGACCAGTATTGTAGGTGAGTAAAAATCGATCGTCTAACCAGTAACTACCACTAAAAAGGGGATTTTTTTAACAAAAAATGAAACCAATTTTTAACACTAAAAAGTATGAAATAACTTGTTGAAGTCGTACCATGAAAATGTGATCTCAGAGTGTTTGGAATTAGCATGGGGCCGATTAACATTTTTTCATACTTTTCAGCGTTAGAATTCGGTTCCTTTTTAACCGACTTACAAAAAAGGAGGAGGTTCTCACTTCGTCTGTTTTTTTTATGTTTGTTACCTCAGAACTCTTGACTGGGTGAACCGATTTTAAAAAATATTTTTTGTTTGAAAGCTGATGCTTGTCGTTTGGTCCCATTTGAAACTTTATCAAAATCGGTCCAGCCGTTTTTGAGTTACACTCCAATAACTGAAAAATATTCACCTATCTTGATGAGTTGTTAACAAAGAAAGACAATCGATCCCGTAAGTAGCAAGGGTCACTAAAAAGAATGAAAAAAATTTTTTTACCAATAAATGGAACCGACTTCAACATCCAAAAGTGTAAAATAACTTGTCGAAGTCGGTACTATGCGCACAATATTGTAATAATAGGTACATTTGAACTATCATGGTACTGACTTCAACAAGTTATTTCACACATTTGGGTGTTGAAGTCGGTTCCATTTTTTTGGTATTTTTTTTTATATGAATTAGATCGATTTCAATAACGAGTACGCTCTTCTGACGTAAGGAAAGCTATAGAAGGTACTTCCATATATTTCCATTTACGAAGGCGCGTCCTTCCAGGTTTTGAGTTTAGTTGCAACTACTACGGCCTACCCAAGCAATAATATTCTTTTCAACACACTTGCTCATAAAGTGGCTTTAATTTCACCGCAATTAAGCATATAATGACACCTGTAATCAAACTGTGACTTTTTCATTGCTATTATTCACAAGTGAGTTATAGTTTTATATTATTGGTTAAGTTCCTTTGTTCTTACAAAAGTTTCGCTACTAAAAAGATCGTGTTGAATAGTACAAATAAATTAATGTACCTAATTGTTTGCTCATTTCATACAACTTCGTATATAAAAAGATAATTTCTACTTGTACGTGTTTAATAAATCTGTTTAAAGAATTTATTCTCATAAAGGCAATGTCACTTACATGACAACAATATTGGACTTAAAGTATAAACATTTTCACTCGTGCCGCCGGTCACTTTTGTTTTGAATTAAAGTGAGTGCTCATTAGTTCATTTTTTGACTAAAAGCAATCTGATATAATGTATTCGTTTAGTGAGTCCTAAATTTTTTATTTTCCCTGTACTAGAGAAAACTTTAAATTCTATTTTATATAGGTGGCTAAGACGCCATCCGCGAAAAGCCAAAAAAAAACTCGTTTCTTAGTCTATGGCCGATCACATTGCGTGCGAATAGGAAAACTGATTAATTTTTCCCGCCATTGCGAAAGTTTGAAGCGCTCGTAGCGAAGTTTGCTTAACCATTCTGAATCGATCAGCAAAGTTAAGCAACGTCTGCCGCGGTCATGAGTTGGATGGGTGACCGCTGGTGACATTACTGGTGACATACTGAGCACTTCCGTGCTTCGGAGGGCACGTTAAGCCGTCGGTCCCGGTTGTTGTCTTAGGATGACAGTCGTTACAGCATGGTGGTAGGGCACTTTGCGAATGCCCGCCTGGCTAGCTACCACCCTCAAGTTGAAAATCTGTCACCAAGCACCTAACGGTGTGTTCCGGCAGCTGTCCTTGAGAGCCAGTAATTCTAGGTTAAGCCTGCTATCACCTTCGACCACATCATCACTTACCATCAGGTGAGATTGTGGTCAAAGGCTTACCTATCAGCAATAAAAAAAAAAAAAAAAGTTTAGTGTGAACCACGGTGTGAACCAACAATGCTGCGAGAAATGAATAAAAACGTGTACTCAAACGATAAAAATTTTGAAGCGCTCGTAATGAATCTTACTTAGCCGCGCGTTCTTTACCAATCAGCTAAGTTATGCAACGTCCGCGGCGGTCTTGATTTGGATGGGTGACCGCTACTATTACCGCTACGATACGTGACATTACTACTGAGCGCTGCCGTGCTTCGGAGGGCACGTAAAGCAGTCGGTCCTTATTGTTTTCTTAGGATGGCAGTAGTTATAGCATGGTGGTAAGTAGATCATTTTGTGAATGCCCGCCTGGCTACCACCCTCAAATAGAAAATCTGTCGCCAAGCACCTAACGGGGTATTCCGGCAGTCCTTGAGAGTTACAGTAGGTTAGCCTGAACAACACATTCGACCACATCATCACTTACCATCAGGCGATATAGTGATTGAAGGATACCCTAAAAGGTACAAAAACATGATTATAAATTAAGTGTAGGTTTTTCCTATAAAATAAGACATTCTCATTGACTGTCTGGTGTATGGACCTATGCCCAGTTGTTTGTAATAAGGCTTTCAACCTATGCCTTTTTTGCTTGAGATATGGAGACATGGTAACATGTTGTTGTTCATTGATAGCTTAAACCCTTTTGGTGTTACTAAGCGTAATGAAGATATTAGAGCATAAATTGAAGTGGTTACAGACTCGCTCCGATCATCTTTCTGCGCCATCACCGCTTCGCAGAAGAAGACCACCACCTGCCACGATATCTCCCCGCCGAGCATGGCGCTTACCACGCTTGGCAGAGAGAGATCTTCTCCTATGAGCTAGTCTGAAAGTGCAGCTCTGAAAGCGATGTCGGTCGAATCCTATGCCTACTGAGGCGTTCGATTCGATCAACATCACCAGGAACCAAAACGCTTTGCTATCGATTGGATATGCAGCTATTTCCAGTTACATTTTTATGTTTAAAAATTCGTGGATTTTTTGCCGCAATTAATTTGACTGCATTCATTTTATTGTAAAAACTTGAACTTTGATTCCATCTCTATTACATCATTCAAAGATATAAATGATACAAGTGTAGTGTTTTATAGTGAGTGGTGATGTAATATAATAAATACTACTACTTCTACACCGGCAAAAACCATTTCAATTCCAAATGAAGCATTATGCTTCAATCTCAACTTTTATCATTACTAAAGGTGAAAAAAGTATTTACTTTTAGAATGTTCTAATATCATATCAAGTTTTATTATTAGTATTAAACTAACCCATATTTTTGCATTCCCTTCCTACATCTTGTCCTAGATTTATTATTGCACAATTTTACTAGACACAAAATCCACTGCATTCTAAACACTTCAAGCGCACGATCGAGATTTTGGATCTGATTTGAATGATCTCGAGGAGTCGGTCAGAGTCTTGAAAAGGCCTTTGTTCAACGATCGATGTTATGGCAGTTGATGATGGTGATGGCTTGGATATCAGAAATAAAACTAACTTGGAACTATTTTTTATTCAAGCTAACTAAATTTCATATGAGATCAGAATTCAAAAGATATCAGTTAAACATGTACCTACCTATACAAATGCTCAAGTTCCAATTTGCCACATAAACCCTGCTTCACTCAGTCAATAAAGTAATTTTGATCACGTTCTAACTCTTATCTTGCCAGACAGTCGCCATGGTATACCGGCCGTGCCGTACGCTTTGACCACTCGCCCTACATTCACCCCACTTCGATCAACTCTGTCTTGACTCGACGACCATTACCTAACCAACCGCTCTACGCACCGCAACAACCAATAGCAATAACTCACAAAAACTGTTATATACCTTATCGCTCTTTAATAAGGTCAAATTTTAATAATAAAGTTTAACTGCGGTTGTAAAGTTATTCTTGTTTCATCTACTCCGATGTTTACACGCGTCTGTTCGCGATCGTCATTTAATTATTTCGATATTTGAACGTTGCCGTTACAAGGAGCTGTCTTATCGTTCGTGTTTTGTTTTTATTTTATTTTCGTATCTGTCATATTTGTTTTCGACCAGTGCGCGCTTTAATCAAATTAGGAACTATGTTTTTGATTACTCGTTGATACGAGTATTAGTGAAAGTGACCTCGTCTAATCGAAATGTGAATGTTTGTGATAGTTGAATATGTTATGTGATTAGTTTGTGATATTTAAATAAATATGTGAATGGAAAATGTTGGCTGGGCAGGAAGCCAGCATCGAAATAGTGCAGAGATGGTTGCAGAGACGTAGCAGCGCCGGTGATGCTGACACAGGTGAATTATGTTTTTTTTATTGTTATTTTTTGGGCTTATGTTAGTTTCAGTACTTAGTGCACGGAAATGGTGATGCAAATAGTGATGGGATACGTTTAAAATACATTAATAAAATTTTTGAGATATAATTTTAAGGTAATCTCTTTGCAAATTATCTAATTTAAAATTACAATTATTAAAAAGGATAATCTTACCTATCATTTTTTTAGTAGTCGACTCGTTTTACACTATATAGCTTTATGTGATCAATGATTCTTTTTTCTTGTGTAGAGTGAGTTTTCTTCCAACGTCCCATTAGGCTACGTTCAAATAGTTTTTGAACTAATAAAGATTATTCATTTATATTATAATTATACTTGAGATGTTAATTGCAACTATAACCGATATCCAAAAGGACTATGAATCCTTTAATAACCATGCACCACCAGATAAATATGGTGGAAAATAATAAATTAAATATGAAATGTTACTGAACCCCTTGCAGGGTATCTTTTTTTATTATGATACAATAAACAATACAATTTATTTTTATATTAGTAGAACATTAATTTTATAGTGTACTTTCTTATATAGATTCATTTTAACATTAATTGCAAACACTTTCTGTTACTATAGTATGCATGCTGTCTTCACCTATAATTACTGTGACACTTGGCTTAATTCTACAATGTATATTTTTTGAGTTCAATGTATTGGTGTACACTGTGTTGGTGATCTTTTAAATAAATAAATAAATTTCAAATTTTGGAACTGCATTAGTGCAGCGTCATTTCCCTCTATTTTTCGGTTAGGTTAGCCTTTGACCACCAATCTCTCTTTATGGTAAGTGATGATGTGTTGAAGGAGGTTAATATGCTAAATCTAGAATTAATAGCTCTCAAGGACAACTGCCAGAATCTGTATCAGTTTTGGCAGATTTACATGTATTAAATGTCAAAACTACATTATAAGATCGATCTTGATTGATGTTGAAGCAATGATGGCCGAGCGGTAATAGCTATGGACTGCCGTGCTGCAGGTCCCTGGTTCGATTCCTACCGCGCGCTGACATGAGCTTCACAAGTGGAAGGCCATTTTGCGAATGCTCTCCTGGTTAGCTACCAACCTTAAGTAGAAAATCGATCCCCAAGCACCTAACAGCAGTCCTTAAGAGCCAGTAAAATAAAAGGCACATGAGACTTAAGAACAGTATGTATCAGTCACTTGTGACATAATGCATGTGTTATAGACAGAGGTTAGTCTGTTTAACGTAAGGTGGGCCTTGTGGTTGTTCCGTCACTCCCTTTCGAGATGGATTTATTTATTCGAGCATCAGGGTGACTAGCTAGGCAGATGTTCATTCCCAAAATGCCCTACCGCCATACAGTGAAGCCCGTGCCACGGTGGGATCAAACTTTATACGCCACAGTCCATAGCTGTTGTCACTAGGCTATCACTTCTTAACAAAACTGAGACTAATTCTATACAATACAATATAAAAATTCTTTACTGTTTACCAAGTAAACATAAATCACACTTATTATGACTATTATTCTATGATATTACAATGGGCGGTCTTATCGCTATGTCGCGATTTCTTCCAACACAACCTTTGGATGGACAGAAATAATATAAGATAAATAAGATAATCATCACCATCTAATTGTATGATTATTTTTAAAGTATTATATTTTTAATTACCGAAATTGACGCACAACCGACCACCGAATGTGGTTTTATAGACAATTTAATTCAATAATATGAACCATATTATGCGTAGTTATTGTATCGATTAATTAAACAATTAGATACATAGTTAGTTCAGTACTTTATCTATTTAGGGCCTGTTTCAGAATATTCGAGTAAGTTCCGGTTTTACTACCCAGAACATAATTAATAAACAAAACACTATCTTTGCGTTTGCGAAACGCGCTGCATGTTAACTGTCATTTTTATCATTCAGTTATTTTATGTGTTGCATAGCAACTCGAAACTTTATTAGGACATTCTGAAACGGGCCCTAAGTATAATATATACTGTTTTGACATGTTACAATATCGTTATGAAATCAATGAATATGATTTTTTTTTATTTTCATAAACTGCGTGATCCATATAACATTGTGTAGATGCATTCTTTTAAGTAAATGTATACCTGTATCAGAAGACCTCGTTCTTCCATATTTATAGAAAATTCATAAGTACTTAATAACATAAAATGAAAATTAATAACTAAATACTTTAAATAAGAGAAGAGACGGCGATGAACAATAAATTAAGGTTAGATAATTTATTGTCCATTACAAGAAAAAATTAACAGTACATATACGAATACAAAAATAAATAATAATAATAGGTTAGATAAATAATTTAAATATTTTTATGTCTGCAATAACCCATGCTCTGTGGATTACATTACAAAATTTACGAGAGGAAATTTTTTTAAGTCATGTACGGGATTCGAACACGGGTCCATCCACTCCTTTAGCCGGGGTATGCTTTAATCCAATTGAGCTAACATGACAATGAGTCCATGACTCATATTTTTTCTATCGTTTTTTAACCATCGTATTGGAACCCCAGCTAAGGAGTGGATGGACGAGGGTTCGAATCCCACACTGACTTACATTTTTGCCATCGTAAATTTTGTAATTTAGATAATTAAATTCAGATACATACATCTAATGTATGATAAATGATGATAATGACGAACCTGTACCTATGTAAAATAATATACTAAATTTATACTTACATATAACAAATGACATAAAATATGTAACTAAGGGCCCGTTTCAGAATGTCCAAATAAAGTTTCGAGTTGCTATGCAACACATAAAATAACTGAATGATAGAAATGACAGTTAACATGCAGCGCGTTTCAAGCTTTAACCGATGGATAGACTAAATCGATGACTGTGAAACACAAAGATAGTGTTTTGTTTAATAAATATGTTCTGGGTAGTAAAACTAGAACTTACTCGAACATTCTGAAACAGGCCCTAAATATACTAAAATATCTATATTATTATCATCAGTACTATCAGTACTAATATTATAAATGCGAAAGTAACTCTGTCTGTCTGTCTGTCTGTCTGTCTGTCTGTCTGTTACGCTTTCACGCCAAAACTACTAGACCGATTTGAATGAAATTTGGTATGGAGATAGTTTGAGACCCGGGAAAAAACATAGGATAGTTTTTATCCGACTGCGCAAAAAGAGGTTAATGTTTTCGCGCGATAACCGACATACGCGCGGGCGGAGCCGCGCCCGGAAAGCTAGTAATATTATAAATGCGCAAGTAACTCTGTCTGTCTGTCTGTTACGCTTTCACGCCAAAACTACTGGACCGATTTGAATGAAATTTGGTATGGAAATAGTTTGAGACCCGGTAAAAAACATAGGATAGTTTTTATCCAACTGCGCAAAAAGAGGTTAATGTTTTTGCGTGATAACCGACATACGCGCCGGCGGAGCCGCGCCCGGAAAGCTAGTATAACATAAACAAGTAATTACAGAGCGAATTCAACGACAACAAGACACAATAATGGGTTGATAGTAACCTATTTTTAGACTACAGTAGAACTTATTATAACCTCTTTCAGTGAGGTTAAAAATAAGAGTAACATCGTGAGTGACATCTCTGATGTCATTGGGAAACCCTGATGAAAAAAAAGTATACACATAAATTATCCTGTCAATATTACATATTATTAATACATTTATGTTATTATTGTAGATGGCTTCCTTCATTGATTTTTTATGAATCAATTAATGTTCAACACAATTGCCTCATTAACAGAACAGAATGTTCATTGATTTTTCACCGACTTAAAAAAAGGAGGTTCTACTCAATTGTATTTTTTTATGTTTGTTACCTCAGAAGTTTTTACTGGGTGAACCGATTTTGATGTTTTTTTATTTATTTGAAAGCTGATGCTTGCCTTGTGGTCCCATTTAAATTTCATCAAAATCGGTGAAGCCGCTATTATTATCGAGTAACACTCCAATAACTGGAAAAAAAATCCTATCTTAATGATATAGTCGTTGACAGTGAATGGCAAACGATCCCGTCAGTAGCAAGGGTCACTTAAGGAGTGAAAAAAAAAATGTATCCAAAAAATGTAACCGACTTCAACACTCAAAAGTGTGAAATAACTTGTCAAAGTCGGTACCATGCGCACAATATTTTGATAATAGGTACTTTTGAACTATCATTGAAAATTGAACACGAACTATAGGTACATAGTATTGTTGAGTTTTTACTCAAAAATGCTTTGTGGTCCATTATTTAGACAACTTTCTTTGAGTAAAGTCATTTTTGCCTTACTACTGTAATTGCTGGTGAATTTTAGGAACCAGGAACTGCCATTGTTTTTTTTATTGCTAACTGTAGAAAGCACTTGACCACTATCTCACCTGCTGTTAAGTGATGATGCGACATCAATGAATTCTTAATTTTGAAAAATAAAACTAGGTAGAGATTTGCCAGATATTGCTCCCGGTAGAGTCTATTTAATCCATTTTAGAAGGATATTCATGACTTTAAAAAAATACATATTTTTGATAATGCACTAGTATTCTTCTTAAATTTATTTAAAATTAAAAATGATATTCTGAACTATGACATTTAGCGAAACAACCTATTTTTGTTGTTTTATTATAAAAACTGACGTGGTTTTCACTCATTTTAGTAAAGAATACGGGATAACTCACGTGAATCAGTCAGATAGCTCCGACTATAGTTTCAACCAGATTCTGTAATTTTTTTCAAGGAGAGCCAGTGCTAAAGCTATCCCTTAAAAATACCACCGAATGTGGTCAATACTATACATAGTCGCTATCTGAATGATTCACGTGAGTTATCCCGTATTATTTACTATTTTTGTTAAATCATTATTTATATGATAGGTTAGTCATTCTAACAATCTAAGTCACATCAACAGACGGAACGTCCACACAATAATGCTCACGCTTGGTAGGCGTTTTTGTGATATCAGATGGCAGTCCTTTAGAAGGCTCTACAAGACAACTTAGGGGAGGGGGAGTTACATTTTCTAAAAAGAGATGATGAAGCTAATCTATCGGAAAATAACTTATTTGGTCAATGATGACGTGGGCCAAGAATAGAGAGGCTGGTTAGGTCTAAAAAAGGAACGAACTCTGCCGGAAAACAAAGTGGAAGGAGGACATATACCTATGTGTCATTCTTTGCCCATCGGGAAATCCTAATAACATTAATATACCTAAATATCATTGATAAATTTATTAATAAACTTGTTGAACGAGCTTGAATGTTTAAAAGGAAGTGTTTTGAGTATTGATTTCCTTTTGGACTTTGCATTAGTTTTTTATTAATATAGACACAAAACAATCATATTGTTATACGACTATGGCATGGTGTGCTGATAACTTCTGAACGAAGGCTCATGTAATTTGGACTGGAACTTTAATTTCAGGCAAAATTATACCCAACAATTATAAATCAATTTGAAAAGTGAAAAACCCGACTGCAGATTATTTATTTACGTTTAACGTTTGATCGTTCTGTTGAAATGATAACTGCAAGTTATATTTATGGAATCGTTTTTCAAAGCCCTTTATTTTGATACCCCACTCGATGGGTCTGAAAGATTTTTTTTTGTTTCTCACAATTTAGTGTCTAAAATCTGCCAATTTGTTTTTTAGTTATTTTTATATACCCAGTGTCACTTGCGCTATCAAGACGAATCTAACGATATCTCATACATTGTAATCGGTTAAGATGTTTAGAAGTTATGGTGGAATAAAGAAACTCACAAACATACATACATGAACCCGGAAAACAACACTCCTTTTTTTGGGTGGTCCTGTAAAAATACTAAATATATACTTTACTAAAAACTCTTGAAATTTTGATATTGAGATGGCTCAAACCAATTTGGGGTAAAACTGGACAAGTGCCCCACTCTTTTATTTAGCTTCCGAAATGCAACAAACTGTAAAAGAAAATTTGATCAAAATTTCTAAATCGGCTTTTCCGTATTTTTGATTTAATAAAGGATGACTCAGGCTTTAACTAAAAAATGTTACTTAAACAACTCAGTTGTTGATGGTGCTAGAAAGGGTGAAGGATAGCATTTGATAGCCAATGGACGCAGATTTTTTAGTCCTCATGTCAAAGTGGTCTGGCGTACTACTTCTGCAACAAGTTTTCATATACTAAAGCATTGTGCAAGTTTTGTAATCTTTTTGACATACGGTGTTTAAGTGATGGACCAAGTACTCATTTAATCAAGTTGTGAGCAGCAAAGATTTTAAAATCAGAATTAGCGCTACTAGAATCATTTGGTCCTCGAACAAGACCTGTGGATCAGTTGAAATCATAAACCACGTTGTAGCAGCTGCGGTGGTGGAGCATCCATGACGGTCAGTAAGCAGACATGCTCCCTCCTTGAGCCTCTTACTGGCTACCCTCTTTAAGCAGATCACCATAATAAACGCCAGTAGACTTTTTTTAAGGGAATACCTTAACGCTAGAGTTTTTGGTGCCCATTTCGTTATAATGGAATAGCCGAAGACTAAAATTTCGCATGAACTAAATAGCAATATCATCTGACTTTTGCAGAAAGTGGAAGAAAATTCACGTCTCGGATTTGAAAAGTGCGTTCGCCGGTATTGTAAATGTCTCAACGATGAAATATTTTATAAATGTATAAAATAAATATAAATATAATCATGTCGGAATGAATTTGAATTAATTCTGGCCTGAGTCACAGTATAAAGAGAATATACTCGTACATATTATAATGACTTGATTCCGTATTAGTCTGTTTTGCCCTTTGGGTACAAAGCACTAAAATCAACGAATATACCTAACCATACAAAAACTGTAAATATAACGACATACAAATTCCCACATGGACTGTGTTAGGGTTATCTGCTAGGCATAAGTTTTTACTATGCAATAATAAAAACGTGCATCTAAATATTTTGTGGTATTTCAAGTAACGTGACTTTACTTCATGACGTTAGTACATTTATTCCACGCTCACGATCATAACAATCAGTCCGATATTTGCGTATCAATGCATTCGTTACGTAACATTTGAAAAAGAAAAAGAGCCTTTTATGTATACCACTGAAGGCTCCAATCATATCCTATTCATAAGCCCTGTCGAACGATTTAAAAGGCAAGTCGCTTTAGCCGATAAAAGCTTTATTTATAACACCCGTGACTATATTATTGTAAATGTAAATATGTTTGCTTTTGCCACGATTTCACTGTACATATTTGTATCAGTATATATAAAGAACAAATAAAATCAGCCAAGTGCGAGTCGGGCTCGCGCACGAAGAGTTCCGTACCATCGTGTATCTATAATATAACATTAGAAACTATATTAGATGTAACCTTTTTTGTAGTTTTCACGTGCACGAGTCCGATTTGCATTTGGCTAATTTTTAGTATTTGTTATTATAGTGGCAACAGGAATACATCATCTGTGAAAATTTATCTTTAGCTATCACGGTTCGTGAGATACAGTCTGGTGAAAGACAGACAGACGGTCAGTGTGGTGTTAGTAATAAGGTCCCGTTTTTATCTTTTGGGAACAAACCCCTAAAAACGAAACATAAACAGATATACTTAACACATTTTACTCTTGGGCAGAATAAAAAGCTACCAAACATAGGTTTTGGAACAGGTTTGTGGAGGCCTATGAGGTTCTTAATTAATTTGTTAATGTCGTAGAATTGCGAAACGACTAAGTGGCATACCCAATAATTAAGGTATCTACCTTAATAATTGGGTACTGCAAAAAATAACTGACCGTTCAGAGTATTCTGCACAGTACTGCTATTGCCAGTACAGCGGCGCACTCAAAACATCGCTGTTTTAATAGATCAAATATATATACGATAATATATTGACTCCGTATTTTTTTGGAAACTGTAAATTTGAACTTATTGATGTAAATATTGCTGCTTGCTTGCCGAAATAATATGCTTACAAAGGCCATTAATGCAAATTGAACTTAGATGACTGGAAACCAATGTGTTTTACATTATTTTTCTTATTGAACTTATTGAATTCCAATTTCTGACTAAATTTTTAATGGTGACCTTAGGCATGTCTAAAAATTCAAAATTTAAACATAATATGTATTGTTTTGTTTGCGTGGCATGCCTAGTATGCTGGTAACATCGCCCCGTTGGATTGTGGATTTTTAGATATGTACATTGTTGATAAATAACTTTCTCAACTGTTTATCTTATACTCGCGTATACCATGAAAATGTGCAATGGTTGCCTAACCTCTGGTATCGAACTGTTAAAATTAAAAATTTTCAGGAGACGTGAGACATCAAAACATTTTACCAAGCACGAAAAATTTCTCGAGTAAAAAATTTGTGTGTAAAACGTATTCTGTCATCTGTGTTAAAACTGGTCCTATTTTGTAACAAATTTGCTCTTTACAACATTATTTAATTTTAAATAATTAATTTTATTTTATTTAATTTTAATTTTAAATCTGAAATTAACGTGAGGGCTGGCCCTGCGGCTACTTCCGCGGAGCAACTCAAGCGGCGCAAATATGCTAACCTCGGTATGGGTTACATATTTGAGCCGTTTGGTGTAGAGACGTTGGGTCCGTGGGGACCGGGAGCTCATCGTATTTTCCAAAACTTATCTGAGCGCTTGGTCGATGCGACGCGTGATCAAAATGCTGGCACATATTTGGCTCAACGAATAAGCATTGCGATTCAACGGGGCAATGCTGCCAGCATGCTGGGCACGCTGCCAACTGGTAGTAGGCTGGAGCATTTGGACTGCCTATGAGTCTGCTATGACTTATAAGTTGTCTAAATGCTTTTATTGTAGTAGCTGTAGTGTTGTATATAGTTCATAGTATTTTGTTTAATAAAGGCATACCGCCGGAAAAAAAAAAAAATCAAGTCAAATGATATATTAACAAGAAATCAAAAGAATGTTACTTTTATCAATTCTTATGCCAGTTTTCCTTTGTCAACAGGCAGTTCAAGCGGCTCCCCCGGCGCCCGCGCCGGTCGCCGCTCCTCCTTAGCCCTCACGCCGGAAGACGAGCCCCTGGTAGACGTCGCCGTAAGTACCTCTTCACCACGACATTATAACACATATAACTACCTAGAATGTGCGATCGATTTACAGAAACTTATTCCCTCTTCTCCTTTCTTACATCGGACAACATAACGCACAGGAACACAGTATCTGTACATGGTCGATATTCCGAAAATATGCACAAAGCGTTTTAAATCCAGCTTTATAATACTTCTTTTTTCGCTAAAGCGACCATCGATTAAGTTCTATGAAGGGTACATCGGATAACCATATCAAGCTCTACTTAAAGAGAGAAGAGAACATATAGCGTTTCTATTTCCTGATAGATATTTCGATCACGTGACACTGCGGTCAAATGCTTGTTTATCTAAATTAAAAAACAACTACCTACCTTATGATTTTTTTTCAGTTAGGTATCTTATATAAACCGAATATTGGGGGGTTTTATTTTGATATGCCTTCAATAACAAAATACTACGAACTATATACAATACTACAGCTTCTACAATGAAACTATTTAGACAACCTACAAGCTATTACAGAATCACAGGCAATCCAAATGCTCCAGCTCACTACCAGTTGGCAGCGTGCTTGGCATGCTGGCAGCATTACCTTGTTGAATGCATTGCTTTAATTGGCTCTTAAATCGAGCCAAATAGGTGTCAGCGTTTTCATGACGCATCACATCGTTTTTAATACTTTAACTTTCGGTTCTTTCGCGCACAAATTTAAGTCAAAATAGCACCTCGACGTTCTCTGTATGGACCGTCCAAATGCATGCAACCTGTCAATGAATGACCATGTGTCACACAATTTGTGCGTGAATAGAACCAAAAGTTTAAACGTATTATATTCTTTCTGAGAATTTTGAATCCTGATCTCGTTACTCTGATTTTACTATATTCTTCAAAAAAATAACGTTTATCTGGAATAGGATATTAGGAAGTTCGTTACCGCTGTTTTAAAATATCATTGCCTTACTGGTAAAACTCTGCACATTTTAACCAAATTGACTTCAATAATTTCTATTTAATTGTTTCCCTCTATCATCTGGTAAAACAGAATAAATGCTCCGACCTATGGTTGCCGAGATATTCGGTTTAAATGAATTATTAATTTACAAAAAAACTGAAAATTGAACCAATAAAATAGCATAAGTCATACTTATTGCCCGACTTTATTAAGGTGGTACAGGTAAATAAAAATTATTATCTGGTTTAGCAAGCAGTAGGTAAGTCTAAAAAAATTCGATAAAACTTTTTCAGAAAAAAAGTTACAAAATTAAACTGTATTTTAAATTCATTCATAATTTTATATGTAATTATAGTAATAAATGACACTTGACGAAAAATATTCGGTAAAGGTAAAGTTGTACTTAACAAAATACGGATATTTAGAGTAAATATTGTAAAAATTATAAGTTTCTATTTAGATTTTGCTTCATAATAATTTAATAAATGTCTGAATGCTAAAATCAGCTTTCTGAAGTCAATAAAACATAAATTAGAGTACATATTCTAGTGACAGGTATGTAACTTAACTAAGTTACCTGTAATTAGAAAATGCAGGTGCACACCCTTCATATCTAGTCTATTTTATAGAATTTTTACTTCAAAGTATAAGTTATAATATACATAATATGTAAGTATAAATAATAAGGCCTTCTTAAAAATCGATAAACATTGCATGAATTTACATAAGTAAGTAATTTCCGAGCTCTTAACTTTTAATAAACTCAGATTTGAGCTTAAACTTTCAAACGCAATTTACTCGAAACGACATTAGATGCAGTTAATTTGTTTTCACAGTAAGCCGACGATATGTTGGTTAAAAATTATTATGCTGCATTTAGCACATATTACCATAAAATATCTGTACATCTCTGTCATTTCGTACTTAACCTATGAGAGAAATTAATACTATTACTAGGTCATAGAACATAATAATAATACTTAGGTACCAAACCAATACGCGTGAGTTCAGCTCAAGTTTTAAAAATATTTAAGTGGTTAAAATAATAATGTATGAGACATTAATATTTTCAACTCACGGGAAATTTCAAACAAAAATTACTATTATATTAGGTTTACACAAAAAAACGCAATTCAATTCACAATAGCCCTTCGGCACATGTGTATTTGGAATTTATGTATTAAAAGCAAATTATTTTGATTTGATTTGTCATTGATTAAGTCATTCCCTTAGAGTCAACAACTCCCCTCAAGTTATGACGATACCATTTTTAGTAGAAAAAATAACTTAATTTCTCTTAAACCTATTGTGCGGCATAAATGTACGAAATGATTGTTTTGATCTCAAGTATACCGATGTGCGAAAAATGGCTATCCTGTACATCAATTTGCGATTTTTAGTTGATACGGGGCTCGTATGCCTGCCATAATTCACATTTCATGAATTAATTGTGCGGTTGCCAGATCTACTGCGTTGCAGAGGATGAGCGTATTGCCCAAGCCAACGCTTGTAGGGTTGTTAGGCCCCTTTACGATGCTGTCAATGGTCCCTTCCTCTTCTCGAGCCTCCTCTTTTCCCTAATCAAATCTAATAAGATGCAGATAACAATTGTTAGATATATAATGACAACTTTGTAATGGGTGGTGTCCAGAACGCAGTCTAAGAGCAGACACCATTGTTTTCAAATCCAAGATAACTTCACTGGTATTGCAAATAACTACTTACTGACTCTAAAAATTAGATAAAACTCTAAAAGTCCTTTAAAAAAGAAGTCTTATAGCGATAAGAATTATTTTTTAAAGTATCCGACTTTTTGAGTATATACTTATTTTTTTACAGCTGATATGCTTGCTTTGACCTGTATCCCACCAATTGGTAAGTGGTGACATGGTCAAGGACGGTCCTAGAAGTTCACCCAACATTTGATTAATTTATGATGTATCATGAATAAATGAATCATTCGTTTCTCACGTCAGTAACTTTAGAAATAGTATAGTATCTACTTAGATAAGTCTAGAGTACCTACGTCTATTCTGAAGCGTCAAAAGATCTTTAAGTCCCTATCCAAATAGAATATATATAGATCAATGAATGAAACAAAAAACCTCAATGTTTGATCCCTTTATGGATGAAGATCAGACTCTTTACGTGCTGCTGAATGCTTTTGATCCGTACAATCGAGATGACTATTCTTAGCCTTAGCCTTTTCTTAGCCATATTTTTATTTTATTTGAGTTCTGTACTTTTCCTCAATAGTTTATCTACTCACCAAAATTTTTATTATTATTGATAGGCTAGTCTATGATCACTATATTTCAAGAGATAGGATGTGATGATGGAAGATGTTTTTCAGGCCAAACTAGAATTCCTGATTTTCCAAGTGATTGAACATATTTTTTTCTGATTTGTTGTCTTGGACTCAATATGACCCGAGGGTAAGTGATGATGTGGTCGCAGATGTTGTCAGGCATAACTTAGAAATACTGGCTCTCAAACACAGCTCCCAGAACACATCGCTATAGCTATGATTAATGGAGGGCATTCTTAAAATGCCCTACCACCATGCTTTAATGCCTGCTATCCTTAGACGGCTTAACGTGAGCGCTTCGGCTCTAGAGGTCACCGATCCAACTTGAACTTCAACTTTTCATACCTTAGTTAATCGGGTTGGAGAAACTTAAAAAAATCCGCTATGAGTACTTATTAAAAAATCTGTTACCATTTTTTTGGGTGCAATAGTGATAATGAATAATTTCCTATCAATTTTTTTTTTTTTTTTTTTTTTTTTTTATGCCTGATAGGTTAGCCTTTGACCACTATCTCACCTGATGGTAAGTGATGATGTGGTCGAGGATGTTGTTCAAACTAACCTAGAGTTACTGGCTCTCAAGGACAGCTGCCGGAACACACCGTTAGGTGCTTGGCGACAGATTTTCAACTTGAGGGTGGTAGCTAGCCAGGCGGGCATTTGCAAAGTGCCCTACCACCATGCTGTAACGACTGCTATCCTAAGACAACAACCGGGACCGACGGCTTAACGTGCCCTCCGAAGCACGGAAGCGCTCAGTAGTAATGCCCAACCAGCGGTCACCCATCCAAGTCATGACCGCGGCGGACGTTGCTTAACTTTGCTGATCGATTCAGAATGGCTAAGCAAACTTGGCTACGAGCGCTTCAATTATATAATATTGTAAATATTAGCGACATAAAAATACCGCTGCATCACAGCTACAATTTTGAAAACCAGCACCTAGTTTGTTCTACGTCATAAAAATACACGAACCCGTTTTACATCGCAATTAATTATTTCATCAAGATTTGTTCATAAATAATATAGACACAACGGTTCTGGTTCTGCTAGAAGATAAATGTTAAAGGTCATTTCATATTTAGAAAAAAATTAAGCCTTTAAAATGTAACCATCTTATTTAGAATAATAAATATATAACCTTTAAAATTTATCTTCTAGCAGAACCAGAACCGTTATGTTGGTATTATTTACTATCAAGAAAATTTTACGAGAACATGTATTGAATACAATTGTCTAGAAATATCATTAAGTTTAAACTCGTTATTGTTTTTTGCTTAGAATGTGTACATCTTCCAAAAAAACTAAGAAAGACTAGGCAAGTTTTACTATGAGCCCTTCTGAACTTATTATTACTTGGAATTATACCACCCACCGGGAGCAATATTAGTAGTACATATTAAGGAGGATAGTATCGTTTCATAAATATATAAGAACTAATCGTAGACTAACTATATATTATTATGTTAGCTATTTATTATAAATGTTAGGGAAAAAAAATCTGCATCACTACTACAATCTTTAAAACCGCCCCTAGTTACACGTTCTTCGTAATAAAATTGTTACCACTGACGTTGGAGAGATACCATCGTTTTGAGGTAAAGGATGTTGATAATTGACGACATGGCCGACTCGAAGGCGTGCGATAAAAATAATAATTACCGAATGACACGTACATAATATTGAGTGCAGTCACGAAATTTGATTGTTTATTGATATTTACGCGTATATATTAGTAGGCAAATAACACAATTAAATACGTTTTCAACACCCTCGCTCGTAAAGTGAGCTTTACTATACTTATCGTCTTTAGGGCCATAAACCGAACTGTAACACCCTCGTGCATAATAATATTATACACTAGTGCGTAACAGAATTATCCCTACAAAGTTAAGTTAGTACCTAACTGCAAATTATATGCGAGTAAACAGAGCATTTTCAATTTAACCGCGTAATTTAACCCTAATAAGTTAAGTTAGTACCTAATTGCAAATTATATGAGAGTAAACAGAGCATTTTCAATTTATCCGGGTAATACAGATTTGTAACAACAAAGAGGTTTAAGGCCGTTGATATAAAATATATGTGATCAACTAACATAAATCAGCCGCGCGCAAAAAAAAAAAACTTGCGCGCTATTTTCCATAATTTTCGTATGTTGTTTGTATCACGTTTATGCAATATTCTTTTTTCTCGAAAAGGTGTTGAATAATTGCGTATGCGTATGAAACTTGTGAGCAACTTGCTCATTTTACACTCGGCTGAATTACGCCTTCGCCTACGGCTCGGGCTGTAACCCACAGCCTTGTATATAACGAGGAACTTAGCTCACTTGTATAGGTTTATATAGGTACTATTATAAAATTTTCTCTATATTCAGATTAAGTATCATATTATTGCCAGTTATTTACAGACTTGAGTGAAGGCAAAGATTAAATAATACTACTGGGTAGAAACAATGGTCATTTTTGTCTAGTTTGATAAAAACCTCCACTTTTGGCATAATTTAGGTCAAAATATTACGTCCTAAAATCAAAACCGCAACATAATTTATGTTACGAGCTAGAAACTCTTGACATACGGGCAGACGAACAGACATACAGACAGCGGAGTCTAGCTAATCAGGATCCGTATTGCCCTACCGCACGGGACCCTAAAAAGCACCTAATCGTGTTAAGATTTTTAACTATACACATTACGTAATAGAAATCTATTGCATTCATCACACACTTATTTTAATAGATTATATTTATTCGTAGCTAATTTCGAGCACTGTCTCACCAGCTGGTAAGTGATGATGTGTTCGAAGAAATTGTTCAGGCTAACCTAGAATTAATGGCTTTTAAAGACAGCTGCCAGAATACACCGTTAAGTGCTTGGTGGCAACAGATTTTCTACTTGAAGGTCCTAGCTAGCCAGGCGGGCATTTTCAAAATGTCCTTCCACCATGCTATAACGACTGCCATCCTAAGACAACAACCGAGACCGACGGCTTAGCGTGCCCTCTGAACCACGTGCACGCTCAGCTCACTAGCAGTCACCCTTACAAGAGTTACAAGTACTAGTAACCACAGCGGACTTTGCTAAACTTAACTGATCGATAAAGAATGGCTAAGCAAACTACGCCACGAGCGCTCCAAATTTTCTCACTAAAATCTAACAGGAAAGATAAAATTAGATGTATAAACAGTGTAGTTATAAAATAAATCAAAGTGTTCTTGTTGTTAATTTTAGCCCTTCAAGTGAATTACAATTGTCTGTAATCAGTGCGAAGGTAAATGATAATGCTTCTTATCGTCATTATCATACAATACATGATATTGTTCATTATTAGTCTCAACTAGTTCGATGGACAGTGCAAGCGTTGTGCGCGTGATTACAGTAGCCAAATAAACGTGTGCAAATAATATATCTGAATCATAAATTGCCGTAAATATCTAAATCACAGTTACGTATTACATCAGTGACAAATCTGTTATATCAAATCAGTTTTACAATATGATGGAGGTTAAGAAAATAACCGTTAAAATTTAGTGAAGTGTGAATAATTTTATCAGAGAAATTCCAATTTTGAAATAATATTCAAGTGTTATTATCGATTTATAAGTGATTGATAAAATGTGTCTTGAACAATGTGAAAATGTAGCTTCTGGATAACTAGATACTTACAGATGCTTATATAGAAATATAAATATGTTTACACAATAAAGGATTTGCAGGCAGGGAAATTACGCCAAATCTATATTTATAATGAGTTATCAGTAATTACCCAAACGGGAACTAAATAATTGTTATGTTATCTGAGCTAATCACCTAATACTTCTAATGTTAGCAATAAAGAACCTTCATAGATTCGACAGAGATTTGTAACCGCCGCCGCTGCCGATACAATTCTTTCGTTAGGCGCCAGTTTATCGAAAGCCTACATTGAACATCGTTTTATCGATAGTAATGACGCTCTTAATCGAGTAATTACAATAGCAATCAGACTTCCTGTATCGCTGGAATCAACAATTGACATACACGTGAGGAAGCGTTACGAAGTCATTGATAATGGATAAGTCGGGGCCAAACGTGGAAGGTCAAAACGACGACAAGAAAAAAGGCTGTTGGGCACGATTCAAAAGCCTGTTTGAAGATCGTGGATTCGATTTAGAATATGAATACACTTCGCACCAAAGTCGAACCGTGCCCATTCTAGGAGAGAGTCAAAACGAGCCCGAAGGCTATAGAAGGATTGACGAAAGGAAATCATCGATGGAGAAAAGAAATTCTCTGTCGAACAAATCGAATAATTCAAATATAACAGTTGATGGTGAGCTCTCTGGCGTGATTAACTTTTACGAGCAATTTGCGACCTTAGGCGATGATACTAAGGATGAAACTGATTTGTGGCCGAAGTCCTCGGTTGTGAGGAACAGAGTCTCGATGAGGCCGAGCATGTTACTGACCAATATTTTGGAAGAGGACGCTGAAGGGGATGAAATTGAAGTGGTAAGTTATTCTGAAGCTCCATTTCTATGACAAAAGAACAGCTTTAGGTAGGTGTTTTGAATGCTATCTTTCTAGTGCCAAATATTACTTCCCATATTTTTACACAACTGATTGCATCACAGAATTTATACACATTTGAAGCGCTCGTAGCGAAGTTTGCTTAGCCGTTCTTAACCGATCAGCTAGGCCCGCCGCGGTCATGAGTTGGATGGGTGACCGCTAGTGACTTTACCTACTACTGAGCGCTTCCACGCTTTGAAGGGCATGTTAAGCCGTCGATCCTGGTTGCTGTCTTACAATGGCATTCGATATAACATGGTGATAGGCCATTTTGTGAATGCCCGCCACGCTAGCTACCTACTCCTGGGTAGGTATATCCTACGTCGCTATAGACAAAGGGGCGGAACAAAAGCTGAATTATTCTTATAAATATTGTAAATAGTTCAAGAGCTCACGAATCGGAATATTCAAACTAAGACAGAAAAAAAACGTTCATCAACCTCGAGTAATTTCTAAATCGTGGGCGTGGACTTGTCAGTAACTGGCTCCAATGTGACTAGTTGTAATAAATCATGAGACACGTTGTCAGTCCAATATATCATAATTCTAACGCGTCGGATTTTAGGGTATTATGCGAGTTGGACAAATTAATCCTGCAATTAGTTGAAAAGTTTAGTTTATCATAGCCATAGAGATATAAATACTATTATCATAGCCGTGGTAGTTTTTGGAAATATTATTTAACAAGATTTTATATATTGGTTTTCCAAGTCACAGAAAAATAGTCGGGTTTGGGTAGAACTTTATTGTCATACACTTAGGATGAGACATAAAAAAGTACAATTGATTATTCTCTATTACTCGTCTCAACGTTTAACTTCATATTTTTCTTATCTTTTTTAATAATAACACTTATAAAATGTATAAAAATATATATCTAGTGACAATTCATGTTTTCTTAAGTTATTTTTTCAAAATATTTGTTAGTATTAAATACAGATCTTTGCATAGTTACGCCTGAATATATTCATTACCTTACTTATTTTTACATTTTCTATTGTTTTCACATCATTTCGTAACTTATTTAGCAGCTGTGCTCCCCCAACCAACAATGTCTTTTCTCTCCGTGTGGTTAGTTCTAGACGCAGCTACTAAAATTTTATATTAAACATTAAAATAATAGATAAAAGCTATCCTGCTGACTAAGACATGTATTTAAAAAAATCAAGAATCATAAATATCAGTACAGTTAGCGTAGTCAAAAATTTTATGGCAATAGAGTTAAAATAATTTAAATGAAATGTCCCTGTTTTTGTTATGTGTTAAGGTAGTAAATTTTACTACTAAAGAAACTTTAGATATCTCCATATTCTTACATTCAATACCTTGACTCTTCTCCATTTGATTCCATAAAAATAATTTAATTTTCAAGTTATACGATGTTGTTACAAAATTTCAAAAGGAAAAATTATAATCCTGCTTGTGACTATAACTGTCCTCTCGTAAGTTTGTGATTTTGTTATGTAATCCGCGTAGCAAGCGTTATCGCAATACCAAAAATATTATTAATATTTTGCATGGTGGTAGGGCATTTTGTGAATGCCCGCCTGGCTAGCTACCACCCTCAAGTACAAAATCTGTCGCCAAGTACCTAACGGTGTGTTCCGGCAGCTGTCTTTGAGAGCCAGTAATTCTAGATAAACCTGAACAACATCTTCGACCACATCATGACTTACCATCAGGTGAGATAGTGGTCAAAGGATAACGTATCAGGCATAAAAAAGAAAAAAAAAACACAATTCATTTTCACAACACCTCAGTTTAACTTAGAACTATACTTTTCAGACCAGGCACATGTTTTACTATAATACAACTACTGCTGTTACGAGTACCTATAAACATATATATTAAACCAACCCCATATACTAGGGATCAGGGTACGATGATGATGCTGATGATGTTACGACTATTACAAATAGTGGAATGCACACCACAGACGCACAAGACTTTCCCGCTAATTGGATTGTACTGCACCAAACAAATGCAGACCACAAACGTGCAGCATTCTACGAATATTTAATTAACTCTACAGCAAGCTTGCCAGACAGGTGAGCGTCGCTTTTGTATGAAGCAAATACGTTTATTCTAACGAAAACTCACAATTAGTTATCTTGTGCTTACTTATTCAATTTATCCTTTGTTAGACTAATTTTAGTTTGAAAACTAACGCGAGTTTTGGATGTAGTGGCTCTTTAGGAACCGGCTAGGAACCCCGTTATATTATACCGGATTGTTTATCCAATATACTAAGAGCCTGTTTCAGAATGTTCGAGTAAGTTCCGGTTTTACTACCCAGAATATATTTAATAAACAAAACACTATCTTTGCGGTTCACAATCATCGATTTAGCCTATCCATCGGTTAAACCTTGAAACGCGCTGCATGTTAGCTGTCATTTATATCATTCAGTTATTGTATGTTTTGCATAGCAACCCAAAACTTTATTAGGATATTTTGAAACGGGTCCTTAGTCCCTGTTTATGAGAAGGTCATACTGTAAGCGGTATAAGAATATAAGGACTGTTCCATACCCTTTTATGAAGAATGGAAAAATTACACCTAAATACACTCGGTTCCAAAAAATAACGGGTCAGTCACATAAACCCGAATATCTCCCGAACTACGTTGGGTGCAACTAAGTTTTATTTCATTTTTTATCTGTATAATTAAATTCTCAATTGAACAGTCTTCGTTTCATTAGGATGGCATACGTAGTTCCGGAGATATTCGGGTTTATGTGACTGACCCGTTATTTTTGGAACCGAGGAATTAGAAGAAGAGGATGTACTAACGGTTGTTTCCTAGTTCTTGCGTTGTCTTTTTCAAAAAAACGCGCTGATTTCTCATAAATGGAAAAAGGGTAGCATAAGGGTAAGGCGTAAGGGTGGGATCATCGAATGATTTATACACATTATATTAGTCGGTGATCCGTCTTCCTAGAACCGCCTGGATATCCGTTGTCTATATATAATAGTTATAATTATTTAATGGCAATAAACATGTATATTTTCATTTATTTACCTCGACGTTTCAACCAAAATTTAAATACTTATATTATACTTAGCGTCCGTTTAAGAATGCCCTTATAAAGTTTCGGGTAACTAACCAACATATAAAATAACTGAATGATACATATGACAGTTAACGTGTAGCGCGTTAACGTGTAACCGATGGATAGGCTAAACCAATGACTGTGAAACCCAAAGATAGTGTTTTGTTTACTAAATTTTTTGTGGATATTATAACCGGAACTTACTCGAAAATTCTGAAACCTTATACTTATATATTAATAAGGCCCTTATACTTATATATTTGTTAAATACTTATTACTATGTGTTTAAGTCGCGAAAGTCTTAAAGTCTAGATATAATATTTTTCTAGTATTGTATTTTGGGATTAGGCACAGTAACAGCGCGACCAAGCTTATTTGACGTTTATTTTCGTGTTTTTTTTTCAAGTACCTACATCATCTATATAGGTAAACTTATACTATATTTACATACAGAATCTGATCAAAACCATTAGAGCCGTTTACGCGGTAAACGAAATATACGTATGTACATGAATTGCTCGCTAGAGTTATATTGATTGTTATGCCATTATCTTCCTGCAATGACTTGTAGGCTGTCTAAATGCTTTCATTGTAGTAGCTGAAGTGTTGTATATAGTTCGTAGTATATTGTTAATAAAGACATACTCTCGGTAAAACAAATTATCTTCGTATTTACATATAATTGTTATGGGTAGTAAAAAGAAGGCAGAAATTCATACAGCTGTCTGTAAAACTACCTCCATACGACTCAAGGATTCGAAAAAAATATGCCGAAACGAATATATAACAATGGCTCTGAAACGTTTCAGAATGTAGTTGTATGTCAATATTTTTGTTATATTTCATAAGCCTGTCTTTGGCTTCATCTGCGTCTTTGCTGTTTTAATATGCTCCCTGGAAACTATTATGGCAACTGATTTACAGAGGCAAATTAGGCACCTTGTTATTTTCTAAATGCTGGTTATTTCCAAAGAAGGTCTTTTTCATTTGTCTCTTTATGTAAAATTGCTAAATTGACTCTTAATTACGTATGCAATAGAAACAACTTTAAGCATTTTTAAGGTAAGTATTAAAAATAACATATATAGCTAAACCATATCAAGCGAACTGGTTGATGTTTGATATAAGTTACAAGTTTTATGTCCCTATAGATTTCACCATCATCGCAGTCTTTTTTGTTATCAATGTGAATTTACCAGCAAACTAACGGGCGAGAAAAATGTGCAGCCTTGAAAAGCTTAACTCCACTACAAATCAAGCTTATAAGAAACCATCTTAGGTCAATGCCCGTTATATAATATTTTATAAGCAATAATATCACCTTAATGTCGACACGAAATAAGACCCTTGACCGAAAGCTTTACGCGATTTTTACAACGACAATAATATGAGCTGTGAGTAATAATATTATTATTACCTTTCAAGGGAAGGACATTAACTATGAATTATGATTGTTTTACAACCTGTGTATTATGAAATAAAATAAACATACGTGAGTAAAGAAACATATATTACGTAAAATTTATCCTTATATCCCAAAATATTCTACGAGGTCATACTGACGTCTACCTGGGTTTATTTTAGTAGTAGTACTCTTTGTCAACGAGCTCGTCTTGGGATTTACTGTCACCATACGTATTTCTTCCGCCAGATAGAAATGTTCGCATTACTGTTTTTCGGTTTGAAGGGTATGGGTGCCGGTGAAATTACAGGGACATGGGACTTCCTAAGAACTAAATGTCTTAGAGCTTAGGGTCATGCATGGGTACAGTACGTCACTTGTGACGAAATGCATCTCCTAGAGACAAAGATTACCGCTTTATACCAGGTGGGCTTCAAGCTTGTTTCGTAAAGTAATTAGGAATGGCATTATTATTTTTTTATCAAAATGATATATGAGATAAAAATGATTATCTTAACCACTAGACCCATTCTATGGTTCTAGAAAATGACCCCACATGCTAGAACGCACATTTTTTTTTGTGTTGGCTACTCTCTTATATTGGTTTCCCCCTGACGAACAATTTAATTGAATTTCTAGTACAATATTCATCTTTCAACGTTTTACACAAAATATCGAAAATACCGGTTTTAACTCATACCAGTTACGAGCATTACCTGTGACAGACAGATAGCGCAGTATTGTTAATAGGGGTTCGTTTTGGCCTTTGAAACCGTAACAAACTTAAGGCCAGTTTATATAAAATCAACCTTTTATTTTGTTATGCCTGACAGGTTAGCCTTTGACCCCTTTCTCACCCGATGGTAAGTGATGATGTTGTCGAAGTTGTCGTCCAGGCTAACCTAGAATTAGAGGCTCTCAAGGAAAGCTGCCGGTTACACAGTTAGGTACTTGGCACCAGATTTTCTAAGTACTTGAGTGTGGTAGCAACCAGGCGAGCATTCGCTAAAGGCCCTAGCATCATCCTATAACGACCGCCATCCTAAGACAACAACCGGAACCGATCAGGAAAGCGCTTAGAAGTAATGACACTATCGGTCACCCATCCAACTCATGACCGCAGCGGACGTTTGCTTAACTTTACGGATCGGTTAAGAACGGCTAAGCAAACTTTTACTACGAGCACTTCAATTCACCTCAAACAAAAATATTTTTTTCAATAACATAAAAATTTATGTTGTAGTTCCATAGCCTTGACTGATTATTTTATGGTTCAAAATACGACCATCACAACTTTACTTGATGATAAAAATCACGAAAAGAGAAAAATGTCGATCGTTCTTGAGGTCGTATGTATATTACATTAATATTTTACCTAAAAACACGTCCAAAAATAGGCTTGCGTTTAAAAGGCCAAAAGTGATTTCACTTCCACATATATTTGATCTATCCGAAAGACTTAGTTCTGCTGCATATTATGCAGTTCGTAAGATAAAGACAGCTATAACAGACGTAGCTATTTCTCGGCTAGTTTATTTCGCGTACTTCCACAGTATTATGTCGTACGGTGTATTGCTGTGGGGAGCTGCTGCTGAGATAGAGACAATCTTTATTTTACAAAAGCGTGCAATTCGAGCCATATATGGAATAGATCCGAGGGAATCTCTTAGGGATCTTTTTAAAGAAATTGATATTTAAACTTTACCAAGACTGTATATATTTGTTAATATTATTTATGTTCTTAAAAAAATTCGTAAATTTAATTTTAACAATGACAATCACGATTACGGGTTAGTGGCATACGCACCCAATGTCAACTCCCCCCGTGTCAGTTGCCCACGATCTCAGTTCCCCCCGATAAATTTTGAGCGAATATTTTTTTGTGATTTGTACTGTCAGCAGCGAAAGTGTATTTCAAGTTATTTAAAAAAAAATGAGGGCACACAAGTTTAGGTTGGTTGGAAGAGATTTTTGTCATAGATAAGCTTACTTTGTAAAACTTATAATAAGAACTTACTGTATATATTATGCAAGTATATGAATAAATAAAGGATTATAAGAAAAATAAAGGAAAGACTGATTTTCTACGATCATTTATTAATTTGAAAGTTTCATTGTAAATATCAACAACAATATTAACATTACAGCAGGCAAAAACAGCATTTATGAATCACTTAAAATTGTACAAAGTATATAAAATAAACAATTTTAAACACTCAATAAAAGGAAATCAACAATCATAAAACATTTAAAATTACTAAAAGTTAGATACTGTAAGGGATTAAGTATGAAATTGGCGTTTTGTACTGAAAAATTGAAATAGTTTTTTTTTAATTAAACATTTTTATTTAATTAAAATACCACATACCATCACTATCTATAAATTGCTGCCATCTAATAAGAATGTCATCAATGCCTTTGCGATAGAACTCTGGTGATCTAGATTCGACAAACTGTGTGAAAACATTTTGTACTGCCTCCTGGGAAGAAAACTTTTTATCACATAGAAAATTGACCGAATCATGAAAAAATACGGAGGGTGACGAATGGTTTCTAATCGCAATTCCTGTAGAGTTAAAACGGTTTCTCGTGCTGTATGAGGTCTCGCGTTATCATGAAGCAATAATGGTGAAGATCGATTCAAGAGTCGGGGATGTTTCATTACTAGTTTTGCAATCATTGTTCGGAGTTCGGTACGGTAGACATCTGCCGTTATTGCTTGACCAGATCGGAGAAAGCTATAGTGAATAACACCATGCTGAGACCACAAAACAGTAACCATTGCCTTGGTAAGCTTTGCTTTAGGACACTGTTGCGGTTATATTTTTTACTAGCTTTCCGGGCGCGGCTCCGCCCGCGCGTATGTCGGTTATCGCGCAAAAACATTAACCTCTTTTTGCGCAGTTGGATAAAAACTATCCTATGTTTTTTCCCGGGTCTCAAACTATTTCCATACTAAATTTCATTCAAATCGGTCCAGTAGTTTTGGCGTGAAAGCGTAACAGACAGACAGACAGACAGACAGACAGACAGAGTTACTTTCGCATTTATAATATTAGTACTGATTTCTCTTACAATAAGGTTAATGCGATAATCATCTTTGATGTAATCAAACAATACAAGGGGCTTACATTTTGCGGGGATTAATATATGAAGTGGTTCCTTGAAATTTGTTATTGGAACTTTCAAATCTTTGCTATGCTTTCTACATAATGTGTTTTTCACCCTTCTGAATGCTGGAATGTCCAAAGTACAACAATAATATTTTAATTTTGAAAAATTTCAAAATACGCCTTTCAAAAATTATTTGCATGATATATAGTTTTTGCATAATTCTGTTTTCACTTTCATCTGTGTTTCTGGGTGCCGATTATTGTTATCAGTAACCCAAATTTTATAATTTGTAAGAAATGCGCTGGACTGAATGGTGATTTATAGTTAAACCCGTCAGAATTTAAAGATTACGAGAACAATAGAATTTCATTCATAGTACCGGCAGTCCCGTTTCCTCGATATAATACCTAGCTAGTATGCATACATTTTGAATTTTGAATCTTGCATTTTAATAACACAATTGTATGTGTTATTAATACGCAAGATATAAAAACCATTCGAAACAATTGACTAAATATAATTTTAGCAATTAAGATATTGAAATAAATATATTATTATCAAGAGAAACTCTTTTTTGCTAACGGTATATTTAATATATGATAATTATTTCTTTCAATCAAATTTATCGGGGGGAACTGAGATCGTGGGCAACTGACACGGGGGGAGCTGACATTGGGTGCGTATGCCACTAACCCACGATTACAACACAAGGAATAAAGATAAAATAGCATTGCCATGTTTTAGATTAGCAAACACAAATAAAAGATCCTTCTTAGGTAGTTGTGTACCGATTTATAATAAAGTTCCTAAACATATTACAACGCTCACATAAGGGAAATTCACGTTGCACGTGAAAAATATATTGATTAAGAAATCCTACTACACAGTTTGTGATTAGTAAAACGACTAAAATGCCTGGACAATTCCGCCTCTGCCAAGCTATCACCTGTCACCTACGTAATTTTAACAAATATTGTAATAATCGTATTATATTGTATGTTAAGAGACGTGTAAAAGAATGGCCCCCAGTTTCTTGCCCGTTCTTCTTGCAGTGGCTCCATGCAATTTTTGTTTTCTGAACGTGGCAATACAATGTAGAATATTTCAATATTAAAATTTGTAATTGACCTTCATAAGATCATAACTGTAATAGATGCCAAAATGTAATTAATACTTTTTGACTTTGACTTTGATCAAAAGAATATTTTATAGTTTTTTTTTTTTTTTTTATTTATTTATTTAGAACATAATAGTAATACATAATTATTTACTGATAGCAACTAAAAACCTCGCAGAGGTTTGTCCAGTTGCTACGTCCTCACTCATGTCCAGTTAATTTTTCTCAAAATAGATGTATTTTTTTCACACGAGTTGATTGGAACTGCACGTCCGCTGAGGTACCGCTAAGTGGCTTAATCTCATAAATATACTGGCCATCAATAAATAACCATAACTCTTCATTTTTAATACTATCATCATTCAAGTACCCTCCGCGCGTGTCTGTGTGGACAGTCACTGATTTTGTAGTTGACATTCGTAGTATTTAACATAAAATATATCGAAAATCCGAACATGACTAACAATACGAGTATGTGAATAGAAAAATCTCTATAGCTTCCAGAATACTGGTCAGAATGGGGGCCTATTGAAAAGCATCGGCCTTTTGAAAGCCGGGCCTTTTCAATGGCCTGTAGTTAGATAACACGGATTCGTTTCCCATTAGTGCATCGGCTGATGGATTTTGTGCACGTTCAGCGGCTGACGCTTAAATGTCATTGTCACAGACAAAAGCGCTTTTATCAATTTAGAAACATCAATTTTGTAACTGATTCTAGTGTTTTTTTGGCCATTATTTAAGTCACCCTAGGACAGCGTCACACATGTTTATTACAGTTTCACCATCTTCGTTCTGCATGATACTGCACTGCGCTCGTCTCACCCAAACGTTAGTTCTTATGTCTCATTCGTTCAGTAATTTAGATATGAATCCTGGCCTTCCCTACCCACGCCTAAACACAGTAGTGCTTGCACTGTACACACTGCTACTGCTTTGAGGCAGACAATCTGACACTGCGGTCATACCCACCAAGACGGTCGCTGAAGAGCTTATCACATAATTAAAAATTGAAATAGGTAGGACTGGCTCGTCAGTGAATGTGCGCTGTTTCATTATTTACAGCACCTGGATTCGATCCCAGGGTCAAACAACATTTCGAGGTCAAAGATTTTTTTTCAGTAAGTGACAATAGGCTCGTCTCCCATTTAAGTAAAGTAAGAGTAAAAATATCCAATTTCAGCTTACTGTGAGTGCAACTTTGCCTGCTCTAAGCGTTGTTGTTATTTTATAGGGTTCCGTGGGTACTAGAAAAGGGGACTCCATGACTAACTATCTACATGATTCTCCATGAAACTCTTTTTTTTGTAGTTTCTAAGCCTAATCTTTGAAATTTGTTTTAATACCATTATTGGCTATTTGTCCCCATATACATGCAAAATTACAGCTTCCGAGGTCAATTAGTGTAAGAATTAGTAAAGAAAAAAATTAATTAAAATTAATAATTACTTTAAAATTATTACATGACGTGATATTTTTGCGGCAAAATTTGGTTTCAGGTTGCATTTCAAGATTTAAAATACCGTTATTGTAGAGTAATATTGTTTTTTTTTTCATGGTATAGCCAAGGACGTCTTAAACATCCTTGGCTATTGTCAAAGACGCCTGATTTGACATTGCCATGTTCAAAATACGGGTACAGTTTCTACCGTTTTTTATAAGTAATACAACAATACTTGGGATCACACCAATAACCTTGATGCACTGATAGTATGTGCGCGCGCAGAATGCTGTAGATCTGATTTTCAGGATGAGCCGCATTTTTAATTTATCACATATAGTACACAACAAAGTCGCCTACCGTTGTCTGTCCCTATGTATGCGTATCTTTAAAATACGCAACGGATTTTGATATGGTTTGTAGAGTGATTAAAGGGGAAGGTTTATTATACATGCATAATATAGTAGAGAAACACTGATAACTTGAGAGGTTGCTAATGTGATGTCGTAAATAAATATTTTTTTGCGCTTACATTGCAAACTTTGGCTGAATAAAGACATTCTATAGTATAGATAGTATCAGCATTGCACCCGTACGAAGCCGGGGCAGGTCCTTAGTTATAAATAAATAACAAGCTTTGTAGAAATTATTAATTTTTCGTGGACTTTTAATAAGTATCAAAGCATTCGCAAGGTTCCAACTGCTTACATCAGAGGTGTTTTTATGATTTTGTTTCTGTTTATCTAATAATAATAAAAATATAATTTTTTTATTCAGATTAGGTTCGCGTTTGACCACACCCTGCCTGATGTTAAAAACATTGATGGAACACGCTTACCAAAAAAAAACTGAATAAAACATGAGTATTAACATAACAAACGCATGCAAAATTTGTGTCATAATTAAATATAGTGATGCCTCATCATGTTTTGCTCATATAGGCGTGAAAATGTTTGTTTTAAATTTGCTTGATTGATTGCCACAATTTACAGTAGAAACAATAATTTATACGTAGGTGCTTCCTATAACTTGAACAATTATTCTGGGTTGGTATACACAATATTCAAGATTTTTATCAGTCAAGTATTCGCTTACACTATAATAACATTTCTTCTATAATGTTTTCTTAAGCTTGTATAGGTAGGTTTTTTAAAATTAATAACACAAACATGTCAACATAAAGTTACTTCAACTTACGCTTACTAAACTATGCTTATATTTGAAGCTTTTTTAAAAGAGCGGTTTACCAATTTATTTTCCCAGAATTTTTTTTTATATCATGTTGAAAGAAAAGTCTTATCACATTAAATTTGTTTGTGAACTAGATTAATTTCTTGAGTATTGGTTCTCTGAAAATTTATTATGCTCATCGTTATTTTCCTTATTCAAAAGTGTTATTGTTGGAATATGAGTGTTATTTTTATTGTTGACGGGCTTTAAAGCATTCTACCACTATCTCATCCGATGGTAAGTGATGACGCGTCGAAGATGTTGTTCAGGCTTACCTAGAATTATTAGCTCTGAAGGGCAGCACCCGGAACTCACCGTTAGGTGCTTGACGTCAGATTTATTGCTTGAGAGCTAGCCAGGCGAGTATTCACAAAATACTCTTCCATAGTACAAAGGTACATTTATATTGTTAATGTGACATAGTGAATAGTGTGACTGTTTGTGAATCACATTATTACATCACACTTACATTGTACAGCCGAAATTTTGTGTGTGTGCTTATATGTTTGTTACTTCTTCAAGCTCAACGGCTGGGACAATTTTGATGAAATATGGAGGTAGATGATGCGCTGGATTTACACAGAATACTTTTTATTTTCTTCATTGTCCATATTAACGCGGGTGTAACTGTGGGGCGCAACTAGCATATTTTCATTTTGGCATTATATTCTCATTTTTGCATTAAAGCTTGCAAAGAGAATAAGCTTGCAAAAACATAACGAAAGCAAAATAAATAACCACAAGCGGGATTCAAACCCGCAGTAATCCATCCCTGGGGCGGAAAACGTTGCTCAATCTGATAGCAATTATTTGAATTTTTAAGCAATGATGGCCGACTTTTCATACATGTTTTTCTTATCATGCGGGCAGCACGCGCGCGGCCAGGAGCGTGCTATCACCCTATGATGCATGCGGACCGGATCCGCGCGTGGCGAAAATACGTATTAAAAGATCCCTAACTGCGGTGAATACTTGCGAAAACAACTTCTATTCTTATTATTTAGGCTTAGGCTGTCGTATCTGATATAGCACAAAGCGCTATACCTATATAGCCCAAAATAGTTTCACATATAATATTTTTTATCATAAACATAAATGCATCTGTTAAAGGCAGAGGTTTTCTCTTCACATTAGGTGGGCCTCCAGCAAGTTGCATCACAAACCCATAAAAAAAAAGAAAACAAAGAATACTGCTTTATGAATACTATCTTCATACTTGTTTACGATGACAGGCTCCGTCATCGTTCTTATGTTGTAATTAGCTTAGATTCTAATAGAAAGTCCCGAAAGTGCTTCATACAAAGACTTATATCTGGGTTCATATTGTTCTTTCATTGCTGTTTTATAAGCTTCTATGAATATTTGTGGAAGCAGATTATTTAAGAAGACTGCTTTATGAATACATTATCTTCATACTTGTTTACGAAGATGGAGCTTATCATTCTTATGTTGTAATTAGCTAAGATTCTAATAGAAAGTCCCGAAAGTGTTTCATACAAAGACTTATATATCTGGGTACATATTGTTCTTTCATTGCTGTTTTATAAGCTTCTATGAATATTTGTGAAAGCAGATTATTTAAGAAGACTGCTTTATGAATACATTATTTTCATACTTGTTTACGATGACGGAGCTTATCATTCTTATGTTGTAATTAGCTTAGATTCTAATAGAAAGTCCCGAAAGTGTTTCATACAAAGACTTATGGGTTCATATTGTTCTTTCATTGCTGTTTTATAAGCTTCTATGAATATTTGTGGAAGCAGATTATTTAAAAATACTGCTTTATGAATACATTATCTTCATACTTGTTTACGATGACGGAGCCTATCATTCTTATGTTATAATTAGCTTAGATTCCAATAAAAAGTCCCGAAAGTGCTTCATACAAAGACTTATATCTGGGTTCATATTGTTCTTTCATTGCTGTTTTATAAGCTTCTATGAATATTTGTGGAAGCAGATTATTTAAGAAGACTGCTTTATGAATACATTATCTTCATACTTGTTTACGATGATGGAGCTTATCATTCTTATGTTGTAATTAGCTAAGATTCTAATAGAAAGTCCCGAAAGTGTTTCATACAAAGACTTATATATCTGGGTACATATTGTTCTTTCATTGCTGTTTTATAAGCTTCTATGAATATTTGTGGAAGCAGATTATTTAAGAAGACTGCTTTATGAATACATTATTTTCATACTTGTTTACGATGACGGAGCTTATCATTCTTATGTTGTAATTAGCTTAGATTCTAATAGAAAGTCCCGAAAGTGTTTCATACAAAGACTTATATCTGGGTTCATATTGTTCTTTCATTGCTGTTTTATAAGCTTCTATGAATATTTGTGGAAGCAGATTATTTAAAAATACTGCTTTATGAATACATTATCTTCATACTTGTTTACGATGACGGAGCCTATCATTCTTATGTTGTAATTCTAAGATTCTAATAGAAAGTCCCGAAAGTGCTTCATACAAAGACTTATATATCTGGGTACATATTGTTCTTTCATTGCTGTTTTATAAGCTTCTATGAATATTTGTGAAAGCAGATTATTTCCCGAGTTATTGTTTTCGTTTGAGTTTTCGATATTTCGATTCCCTTATCTTTCCGTTATTCAGTTGTGGGTATACTACGTAAATGACAGATAGGTATGTGTTGTCTTAGATTTTCTCGATTGTTACACATAGTAATTAAATAACTTTAAACGGTTTAAATCGCGTATATATAAACACTTTGCACTGTTTGAAACGTCGGGACAAAAATAATGATAAATATATGCGAATTCAACCGTTAAAAGTCGTTTAATTACTAATGGGTATGTGTACAAAATATTCATATCTTATATTATAATTTTAGTTGTATGATACTATATCTATCTTTTTGCTATGCAATTAAAACTCTCATAGTGTTCTCAAGCCATAGTAGCAAAAAGTGAAGTATAAAATGTGGTCGACATAAATGTTTTTTAACGCATTTATGTTACTAACTTAAATGCGTTAAGGCTAGCGTATTATAATATGTTCTTATGCTCTAGCGTCAAAACGGTACATACAAGCGTCAAAATTGCAATGATTGTAGTGCAATTTCTAACGTACTTATGATAAAAATGACTATGAATAAATAATAAAAATGACCAAGTGCGGGTTGCACAACCCATGGTGTGCGAGCCTAACTCACAGATTTCAGCCGATTTTGTTACTAAATAGATACTAGACGCAGCCGTTACAATTATGATGTAAAAATAGCGTATCGAAAATTCCATTTCAAATTTTTTGTTCACCTAATTTACGCACCGGGTACCTTAACCACTAGGATATCGAGAATGGCTCGACTGAGACAAATTTGTGGTCTAATAGTATTTCTTTAACCGCCCCCTTATGACGGTCATTAAAAAGACTTCTAACGCTTAATTTAAAAAAAAATCTGCTTTTATATTCATTTAGTTAATATTAAATATAATATTAAGAATACTTTACCTCAATACAAAACTGTGTTCCGTAATCGAACAATTCCGATTCGCCATATTCTATAAGCAACGTTCCCTAATGAAACTGTTCCAGATTCTGTTAGAATCTATTCATTATGCTATGAATGTAGAACTCAATCGTGGTGACTGGTTTGGAAAGGCTCGTGAGGCCTGTATGTGCTCTACAGCTAAATTGACATTCCTTTGGATACCCCTCAATGCTCATAATATAGGTATCATACGGGATAATTGGAGGCTGTTTGTATTGACAAGGACGCAGAATATTGAATACCATTTAAGTACAAAGTTAAGGCTTAAGACTTCCAATTTGCTAGCTTATTTGACATCTTTTTCTTATACAGCTTCACGAATGAGTAGTGCAATCCAATGGGTCAATGATATCTGCCTGCGAGCTTACAATGACATTTAGGTTGTCTAAATCTTTCGTTGTAGTAACTGTAGTTTTGTATATAGTTTGCAGTGTTTTATTAATATAGGCAAAAACACATTGCTTGTCTTTGACTACCCGGTGTAAGTAAGTGAAGTTATAGTGTCAAAGATGGCCTGCCTTGGGAGCTAGTCCTCAATAAATTCTAGAAGAACACATAGTTTTTTGACTAATATATCTAAATGAGGTTTTTATTTGGTCACTATAGGCAAGTAGATATGCAAAACACACTCAAGACCGCGGTGGAGTATGAGTATGAAGCCATTACGGCGGTCAGACCCTATTAAATACAGTACCCCTTACATCTGCACCACTAGGCTATCTAAGCGGTATAAGTAACGCTCTAAGGAATCAAAACGTCAACACATAAGTATAATAAATAAAGTTAAAAATAAACATCTAGAAAGCTAAATATAGACACGTCGACACCCTTTCGTCAAACATGCTAAATCTCTCAAATAACTCCTTTTATCGACCCTGAAAACAGATGAGGGTGGTTGACACGTTCCCAGTCACCCTTTATAATTCAATTTGTCAATAAATGTCACTCGCGGTGATGGAGGTCTGAGGACTTTATCAGATCAGCATTAACTTCGGACACAGAAATATCTACAAAATAAGTAATTAAGGAGCATCGAACTTGATACGTCGTTAACTGTCGTGAGTGTGATGTATCGTAAAAAGCTGGATAAGTAGGTTGTTGTCAGTAAGAACGAAAATTGAACGAACTATCGTAGAAATAAAGTTCATATCAGCGTCGCAACGTAACTGAGTCCAACTCGCTCTTGGACGGCTTATCTTGTTTCTTTGATTGACTGTAGAGTTAACACCAAGTTATTTTGTGTTACTGTGAGTCGGGCTTCGCTCTTTTAGGGTTCTGTATTGCAAAAGCCATGCAGTCATGTTCAAACAAAATGCTCAATCCAACAAAGTTTTGTAGGTATATCGGCGTATTCGTCCAGACGGTATTATTCTACGAAGCGTGCTGCTTTAGAAGAGATCAGAGCTATGAGTGGCTATGCGATAAACAGAGAGACGTATTGTAAGTGAATATATTAGGTACACCGTGCTGAAGTACACTTTATCGCTTCGCAACTAGAGTCGCTGATTGGGTCGATTATAGAGTCGTTTTTATATTACCAACGAACGTTGGTTTTGGTTACAGAAAGTCAAAATATTATCATTTATTCGAGGTATATGTGAAAATGTGAGATTCATATCTAGTTAAGTTTTTGAGTACCCGTAACAAGAATGGTCTAAAATCTAAAATTTATAGTTTAGACGTCCCCCTGTTGAGGGGCACCTCATTGATTTATTTCACGAGATAATCAGTACTATAATATTATAAATGCGAAAGTAACTCTGTCTGTCTGTCTGTTACGCTTTCACGCCAAAACTACTGGACCGATTTGAATGAAATTTGGTATGGAAATAGTTTGAGACCCGGGAAAAAACATAGGATAGTTTTTATCCAACTGCGCAAAAAGAGGTTAATGTTTTTGCGCGATAACCGACATACGCGCGGGCGGAGCCGCGCCCGGAAAGCTAGTAACACATATTTGTACTCTACTCAAAGAGTAAGTAGTAAAAGTATTAATGTAAAGCGATAACCATAGTCGGTAAACAAAAATTAAAAAAAAGCTTGAAGAGAACAACGAGGCCAAACTTTTAATTAGATACTCATATCGTAAGACAACTTAAGATATAAGCTGGAATATTAAGGCGAAGGATAAGGGCAAAACACAAAAACGAGATGTTTTTACACACGTTTCCTGGCAAAAATGTAGCTTCTTAAGCTTTGAAATATATACATCCTGTAATACGTAACTTAAAGTTTGCTATCCAGGTTTCAAATGCATTCTGTTAGTTATAGTAGGATAGAATTAGCACCCGGAATTATTTCAAAATTTTGAAGTAGATTTCAGATATTTTCTAAAGGCGTATCAAAATCCTTTGGTACCAAACTTGGGTCACTTATTCTTCAAGTTCGTACAAATCTTGTAATTCTTCGAACAGTAATACTAGATCAAAACTAACTTCGTGTGCTTGTAAATATGATGAAGCAATAATGTTAAGTCGTAAAACTCACCTGCAATATAAGTCTATTATAAGGACAATTATTAAAGTAGATCAATAGACTGATAAGTTATCAATAACGAGTGGACACCGTTAGTTGATATGATATCTGTTACAAATCGGTATCTTTTTTACGGTGAACGCGTACATAGACACGCCGCAGGAGCCCGCACGATCTACAAACATCAAAAGAAAGGCACGGTCACGTCTCTGGCATTGGGAACTAACTCTCAAGTACAGCTACTGGAACTCACCGTTAGGTGCTTGGCGACAGTATTTCCTCTAGAGCGGACATAACCAGGCTTAGCATAGCATTCATAAAATGCCCTGCCATGATTGAACTATAAGACAGCTGATGTCACATATGCTTGAAACCTGGTAGAGTTCATCTTTCCAAGGTATTCGACTGTGTAGAGAACTGCACTCTGATTTTGTAAACTTTCACTCTATGGTATTCGTGGGAAAGTTTTGAATCTTACTTCTGTTTAATAATGCTTTTTAATATCGTTAAGGGTGGTCTAGGGAAAGTACACACACATAAACTAAAAGGGTACTTCGTGTACCAACAACAGCATGCCCAAAGAGAGTTAGCGTCAGTATTCGTGAACAGAAGAAGTATCAGCGCAGCTATCTACGAGAATAGATAGACGGACGTTGCGTAACCTTATAGTTATAGTAAAGGACTTAGTCATGAAACTTGCCATTTGTTTTATGTACCTGTTCACTCGCAGTAATGCATGCTCCTCTACAGTATATTATTGATGCTTATTTGTACGTGTAGGCCTCGTCTGTACACGACGTCTTAGTGTGGGTGTAAATGCTAAGAGTAAAATGGAAAATATGATCGCTTGGGTATGCAGTATGCAACTACACTCAAAATATAAGAAGGAGCTCGACTTCCTGAGTGGACAAGTTTGTATTATACAACTTTTCTACTTCCAAAGTAACTGATCTTCCGCACGGGAACTTCATAAAGGAACACTGTATCCTTATATTGCTAATCGTTACAAAATTACATCATGGGGACAAAATATACCCATGTGCCAGATTCGCAACCTCCCCATCCACCCCTATATAACTAAATAAAAATTAAAATTGTAGGGTTGCGTCATCGTTAACAAGTTGAAAGCTAATAGCAAAAATTTGTCTTCTTTGGAGTACAGTACTATTATTACAGTACTACAGTTCAACGTACGTTGAACTGTAGATGTTGCTCCATCCTCATACGATGGTTAAGAACGAAAAGACAAATTATTACAGTCATGAGTCATATGTCATGTTTGCTTAGCGGTTATAGGGGTGGATGGTGCGGGTTCAAATCCCCCACATGATCATAATTTTTTCTCTCATTTATTTTGTAAAGTAATCCGCGGAGCATGCAAAAATAAAACTGCTAAAATGTTACAACTTTATTAGAGACGAGATTATTTATTTTAGACTAATTTGTATTTTTTTTATATTATTATTATGATTAACTCGTATTATGATTAACTCGTACATTATGTCTATCGTTAAACAAATCCCTCCCCCATTACAAACGGTTTTCAATAATCCCCACGCTTGGCAGGCATCTTGGACTCTGTAAGATTGGCAGTTCTTCTGAAGGCGCTGAAAGTATATTTACCTTCGTCGCCTCCTACCCACAGGAAGATATAGCCTAGAGCGTCACTCACACCGCCACAAAATACCTGGAAAAACATCCTCCGGCCCTTGGAAAAAATATATTGTCCTTTCGTTTTGTTTTTATAAGCTTAACCGCGCTATTGTTTACGTTGTGGTCCGGTAAAATTAGGTCCGATTTTTTGTTCTAACATTGTAGACCTCTTGGAAAACCTTGTGAAACTATTGCCTGAAGGTTTTTATCCATAGAAATTGGCATGAGGTACAGTGAAGTCCGGGGAAATGTACAGTGTACCGTCTTATAATAAGATAAAAAAAGAAATTATATATATATGCTCGCCTCGTACCTTATATTTTATTTAGAATTATTAAATATCCTTGTCCTCCCTAAAAAAATAAGGTACAGTCAAGAAACAAAACTGTTCACTTAGCATTCTTAGCTTCAAACATTATAACAATCTACTAGTAGTTAGAATAAATACTAGTGGGTATTTCAAAGCGCTCACAGCAAAGTTTGCTTAGCCGTTGTTAACCGATCAGCTATGTTAAGCAACGTCCGCTCCGGTCATGCCTTGGATGGGTGACCGCTAGAGACATTCATAACTACTGAGCACTTCCTTGATAGATGAGTTCCGATTTGTGGGATTCGTTAGGAATGTGGTTACAAGTCTAATGGTTACAAGTGGCGAATCGGTTACAAGTTCATTGTGGCGTTCGCTGGGGGACTTCCGGCTGATGATGATGAAATATAATCGTACCTTGTTATGTACAACATATACAGGTAGATGAGAGAGTATTGGAAAATTCCTTCCTAAATTCGGCACGCGTGGTTACCCCAGAGCTGTGATCTCCGAAGCGAAAGAATTCGCTGCGCCTTAAAATATGCGAGGGTGAATGAAACCGGATGAAATTGATATTAGACTTTACGACGTAATTTTGAGCTGAAATTGATGGTCAAAACCAGAAGATATAAAAAAAAGATCGTGCACTTTAATTCAACCCTATAATAAATAACATCAAAAACATAATGGTCAAAATGAATACAGAAAAAATATTAATTTTAGTGTTTGGTAATAATATTAAAGTAGAAGATGAACTAACATCTTAAAGGTATATCTTCAAAATCTTTTTCTATTTAGTAAGGGCATAGTGACAGTCGGTATGAATATTACCAATGTGGTAAGTTTACAATGAAAATAAAATGGGGCCAATTAGCTTCATATAAATGAGACTGTGACGAGTATACACAATTTTTATGTGGTTGAATTTAGTTTGTGGCGAAACAACAATGACTCCGCCATGTGAGTAAGTTTGGCACCAGTAGGTGTGTTTTCCCTCAACCAATTACCTATGTTTTCAATAGCTTTTTCATCAGCCGATATGAGAACCTCCGCAGATGGTTATAATGCTTTGACTTTAATTTTTCATTTATTTTTGGTTTTAATGTGATGCGTATTCAGAGTAAGGGTAAATAAGTACTAAAGGTCAAATCTACTTTAGATACACGTATTTGACAGTTCGTTTGACAAAACTGTTATTCAGCAATTGGTCAAAGCGAGACTACATAATAGTTTCTAAATATTATGATTACAAGCACTACCGCGTACTAAGCGAAAATCATAAATTTACAAATTATTGGAGTACAAAATGTTTTGCCCCGGGCGGGAATTGAACCCACGTTCTTCCGATTTCGCGCCGGATGCTTGAACCGCTCAGCTACCGGGGAGTCGGCTATGTCGCCGAAATTTCGTGCTCCAATTGTATTTCTTAAACAGTTTCCGGGCAAAACATTTTGTTCTCCAATAATTTGTAAATTTACACAATAGTTGCCAAAAACAAATCTTTGTTTGAAAAGATTATCTTGGCCACTCGCGCTCTTTGTTTGTTTGTGTCCAGACCATTATGAAAAAAAATGTTATTCCATTATGCTATACAGATTTATTTCATTATATTTATCAATTCTACTTAAACTTTTAAAATAGTCGTAATCTGTGTATCTTCCCGAGTGACAACTATTAGACCCACTGATTAACGAACTTCTAGATTAGATGATTTTATATAGTTTGGCAAACATATCGCAAAAATGTTGATCTTCTTTTGTTTTTTTGTGTCGACAAGAAATATTCACATACCTGGAGACACTCACGGCAATCTAAAAAATAATATCACAGAGACGAATTACTTAGCATTCCATGGATTAACCGTGCGGGTACCGGGTCCATAGAGTTGCAGAGGAAGAGGCCAGAGAGGCCTGGGACTTGCAACCCAGCTTTACGATGACATCAATGCTCCTGATGATATGGAATATAACATGTAAGAAGTTTGCTTAGATCTTTTACAAAAATAATGAAACCCATAGGTTAGGGGTGTTATTAAAGATCTAGTTTTTTTCGAAGCAAAGTCACTCAAAAACATTTTACAAATATCAGTTTCAATTTTAATTAAATATATTTTAAGTGTTAGTAACAAAGTCAAAATCATTTATAAGCCTCAACTTATATGTACATACTTTTTGGCTAACATTATTTGTTTGATCCTCTTATTGTATAACCTACTATTTTATCTAAATAGTTGACCTATTACTTTGTTGAATAACTAAAATTCAATGTGAGTACTTATGAGTATAGTGTGCTTATGTTATGAGTATATGAATAAAGTGCTCAAATTGTATTAATTATATAATATACTATGTAACAGATTGTTAAAAAAACAGAACGTTTAATACATTTATGCACTTGGTAATTAGAACGAAAAATCATGGTTTTGCAACAAAATTACGCGTTAATTCGGACTTATCGGCGTCTAACACTCGACAATTCGTAAAGAATAAGTCACTTGATCTTATAACCAAGTCCGAGTAATCCATCCCGCTGCGGATACATCTAAGTACATTGCAGTACAAGTTCAAGCTTGTATCATCATCGTACACGAGTGTTTGATTTGGTAATAATTAGTTTGACATACAATTCCGCATGAATTGGTTTCTTTTCTGTCAAAAATTTCGAACCATTTGATATTTCAAACACTCAATAATTCGTAGCATTTTAAGAGTCCCTCGAGTTTCGAATAAGGAGAGTCGACTGTATAGCATAAGTTTAGAATGTGTTAGTGTACCTACCTATCTACGAGTACACTACAAAACTTCTTGCTAACTTAATAGATAGGAGCGCGTACAAGTTGTAATGGAATATGAATGTAATAGAACTTAGTTATCTAGATTGAGATACAGTGTGGAACGCACACAGGTAAATGGACCGTAATTTTAGTTGGAACGCCAAAATGCATTTATTATTACTATCATGGCTTAGGCTAGCAGATACTCTCTGAATGTGACTAAAGCCTGGCTCACTAGCAAACAGGTATATAAATATAGTTCACCAAACCTCTGACGTGTAGATTACGTCAACAGTCATAGAAAGCCTAAGTTGCTTCTATCTTCGATCACAACACAGACTGGTGCAATAACTAGAACTAAATTATAAAACATACCTTTGGTAGTAAGCTACGAATCATTATGTAAAGAAGTGCAACTGTACATTTACCGCTTTGGTATCGGACTAATCATATTCACAATTAGGTAGACATGCACACTCTTCCAAATTCAATTGGATTGGTTAATTGATTTGGCGCTTTAAAATGATCGCTTCATTAATGTTGTTGCGCCGCACGGTACACTTTTAGCACGCCGTGGTAAGATACAAGACGTCTACGTGAGCCTCCCAAGTTTTCCTTGAGAAAAACCACCGGATTTAGTGGATACTAGTCAGAGCTATCTGACTTATTCACGTGAGTTACCCCGTATATTTCACTAAAATGAGTAAAAAACACGTTCGTTTTTATAATAATATTTATTCGTGGGTAGTTGTAAAAAAGTAAATTTTATCTATTCTTACAACAAAAGATTAAAGGACAATAAATCTGCCATCATAATCAACTGAAGATGACTTCTGTTGATGATATTACTTCACTATTTATTATCAGAATGTACGGTATACGACATTAGTCATAAGAATATGGATTCTTATGACTTTTTTAGGATTTTTTTTAGTTTGGATTTTAACCATGACATTTTTTTTTTATTGCTGATAGGTTAGCCTTTGACCACAATCTCACCTGATGGTAAGTGATGATGTGGTCGAAGGTGTTAACAGGCTTAACCTAGAATTACTGGCTCTCAAGGACAGCTGCCGGAACACACCGTTAGGTGCTTGGCGACAGATTGTCTACTAAAATGCCCTTCCACCATGCAAAAGGTCGGTCGACATTGGTTTAACTAGTGAGCTGAAAGTGTCTGTGTAAAATATTAAACTAAATTGAACTAAGGTTTAGTTTAGGGAAGATAAGGATGATCTGCCGCTGCGTATTTTTTAGCTCCACCGGATTTTTGGCGAGGGCTATTGAGAGACTTGCTAAGGTGCTACAACTTAGTAAGTCCTTCAACAGCCCAAGCGGATGCTGATAGCATGAAGCGCATTCTAGTTCCAACCCAAGAGCTGCGGGCGCAGACGCACCCCTACAAATACAGGAGTTGATGGCGGCCTCAATGGCATTACTATCGTGCATACTATGAATTGTATGTAATAATAATTTTCAACTTTATCTATACAAGAGTTAACACACTAAAATATATATTTATTTTTAAAATACATCTCTTTCTTAGAAAACGTTGACCTTAGTAAACGTCTACACATACTTGTAACTACGTAACAAAAGACACACGATTTAAAGAATTTATAAGAAAGAAGTTCAAAAGTTGTATACCGTAAAGTCTGCGAGCTAGTTCATATAACTCTGTATATTGCCCACGTTAATTTCAAAGCGAGAGATACAAACTTCTTGCAAGTCTAGGAGACAGAAGTCATAAACTCTATCTAACTCAAGCTATCTTCAATTATAAACTTCTATTAGAGCTTTCTGGGAAACAAAATCCAAACAGAGTTGGTAAATAAGACACGTTTCTCGATAGCACCGTTATTAGTGTTTAATATTTGCCAACTAAGATTTACGTTTGTTACGCAGTTTATTTATTTGGAAAACAGTATCTAGGTTTGGATATTTCACTACATGTTGCAGCTACGTTTAACAAAGTCTTAATAATATCTATATAAAACCTCCTTGGGATGATCACGCTTGAGATACTCGAGTTAGTAAAGTTGCCCGTGAAGGGCACGTTCGACTAGGCAGTGCTCAGCCGCGAGAAGGACACGGGCCGCATTTACGTCATGAAGATCCTCAAGAAGCCTCTCATCATATTTAAATAAATAAAACAGCATACACCACGAACAAGTGTATAATATTTTTATTTTTGCAATAATGCATGCTCTGCGGGTTATATTGCAAAATTACAAATTTACGAGAGGAAAAATTATGATCATGTTTGGGATCCGAACCCGCGTCACCCACCACTATAGCCGGGGTATGCTCTGACCGACTGAGCTAACATGACATAATATGACTCATTACTGTAATTTTCCCTCTCGTTCTTTAACCATCGTATGGGGTTGGAGCGACACGTATAGTTCAACTTACGTTATACTACAAACAAAACAAAGTCATTAAATTAGTCCTGTTGTTCAAAACCATTAAATAAGTCTTGGACACGCGAACATTCTCAATGCCCTATTATGCTATAACGATTGCCTTCGGCACCGGGACCGGCGATGGCTAAACGGGGCATCAGAAGTAAGACACGATGAATCCTCCGTTATACTGAACTGTACAACTGTTTCCCACTACACTTTCCTGGAGAGGTTAATCTTAGACGCCGCCACCAAGCGTACGTGTGCCGAATCAGATTGTCTAAATAAATCCATGGGTATGTTTGCACAGTTCTAAATTGAAATTTATTTGCACACAGATTGCTCGGCTCGGTGTAACATACAGCCGAAACGGACACCGAACGAAGTGATTTATTATCGCGATAAATAAAAGAAAACACCAAATGACCGGCGCGGCGCCTATGTGCTCGTAAACTGAAAGTGTAAATAAATAATAAACGAGCTCATTGTAGCAAACTGCGGTAATCTTTGACCGGAAACATAAAGTGTAGAAGATATTAAAGTCAAACTTTCAATTTCGTTTCCAGGTCTTGCACTAACATTAACATATATCTCTTTTTAATAAAACATATACTTAAACATATTTTAAGAAAACTTTAAATTTATCATTTAATGGACTGATGCAGGATGGGCCCAATGGAATGACTCTAATCCCCTGGATGATAGGATGGCCTTTAGTATGGTATGCAACAATCTTGACACTTCAGCACCGTCTCATATTCCAAACCCCATCGTCCATATAACTCCCCCAGGCAGGAGCTAAAAGTCTGCCTACTACAACTAATGCTGAATTGCCTAGAGTGGCTCAATTTTTGTGTAATATTCACATCAAAAAGTAGTATTTTTGTAGTTGCGTTTTTCGATAGAGATTAATTAACACCTAATTAACGTTGTTGATTGCCAGCAATTACGATTATGGAATCCGGCTCCCTCTTTTTGATCGACCGATACATTAGGTACTTCAAATCGTTTTTAACTATCACGGTGAACAATCACTCATGTTTTCTGCTGCTATGCTGAGATAAGACTTTAAATATAGATTTCTTAAATGTTAAATATGAAATAACATTTTCCATTGTGTAATAGTCATATTACGATCTCGCCGTTTTGAACAAGCAGTTACGACCGTGGTCACAAGTAGACAAAAAAAAAATATACTGAATGGTTGTGAATGTTTATATATATCCTTAACAGTAACCACAAAAGTTTAAAGCAAGAATATAAAAATCAAACAATGAATCAATTTTGTCTGAATGTTTTTGCTTCGGATAGTAACTCCAGTTGTAAAAAAATTTCGATGACTTAATGAGTATTGACTGTATGTTGATAAATATCATAACCTATCACAGAATCGCTGAAGTGAGGAAAAAATATAATTTTATTTAGTAGAACGATTTCCAACATAGAAAAGTTGTCGAAGTCGGTGCTATGCACAGTGTCATTATGGTACTGATATTTGATACGATTCTACAAGTTATTTCACATATTTTAATTAATTGTTGTACCTATTAGGTAGGTCCCCGTTATTTTTTTCTATAACCATTATTTTTCCAATAATTTGTACAGTAATATTTTAGGAACTATCAACCAAAACAAGGAAAATACTGTGGAAAGTAGTGAACAAATACTCTTTGGCTCGTATTCATGAACTAAGCTTTATTTTATTCTTGAACTGTTAGCACAAATTATCGTTCAGCTTGGTCCAAAAATATGAACAGGCTTGCTAGGTAAAACTACATCTGTACTCAATTTGAATTCCACAATTCACATTGAGTACAGATGTGATTTTATTAGGCTTAAATTGTACTCGTAAACTTCGAGACAATATATCTTATTATCACTTAACTTCATGCTTCTACTTAAATAGTCTTCGATCATGAGGCATATTAATGATCGAAGGCTCTAGTGTCTTCGTTGCTCTTTCCATACAAATGTAGTTTGGTCATATTTTATTTACCAAGTGTTCAAGTTTAAAATCGTTGATAGTTTACATGCATGTCCTTGATCCTAAAATCTATGCTTCTGGTTTGCCAGTTTTTTGTTTTATTATTAATATATCTCTATAGGTGAAAACAAATATTACTACATTAAACGATTTAATTACAAATAATTCTGAGATTACACATTTTTACAAAAAGGTATTTGGCTATAACTAAAAACTTTTACTTTCTAACATAAAATATAATACAAATGAAGCACAATATATATGCCCGATGGATCACGTTAGGAGTTCCTTTATTGAAAACTTATCCTATGTAAAACGTGTACAAAACTTTGCCCACGTACCCAACTCGTATATTTTCTTCATTTAATTATACATAGGTAGTTGACTATTGCGTAGTACTTCCACTCGTGCCAAATAACGCAATGGCCAGCCGTTTAAGGATTCTATGCATCAACTATCAACGATTTATGGCATCCACACGACCTACCTCACCACATTTGACCTTTCACGGAATCGTGACAGTGTTGGTACCACGCAGGAGTACATGTGGCATCGTGAATACAGAATGTTGGTACAAGGTCTACCCGTAAGCCAACATATTAACGAGAATATAGTACATTATAGCAAAGGCCGCGAAATAGGCTATATCAGGTCAAGTACGAGTTTGAAGACCGAGCCGCAGGCGAGGACTTAAATTATACGAAACAGGATAGTGCAATATCCGCCCAGGTATATCTAGTACCTCAAACAAATGCAACGAAATAAAAATAGAATTACATTTATGTACCCTGACGTGAAAATTTTAGATGTATAATGAAATATGTAAAACTATTATTAATATAATACTGCGAATTATATACAGCACTACAGCTACTACAATAAAAGCATTTAGACAACCTATAAGTCATATCAGACTCACAGGCAGTCTAAATGCTCCAGTCCACTACCAGTTGGCAGCATGCCCAGCATGTTGGCAGCATAGCCCCGTTGGATTGCAATGCTTATTCGTTGAGCCAAATAGGTGCCTGCATATTGACCACGCGTCGCACCAAGCGCTCATATAAGTTTGAATTATTATTTACTAATAATTATTTATATTTTGCATAGTTCTGATTGATTCCTGCTTTTATAATTCCAATTTTCTACCAAAGATGCCATTACGGCTTGATGATTTAATCACATGGCAACACAAGACTCAAACAACGGAATGGGTAGCCATTACCCGAACGCATAATTACCCTAAGGTCAGGCAGTCGTCATTCCGTACCCAATCTAATGAAGTCCTGTAATTAGAGACCGGACACCCTAACTTTTGGCCAACAGAGTAATTAGAGTAAGCAAGACTTGGTAATAGTTTTGAGTATACATTGCATTGTGACAGTCCCTAGGATTTGTTGGGTCAGGATTTTTTAACTAAGTAATAAATAACAGAGAACAATACCAATAAATACCCCGTGGAGTGCCGGGTCAGAATTGCACTTCCCCATATCATTCCATGGGTGTCGTAAGAGGCGACTAAGGGAAAAATACTGGAAGGTGGGCAGCAGCGCCTTCTAAAGAACTGTCGACTTACACTGCGATCCCCAAAACGCCTGCCAAGCGTGGGGATTATGGCAAATACCCCCTTAATAGGGGAGGCTGTGTTCAGCAGTGGACGCTCCGACTGTCAAAGTAATAAATAACATTAGACAGCTAAAATATTTTGTGAATTATGAAAATAAAATTTGTTTGTTTATACTCTGATTATTTGAGATGAAATAATGTATAAGTGTATAATATATAAAGCTTCAAATTTTTTTTTTCATACCCATACTATTTATTAAGTGCCAGTAACATAGTTTAGCTATAAAACCTCTTTAGAACTAAATTATTACCAATAATGTAGAAAAATCAAAACCGCAATTTTTTCACAAAATAGTTAATAACTATATTTAACTTGAGACCGATCGCGGTACGGTGGGGCCGGCCAGCGCCTTACTTTGATCACAATATTGAAAAAATAGAAGTGTAGCTAGGTGCATTATATGCTCGTGTTAAATTTTCTCCACATCTTATTATATCTTATCCTATCGTATCTCCCTCTTTTATTTAAATCGATGATATAGCTCAGACCAAAGGTGCTCGAAAATTAAATGCTCCAAGTAGTATATCTCGGTATATACCGTCAAAAAATATTATTTATTATATATTGAATCCTATAGCATAGTTTCTTTTGAATATAGGGAAAGTGTAGAAGGTATTATTAAGGAACCATTATCATTATTAATGACCCTATACATACAACCAATTTCCACTTTCGTTCCAAATACAAAAGAACCCTTCACTAAATGCTTATTGTGTTTTCCTTCTTGTTATGAGCATCTTCCGTAAATATCTTTATGGGTCGTCCATCAAAGACATACCACACGCTGTTTAACGACCGGCTAAACAAGCAATAATGTGATTTTACTAGCATTTTTGTTACTTTTCTAGATTTCTGTTTATTTGCTTTTTGATTCAGTTTTCATTGTTCTTTTGTTCGCTATTATCTTCTCAGTCAGACAACCCATTATACAGTTGTTGCTATACATAGAGGCTATTTTTAACCGACTCGCAAGAAGGAAGAGGTTCTAAATTGGACTGTTAGTTTTTTGTAGATTTGTTACGCGATTACTCCGTCAATTATGAACTGATGTATAAATCTTTTTTGTTGAATGTACTTTTAAATTAACTGAAAAATTTATTTGCGTATCTGGATAATTTAATCTTAATTGCAACTCTTTTCAATATTGAACGGTATTTTATGCATGTGAGTGATCTTAATGCAGCAGGTATGCATCACTAAACTAAACTAACAAACGTAAAAATCTCCAACTATAAAAATTATTAAATAACTTGTGGTAGTTATACCATGTTAATGTGAGGTAAGCGTATTGAATTAACATGGTACCGACTTACACATTTATTTCATACATTTTAGTTTTGGAAGTCGGTTCCGTTTTATTTAAAAAAAAATACCTTTGCTGCGCTTCTAACGTAGCTTACCTAGTCGCTCTTCCTCAATCAATTAGGTTAAGCAATGTTCGTTGTGGTTATTTCTTGGACTGGTGACTGTTAGAATCATTTACTACTACGCTCAACTACTACGCTCGCTAACGCTTCATTACTTCGGAGGTTAAGTTCAGCTGTCAATCCCAGTTATTGTCTTAAGATGCCAGTTGTTATAGCAGGGTGGTATGGCGTTTTGCCGGGTTCGTTGCATACGCACCCAATGTCAACTCCCCACGTCTCAGTTGCACACGATCTTAGTTACCCCCGATAAAGTTTCAGCGTATATTTTTTTTGTGATTTCTGGCTAACTACCACCATCAAGCATAAACTATGTCACCAAGCACCTAACAGGTGTATTTCGGCAGCCATACTTGAGAGCTGAATTATTCGAGGTAAGCCTGCTTCGAGCGCATAATCAAATAGCACCCGGTGAGGCTAGGCCTATCATGCAGCTATTAAAATTATCGTTACTATATAAACATTAATCGTTTTTTATAAGTACTTATTTGAGCGACCGATTTCCGCTTTGTACACCTTAGTTTTTTCAGAGAATTAATACAGTTTAATCTGGTTGTTTCCCCCAAAAACTATTATACTGTGTATATATATATATACCTTTGATATATATATATATATATATATATATATCTTATTGATATTAGGTATTAACAGTTTTCAAATACCGGATTAAAATTAATTTAGTAGGTACCTACTGTTGCCATTTTCATTCCGCCAAAATTAAACTCATAAAGGAGGATGTGATAAGCCGTTCTAATAATAGGCTATAATCCAATTTATAAAATAACACAGAAGCGGAGGACCAAGATGAAAATTTTCATTGAGACCTTTCATCGCGCGAACTGCACGGCATTAACAAAAATAATTCAAATTCATAACAAAATCGAATGATTTATATCGCTTTCACCAATAAAACAATAGCAATTAATTATTTAATTAGAAAAAGCAGCAACAGCAGCCAGTAGTTAATTAAATCAGGTCTGATAATAGCGTCCATCGAGCAATTATTAATACAACAGCCATTTTAATTAAACGAACATGACGTTCATATATGAGCGCGTTCATGTGTCAACAATGTTTTTGTGTTAAATGCAAACAAATAAACTTAATTTTTAGTGTAGGCGAGCGGTTGTTAGCAATCGAATCTGGTAATAACAGTTGAGAGCCAGTAATTCTAGGTTAGCCTGAACAACACCTTCGATCACATCACTTACCATCAGGTGAGATAGTGGTCAAAGGCTAACAACCTATCAGGCATAAAAAAATAGTTTTTAAACCGGAATGCATACATTAATGTTATAGGGCATTTTGAGAATGATTGCCTACCCAGATTAGTGGATTAGATGAAAGAGATTAAACTAGCCCAGATTAATTTCTACTAAAAAACACGTTGATATGCACCTAATGGTGTGTTCCAGCAGTTGCCATTAAGGCGAAAACACAAAAGCCAAAGTCGAATCAAACCTGACTTTAAAAGGGATCTACTTTCACAGATGCTAAAACAAATACACCAAATGGTATATTTTTTGTGAAGATGTGTGAAGATTTTATGTATAGAATCTTCACATCCTTGACTACCTTTGATAATTTGTCTGTGACGCCAAAACTACTTGAGTTGAAAGATTAGTTGTGAAAGGAAGTTTTGGCAAATTACTGAAAAATCGTATCTCTCAAATTCAAATTCAAATTTCAAATTTATTTATTCATAAGAATATTGTACATTGTGTTCTTACATTATCTTAGAATCAAATATTCTACCGTTTCCGGCGTACAAATATATTGTATCAAGCTCTATAATAAGGACAGAATAATTTTTCAAACAATTATTGTAAATACAATTAATAAAGATTACTGTACCTAATTTTTTATATAATATGAATAAATGGTGATTTTAATTACAATATAAATATTTAAATGTCACAGGTAATACAAATATAAATTAATCAAGTATGTCAAGTAAATTATTAGTCCTACAATTTATCATCTAAAAATTCATTAACTGAATAATAACACTTATTTATTAGGAATTTGAATAATTGATATTTGAATCTATTTGTGCAATGTATCTTAAAACTATCTGGCAGTTTGTTATATATTCTGATACACATACAGAATGAGTTATTTTTATGCACCATTAGGTGTTGTTTAGGAATACACAATGTGTATTTATGCCGCCTACTTCTATTTACTACCTCGTTTTGCTTCGGAAATATGGCGTGATGTCGATGGACAAATAAACAAACTTCTAAGATGTAAAGGGATGGCAAAGGTAATATGTTATGCTTTTTAAATAAAGGCTTACAGCTATCTAAAAATTCGACACCACAAAGCGATCTCATGCATTTTTTCTGTGCTATAAACGCTTTTTTAGATTCAACAGAGTTACCCCAAATAACCAAACCGTAACGCAGTACCGATGACACATAGCCATGATAAGCACTAAGTGCAGCTTCAAAAGTAGCAATACGCCGTATTCGACCTAGAACATACACATAGCGATCAAGCTTGTTACATATTTTTTCGACATGTTCCTTCCAGTTGCAGAATTTATCTACAACCAGACCCAGAAACGTTGTCGAGTTAACTTCCTCTAAAACAGTATTATTATGGGAAATATGTAGTTTTATTGGATTAGAGTAATACGTTTGAAATTGGATGTATTTAGTTTTATTTATGTTTATGTAAAGGTCATTATGTTGAAGCCATAAAAATACAGAGTTCAAAGCTTTATTTATTTCAAGTTCAAATGTATTTACGTCATGTCCTTCAACAGTAAGGGTCGTATCATCGGCATATAGAACACATTTGTGCTCAGTCAAATCTGGAAGGTCATTAATATATAAGAGGAACAATAATGGACCCAAAATACTTCCCTGAGGGACACCACGCTGGTTTAACAGGTATGACGATTTGCACATGATTTTGTCCTGACCAGAGTAGCTTGGTATCGCAACGTATTGCATGCGGTTGTCTAAATAACTTCTTAACCATTTCAACGCGTTTCCTCTGATGCCATACTTTTCTATTTTATGTAATAGCAATTTATGATTGACGAAGTCAAAAGCTTTAGACATATCGAGAAATATAGATACAATTGGTACTCTACTACTCAAGCTTTCTGTTACGATTTTCATTAATGAAAAACTAGCTAAGGTCGTAGACATGTTTTTCCTAAAGCCAAACTGTTCGGATTTGAGTAACTTGTTTTTTGTTAAAAAACTAAAAATTTTGACATACATGACTTTTTCAAATATTTTAGAGAGAACAGGAATGAGCGTAATAGGACGATAGTTGGTCATATTTTCTCTTTCACCTTTTTTGTACAATGGTTTGACAACCGATAATTTTAATCGTGTAGGGAATATTCCTTGGACAAGTGACAAGTTTACGATATAACTTAAGGGTTTTGCCAATATTTTAGAGCAATGTTTTAAAATCTTTGTATTAATTTCGTCAAATCCTGTCGAGTTGGTATTTTTTAATGAATTATCTTAATATCTCTTAATATCTCTTCTTAAGGCAAGTATCTTAAAAACCTAAATGGCAAACCAAAAGCCAAAAAGCATAGATTTTCGGCTTAAAGAACATGTAAAATTTCAATGAGTTTATTTTAAGAATTGTAGATTCACAGGCAGTTCAAATGCTCCAGCCCACTAAATAAACTGAATATACGTTTTTATTTAAGAACGCAATATGATTTGATTTTTGTACTGCCCGTCAACCAGCTGCTAATTTGGGTCCTAAGAGACAATTACTCCTTTTCTAGGTTAATTTGTCTAAAAAAACTTCTTCACCTACCGGAGTAGTAGTAATATTAGCTTAAACAATTATAATTATTTACAGAGAATAATATACAGAGGGTTTTGGTGATTCCTGCTAGTACCCTTGCATGACCACGTAGGGCTGCCAACAACACCTACTGCATTGTATATGATCAGGGAAAGAAACGCCGAATGACTGACTCAAAAACACCAATCCTGGTTCCAATCTTGACAAAGCTTTATACGGCACGTGTAACATGACGTCCCAAGCACACTTTCTTGATCCGTTTTCCTTAAGTTCCTCTGCTATATTTGTAGGTTATACTCCAAATTGATTTGGGTAACCAAAGAGGCAGTACTTCGATATAATAATACGTTCCAGGTAAACATCCACCCAAACTGACGGTCATAATACTTAGACTAGTATTCTCCTGCCTACAATTTACAATACTTCTTGATATTTTTACATAACGTATAGGATGGGGCATGTTAGAACTGCAAAATTTGCGCGTACACTTCTATTGATACCTGTGATGCCCACTATAGTTACGTCCTTGCGTTTAGATCAGACATGTCAAACATGCGGCCCTTAGGGCATTCGCCTGTGGCCCGATCCAATTTTAAGAATAGCCTCTTGATGCGGCCCGTATTTGTCGTGATACAAAAACGCGCCATAAGCTGTGAACGATATCGCCACGCGTCTGCTGACGCTGCCGCCGCCGCCGCGCGCGGGTTGTGCAAACGGTGGGTCATTAAAACTCGATGGAAATTTGCTTGCAAATTTATATGAATATTCGGAAGCATCTACAAGTGTGAGCAATTATTTTCCCTAATGAAAGGAAACAAATCTCCTGCGAGATCGTGACGCGACTGACCACACTTGGATGCCGTTTTAAAACTAACTTTAGTTAAAGACAAAAGATGTCATATTCCTGGGAAAAGATTGTGATAATTGATTGTAAAAATTTTTCCTGCTATTATATTATTACCCTCTATTACCCCTCCTGACCTGGGTTAACTGGGTATGTTCTAAAACTGCATCCAGAACTAACGTAGGACGGACAGCAGTGTCCTCTCTATTAACGGTGGTGAGAATACTGCAGTCCCCAGCCTTCCAAGCGTGGGGATTATAGCAAACCTGTCATTTGAACGGGATTTCAAACAACGTCCAGCAGTAAGTGTACGTATTCTGGTTGATGATGATGACCGCTCTATATACGTATGAAATGTTTTTTTTCATTATGATGGGTTTTGCACTGACTTTAAGATCCTTATGCATTTGGCCCACCAGACTTTGAGTTTGACATGCCTGGTTTAGAGTAAAGCAACTAAATTATCAGTAAGCAGATACACAGCTTAAAGGGAACGACCACTCACTACCGATGACAGCTAAGAAGTGAGGGAAGGCACCACTGTTGATCTGTGCACTAAGTATATTTATTTATAAATCACAATACCTACAAATAAATCACACCACATCAACAGCCAAAACCACGTTGCCATAAGAGGGGGTGGGGGGAGGGAGGGCTGGCACACAATCGCAGTCTACGATGTCAGTTTTTCAAAAGCCGCTGAATCCGCCTACTGCTATTTTCCATTTGTCGCACCTTGCGGCTCCCAAATGAAGATGTGGAGGGTGCAAGCAATTCTAGGCCGGCTCCCCATACGGGTCATATATAAATAAGTAATAATAAATTATCAGTACTATAATATTATAAATGCGAAAGTAACTCTGTCTGTCTGTCTGTTACGCTTTCACGCCAAAACTACTGGACCGATTTGAATGAAATTTTGGTATGGAAATAGTTTGAGACCCAGGAAAAAACTTAGGATAGTTTTAATCCAACTGCGCAAAAAGAGGTTAATGTTTTTGCGCGATAACCGTAATATGCGCGGGCGGACCCGCGTCCGGAAAGCTAGTAATATATATGGGCTAAATATATAACTTTCCGCCTACGTCTTTAACGTTTATAAGCTTCTCAGTAATACCCCAAAAAAAACCTTAAGTATGTGCCACATGTATGCGGCACATACATAAACGTGTATACACGTTCCATTTCATTCCACTAACATTTCAGTATTTAACTATTGTCGAGGTACATACTTTGAATTCTCTCGCATGGTAACACAAATAATCACACTGACTTGATTATGCGTGAGTAGGTACGACATAGCAACTATCGCATCCACAACCGCAGTACCTACTAACTTATACCACAGATGTTATAATGACGTAATTATTATAAATTCATACATATAAGAAGGAAGTATCTCAATTATGTATGAGATCACTTATATTATGTCACTTCGTACCAACTGATTTATTTTGAACTGACATAATCGTTGGCTTTGATAATAGGGCGGATCAGAAAAAACAACTTTTTCTAACAGAAAAAAGTTGTGGATGTGGATTTTAGGCCATTCTCCTTTAGAAAATCGATTCGACGCTTGTGATCTAAGTATGTGTTGCCAAAGTATTCAGATTACTTGGATGTAAAAAAAATTTGCGATGGTTTCTAGGACTAAAAATTAAGATATTTTATGTTAAACTTTATACATTAGGTTCCTGTGAAACAAAAATACTTACGAAATTATAAGCAGAACCGGCTTCCAACACCGACAGTTAATAATAACGTACTCATAATATATTAGGGTTGCAATCGTATAGGCAACTTGAGTTTTCCTTTGAAAATAGTCTATTCTTATATAATATCATCCACCCGTAAATTTATCCATAGAGGAAAACATTAATCTTAGGAGCAAGAACTAGCAAAGCAAACACTGCAAATAGACGTGCTAAGGCTTCACAAGCCTAGGTATATGAGAAATAATCTTCTATACTTTGGAAGCTTCCGTCAAATTTACTTAGATGTCGGGCCTTTTTAGTAGAAGTGTCAAATTGAGTTAGTTTTAAAAGGTGTAGATTTGCTTTATGGTAACTAGCAAACCAGAAGGGTAAAATGGTGCAAGAAAAGAGCCTCCCGTGTGACATTTTCATTATCAACGTCCGGCGTACCGTTGGCAGCCAGACTCGCATCATCTTTCTGACTGGCCAATCTTTTCCACACGGCGGCCGATTCGAAAGAAGTAGCATAATTATTATGCTCAAGGTCATGCATGTCATATTTTACCGATTTTGAGCACTTGGTACTTAAAATATGACGAAAGTACGTTTGTATCGAAAGCGCTACGAGCACTCTAGTCTATAAATAATATATTTTATATTTAGGTACTGAGGTAAAATTGTTATAATCACAGGATGTCAAGAAACAGTGATTCAATAAAACAGAAGCTCTCCAACTATGCAGTGTCCGTTTTCCAGAAATGGGGCCACATTGCTCTCGAGGGATTTCTCTGGGAACGACACCGGAATCTCTCAAGACGCCGCGCCGCTTCAGCGGAGATATGATCCGATTACTGGCAATGAATTGCATGAGCTCGTACGCAAGTTATGAAAACGGAATAAGCTACTTTGCATGCTCCACTAGTTCAACTTGAACCGATGTTTACGTTACGTTATTACGTAGAAAAAAAAACAATTATGCACTTTTACTGAAACGTACTTTGTTTCACTAAAAGTTCATAATTGTTAATTCTCTAATAGATGCACAACAATCTCCATGGCATCAAATGATTCTATTATATGTCACAAATTACTCCTACGATATTTGCAGTAAATAATTCATTTTTATTTATAGCTAATAGACCTTTTGACCACTATATCACCTGATGGTAAGTGATGTGTTCGAAGATGTTGTTCAGGCTAACTTATAATCACTGGCTCTCAAGAACAGCTGCCAGAACACACCGTTAGGTGCTTTGCGATAGATTTTCTACTTGAAGGTGGTAGCGAGCCTAATATAAATAAAACCATAACAAATAATATAATAATAAATAAATTATAATAAATAATATAATATAATCAATAACAAATTGATATTTCTTATTACTGTAACAATTGATGTTTTTACGATAGAGAAAAGACAATAAACGTGGACATATTTCTTTTTTATTAAAAGTCAAAGCAGTAGGTACTAAAACAAAACTTGTATTGGGGCCATGCCTTGATTTTATGCTGCATGGTTTTGTTATTAATTGTTAGGCATTCATCCATATTAAGGCATTGACATTTGATGATAGATTGCGTATAAACTCGTAGATAATTAATGTGCACTATAAATAGAGTTTATGAATGTAAGGCTCTAAGTTGACATACTCGTAGCAAAAATAAAAATAGTTAAGTAAGTTCTTTACAAGTTACTATACAGAGAGTATAACTGCGAGTCAATCAAAAGTTATATTATATACTTAAATATTATATATTATTGACCTACTGATCTACGACTGATAAATTAATATAGGAAAAGGACCGTTACCAAAATATAAGGTTCCGAAACAGAGACGAATTACTTAGCATTCCATTGATTCACCGTGCGGGTGCCGGATCCATGGCGTTGCAGAAGAAGAGACCAGAAGGGGCCTGGGCTTGCAACCCAGGGAGTAGGGTTAAGAACCCCTTTACGATAAGACTCAGACTCACAAGCAGTCCAAATGCTCCAGACCACTACCAGTTGACAGCGTGCCCAGCACGCTGGTAGCATTGCCACGTTGAATTGCAATTCTTTTGAAGCGCTCGTAGCCAAGTTTGCTTATCCGTTCTGAATCGATCAGCAAAGTTAAGCAACGTCCGCCGCGGTCATGACTTGGATGGGTGACCGCTGGTGACATTACTACTGAGCGCTTCCGTGCTTCGGAGGGCACGTTAAGCCGTCGGTCCCGGTTGTTGTCTTAGGATAGCAGTCGTTACAGCATGGTGGTAGGGCACTTTGCGAATGCCCGACTGGCTAGCTACCACCCTCAAGTTGAAAATCTGTCGCCAAGCACCTAACGGTGTGTTCCGGCAGCTGTCCTTGAGAGCCAGTAACTCTAGGTTAGCCTGAACAACATCCTCGACCACATCATCACTTACCATCAGGTGAGATAGTGGTCAAAGGCTAAGCTATCAGGCATAAAAAAAAAAGAAAAAATCTTATTTGTTGAGCCAAATAGGTTCCAGCATATTGATCACGCGTCGCATATTATTTTGTCAATAAAGGCGTATCACCGGTAAAATATATTTAGTATGTTAATAAAGATAAAATAAACCTTAAAATACCTAAAATACGAAGATCAAACTTCTCGCTGCGCTACAATAAAATCAATTGATTTTATTACATATATACTAATACGGATTCAATAATATTTTCCCAATTTCACCAAACTGCGTATATGTCCAATGAGGTTTTATGTGACAATGATAGCCGAGCGGCTCCAACAGCGTGTTCCGGTAACAGTTCTTGAGAGCCAGTGAGTAATTATGAAATTACATGATTCAGATTCCGCTTCAAAAGCCAATAAATTACATTTTTATTATTTTAAAATTTGAATTATTATTAATTTATGATGTGATGGGTATAACAATAACGTAAAAATTAAAATGATATAGGTAATTACGATCCTGATTGTAAGTACTCAAATAATTAGTCGTATAATAATCGTAAATCAAAATATCTGTACATTAATTAATAATATTACCCGAGTAAAATACTTAGTCAACTTGTATTCTAGTGCGCCTTTTACATAAACTGATTTTTTTGCTTTCATAAGTTTGCAGTATGAGGTTATAAGTTTATATTTGTTCCGAGTATTTTATTCATGAGATTCTCCAATGAGCTTGAACGCGGAGGGGTGTATGTGGACATCAGGCTTACCTACTGTTTGTCTCAGGCGCGGTTAACAACGGCCCATTAAAACTTAGGAAATAACGGGAACATTTTCTTAACTACTTGAATTACAATGAGTATTTTTGATATGTTTCAGTAAATTGATATTCAATTCATTTTCATTTGTCGTGAATTTTGATAAATTTTGATTTGGTGTACAAACGGTATTTTATAAACAGGAATTGTTTGAAATGTAATTAAATACTGCAATAACATAGTCAATAGTTTCATCGAAGCGTACAAAAACATAATAAATATAATTATCGGTGCTGAGTTAGTTTTCTCTGAATGGGCAACTGCTCTCCAGGGATACTCGTAGGGCGGACGGGCACGGACACCGGAACTCTCGAGGTGCCGCTCGTGCACACATTTACGATCGGATTACGTGCCCGGTTTTCGCATGTGCTGAAATAAATTATGAAAATGTATAAGAAGACTATTAAGAAAAATACCGGCCAAGTGCGAGTCGGACTCGCGCACCGAAGGATTCGTACAAACCTGTAGGTATATAATTAAAATTTGTAGTAATTTTAGTGCTAAATGAAATCTATAACATTTTAAAAGTATTAAAAATATTTTTATAATGTAATATACCTAAAAATTTATGCTTTTCGTAATTTTTCCTATATCTGTGCTATAAGACGTTGCTTCGTACCAAATTTCAAGATTCTGAGAGTGCATGGGAAGTACCCTCTAGGTTTTGATTCCATGGCGAGTGTCGAAAATTTGCGGCATAAACAGGTGTAACTTTTGATTACGTTAGCTGTATGATTTTTTCACAGCTTCAAGGGACAATAGACTTGAGTTTTTGTATGGACTTTAGCTTGATACCTCCAGGCATTCCTGAGAAAAAGGGCCTTAACAAACAGACAGTCGGACAGCAAAGTGATTCAATAAGGGTTCCGATATTTCCTTTTGAGGTACGGTAAAACCCTTAAAACAGTTAGATAATATTAATGAATAATAAATTAAATTGTTATTAGAGTAAATTAATATTAAATAAATATGTGTATATACAGGACGCCCCACGGTTACGCCAAATGTAAGGAAAGTATCTTGCATATTGTAGATGGAACATTTTACTGAAAGAAGACATTATTTTAATTTAAAAACTGCATTCGTAGATATTTAAATAATTAAATGGTTAAACCAGGAACCGTACCCTTTACACAAGAAAAATAATCACCCTGTAGCTTTATCATACCTATTGAAAGGCATCATAAGGATATTTCTTTGCTAAATAACATGTGTCAGAACTAAAAGGAAGACCATGAATTTTAATTTTTTTAATACAAAATAATCAATTACAAAATTCTACCGCGTCTTTCGGCTCAGGATACGACTCGTTCGTTATGGATCACACACAGAGAGGATCGTTATGTGCCAAAACATTAGAATAGAAGAATAGAATATCGTTTATTCGCACAAAACGTTGGACAAAGGACGGAACAATGATTTTGCAAAGTGGGCCTGGTATATTTCGCCAAACTGTGGCACGCAAACATTAATATAAATTAATTTACAACAATATAAACAATAATGATTATTAAAATATTACATTTTAATTATTTCTCTTCAATGTCATCATTAATATCTATGCCCACATACGCCATTTAATTAAATCATTTATTGGCTAAAATATAATTGTCTGAAGCTTTAACAGTACTCGTTTATACGACCTTAGTTCTGATTTTCTGAAGTATTGGGCATTGTAAACTTTTATTTTATTAATTCATGGAAACGATAATCTTGGTGTGATTTCAATACAGAATATACAGTGAAACATAGTTACTAAACAACTTTAAACGGCTTAAATCGCGTATATTTATCATTCTTTTTGTCCCGACACGTTTTAAACACTTTGCAGTGATCGTGGTCACGTGTTTAATTACTATGTGTAAAAATCGCAAAAACCTAAGAAAACATAAAGTGAAACAATTTGTTTGATATGAAACAATCAGTACTAATATTATAAATGCGAAAGTAACTCTGTCTGTCTGTCTTTCTGTTGCGCTTTCACGCCAAAACTACTGGACAATTTGAATGAAATTTGGCATGGAAATAGTTTGAGACCCGGGAAAACATGGGATAGTTTTTATCCAACTGAGCAAAAAGAGGTTAATGTTTTTGCGCGATAACCAACATACGCGCGGGCGGAGCCGCGCCCGGAAAGCTAGTTCTATTATAAAACCGGCCAAATGCGGACCGGACTCTCTAAAGATTCTGAACTAATAAAATAAATTTAAACGATTTACGCTTAATATCTAAAACAAAATATAATGTTGAATACGTATAGTATAGGGTACGAATCCCTTAACAATTGACCGGCCAGATTTTGCAGAATTCAAAAAAAATCTAAAACGTACAATATGTTTATCCTAACACACATACCTGTGATCCTAGCAACATAATTCTACAGATAACGTATATTAACATTGGTCCGTAGGTATGCCTAGCTTGTTAAGTAATTCAAGTAGGCATTACTATAATACGATATTGCTTTCCCATTTCTCGTTAATATGGTAGGATGCCTCCCAGCGAAATATCAATAAAGTACCTCCCAAGCAGTGAGACATATATGGAATAAAGCTTGTCATACAAGATATACTGGATATTAAACTGGATAGTTGCGAAGAAAATATATAAATATATAGGAATAGTTAATAAAGGAAAGGTGAATATCTACATTCGTTTTATTTAGCATTAGGATATATATAATTAAATTGATAGTTCTAATTACCTACTACTCAGTTTTATATGTTAGTCTCTACACTTTTGAGCACATCGTCACTCATTCAGGCGAGATAGTAGTCAAAGGCTAATAAGTTGTTATAACTTTTACTTAAATAAAAGTCGTGGGCTAAGTTTTTAAAAGTAGTAGCTTTGGAGGGTGATTTTCTGATATTGACTGGGAGTTGATTCCATAACCTCACTGCCATAACGAGGAAAGATTTGTCCATGAAAGATGTAGTGTGGGAGCTCGTAGCAAGAAGCAAGGAATCAGCAGAACGTAGGTTTAAATTGTGACTATCGGCCAGAAAGTTAAACTATCTTTTAGGTAAGTAGGCGAAAAGCGATCATTAAGATCATTAATAAATATTAAGAATAAAATAGATTTTAGAATCAATTAAATTATTATTTCATTGACTCATGAATAAGTAATACTGTCACATTCATTTATAAATTCAACAAATCGATTACGAACTCGTCCAATTTGAAATTCTTTGTCAACTTACTATTTTTCAGCAACAGTTTATACATGCAATGAGGTGTTGAGAATAGAAAACATTCCATAGAAGTTCAACCCTGATGCTTATATATAAAATGAATACTTAGATGATTTCGGTGCAAGCGTATGCTTTTTCATTATATTCCGAGTTGGTATCCCCGATAACTCAGTGAAACCTTATTCTGCCTAATGTTTATAAGATAGTCTAATGCATATAAGTCTCTATATATTATAGACTTATATGTTATTATGCCTAATGTATATTAGCCTCTTTCTATTAGATATAAAAGAAAAAAAATGGGTATATCTAAAAAATGGATTGGAAAAACTACATATTATTAACGATACGTATGTAATCTAAAATTTTTGAATTGATTACATTTAGTTATAGGTACACATAATTTTTAATATTTTTGACGATATTTAGGGATAACTTATGGAATCATAGGAATTGTTAGATAATTTTTCAAGAGAATATGAGCAATATTACTTCAAACTCGCGAATACCGCGATCGTGAAGAATGGTTACCAAGCATTAATAAAAGTATGACACAACTCTAGCTTTTTACTTTTTTGCATTAATAACTGCTAAGGGAATAGAATATCACCCCCCATAGAGATATATACCATATAGGTAAAAAAAACGGAAGGTGGGCAGCAGCGCCTTCTAAGGAACTGATATCTTGAACTGCGATCCCCAAGACGCATGCCAAGCGTGGGGATTATGGCAAAACCTCTCTTAATTGGGGAGACTGCAGCAGTGGATATTTAGGGATAACTTATGGAATCATAGGAATTGTTAGATAATTTTTCAAGAGAATATGAGCAATATTACTTCAAACTCGCGAATACCGCGATCGTGAAGAATGGTTACCAAGCATTAATAAAAGTATGACACAACTCTAGCTTTTTACTTTTTTGCATTAATAACTGCTAAGGGAATAGAATATCACCCCCCATAGAGATATATACCATATAGGTAAAAAAAACGGAAGGTGGGCAGCAGCGCCTTCTAAGGAACTGATATCTTGAACTGCGATCCCCAAGACGCATGCCAAGCGTGGGGATTATGGGAAAACCTCCCTTAATTGGGGAGACTGCAGCAGTGGACAATCTGGCTGATACAGTGAGCGAATAAGCTTACAGAATTACAATGAAAAGAACTGTGATAAAACTGTTTGATTCAGAATTTTCCGCTACAGACACAAATTCCCTTAGTGTCTTTCTCCTAGAGGTCAGAGAGACAATCTATATTCATTAATAAAAAAATGCAATGAACACATTAAAAATTCATATTTATAAAGTAATACTGTTTGCAGGTGTATGTATAAGTGCCCAGCCTTAGAGCATACTAAACTCATTATTATCTTAAGTACATACCCAACGCCGTGTTCGGTCCGGAATCCTAATAATAAATCAAAGTTCAAAAGTTGTTTTAATTTATTTATTTGTGACAACATAACACAAACAGATGTTGGAAAGTTTCTCACAAGTTATATTTAATTATGTGCCCCATTTATGTCCGCCCGTTCCAATATTAAGTGTGTAACTAACTTTACTCGAGTATTGGTGGAAATTACGCACCTACGTTTTTGCTGTCGTATCGTATTTCCTTGTAAGAACCTTATTTGGGTTGTTTTTCTCATGAAATCCCTCGTTAAACATTATAGTTATAATGGCTAGATGGAATTAGTCTTTACATATTACATTTTTTCAAGTTACTGTACATATTACACATATTATTCCATGGCGTACTTTAGGAAGTTTTCTTTTTATTCCTGGTAGGTTAGCCTTTAATTAAGTGACGATGTGGTCGAAGATGTTATTCAGGCTAACCTAGAATTACTGGCTCTCAAGGACAGCTACCGGAACACACGAGTTTTACACCCAGTTTTTCACTTCAATAGCATTGATATTAAACTGTCTTTTTTGAGTGTAATGTTTAAAAAAAATCTTTAACCATGTGTTATACGACCTTCATCCATGTGTTATTAAAGACCGAGGCGAATTTCCGACATGAAAGACATAACACTAAACCTCTTTGAACAATTTAAAATAAAATAATCAGTTTTATAAACAGGCAGTTAAAACGTGATTTTTATGCACTAGTGTATAAATAGTTATTTGTTATGCAAAGTCGTTATTTGTTGTGAGTACTTACTTTTATTAAAATCTGAAGAAGTGAAGAATTCAACCATGGACGAAGCGAGTAATTCTAAATATAGAATCCTGAGCGTATGGAAGGTTTCTAAGATACGAGATTTTTAATACGTATTACACTAGGTTTTAAATAATACTATGGATTGAAATCAAATTCACGTGAGTTTCGCACATATTTCAATATTATACACTAACCGGCAAAAACACTCCCGTTGGGGATCGAACACGTAACTTTGCTGCCGAGCTCAACACACAATTATTCACTCCACACCAGCGAGGTAAATAATAACTGCAAAAATAACAACATGAATCATTTAGTAAATGTGCGTTCATTTTTATTAAATTTACTTAATATGGTAATTATCGTAAACTTGAGCTTTTAAACTGTCACGGTCATTGATATTATAATGATTTTTACCAACGGGATATTTACCGTGTTTTTGGTTAGTTTTCAGCTCTCGAAATTTTGGCACTGTTGCAAGCGCCATGATCACGAGTAAACTGAAGTCTATGCGAGTGGGTGGTAGGCACTAAGAGCAGACGAACCGGTCTACCCTCTTTCTAGTACGTTTTTTCGGCAAGGCAAGGCTATTATTGTCATTGTCACTCACACACACCACTATTTAAATTTCGACAAACAAAACTAATGATATCCGGTCGTGAACTATTTGTAACATTTGGCGCTTGCAACAGTGCCGAAATATCGAGAGCTCAAAATTAATCAAAATAATTATCGTATACTTACTAGGTACTAAGTATAAAAATACTGATTATACAGTGAAACGGAACTAAACCCACTTTTATTCATGATACTTATTTATGGATCTTCCTTGTGCTGAACCTATACTACCTAAAATATGATATCAGTCCCGTAACAAAACAATCAAGTGACCTATTTCGAGCCTATAGCAAGTTAACACTATCAAAAATACATAAGCTGTCTGTACGGAACTGTTTTGCGTTTAAGATATTCCTTAATTATATAGTAAAGCAACGATACTGTAGCTATACTACCTAAAATATGATATCTGTCCGGTAACAAAACTTTTAAGTGACTATTTCGAGCCTACAGCAAGTTAACACTATCAAGAATACATAAGTTGTCTGAACAGAACTGTTTTCCGTTCACCACCTAAGATATTCCTTACAGCTAGCTATAGCTACAGTACTGTAGCTATACTACCTAAACTATGATATCAGTCCCGTAACAAAATTATCATGTGCCCTATTTCGAGCCTGTAGCAAGTTTACACTGTAAAGAATTCATAAGTTGTCTGTACAGAACTATTTTGCGTTCACTACCTAAGATATTCCTTACTTATATATAGGATAGCTACAGTACTGTAGCTATACTACTTAAAATATGATATCAGTCCCGTAACAAAACTAGCTATGACCTATTTCGATCCTATAGCAAGTTAACACTTTCAAAAATACATAAGTTGTCTGTACAGAACTGTTTTGCGTTCACCACCTAAAATATTCCTTACTTATATATAGTATAGCAACAACACTGTAGATATACTACCTAAAATATGATATCAGTCCCATAACAAAACTATCATGTGACCTATCTCGAGCCTATAGCTAGTTAACACTATCAAAAATATATAAGTTGTGTGTACAGAACTGTTTTGCGTTCACCACCTAAGATATTCCTTACTTATATATAGGATAGCTACAGTATTGTACCTATACTACCTAAAATACGATATCAGTCCCGTAACAAAACTATCATGTGACCTATTTCGAGCCTATAGCATGTTAACACTATAAACAATACGTAAGTTGTCTGTACGGCACTGCTTTACGTTCACCACCTACGATCTATAACCAGTATTCTCAATTTTAAAACGTTTTGACTTGGGTTTTATCGTAGGCTGTCTTCCTGACACCAATCTCGGGAATGCTTTCATTTGTATTATACCCGCTAGCTCTTGGCCTTGTCATCGTGTTATCGACCCCTAGTGCCTCCAATGTGAAGCAACAACCCACTCACCTTAACATGAGTGGTGACATGCTGCGCAATACGCAAAATGCCTTAGTAATAAGTAAACCAATTGTTATTGTGTATTACACACGCCTCTCTCTCTGCAGAACAGGTCGCCGCCGCCTGCCTACATCCCCTCTGCTCTTCTCTACTCGCCGCAAGAACCAATCGAGGTAATTACTTTCAGTTATATTTATATCCGTTAATTAATAGACTCTGGTATTCCTTTGCGGAAATCCATCATAAATAATTACAAATATTTCTTTATAGGTTAGCCTTTGACCACTGTCGAACCTGATGGTAACTGATGATGTGATCGAGAATGTTTTGTTTTGTTTAGGGAGGACATAGATGCTGGCTACCGCCTGTGCGGTCGTCCAGCTCCACCGGGTTTTGGGCGAGGGCCTGGCCCTACAATAGCCCGGGAGGGAGAAGTGCCTTCGGCACTTCTCCCGAGACGGGCGTAGAAGGCGAAAAGCGCTTTCTACCTCCGTCTCCTGCGGACGCCGAAAGCGTACCGCTATTATAGGAGGGGTTGACAGCGAGCTCAAGGGCACCACTGTGGTTCGGACATCGGCTTGTCTCGCTGTCGAGAGACATGGGGGGGATCGGAGCAAAATGCCTCTGTGCAACTGCAGTGTTGCACAATTGGGCCCTACTGAATAATACTCTTTGACTATAATAATACTCTTTGACTATTCGAGAATGTTTTGTTTTGTTTTGTTTAGGGAGGACATAGATGCTGGCTACCGCCTGTGCGGTCGTCCAGCTCCACCGGGTTTTGGGCGAGGGCCTGGCCCTACAATAGCCCGGGAGGGAGAAGTGCCGAAGGCACTTCTCCCGAGACGGGCGTAGAAGGCGAAAAGTGCTTTCTACCTCCGTCTCCTGCGGACGCCGAAAACGTACCGCTATTATAGGAGGGGTTGACAGCGAGCTCAAGGGCACCACTGTGGTTCGGACCTCGGCTTGTCTCGCTGTCGAGAGACATGGGGGGGATCGGAGCAAAATGCCTCTGTGCAACTGCAGTGTTGCACAATTGGGCCCTACTGAATAATACTCTTTGACTATTTGGAGAGCAATTTATCGTGACCTTGTTTTTGCCTCGAGCTCGCCGGCGAGCTCGGTGTTTGATTGTGTGACCTCTGATTACCTCACACCTGGGGATTTTACCTCGACGACTTGCGGATAACGCTAAAGCTGCCAATGTAATGGCTGCGATGGGGTCATCCGGGTCGTCTAATACCTGCCGTGGTCGGCGACGGGGGGGTTTGAAAAATGGGATAGAAGAGGCAGTCGAGTAGTTCGATGCCTGGACAACCAATGGGTTCGGGTGGTGGGGCGCTCGATCAAAGTATCGGCGGGCGCAGTCCTTATTGAACTGCGCTAGAGAGGGAAGGTTTAAGTCGCAATGCAACTCGGTGTTCCGGATATACCACGGGGCGCCGGTTGCATTACGAAGAAAACGGTTTTGGATGACTTGAAGTTTATGAAGGTGGGCCTCACTAGCATGACTAAACACTACTGATGCGTAAGTCATGATGGGGCGGATGCAGGCAGTGTAAAGTGTCTTCTTATTACTAAGAGACATTTTACTCTCTTTGCGAAGTAGGGGACCAAGGCGACCCATTACGAAGGCCGCTCTGTTACGGACGGTTGTTATGTGATCGTTAAAGGTGAGATGACGATCAAGGGTGATTCCGAGGTATTTTGTTCTAGGAACCCAGGGAATGGGTTCGTCGAACAAAATAAGCGGTTTCGGGTAAGGGGAGCGTGTCTTCTCAGTAAAGCACATAGCTGTGCTTTTAGCTGGGTTGACCGCGATGCGCCATTTTCGGAACCAGTCACCGATCTCGGTGACGGCCCGTTGAATGACGAAATAGGACTGTCTGTTGATATGCCACCCAGTGGTGTAAATGGCGGTATCGTCCGCATATTGGGCTAGGAATACTTTGGGCTGAGAGCGTTGGATGTCACTGGTATACAGTGCAAAGAGAATAGGTGATAGCACGGAGCCCTGAGGGACTCCGGCTCTAACTGGGTGGGGGGAGGAGAGGGTGCCTTCCACGCGATAGCGAAAGCTTCTGGCTTTAAGGAAGTCTTGTAGGATGAGCACAAGACGTTCTGGCACGCCAAATTGGTATAGCTTGTAGATCAAGCCATTGTGCCAGACTTTGTCAAAAGCTTTCGCTACGTCGAGGAAGACTGCTAGCGTAGTCTGGGGTTTGGGGTACTTATTGAAGCCCTCAATGATGTGCTCCGTGAGGCGGTGCACCTGTTGGACGCATGAGTGTCCGGGTCTGAAGCCAAACTGCTCATCTGGGATAAGGTGGTGTTCCTTAGCATGGGACTGGAGACGGTTTGCAAGTAACCGCTCGTAAAGTTTGCCTAAGGCACTGAGGAGGCTGATGGGGCGGTAACTGGTGGGGTCAGATGAGCTTTTGCCTGGTTTGTGAATGCCAAAGACATTTGCACATTTCCAGGTGTCTGGGAATAAGCAGTGGCTCATAGCAGCATTGAAGATGCTGACTAAGAGATGGATGAGAGGAGGAGAGAGGGTTTTAAGAACCCTGTTGGAGATGCCATCGGCACCGGGGGATTTGCGCGGTCGGAGGGCCTTGATCAGTCTCTCCACCTCAGCGTAAGTCGCTAAGGTGATTGGTGGGAGTTCAGAGGTGACCACAGAGCTTTTGCGTTCGACTTCAGCATCCACCGAATCGAGGTGAGCTTGGTCAACGTGATCTACGTTAGGGGAACACTGAGCCTCTAGGCTATCAGCTAGGCACTCAGCTTTGTCTTCGTCAAAGAACGCTGGGACTAGTGGGACTGGTCTGTATAAGGGAGGCATGTCGTTATGGTTACTTCCTTTCAAGCCTCGCGCCAAGTCCCAGTAAGCATGGTGGCTTGGCACGAGGTTTGAAAGTTTATCGCCCCATTGTTGATCACGCAACTCAGACATGCGACTTTGAACCATGCGTTCAAAGTGGCGTTTCTTAGTTTTGTTCTCTTTACTGGGGTAAGAGTCGTAATGTCGGGTCACTGCTTTACTCTCCGTCACCAATCGTCTCACATCCGCTGGAATGACAAGGCGCCGGTCGTCCGGCACTATGACCTCCTTTGCGGATGCACCTACTACGGTGGAGAGGTGATTGGTGAACGAATCGATCGCAAGGGTTACGTCATCTTTTGTCAGGATGTCGTCAGGGATCTTGTCAAGGTCCGGTGAACTGATAGCCTTTAGGGCATCGCCTACTTGCTTCCAGTTCACTATCGTCTTAGTGGGGCGAGGGAGGTCAGTCGTTGGGTCGGGACCTAGTCGCAGTATAATGGGTCGGTGGTCAGAGTGAAGCTCGTGAACCACTTCTATGGAGCGTAACCGGAGTGTTACGCCTCTGAGTAGTGCCATGTCAAGCAAGTCAGATCGATGGTCTTCCATATAAGGGTAGTGAGTGGGCTCAGTGGGCGCAATTATGTCAAAGTTAAGTTCTGCGATTAGGTTTTCAAGTGCAATACCTTTGGGATTGTTGACGTTACAATTCCATAGGATGTGCTTACTGTTGAAGTCGCCAATCAGAAGGACGGCGCTTCCTAATGAGAACAAGGCTTCTAAGTCAGCTCGGACGATCGGCTTGGAGCAAGCTTGGTAACAGGACGCTATGACTATAGGTTGATGACCAGTCATAGCTAGGAGGCAACAAGATGCTTCCATATTAACAAGAGTCGGGGTAGGTAGGGGAATGCAGTGCAGGGACCTTTTGTAATAGATAAGAGTGCCTCCCCCACGGGAGTTCACTCTATCATTACGTACCGTTCTGTAATTGGCAAACCTAGGGTTCGCCTTCCCCGGTTTTAGAAAGGTTTCCTGCACGCATAAGATATCGATAAGGTGGGTACAACAAAAGTCGTGGACGAGGTCACGTTGTTTGAAGAGGCCGTCAGCGTTAAATGACGCTAACGAAACTGAGTACGGTTTCGTGCGTTCGGTTGTACTACCCATAGTGGTTGTACTGGGGAGGGGCCTGGGGGACGAAGCGCTTAAGGGCGCTTAGTAAGTTTGCGTGTTCCAATGTGTATTGGATCACGTCCGCTGGGGATTGAGCGTATTGCATCTTGTGGAATAGCTCTTGTACCTCATTGATGTCAACCGACATAGCCAGATCGCTGACTAGGTTGATTGCCTCTTGAAGAGGGGCAGCCATCAATGGCATAGGGGGAGCTTGTGGCCGGGAAGCGGCGCGGGGAGGGGCGCGAACGGTGTTGGCAGCGGGTGCCGGGAGCGCGGGGCGAGCCGGGGCCGGTGCGCGGGCAGGGGCCGCGGCGCGGGCGGGTGCGGGAGCGGGCGCGGGTGCGGGCGCGCGGGCCGGGGCGCGGGCGGTAGCGACGGTCTTAACCATACTGGGTGGTTTAGACCATGCGTTACGGGCTGGGAGCGGCGCGGGTATTACCTGTGAGGCAGGTACTACCGTTAGTTTAGGGCTTACCCGTTGGTAGCGATCATAAGAGGGACGGGTCGGCCTATGCCTTGCCACCCTGTGGTTCACTCGTGGTGCTTTAGGGCAACCACGGTAATTCGCGGTATGCCCTTGAGCACCGCATAGAACACAACTGGGTGGGTCCGGCGAGTCCCGGGTGCGAGTGCACGCTGCTGTCGCGTGATCGCCTAGGCACTTAACGCACCTAGCGCGAGCGAAGCAGAAACGGGAGGCGTGCCCGTATAGTTGGCAGTTATGGCACTGCGAGGGACTCCCATTCTTGTATGGGGCTTGGACATCGAGTCCTGAGAGGCCACAGACCTTTTTTAAATTAAAAATGGCCTTGCCTTCAGGTGCACGATCTAGTACTACGAGTACTAGATCGTAGGGACTGCGGTCCTTCCCGCTGTACATGCGGTGAACTGCATGTACGGGGAAGTCTTGTGCCTTCAGGTCGGCACATACCGAATCGGTATGTACCTCCTTGGGCACACCGCGGATGACAACGCGGAGGACTTTCTCCTCTTCGAGCGCATAAGTGTGAAAACTTATGCTCTCTTTACGGAGGAGCTTTGTTAGCGCTCTGTGGTCGCTAATGGTGGACACTTGGACTTTAATGCCCTGCTGCGTGGAGCGGGCATTAGTATAATGGATCCCACGATCCGAAACTAAACGGGACAGCATGTCCCATTTGGTTTTGTCCTGAATGAACAGGGGCGGAGGCGGTTTTTCGCGGTGCGCGCTCGCGTCCTGAGGGGACGCGGCAGTGGTGGCCGGAGCGGAGGGAGGAGACGCGGGGCGCGGGGCGGGGGTCGGCTTCTTGCCGGAGGCGGGGGCCTTAGCGGGTGCCTTGGCGGGAGGGGCGGAAGTTGCGCAACTAGCGGCTTTAGGAGCACGCTTGCGTTTCCTATCTACGACGGTATAGCCGTCGTTATCTGAGTCCGAGTCGGTGCGTAAGGCGCGACTCGGATCTACCTCCATCTCCGCTTCGGAGTCCGAAGTGGGCTCGACAACGGCGATGGAGGGACGGGTGCTCGCTGGCCTCCCGATCGGTGAGCGCGAGCGAGACCTCTCACGGGGAGGGGCTGCCACCGTGCGTCTGTTGTCAGGGCCCGGAGCGGGCGAAGTCGGGCTGTCCTCTGAGAAGGACCGGGTCAGAGGAGGGACGATGGCCTCCGGAATTGGAGTTCAGGAGGGAGCGATGAGAGTGTCCGTGAGGCGGGCACTCTCTGCATCGTTAAGCGATTGCTGATGATCAGCGTAGAGTTCGGGGTAGCGGAGGGCGAAGGTCTGAAGGACCTCCACCTCACCGTTAGAGGGACGTTGCATCCTGAGGGGAATACTCAGGATGGCCTAACGGGTTCTGTCTCCCTCTCGCAACTCGTGAGCTCACTTGTGTGAGAGGGAGTGAGTACCTATGGTGTGCCCTAGTTGTGTACCCTCTCCGAGCTTTTTTCTCGGCGGAGAGGGGTGCTCCTAATGCTACTCCGGGGTTGACTAGGGGCGACCCCAAGGCCAGTTGTCCCGGAGCCCAGCTTGCTTCGGCTGACCCGTGAAGCGGGAAAGGCCACGGTGCAAGGTTAAACCAAAACAACAACAGTGGCCGTTGTCACCGTAGGGTGTCACACTGCGACCGCAGCAAATGGCGGATTTGATCGTTCAGACGGGTTTGGCTGACGCTACCCCACGCCTGAACGACGTCGCTTAACAGCACAAAGTGTGTTGTTACGCGCACTGTTACAATGTTGTGTCGAGTAGTAAAGTTGTGAAATGCGCACCGAAAAGTGCGGTCAAAACAAGACCACCAGCCCGATATGATGTTGTTCCGAAACAAGGGACTTGGGTAGGTGGTAATGCCTGACGTCTTAGAGCGCCTCTGCGCGACGGCACGGCGAGCTCGTAGCTCACGTTGCACGGCGTTCGGCGGCTGCTCAGCTTCTGCACACAAAACAAAACTTCGTCAGGACTGCGTATTCCAAGGCACTGGTCTGCAACTAGCGTCGGAACGATGACCCGAGTGAGACGGCAATAGTGCGGGGACTATTGCGGTCTCACTGGGAGATACTGGCGGAGCTGTAGACAGGTGTGCACGGCGTGGCGGCACAGGTCGGAATGAGTGTGTCTAGTGAGTGTAGTGTGTCGAGAATGTTGTTCAGGCTAACCTACTAGCTCTCAAGGACAGCTGCCGGAATAAACCATTAAGTGCTTGACGTCATAAACCCCACGTAGCCAATCCAAAAGAGTTTTCGATGCGTTTCGTACGAAATCCAATTTTTGCAACTAGGAAGGCCTTATTTGTGTCATATACCTTACGGTATAGTTATTATAATAATTCTGGTACAGAAAATAAAGTAGGTACTTACTCCATGACGTCGTCGCTGCGATCCGTGTATATTCACCCGATAATGGGCATCAGATAATCCTGAAATCTTGGTCCATGAATTTTACTAAGCAAAGGAGTACCTAAGTTGTCTGTTATATCAAAAGTTGTAGTTATATATTATCATATGAAAAAGCAGCGTATATATGACTATGAAAATATGTCTAGTATAAAGCACAAATATTTTGATCAAAGATTTTTTTTAAGTTTTCTTTTTTTATGTTATTGTAACGGAACTAGCACGAGGCCCACCTGATGTTAAGCGGTCTAACCTCTGACTATAACAGATGCATTTAGTCACAAGTCATGAATTGCAATGTGTCACTCTGGGACATAGTTGTTAAGTCTCATGTGCCTGTAATATTATTTTACTTTGATCCTGAGTAATGAATAGAACCTTCACGCGGGGCTCAATTGCATTTTCTTACATGGAATTGATGAAACTTATCTGCATAATAGAATTGAATTAAATTAAAGTTTGACGTAAATAGAAACGTATCGCTAAGTCCACACTATGCAATTTTTCGTTCATCAAGGACATGCGTAAAAGCGCACGGGAGCCATGCCGGTGACGAATGCGTCAAATCAGCTGACAGCTAAAACAACTCAAAAACAATATTATCTTAACGCTAACGCGTGTTACAGTTCAATGCGTCAAACGAATATTAAATACAAATTTGATAATGAATGGGGCACATTGTCAACATATCCATTCAACACCATAAACCCTGCTTTTTTATTTCAGCTGCTATGCGTGTTCCCCGAACGCACGTCACGCGTATGTGCCGCGGCATGCGCGGCTGCCTCACGAGCCGGAGGAGAAGCGCGGTCCGTGCGTGGGCCTCGCGAGGCGCTCGAAGCGCTGCGAAGGGATAGCGACGCGAGGCTGCCGCATGTGATCGTTGTAGACGCGCGGCAGCCGCAGCTTCTGGATGCCGCATTACTTGCTAGGTAAGCCAGTAAGAAATACATAAAAATTCCTAACTTGTTTTGTAAATTAAAAAATAACTAATAATATTGAACTCGTGACTCCACGTGGCAGTCCTGGTGCTTTTCTAGGCCTGAGGCACAGCGCAGCGCCTTCTGAGGCACTCATCTCATCATCTTAAACTATCCCCAAGACGCCTGCCAAGCGTTAGGATTATGGCAAACCCCTGAAAAAATGTGGGAGGCTGTGTTCAGCAGTGGACTATCCGGCTGATACGGTAGAAGATATATTCGAGCATCTAATATCTTATACTACAGTACAATATAGTATAAGATATTAGATGTTCGAATGTATCTTTCACTTTTAAAATAATTAGGTATCATAAAACTTCTTCTACATCGACAGTGATTTTATGAGAAAATGTTTTGATGAGTACATTTCAGTTACGAATACAATAAGTAGGCTAGGTCCAGATAATAGATATATTATTTACAGAATTTCGAAACACATTGTCAGATTTAAGTGTATTCTGTTATTTTTAACAGTTTTTACATTTTCCCTTGGGCCAAATATCTTATACCTTGAAACCTTTTTTTAAGTAATTTTTCTATTTGGACTGATCATTTGTCATACGTTTACCAATAATTAGTTCTACTAAATGTAAATTTGATTCATGAAAAATAAAAAATGTGGCGTCAAAGACATTGCGTTCTTTTTAAATTTGAATTTCTTTTAGTTTCAAAGTAAAATAGTGGAGTCTAGGCAAATAGTACAATGGCAAAAAAAACACAATTCCCTTATCAAGTTTCAGTACTATATATTGAAATTTATTTTACTACATAGCTGGGAATCAACTGCTACCTACTTTTAAGCCGTTCTATGCCAGACGAGTTCAATTAAAAAAAAAACATGAAACGCACTACTGCTGTCGTATCACATTCGAAGTCCTGAAATAGGCTTCCGATTAAAATTGAAATGCTGCGTTAATATACCCGTGTATTCCAACAACAAAATTTAAACAAGACCTGTTATGTATGCTCTGTTTAAGTTACAGAAGTGAGGCACAATAGGCCACAGGAGATCTCATAACTTAGGACTTAACTAACTTGACCCAAAGGGAATTCTATATGTGACCCTGATATAGTGTAAACGTCTTATACTACTAATGGGTACATTCGGCACGTAAACCTAAGTGTGTTTTAGGTACTAATGAAAGATTATAAGTTTTTACTTACTTGTTCACTATATCACCTGATGGTAAATGAAAACGTGGTCTATGATATTGTGTCGGCATACCTCGAATTACTGACACTCAAAAGACAGAATGCCGGAAAATCCGGAACACACCCTTCGGTGCTCCGCGACAGATTATCTACTTGAGAAACTTAGTAGCTAGCCAGGCGGGCATTCGAAATGACCTATCATGTTATTACGACTACCATCCTAAGACAACAACTGGGACCAAAGGCATAACGTGCCCTCCGCAGCGCGGAAGCGTTCAGTAGCTTAAAATTTAAATGCCACTACCGGTCACCCATCAAAGTCATAACGGCAGCCAACGTTGATTATCATAGTTGATCGAAGAACGAATACGCAAACTCCTCTACGAGTACTTTAAAATAACTTAAATAAATACCTAAACTATCTAAAATAAACCCATATAAACCTTTTATTATATATTTTTACAACACAGTACATACACAAGCTTTATCCAAAATAGAAACTAACTCTCAAGGACTGTTGCCGTCGCTGCTAATAATCCGTTTTAGCGATATATATTCCACAAAGCCTTAATCTATCAAAATGTTGGAGATAGACGTACTGGGACCTTTCATCACGTCTAATTACATGTGAATAGCTGCAAAGCCTTCTCGGAGTGCACTAAAAACTGTCCATTACGGAGCGTAGCTACACAAGGTAGAAGATTCAATTTGCAAGCAGGCCCACCCGTGCACATGCGAGTAAAATGGCGCACATGGCCGGATCTGCACAAAACATATCTGTACAATATTAGCCTAGTTAGTAAGTTAACCTAACCGTTGCTTAGTAGATCTAAAGACCTTGCGAGTGAAATATGTATTTTTTTCGGTATTTAAATATCTCCGCCTTTGCGAAAATTTCCCAAAACAAAACCTACACTGGTTGATGTTATGGACAAGATTAGGAATGGGATATAAGAAGAAACTCGAAAACAGTACCAGTGACGAAAATGTTGTAGTAAAATAGATCAGCGTGGTATATGCATATCAGAAGCCTTCGACATTTGACACGACAGCGTTGCAAATCTTATCGTACTTCTAAGATTTTTTGGGATAGTCGCATGCTCGTGTGCCCGAGCATGCGGCTCACTTGGTGGAAAGTGATCACCGTCGCACGAACATCGCAACACCAGAGGTCTCGAGGATGCGTTAGAAGGTAGAAAATGCCGTTAAAATCGCAAGGTTGCTGACTTCCAGACGTCGACAAGAAGTTGATGAAACATCATGCTTTGTTGGGACCTACGAAGGCGAAATTGAGCTGCAGGTAGTAAATCGAATAGTTCCTCAGAGCACTCCCCGTGATACATACTCGACCTTGTTTTCTTGGATTGTCGACTTTTGCACATTAATACTATTTAAACTTGGTATCGTTGGGCAGACGGCACGATAGCACACTATTAAGGAAATTCAATTTGCTAGTCGTCCACATTAAATAGACATGGCACGGACAAGCGACACTCACATGACTGCAATGGGACATACCACCTACTCATACTAATTCGGAACTTACATTTTCGCCAATACTTTATGACGACTACCATACATTTCAACCCCACCGACGACGTACCCATCGACATACTTTATTTCGTGAAGGCCTGACTTCATTCTGATACAATAAGTGCGGTTCGCGAGAGATCCTTGACCTAAAATAAGGCCTAAAGGCTGTACACTTATTTCTTATTTTTAAACTATAACTAAAAATTAACACACCGTAAAAAAATCACTGATATTTTGTACTTTTATTTGACAAGTAACCTTACAAAAACGTCTTCGTTCAATATAATGAAATTACTTAGCCAAACAAAATATCAATTTTCATGAGCTTGTAAGTAAAAAATTACGAAAAAGAAAAGTTTTAAAGAATGTTCTCAGTGTAAATTTATGAAAACATTTATTTTTCGCCTAAAGCTCTATTCAGAATAGATAAGTTTTCATTTCAAAAAGTCCAGGCACGCATTTTCAAGGAGATTTTCTTAGTAATTTACTTTTTCAGATAACTTTGGCGAAGGTGACTTTTATCAAACAAGTTACTTAAATAACTAGTATAACTGGCCCAAAGTATTTTAGTTATTTTAGACTAGGATTTTGTGTATGGAAATAAATAAATAAATTATCTAGAAAATTTTCCCACAGTAACACACAATATCACAGATGACATAAACAATATTGACATGTCAGGCACTAATGTCGAAAACAAAACTATGTAAAATACATCCACAATACCCCAGATTTTATTGATAGTTCGAACAATCGAACAACGTTTTGTTATGATAAGCGTTTATGTTATAGACAATTGAAAAGGCTTAATTTTAACTTCATTTTACCTAAAAAAAACCCTAATATAATTGTTAACAAGCCCTAGACACGGTCCATTCCCGACCACCTCCTTCTAATATATTGAATTTCTCTTACTAGAGTGTTTCTTGAGAATTTGTTTGAATAACATTCTCATCCTTTTTATATAGGACCTAATCTGATAAAAGAATTGGATGGTTTCCGTCGCGTAGTGTTGGATTCTGCGTAATATTGAATAGAGGTATTGGCGATCTGGATATCTAAAATAAAAGTATATGTATCTAGGAATTTATTCCACCCAGCTGTTATAACTAGGATTCATCTTGTCAAGAACTCAAATAGTTTGATACAATCGATATGTTCCGGACTAAAGAAACAAGGTAGCCAGCAAAATTACAGACAGATACTTATTTTTATAACATTACTGGCACAACATTGACATCGTCACTTCGATGTATAAAATTCTAAAAAAGTGTAAATTAATTAAAACAGTAAAAAAACAAAACTGCAAATTATTTATTTTCGTTAAACGTATTATCGTTCCATTGAAATTAAAACTGCAAATTATATATATAAGTATATTAAAAAATATCTAAAAATCCACAAATATTTTTTTTTATGGATCTAGTGTTACTTTCCCTATCAAGAGGATAACGATATCTCATAGGTACCTTAAAAACGGTTAAGCCATTTAGAAGTTAAGTTAAGTTGAAATAAAGAAACTTACAAACATACACGTATGAACTCTGAAAACATAACACTTTTTTGGCAGTCGTGTAATAAACAAAGTAAAAGATCTAGAGATACATACTTCTGCTTTAAAATACTGTACAGGCCTACTGAATATACACACAACATTTCATATAAATCGGTCAAGCCGTTTCGGAGGAGTTTTGTTACAAACACTGTGACTGCAAACTCTAAATATTTCTCTGATCTATGGTGCATATTTGTATTTCAAAACGACCGAACATTACGCAAAATCTTCAACGAAAGCTTGTGTGGATATTTTTAACCGTAGGGTTTGTCATACTCGTATTTGATGTCTTTGTCTACATTGTATAAAATACTAGAGTATTGGTTACTTATCTAGATGATTTCCTTACCAAGAATCCTACTACCTAGTGCTGTGACAGACCTGTTGTAGTCGCGACTGGTAGTACATATCGAGGTTGGTCGATTGAACAAACAGATCGTAATATAACCAAATATAAGCGAAGTCACGAGTTGGTCTATACTAGTCTTCAATATCATGTTTCATGGCGTCTAGACATTGTGCAGTTTCTCTTGATTTAGTATTTTGATATGGCAAGGATCCAGACTCCAGGATAGTTCTCCTGCATTTATCTCGCTGCAGTTAAAAGTTTGTTGTTTACTAGTTTGAAATTTATTAGTTTGTTGTGTTTCAAAATGATGCCGGCTGTTGTGAAGTTCAGTCTTATATTACGGGATCGATTGACTCGTCGAAGTGGGAAAATCAATACAACAGTCACGTCCTCGATAGTTTTATGTTGATAAACTTTAGCAGTCCTTGTCTATACCATTACTTTGTTGAGGCACTGGTCAAGGCACCCGGTGCGTAAAACGAGGAAAGATTTTGAACAATCATCCCGCTTGAGGTCAAAAATTATGAGGTCTAAAATTTGTAATAGTACATTATGCAATAAGTGCGCGAAGTTGTCTATTACAACCGAGACGAGTTTTAGGTTAGGTTAGATCGAATATCTAAGGCCTAAATGGAGTAGAGATTGTAATAAACAACGCGCACGAGCTTCATACGACGTTTTTCAACAAACTTGCGAGGAACGAATACGAAAATATTTTCTTGATCTTTTTGTTAGAAATAATAATCTGATTAAGAGGGTTTATAATTAAATCTTCTTAAGTTCTATTTCAGTAGGCAAAAAGAACGAAGCAAACTACAATCTTCTTGTTGAGAAGTGTGGAAAAGTTGTTTTTTTTCTATTAAAAACACTAGTGCGGTAAAGTAAACAAAAATCACGAGCGCGTAATAGACTATATTATGATACGACACTAAAATCGGTGCATTTAAAGGCCCGTTACGAGCGAGTGTGTTGAAAATATAGTTTATACTTTAGAACTTGTAATCATATTTTTAAGTGTCTGCTGGCGCTACACATTTTTCCATTTATTCCTATTATTTGTTATCTTCTACATATAAGTTGGTATAGAAAGTGATACAGTGAGTTTTAGTAACATTTAAAGTTAGAAAATTATGGTTAAGCCAGGAAGGACATTACGGTAGACATTGAGCTTGAATTTTGCAATCTTGCCTGTTTCATCGTGAATCAGTAAAGCTGTACCGTCCGTCAGCATAGGTGATGATATGCAATGGGGTATTTGAAGTTCACATAGGTCATTTAGTTATGATATGAAGAGGGTTGGTCCGATAATTGAGAATAAAATATGGATGCACTGCATGAATGTGTGTATTCATTATATGCATATACACTGTATGCATATAAAGAACGTGTGAGACAGATGTTAGTGAGATGACGAGCAACAAAACAATAAAGGAAAAAAAATACTTGTATACTGTAAGTACTTCAATACTAAAAATAATAAGCAGAAGGTTTTTATTACTATATTACACAAATGCGTGAATGTTGTAAAAAGTCCTTTGAAACCATGCTGAGCGGGTAAATAAGGTATGTGAAAATCATTGTACTGTTTTTATGTGAGATATTAATATATTATAACCTATTGTGCAGGTAGGTAAGTAAAACACAAAAAAAATCACTTAGAGCCTCTTTCACGACCTACAAGTAATGTCTAGAACAGGCTAATTGACTTGGTTTAAGTCCCCAGTAACCGTGCATATAAATTTCAAAATGGCTGAGTAGTACTAACCCACAGTTAACTGACCACTAACTTACTTCTTGGTTCATCTGTCTATCATTTTTATAGGTTTTTAAAAAAGATTGGTATTGCCAACTCCATATTGGGTAAAAACTTCATGATTAAAATTATTTTCGACGTATGGATGAGTTACGTTTTTGACAGATCTTTCAAGTAACCTTCGAGTCGTTAATTAGAAGTCTGTTTTCCATTGTGAAACTGAAAAACTAAAATTATAACTTTTATTAGCCGAGTATCTTTTACTAGGAACTAAATAATGGACTACTTTACTGAAATACTTTACTTGTAGGTCATAAAAGAGGCCCTTCGTCCGCAAAATAATACCGACCACTATATTTTTTATAAGACATATATAAAAACGAGTAAACAAGTGACCTTAGGAATGTTTTTCGGGTGCCGAACAAAAAAATGAGACCCAATTACTAAGCCTCGAAGAATGTAGCTTTGGAGCCGTAATAGTAAGCCGATGGACACACAGAATATGTGTTGGTATGACAGATTAAGGATAATCAATAAGGATCTTGGACTATTTGAAAAAATTACGATTTTTCTGTATTGGTACGGCACCCTAGCATTTTTGTTTTTGTAATATTCGTTTTTAGGGTTCCATACCCAAAGGGTAAAAACGGGACCCTATTACTGAGACTTCGCTGTCCGTCCGTCCGTTCGTCTGTCACCAGGCTGTATCTCAAGAACGGTGATAGCTAGACAGTTGAAATTTTCACAGATGATGTATTTCTGATGCCGCTATAACAACAAATACAAAAAGTTGGCCAAGTGCGAGTCGAACTCGCGCACATTAAAACAAAAAATATGAAGTCTTATGTTGTATAGCTAATGGTACGGAACCCGTCGTGCGCGAGTCCGACTCGCACTTGGCCATTTTTTTTATATGTTAAGCAATCATTTGACCGTAGTCTCACCTTATAGAAAGTAACGACGTGGTCCACGGTGGCACATATTTGCCTAGCAGATACCTATGGACTTTGTACTTTGATTTAAATTAACAATTTTTCATTGGTACCTATCGCAATTCTAGACGACTAGTGGTAGTTTCTTCGCAGGAGTAGTACATACAGCTTGGTATAAAGTATAATTGCCAGCAAGGGTGTAGTTAGAAGCCTAAAGCACAGGCAAGAGACTTTTGACATGTTCTAAAGCCCGTCTAAACAAATGTACGAGTATACGAGCAGAGAGTTGAAATACTATAGTAGTTATATCCGAACACCACTGCTCTAAAAACTTACTAGAATTTACCTATCTACATACCTACGCACATGTATATGCAGTTTGTGATGACAAGGAAAGAACGTTCAAGTATTATGCGTTATATATGTTGTAAGAAAGAGATAAATAAGCAATTTGTGTAACCACCGAACCGCCACCAGACGTTCCGATCACCATTACACTGATCTCTTTCACTCTCTCACACCAAACGATATACATATCTCCCTCATCCATTTCATTGAGATTAGTTCCTAAGATAAAACAACATGACGATATTTTCTATTTCATCAATAAAAGCAATAATTACGCGTGAAATGAAACAGTTTTCTTATTTCTCACAGTGCTTGTATAATTGGTGCAGAATCTAAAGACACAAGGAAGGCATATTGTCCACAGATTATTCCTAAAAAACACGATTAGCGGCAATGTATTTACCGGACGCTCGGAAGTGCAAAACTGGTAGTAACTCTGGTAATTACCCTGAATTCGTCTAGTAAATCCATATTTTTTGCCCTCCATGGGCACACAACTCATCTACAGGTAAAAAAATCTTAGTATACGAGTAGGTATATTTATAACTTAAAGGTGTTGTCAAAACCAACAAACATTTTATTTTAGAAATACTACTATGAATAACATGATATTATAGCCGATCGGTTTTAGCTATGGACTGCGGTGCCGCTGGTCCAAGGTTCGATCCCCACCGCGCCAGGTTGAAATTCACAGTATAATGGGCATTTAGCGAATGCTCACCTAGCTAGCTACCACCCTCAAGTTGAAAGTCTGTCGCTAAGCATCTAACAGTGTGTTTCGGCAGCAGTCTTTGAGTACCAGTAAAATACGGTACAAACACATATACCGTGGGGCGCAACAACATTATCTTGACGCAACCAATGACTTGTGATCATTTCTAAACACCAAATCAATTAACCAATCCAATTGCATTTGGAATATTTGTGCATGTTTTGTTAATTGTGAACTTGATGAGCCCGAAATTACAGCGCTAACTGTATATTCTAGGTTAGCCTGAACAACATCTTCGACCACATCATCACTTACCATTAGGTGAGATAGTGGTCAAAGGCTAACTTATCGAGTATAAATAAAAATTAAAGTTAAACTCCTTTACATATATTTATTCGTAGACTAGTACCAATAGCATGTAGTTACCCTGAAGGAATTAACGCTCAGGCATTATTATATGTTCTATGGCTTAGGCCTCATATCCCTCAACTTCAAGCTTTGTGTGAACATAGTATTTAATCTCTTAGAATTATCTGCTGAAGTTACGTTTGTACCATTCCATTCCGTGCAAATTAAAGTCATTAATATTTTAGTGCACGGTTACAAGTATATTTGCAATGCACTCAGATTTCTGTTATTAAGAAGGATATGAACAAAATTCATGAAACCAATATTTCCTATTCACCGGTTTTCTCCTCCGAAACTTGGCCAATTGAATTTTTAGTAAACATTGAAATTTTTAAAAATATCATAATAATAAAACGTTATCCAACAAAATTTTAAACAAATGAATATATCTTTGCCAAAACCAACATTCATTTATTATTCCACTAGCTTTCCGGGCGCGGCTCCGCCCGCGCGTATGTCAGTTATCGCGCAAAAACAATAACCTCTTTTTGGGCAGTTGGATAAAAACTATCCTATGTTTTTTCCCGGGTCTCAAACTATTTCCATACCAAATTTCATTCAAATCTGTCCAGTAGTTTTAGCGTGAAAGCGTAACAGACAGATAGACAGCCAGATAGAGTTACTTTCGCATATATAATACTAGCTTTCCGGGCGCGGCTCCGCCCGCGCGTATGTCGGTTCTCGCGCAAAAACATTAACCTCTTTTTGCGCAGTTGGATAAAAACTATCCTATGTTTTTTCCCGGGTCTCAAACTATTTCCATACCAAATTTCATTCAAATTGGTCCAGTAGTATTGGCGTGAAAGCGTAACAGACAGACAGACAGACAGACAGACAGACAGAGTTACTTTCGCATTTATAATATTAATAATTAATAATAGTACTGATTAGTACTGATTGTGTAAACATTTATCCCAATGAATTAGTAACTATCTGATGATTGGAAAATCGGGCCTTAGTCAAGTTAATGGCTACTGTGAAATTATATGCAAGACATGGTACAATAGATACGTGTAAGCAAATAATAACCTTATCAATCGATCATGTAAAATTGTTCCTGCAGCGCACTTTACAGTCACCATTTAGGTTGCCCCGGAGTTTTGAGCAATCTATACCGACATACCCAGAGTTATAGTATAAAAAATGCATAGGAAAACCAAACAGTTCAGTTTTCACTAAGCACCTACGCGACCGATCTCTGCTCAGGACAGGTATGTTACTAGTTTTCTGTAATATCAAACCTCTTGTTACTAAATATTCAGTTTTTGTAGAAACTGTACAAATAACATTTTCATTCACAAAAACATGCTCTTCATAGGAAAATACCAAGTCAACTATTCATTACAAATGGATCCACCATTTAATTAAGGCGGTGAGTGCTAGTGAAAGGGCTGCACTGTCCACCCAAGTTCGCAATATAACGTGAGTACCCGAGTACCTATACTGCTAGCAAGCAAGTGTTTACACCCCTCTCTTGCTTGCCAAATGGAAGTTGCAAGCCTTTTACTCGGCAGACACTGCTATTTAATCTATGCTTAGTTGCATTGAAGACTGTATTTACTTTTCCGAATGGAAATACATTTCCGTGACCGAGTTACGAGGTCGATGTTCTCGCCAGGCCCTCTCGTATCCTGAGAGTATCCCTTTTGATGATTTTTACGAGTATGCTATTTAATCTATGTATGTTTAGTTGCATTGAAGCCTGTATTTGCCTTTCTGAATGGAAAATATATTTTCCGTGACCGAGTTACGAGGTCGATGTTCTCGACAGCCGTATCCTGAGAATAACCCTTTGATCATCTTTAAGAGTATATTTTTTGTAGTTATTTCTTTATACACATCTACTTATCATGAAAAATTATAAAATATCTGCACACGGATGTTTCTTGCTCTATATGTAGATAGGTTACTAATAACAAATACTTTTAAAAGTATCTTAAGATAACATTATGTCGCGATCGTGCGCTCGGTGAGTCAAGACTTTCTTAAGTGCTTCTTAGGTGCTTCGTTTAGAAGCGAAACTAGTCGAATATTCTTCCGGATAGGCGGCGTGGCGTTTGTGACGTCACGTAGGCTTAGTAGGAAAATTAGGCGGAATTGTCACTAGATATATATTTTTTTACTTTTTAAGTGTTTCATTCAAATATTTAAAAAAAAAAAAATGTTTTCTCAAAATACTTTTAAAAATATATTGTTATTGTTAAATATGGATTTCCGCAAAGTTACGCCTGAATCTATTCATTATATAGGTTACTTTTTTTTACGTTCCAGTGATTTGAAATAATCCACTCAACGAGATAGTATCTACTTTATCCGGCCTTTCAAGAAATCCCTATTTCCTAGACCCTATTATTAATCCTTATCCAAAATTCTGAGGGCTTATCTGTCACTGTCAATTTACATTTTCTCGTATCAAAAGTAAACATGGAATTTGGCACGAATGTCGTACAATAGACCCAAATATAATATAATTTAAATCTTGGTCAAAAGAATAATTCCTTATTTTACTTGCTGATACTCTATAGGTCTTTTGATATTTCGTTGAATTATCAAGCATAGATCGAATGTGTAGAAGAATGGTAGATATATCTGCTTCTTTCACAAATCGGTTTATGTATTTTAGAATTTATATAACAAAATACAATATACCTACATGAATCTACAAATCATCGATACGGTATTTTAATAGATAGTATCCCGGAGCAAAAACGAGAACATAAATAATTATTAGTTATTAAAGAAGTGCTATATATACAAATAAACATTATGTCAGGTTTAAGAACGAACTTTTGCCATGCTTATGTTACATATTTAATATTATAAATCGAATAATCTTAATGAAATGTTTTGCGTGTGTTTTTGTCACCACTCACCACTAACTTTTGTAACGGCGAAACGGATTTTGATGAATTTTGGTAAACATACTTTTGAAGTCCAGAAATAATACATAGGTACTTTGATAAGCCCTATACAACTAAATCACTCACTAACGAAGTAGTGACAAAATCTGATAAAAAGATTACTGTTTTAAGGTCCTTACCTACTTGCTGGGAAATACATAATAATAAAATTCTTTTTTGTTTTTGATAGACCGTCTAAATTGTATCCTTGATTACGTAGAACGCAAGCTTAGGTGAAGATTTTTACAACATAATTATATTTGTCAAACAATTGAATGTATAACACTCGTTACGATTAAATTCCAATTTTTTATATATATTTAATTCGTTGTGATTAATAAAATGTGAGCTTTTTTTTGTGAACTCGCGAATACCAAACGGTTTCGAACTAAGCAAGGGTAAAAAACCTGTTACAATTTTGAATTTTAACCTTATAAGAAATGAAATATAATAATAGTTACGTAGTCATTACTATTTATGAGTACCAAGTCTTTGATAAGTTTTATATTTTTGTGGATATAGAATGTTTCTCAAAGTTATCTGAATAGCTTCCACTGCGGCGACTACTTTATCAGACCATTACTTATGCTCTTGCAGGCAAAAGTGACTATACTTTGCTACGGTTTTATAAAATGGTCTGAAAAGTACCTACTTAAAACTTAATTAATAATAACGTCGCCTCTTTGAGAGCATAGCCAAGATGCCATGCCTCGTTACAAAGTCAACCGCAAGACACAATATACAAGGTGTAATGTTGGGAAAGTATCGTTCAAATATTTATCGAACTATCAATATTTTCGTGTAGCAATATAATTTTTCTTTTTATCAGTACTTTGTGAAAAAGTATGGGTTCTTTTTGCTAGGATCCCAAACAAAATAGGGTATCAGTACCCAGTATATATTTTTGTTTTAGAAGAACGAGAGTGTAAAAGGCTTCTGGAATTTTCCTTTTGTCGCCTCTTATGACTCCCACGGGAGGGTATTGGGGAAAGATATGGGGTGGATTCTAGCCCAAGGGGCTTACGCTCGCACAGCTTACAAACCACATAAATCACCGCCATAGTATTTATGCACATACAGTATTATGGGATGAACGTGATATTTCAAAAATACCGTGAAATTCCAAATTCCTAGTTACTTTCATGAAGTAAAATGATACAAGTAAAATAATCGGCAACTGATAACATTTGACGGCCACCCATATATTCCTATTCAGCAAATGTATTCAGTTTTAGAACATAAAAATATATATAGTACCTAAGATTATAAATATAATATTACGGTTTAATAAAGAAACAGATCGAAGATGGCACTGATAATCATTACATTTCACTGACACTCACTGGATAGTCTATAGTGCGCAAGTGAGATGTAATGATATGCAGCGACTTCTTTAATCTGTTTCTTTATTAAGCCGGATTATATCTGAACAGAAAACACAAGCAATGATTGTTCCATAATAGTGAGTATCCATAACCTTCACACGTGTCATAGCATAGACCTTTAAGAAAATTTGTCGACAAGAATATAATAGCTTTCGGCAGCTGTTCTTGAAAGCCACGAAATTCTGTCCCGCGGCCATCTTTGACCACATCTATAATTTACCAACAAGTGAATGACGAATCAAAACTTGAGCAAGTTTTGATTCGTCATTCACTTGTTGATGCACTTTTTTCCCATTTCAGGTCTAAGATTATATTAGTTTAGTTTAATTACATATTAGTATATTATGATACAAGTGAGCTAAGTTGCTCATTATACACGAGTCTGTGGTTTGCAGCTCGAGCCGTAGGCGAGGGCGTAAATCAGGCGAGTGTATAATGAGCAAGTTGCTCAAGAGTTTCATACGCAATTTTTCAACACCCTTGCGAAGAAAAAAAAATATATTGCACAAATGCGATACAAACAACATACGAAAATTATGGAAAATAGCACGCATTTTTTTTTTGCGCGCGGCAAATTTATGATGTTTGATTACATATACTTAGCCTTAAACCTCTTTGTTGTTACAAATATGTATTACCCGGTTAAAATGGAAATGCTCTGTTTACTCTCATATAATTGGCAGTTAGGTACTAACTTTGTAAGGATAAATTACCCGGTTAAATTGAAAATGCTCTGTATACTCGCATATAATTTACAGTTAGGTACTGACTTAACTTTGTAGGGATAGTTCTATTACGCACTAGTGTCTAATTTTATTATGCAAGAGGGTGCTATAGTTCGGTTTATGGCCCTAAAAACCTTATAATAAAGCTCACTTTACGAGCAAGGGTGTTGGCAAAATATTTATCGACATATGCCATATTTGCCCCTTCACTATATCGATGATAGAATTATGAAAATCTACATAGCAACAAGTAACGATGTTTTACATGTTGCGCAGCCTTGAGCGTTCCATGTAAAGAAGATTTCCGAATTTATTTGTACACTGTTTTTTTGTATTTCCTCCGGTAGGAAAATTGTGTTGATAATTTTATAACAGTAAGATCTTATTAGTACCAAAAGGGGCTTTTAAGTTTAATAATATAAGAAATAATTGCAACCATTATTTGAAAAAAAGTACCTATAATTAGGTACTTACCCATCATGTAGCATTTAATCAATTAATGAATCAATTAAAATATTTTATTTGTTGGAAGTAGGTACAAACATTTCTTATGATAAATAATATTAGTTCTCTACCAGTCAAATGGTGTGCATATAAAAAAATCAGATTACATACATAAATATTCATTTTGCTTATCTATCTATGCAATGCATTAAATAAAAACGTGTATTAAATAATATTATAAAATATATTATAGAATTTGACTGAGTTAATGTCATTTTCTTAAAATCTACAACGCATTTCTGTATGAATAGAAGCGACACGAACGTTTCATTAAAAAATCTTCAATAGTATAAAAACTTTCCTCATCTAAACACTTTTTTTAAATCTCTACAAAATCTGTTGTAAGGAAGATCGGCTTTATGACTTGGTAACGAATTATTGATATACTGTGACATGTAAACACGTTTGTGACATCTGCTGTTAAGAAATCTAACAATTCAGTCTTATTGTTATGAACTTAGATGTGGAAATTTAGGTTTAGGTTTAAAGATATTTTTATTCTCATAACAAGACAGTGCAGTCACTTACATGAGAACATTAATTAAAAATAATATTAGGTACATCGTCGTCATTATGAAGGTACTCATTCAACGTATTTATTTTGTTGTGCTAAAATGTAGTCCTGCAATTTAGATTTAAATACGTTGAATGAGTGTACATTTTTAATGTGAGTGGGTATTTTATTATAAAGCTTCGCTCCATCCTACGTTATTGTTTTCCGACCATAGTTCGTGCGGATCCTTGGCAAAACTAAGAAACTAGCTCGTGGGGAACTGCGTTTAGTTATATTTTTTATCTTTACGAAATTTGTGTCCGTATGTATGTTTTTGTCTACAATTTTTCTGATTAAAATGCAAGTGTTATATGTATATAATTGGTTAATATTCATTAGCTTTGTGTCGGTAAATATCTTATGTGTAGGTATTAGGTACGGATAGTTGAAAAGCATTTTAGTTAATTTGTTTTGTTTAATGTGGAGCTTTGCTAGATTTGTTTTTGCGGCGTTACCCCAAGCCTATTTAAGTTATACATCGTGTCAATCGTTGTAAAACATCGATTGATTTGTAAAAAAAAATAAGTTTGATGACATGTAGACAGCAAATCAACCACCAACTAATGTTGTTGGAATATTGTGGAAAAGAAGATTAGGCAAACAATATTTCATATGCACTTTCCCTTAGCATACAACATGTTAAAGACTACACACACCTAAGTCGTAAATACAAGCGATCGACCATAAAAAGTTACCTTTGCAAGGTAAACATAATCGGTAGGTATACAGGGCTATTGGTAAAATGCTAACAACCTCTTAGGGTTGACTTACTAGTTCTAACAAACATTTTAAGATGTTTAAATTTTTATATTTTATTATTATTCACGTCATTTATTTTATATCATAATTCTAAATTTTTTATAATATTCATATATAAAAAAAGAAACAAATATTATAAAAGACTTAAAACTAGGATGCCGTTGGCAGCGGGGCAGGGCCCAAGCTACCAGCGGTTAGGGCTACCGAGAGAGGAAGCTCCGGGCAATGCGTGTCGTGTCGAGTATCACTGCCTTCTGTATCTGACCCTTGATCCAACCGTCTAGTGAGAGCCTCTTGAGGTGTTGATCGAGGCTCTTCGCTATTAGGCCGTTCGCCGAAACGACTATCGGGACAATGATCGTTGAGTCAACATCCCACATGGCGGTTACCTCGTGAGCCAAGTCAAGGTACTTGCTGACTTTGTCCTTCTCGGCCTTCACGAGGTTCTCGTCATGTGGGATGGTGATGTCGACAAGCACTGCCCGGCGCTGGGATCGGTCGACCACCACGATATCAGGCTTATTGCAAACAATAGTCCTGTCCGTGATGATAGAGCGGTCCCAGTAGAGCAATGCACGACCATTCTCGAGAACTGGCGCCGGTGCGTACTGGTAGTACGGCACCTCTGACTCAACAAGGCCGTATTGAAGGGCAAGTTGCTGGTGGATGATCCTGGCCACTTGATTGTGCCTGTGCAAATACTCGCCGTTAGCAAGATGCGAACAACCGGAAATGATATGCCTGAGTGACTCTCCGGGACGGCGGCATGCTCGGCAAATGTCGACCGTACCATCCTTCAGGATATATTTCCGATAGTTGTTCGTCATCATTACTTCGTCTGCAATTGCACAGGCAAAACCCTCGGTTTCTCCAAAGAGGTCTCCGAAACGTAGCCAGTTCACCGAAGCGGGTAGGTCCACATCAGGCCCTGTTAGGGCCCGGAAGAACCTCCCGTGCAGCTCCTTGCTTTTCCATACTGCCTTGCGGTCATCAGTGCTCAGCATCGTTGGTTTGCGCCAGTTATCGTTCGCCAAGGAGAGCGGTGTGAGGCTCTTGTCAACCGCCACGACATCGCGATGCATCCCGCACTCGTGGTTACGGAAATAATCCCTGAGATTGCACACTTCACGGTTATGAAGGGTCTTGGCATTTAAAAAGCCACGACCTCCCCATTTCCGTGGAATGTACAGTCTCATAACTGACGAGCGCGGGTGTAGCATGCAATGCGAAGTGAGCAGTTGACGAACCTTTCTATCCAGAGCGTCCAGCTCAGTCTGCGTCCACCTCAGTATGCCAAAGGAGTATATCAGTAAAGGCATCACCCAACCATTGAAGGCGCGTGTCTTGTTGCCACCAGACAAAAGACTTTTAAATACTTTTGTCAGGCGGCAAAAGAAGCGCTCCTTTATCGATTTTCTAATGTCCTCTACCGAAATACCCAACGACTCTGAAATACCGAAGTATTTATAGGTCTCGACTTCGGAGAGAGATTTGAAAGTCATTGTCTCAGAAACTTGTAAATTTGGAGAATTTACAACTTTCCCCTGCTGTACATGCAAGACTGCACACTTATCTACACCAAACTCCATCCTAATGTCATTGCTAAAAACCTGTGTAGTTTTTAGCAGCTCCATCAAGTCTTGGCGTTTCGGAGTAAACAGCTTCAGATCGTCCATGTACAGCAGATGACTAATGACCTCACCTCCTCTACGGAGCCGAAAACCTAGCCCTAAATCCTTCAGCAAAGTGCTGAGAGGATTTAGCGCTAGGCAAAACCACAATGGACTCAGACTGTCACCCTGGAAGATGCCCCGCTCAATCCTTATAAAGTCCTGTGGGCCAGAGGGGGTGTCGCTACCACCTGGTTGACGAAGGACTGTGGTCCACTGACTCATACATGCAGCTAAAAAGGATTTCAGAGTTGCATCAATTTTATACAACTCTAATATCCTTTCCAGCCACGAATGAGGCACCGAATCATAGGCCTTCTTATAGTCAATCCAGGCAACAGAGAGAGCCCCCCTGTTCCGCCGAACTTGTTGGCTAATGGTCATGTCTATGAGGAGGAGCTCCTTAGTACCACGGGACCCAACCCTACATCCATTTTGAGCGGGGGCCAAAACATTGTTCGCAATAATGTGCGTGTTAATTTTTGTAGTCAGAATGGATGTAAGGAGCTTGTATATGGTAGGTAAGCACGTGATGGGTCTATAGTTTTTCGGATCCGTGGTACTACCGGACTTGTGGAGCAGAAAGGTGACACCGGTGGTCATGAAACGAGGAAGAGAACCAAGTTCGAGGGCTTCTTGAAATTGTGTTGCCAATCGGTCGTATTATTACTATTATTATTATTATTATTTTTATTGTTTAAAGCCTACTCCGAGCCAAGAGCGCCTGCTGCGGCAACACTGGACCGTGCTGTGCTCCCTTTGAACAGAGTTTTGTATATTTAAATGGAGCAAAGTAATAAAATATATGAAATAATACATCACAAGCACAAGAGTCTTTCAGCATCAGGTGGTACTCGTGCTTATTCTGTCAAAAACATATAAACAAACAAAAATGTAAAAAATAAATAATAAAACATTTTTTTTTTCAAAACAAAAAAATAACATCGCTAAATGTTTGTTATGACTAGCAGAAGTCAACCCTAAGAGGTTGTAATAATTTTTCAATAACCCTGTATATAGGTATCGTGCTACGAAATCATATAGACGATATATGCTACAGAATCAATAATAGTAGCTTACGATAATCTATGCTGCTGCTATTAACATTATGTAATTACTTGAACTAATACGAGTGTCAGCCATCTTGTGTTTACAATTGAAATTACTATAACGTGTATTTCTGACTTGAGTTTCAAGCATTTCCTGTTTCCATCATAACTTGAGTTCAAGCGTAAATTACTTGTGTCAAATTGGATAGCTCTTGATGGTTAAGCTCCAGTAAGGATGTCATATACTAGGTATATGTAATGTTTTTTACTACAGCTCTGGGTCCGTACGCTTTATTGATTTACCTTTATTGAATTACATTAATAAATTTTAGTGTTATCATTCTCCATACATCATTGACTTTATTACGCAAGGATGTTAGTGTAAAAACACCTTTTTAAAAGCTAAATGAGTTCATATATTATGTTTTTTTTATCTATGAAAGGTTAGCGTTTAACCAATATCTCACCTGATGTTAAGTGATGATGTGGTCGAAGATGTCGTTCAGGCTAAGTTAGAATTACTGGCTCTCAATATTACATATTTATTTGTTGTATATTTTTTGTTCGCCTCTTCTAAGTTTTGTTAGTTACATCCTTAATTTTACTAGATTCTATAAATTAAAAATAAAGTTTATTGAAATTTAAAAAAAAATAAAATAATTGAAAACGTTACAGTCATTTTGTCCCGGATGGACCTGCCACTGATTCCGAAGTCCTTTTTTCTTGTTAACATCTCCTCCACGACCTCTTCGTTTCGATCCCTTAATGCTATTGTGGCTGGTTATCTCTTCCTCCGTCGTCGCTTCCACCGTCCGCCGCACAAACCCACCGATGGTATATTAGTCCATTGAAATGTTACATGAGCTTTGCATTTTTAGAGGACGCTATTTTATTTTTGGGACATGTGTGGGGGGGTCAATAGAAGCTTAACCTCAAGTTTGTGGAGTCGCCACCCTTGTCCCCCGGGCAAGTGGCGTGACAAGAGTGGCGACCCCTTAAACTTGAGGTTAAGCTTCTATTAATCCCCAGACAAGTCTCAAAAATAAAATTGCATCCTCTAAGAAATGCAATATTCTCGATCGTGCGCTCGGTAAGTCAAGACCTCCTGAAGATGCTTCGTTTAGAAGCGAAACTAGTCGGGTATTCTTCCGGTTAGGCTGCGTGATGTTTGTGACGTCACGTAGATAACAGGAAAATTAGGCGGAATTGTCACTATAGATATATAATTTTATGCTTTTTTAAGTGTTCTATTTAAATATTATTTAATATTTTTTAGGATACTTTTAAAAGTATTTGTTATTATTCAATATTCGGTCCTTAAATTGTAACATTTTAATGGACTATATGAGCTGTCATCGGTGTAGCAGGCGCAGCTTGTACTGTGTCGCGACAATGCCATAACCGCATGCGGAACGCTGTCCCTAAGCCTGGTCACTTTTTCTCTCATCTGGATACAGACTGGTAATAATAATAATAATAATAATAATCTTTATTTGACTATATTTCTTAGGTGGTAGGTACTTACAATAAATTAGTCATTGGGTATATATAGACATGAAGCATTTCTTAGTCAGATCGTTGATGCCTGTTGTAGTATTAAAACTGTAGTACAGACAACAACGCCTTCCGTTCGTGGTATGTCAGTCCCTGTGCCTCACGTATATAATGTTACACCACAAAAGAAAATTATATCTCCTTCCTCCTATCATCCTCTTATCTCTAGCAATCGTTCCTCCGGCCTCCAATCAAACTACTTTTTCTTTTTTACTTTACTCGATTTAACTATGGCACTGACTTCACTACTGTGCGGAAATCCATGTTTAAAATAACAAATATTTGAAGAAAACATTAATTCCTATCGTGTTCTCGTCACCTATGGAGGATGCTTCGTATAGGATTGAAACTCGTCGAAAACTGTTCCGTTTTGGCAGCGTGGCGTTTGTGACGTCACGACGGCTAAATAGGAATAGGAAAATTAGGCGGAATTATCATTAGACATATATTTTAAGTGTTTTACTTACATAGTATTTGAAATTTTTCTTAAAATATTTGTGATTTTTATGTAATATCATATTTTTCAGTATTGGAAGCCGGTTCCGTTATTTTATATTTTATTATTCTTGTAATTTTACTTCCGCCAGATTGCCATCAACAAACTTAACTAACCATTATCATTAATCTAACATAAGTAAATCTTTTATCGTATAATGCCAATCCACGTTGAGCTTCCGATATTACGAAACCCTTGGTAATAGTATAATCCCTATTTCATTGTTACTTAAAGTACAAAGGAAATGGAACACGTGACATTGAATAAGAAGGTAGATACGAATATGGGTTTGAAGGATGAAAGAATACTTTTTTATTACAAAATTACGATAAGAAATATTATAGTCATGTACGGGATTCGAAACCGTGCAATTACTATGAACTTTATCGTTAATAAGTTTAATGCTAATTGCAAAACTTGTCTTGTTTGTAGTACAACGTGAGCTGAACTATAGATGCCGCTCCTTCTCCATACCATGGTTAGGAATGAAAAGACAAATTAGAGTCATGCGTTATATGCTACTAATTACATATATATTGTAATTCGTAGGTTATATGTCATATTGGCGATTTAGTGAAAAGCAAAAACCTGAAACATAACAAATGATTGATAAATAGTATTTATTCAACGTCGTGCTTTCTGATATACATACAGATGTTGTACAAAGGTACGAACATGAGTGTAACATCTACTATGATTCGTGTTAATGTAGGTAGTCAAAGCTTTTGAACAATTCGTCTAGGATAAATGAACGTACTTGAAGTGAGCCACACGTTTACTAATAAATCTAATTGTATTTTTATACTTAATAGGCTAGCCTTTAACCACTACCTTACCTGATGGTAAGTGATGGTCGAAAAACAGCTGCCGGAACACCGTTTGGTGACTTTGGTTTTTGTGACAGATTTTCTACTTGAGGGTTGTAGCTAGCTAGGCGAGCATTCGCAAAACGCCCTACCACTATATTACCTATAACGACTACCATCCTTAGATAACAACTGGGACCGACGGCTTTAAGTAGCCTCCGAAGCACGTGCACGGTCAGTACTTAGTAGTTACGCCTCAGTGGACGTTGCTTAACTTAGCTGATCGGTTAAAAACGGCTAAGCAACTTTGTTACGAGCGCCAGAGAGACTGGTTGAAACGCAGCCTAAATGAACATAAACTATCCTACTTACATAAAGTAGCTACATATCTTACACAATACATTATCAAACAAAAGTTAACTAACAGCTAAATAAAACTGGGACAAAAATGAAAGACATTTTTGACACAACATTATCCCGTTTCTTTAGTAAGTACAAGGTTTTTCTTTGATCATCTACCAAGTCACAGATAAACATATTATATACTGCTGCCCTTTCTTTCACTTATATTTTTATTATCAGAAATGAGGAAAACCAGTTACAAAGACTCGGATGATTACGTCCGATTCCGTTTCGTTTTTTGGGCTATTATTATTTTATATTTATCTCAAGGTTGTAGGATTATATGTGACAGTAAGAAGTTTCAGCGTTTGAAGGACCCTAAGACTACTTACAAAAAACCCACCAAGTGCTGAATTGATTCCGCTATCACCACACAGTGACAATACATGCATATTATAGTGCGGGCGGAACTAGTTGGCCGCGCCCTAGGTGGTGACAGGGGCGAGGGGGCGGGTTGCCTACTGCTCGCAACGCTGAGTACACACACGCACTGGGGCCCAACTCCCACCTTTTATAAACAATTATGGAATGCAAACGTCATTGTTTCAAGTTTAAATTATTGATACTAAGGTTAGTACCGTGGCCGTCACGAAACAATAATGTTCATATAGTGCTACCTCTGTCGCACAAATGACTTGATTCGATGCATGCATCCCGCTCTCACGTTGAAGTTTTTATGTAAGTATACTATAGTGATATGTGGCGGTGCGAATTAAAATTGTAAATGTAATGTTAAAATAAGACTGAATTAAGAGATGGGAGTTGGCCCCCTGAAGTAATATACGTACACTGAGAAGCGCCCCCGCCTCTCCGTCCCACCGCTCACATACCTAAGGCGCGGCCAACTAGTTCCGCGCGCACTATAATTAATACCGTGGGGTGCCCGGCTAGAAATCAACCCTCCCATTGCTACCTGTGAGTATCGTAAGAAGCCACTAAAGGTTAAATACCGGAAGGTGCGCAAAAGCACCTTAATTTTTATCAATTATAAGAAAAGAGAAAATGTTAAAGAAAAAATTAAAAATAATGTTTACAAATCTAGTGTAGGTACATTTAATTTACCTTAAATCGTGGTTCATTCATGTGATCGAAAATTTAATGCTATGCTTAAACAGGGACTTGCTGCCTTAAAGGATAGTAGTGTGGGCAAATGTTATGCTAAGTGGTAGCTTATTTAGTGAGTAAACACATTCCTAAAATATACTCTTCCATCGTGTGGTCCAACACAAAAATGCGTATATTTGAGGCAGTGAGTACCAGAGTGGCCTGCTTTTTACAAACACAATTCATTTTCATTGTGTCTAATAAAGATAGGCTGCTGTGGCGTTCATCGCCTTTACGTTTTACTTACGATTCGTACATCCAGAAACAAACTCTTTAGATTTTTTTTAATTTGAATTGAAGTACGAGCATATGCTAAGCTTATTATCCTGTAAAAAAATCTTAGAGCCAAAATTTTCATCTCAGACTGGAATTAAAAGCCGGAAGGCACCGGTTTTACTCCTGGGCGCCTCAACCGGTTGCCGGCATTTGCTTGCGCGCATTGGTCTAAAATTATTATTTTACACATTATGGGGCATCATTCCAACTAAGTATCTATAATTATTATATTTAAAAATCAACAAAATATTTTTGATGTTATTATTTTAATGAATTTATTATTTTTCTTTTTTGTAATTAAGACATGGCTTCATCTCTCAATATTGTACCCCTTCATAGGCAAAGCATTATGGTCTCTTATTTATTATGTACCAACGAATTGCATGAAAGTGTAAAATTACTCATGTTTCAACAATAAACTTATCTTTATCTTATCTTTAAGTGAACTTCATATGCCAAAATAAACGCTTTTTTAAACTTCTAACTGTCTAACTTCTACAAATTTTACTTATTACTTAAGATAACTTGGAAAACTGAGGCTATCCTGAAAGTTCCAGCTCTGACAATGGTATATTACCCTTCAACACTGTATCAAAAGGTTAATATTTCGTTTATCATATTTCCAGTAATTCCGTCGTCATTACGTACCTATTATTTATGAAGTTTATCTTGAATCTGTGTTTGTAATATCTCTTTTTTTGTTTCAGAGCAATAAGGGGAGCAAAGAACACTCAGCACATAATTCTCATAGCTGTCGTCAAAAAAAGGTAAGTGACGTCACCGTGCACGTTTTTCCATGGGACGTTAAAACCTTTTGGCAGCATCAATTTGCTGCCTAAAAGCTTTTTGTATAACTCCACCTGTCCGTTCTGTAACTCTACTTCTGACACGTTCTTGTGTTTAGTTTGAGGTATATCTACAAGTTTATATCTGTTCACTAGTATTATATAAAAAACGGACAAGTGCGAGTCGGACTCGCGCACGAAGGGTTCCATTAGCTATACAACATTGGACTTCACATTTTAACCTTTTTTTGTTTTAACGTGCGCGAGTTTGACTCGCACTTATCCAAACTTTTGTACTTGTTGTTATAGCAGCAACAGAAATACATCATCTGTGAAAATTTCAACTATCACCGTTCTTGAGATAGGTACACCCTGGTGACAGACGGACGGACGGACGGACAGCGAAGTCTCAGTAATAAGGTCCCGTTTTTACCCTTTGGGTACGGAACCCTAAAAACAATTGTCTCATTAGCCGAAAAGTCGAATTAGAGAGAATGTTTGTAATTGAAAAATCACTCTCAAATAATATGAATGGTAATCTGGAGATAATTATATAACTACTTGTTATTTTGTTGTCGATAGGCTAGTCTTTCAGTCCACAGTCGATAGGATGTGGCCAAAGATGGTTAGGGTGAGAAATGATAGCTGCCAGAACACACCATTCAATACTTAGCAATAGATTTTCTACTTGAGGGTGGTACCTAGCCAGGAGCAAACTCGTGAAACCAATGCCCCCCTAAATGAGAGTTATCAAGTCACCCAAGGCCTTCGGTACGACATAAGGGCTGCCATCCTAAGACAAAAACAGGGAATGAGTACGAAATGCCACTAGTGTTCTCGCATCATAGTGACGTGAGAACATTGCTTAGCATATTTAATCGGGTAAAGTAGGCAAGCTGCGTTATGGGCGCTTCATGTATGTAAGATTCCAGGCAAACGGATACCAGTATTAAAAAAATCATTACTAAAATTAACTATAAAAATCTCGTATAAATTACTACCAAGTATAATATTTCGTCCTATTTGGGCGAACTCTAGGTGTATTCTAAAATGAATAATGCGGTTAGCGAGATGTGGCCGTGCATTTCCCGCAATCTTCTATAAAACTACCACTTATAAAACAGTTTAACTACCCAACTTTTAGAAGTTTTTTTCACCACAAGACTTGATGGAGGAAGGAATATTTTTCAAAGTAGGAACATTAATAATGTTCCTTTATTATAATATTTTTATTTTTGCAATGCCACAGGCTCTGGGCCGTGCAGGAATCGAACCCGCGCATGGCTGTAATTTTTCCTCTAGTAATTTTGTTATTTTGCAATGTAACTTTATGCTCTGTGACCTAAGATATGAAAAGAAAAAGAAGACTGGCTGGAATGATGAAAATAAACAAATGATTAACGCTATATATACTCTCTACAATTACACCATTCACAGCGCAATTTATTTCTAAAATGAATTCATCAAGTAGTGAAATTACTATATCTGAAATCAGTAGAACAGAAGCAACCAATGGGCATATATATTTAATCAAATTGTATTTTGTTTTCTAGTAAAAGAAAATGAAACTTAGAGCTATAGTATCTTCGAGTAAAGTATACTAGGCCGCGAAAATATTTTTCTCGGGCTATGTATAAGATGAATTCCCCGCTATGCTCGGGATTTAATTTAAAACTCTAGAATTCTTCTTACGCTCTGAACCCCAAATGTGGCCCCTAAAATAAGACAACTGCCTTATCCCTATGGTGCATTCTATTATTAAAACCTCTAAACAAGTAATTTATAAGGAGCAACTCAAAGCGATCTATGAATACTACCATGCTATGCGCGGTGTACTTCCCGCATATCTTATAAACAATAGGATAATAATATCATAAAGATAAAATACCGTATTAAGTAAGTAGGTACAGACTGTTGACGTTGCAAACATGTTTATTTTCTGCACAGAAATAAGTTGTATTCGCAATCTCCGATCGTTCTTAGTTCTCATGTATTTAAAAACCTTTGGTAATCCAGCAATCTGACAAATAAAGCTGAAACTATTTTATCTATAACTTCTTGATTTATATTTCGACGATATTAAAGTTTTTTTTTAACCGGTTGTCTGCCTTTATTAAACAATATATTACGAACCATATACAACACTACAGCTACTACAATAATAGAAGTTTATGCAACTGTCATATAATAGAGGGTATTAAAACATGAGTGTAGTTTTTGAAACGAGCCGCAGGCGAGTTTCAAAATAAGATTACACGAGTGTAATCTCATGGCTATAGGTATATAAAACCGCGCGCAGCGCACTCACCAAAGATAATGTCTACTTAAATTGAATTGAAACCTCCTTGGTCGGGAGACATTGTACTTTAATAATTAAAAAAATGTTTTAAAGCATTGGAGAATAATGCTTTAATTTATTTTTTTAATTTTCTTAAATAAGTATGTAAATAAAATATGCCAATAAAAGTCTGTATTTCATTTCATGATTAGAATATTACCGAATGAGATATTATATAAAAGCATTTAAACAACCTATAAGTCATAGCAGACTCATAGGCAGTCTAAATGCTCCAGCCCACTCCCAGTTGGCAGCGTGCCCAGCATGCTGGCAGCATTGCCCCGTTGAATTGCAATGCTTATTCGAAATTAAAGTTATTTATTGATTTAGCAAGTTGTAATACGCTGCGAGTGTAGATTATCATATATATCTGAGAAACCTACAACTAAGTTTAACACTCATGTTTTTTTCATACTATATTAAATTTTTATACTTATAGTTATACGAGGTTTATATAAAGCTAACTAGAAAACATGTAGTGAGAAATAAAATTTCTAATAATTGATTTGGCGTGAATCCCTGACTGTATTGTAATTTATTTCACAACAAATTCTACCAATTGGTATTTAACTTTTTACTTCTATAACTATGTATCGACCGTAATGTAACGCAAGCAAGTTTTATATAGCTTCTATATGCGAAAACGTTTTAAATGGTGTATAGATATTTTACCTTGAAAGTAAAAATGCTATGTCAACACTGTATGTTTTCCGAATAAAAATGTTTTTTTTAATATATTAAGTATCCTACTGTTGCAAATAAAAATATTATTATTATTATGCCCAGCTAGCCAAGTATAGTCTAGAATTTAATCATGAGGGTAGTGAGTGGTATATAATACTGAGCACAGTAAGGGATATGACTAAGAAAATTTGCTCTCGTGTCGAACATACACCTTTTTACCTCTACGTGTGAAATACCAGATTCTAGGTTAGAATAATGCAGAAAGCAATATATTATAATTATTCTTTCAACTTTGATAATATATAAAAATTGATATTGTAAACTTCATCCATTTTTATGCCAGTTTTTAAATACCAAAACTACCATTTTCAGGCGATGTAAAAAGTTAATGCAGCTTGGATTCATGATATAGACTGTGAAATAAAGTAATAGTCGAGTCACGTTGAATGAGGAAGTTCGATATGAAAATAGAGATTAACAAAGATTTGCACGAAATGCCCACTTTCCCCAACAAATAAAAAATAAGTAATTCTAACAGGGTCCCATCCGAGTACAACAAAAAGAACATAATACTCGCATTAAGCCTGTAACGTGCCTTCATCAAAATTTCATTTTTTAAGACCGTCACTTCCCTCTTATAAAAATGGAAACAATAAAAATGTATACTGCACAACGGTGTTTGTTAAATTTAGGTGGAATTTATGATGTATTTACTAAAATTATTTTGGAATGAAAAAGTACGACAGCTTTTGGATCTTTATTTTGTTTAAAATTATTATATGTAGTAGATTTGTAAATCTGGAGCTTTATTTTATACCTAATAGGCTTGTCTGACCACTATTTCACCTGATGGTAAGTGATGATGTGGTAGAAGATATTGTTCAGGCCAACCTAGAGCTACTGGCTCTCAAAGACTGCTGCTGGAACTCACCCTTAGGAGCTTGGTGACAGTTTTTCTACTTGAGGGTTGTAGCTAGCCAGGTGGGCAGTTGCAAAGTTTTGCAACCTTCAGTACCCTTTTTTTTCACTAGTTATTTTGGCGCAATATATAACAGAAATTAATTGTACAAACTTATAAGTACTCTTATAGTAAGTACTAAAAAGTAGGCACTCTTTCTATTATAGTCTATGGTTAGGTGATATCTCGAGTGACTATAGCAAATCTGAACTTTCAGAGTGAGTACAACACTACTGACAACACGTGTATTTACTCGTTCAGTTACTTCTCTAAGAGCCGTTTTTACAACTGAATAATATTCTGTCTAGATGTATGAAAAACTAATAAACTGACTCATATGTGATGAATAAGTTTCTTCCGGTTTTAAAAGAATCATTTATTTTCGCCACAGAAAATTAACAATCCAGAATACAAATTGTAAGTAACAGGTAATATTCATTATTGTTCATTCTTTATTGAATATTCTTCTACGGAAATTGGGAAAAGTCCTTGATATTTACCGTATTATTTTACATAACAATGATGTATTTGGTATGGGAACTCAAGAAAAGGTAATTTTCTTTGAAATAATATAACATTCTGACCTTAGACCTTCGAGGAAAATACCGCAGATTTTATCACAGGTGCGTTTAAGTTACCTATTTTGATATATGTTTCAAAAAAGCTGAAATATATTCTTCATATCTTTTGTACGAAGTTAGGCGGCTGCTCCAAACTTTGCTTTATTGGAAATACGTGAAGTAGAGACTTGACATTACCAAAAAAAATGTCGATACTATACAACTAGAAAAAGTTTCTTAAATGTATTTTTTTAAGTAGATCCTCTTTAAATACTTCTACTATCTTGCCTTATTTATTGTTATGCAAATAATGAATCTAATATTTTTTTTGTATTGATACGCAACTTGCATAAGGTTACCTGATGTTAAGCGGCAACATCTGCCAATAACAGATGCATTTCGTCAGAAGTTGTTAAGTCCAATTTGCATGTAATATCATATTTACTTACTGTTCTTCAAAGACTGTTGCGGGAATACACTGTTAGGCTCGGCGACTGAATTTCTTTTTGATGGTAGCACCTAGCCAGGCGAGCATTCGCAAAATGCACTTCCACCACGCGGTGAAGCTCCCCCTGCCGTCTTAGGTATTATGACTCATAAAAATATAACAAAACCCAAATGCAAAACCTAGGTTTTGTAAAAGTATGTTAATTTTGTACTCATAACTATTTTTTTATAACTTACCTGTACCATCCAAGCGAAGCATTAATAATTGAATGTATAAAATTATTTTTATTAATCAATTCATTGTTTTGACCTGAGACCTGCTTGGTCCATAAGTTTTACCAGTAAACCCACTTCAGCCCCAAAAATTCAATAAATATCAAATATCACATGGGTTCTTAACTTAAGCATAAAAGTTAGATGTTCCATATCTTCCTATTCGTGGTCATAAAAAGCTACTCAAGGGAAGAGAATGCGTTGAATGAGCAGCATGCCACTACTTCGTCACGTACACGTTAACGTAACTAGGGTATTGGTACACATGAAGCGCACAACAGACCGTTTATCAAAATATAAATGATTGGTGGGTTGGCCTGGCGCAATATACATTGTAGTCAGCTGCTGTGGATGTCTAGAGCGTGAATCAAATGTTCTTATCATATTCACCGCTATTAGTGCTTTTCAATGCTCTGTGTACCAAAGTATTTAAAGAGCATTTTAAGAGGGCTGAGTAGCGGATATATTACTAACAAGGGCATTTCCAATGAGGGTTGACATCAGTAAGTTGGCCAGGTAGACAAGCTAAGCCAAATTTTTTTACAATATGTAAGAGAAACCATATTTCAATAATATACGTGTTTTTGTCCTTTGGGTTGTTTCATATACTACACTTCCGTGGGATTCGAGTAAGAAGTTTATGAGAATTATTTGCATTGATAAATAATGCTAAATGTATCGATACACAAATCTTTGCATCTTGAATCTCTAATCTAAAGATTGAAAGAGGGAAACTTCTCTCAAAGTTTCAGACTAACAGTAAGTGAACTGTGTGAGCTCAGCGCTCCAGATTATAATAAACTTTATAAGAGTATCAAACCTGTTACTTTATATGGTTTGAAACAAAATCCAGTCAAGTGCAATGAAGACTTTAAAAGTTTCCTTTATATTTTTCTATTAGCTTTAAGAGGGATTCATGGGTCCCAATTATATTTCATTATTTTTTCATAATGTAAGGTCTAAACTCTTGAGTCAGTTAAATAGGTCTTCCTTATCGGGAATGCTCGGACTCCGTTTAGTATTCTCTATAAACACCTTTTGATTATTTAGTTAATAACTATATCATTGAGTATTCTCTTATAACTGTCCACTTTGTTTATGTTATTAATGATTTGTCAATATGTTCCTAAGTCTAAAACTATTTCCGTTAAGGATTTATTACTATAATTTATTTGACTTCCACAGCGGATCATTGATATTTACGTTGTAGTCAATTGACTGAAGTCCATTTCCGATTTATTATAGTAGCTAAACTGACTTCAGTTTTCGGCGGGAGTTGTGGAGGTAGATTCTACTTAGGAACAGCAGTCTAGCTGGACTAATCTCTTATACAGTCCACACGTATTGGTACATGGAATATATTCCAGAGCTAAGTAGATATTGCCAGAGTTTTATTTTAATTGACCTCGATCAATTATACTCGTATATAATGAACTGCTCGGCAGAAAACTGCCTGTATAGTAGCGATCGACTGGGCCATGACAGATTCAAAACTATGTAACTATCATACACGTTCAGAAAGTTCGAATTCATTTTCGAGACTGTTTGTGACAATCCTTGAGAACTATTAAACAGGGCTCAGGCATAAGATGGGTCCTTATTTTATGAACAGTGTTTACCTTGAAGCAGTGATGGCTCAGTGGCATTGGCTGTGGATTGCCGCGCAGCAGGTCCATGGTTCGAATCCCGCCGCTGGCTTGAGCTTCACCGCATGGTGGAAGGGCTTTTTGCGAATGCCCGCCTGGCTAGCGACCACCCTCAAGTTGAAAATCTGTCGCCAAGCACCTAACGGTGTGTTCCGGCAGCAGTCCTTGAGAGCCAGTGAAATTACAGGCACATGAGACTTAACAACTATGTCTCAAGGTGACGGGCGCAGTGCAATTCGTCACTTAAACGGTGAATTGCATCTGTTATAGGCAGAGGTAACCGCTTAACATCAGGTGGACCACGAGCTTGTTCCGCCACAAAAACATAAAAAAAAAAAAAAAAAAAAAAAAACCTTTTTTGAAAACTGAAATGCCACACTGTTCCACGTTAAAGAAGTTATCCCACAGTTATTGGCGCAGTACAATCGGATGTGAACATAAAGTGATTCAGATTTACGCAGAAACAATCTAGCACTTTAAAATAAATTTTGTGAACATGAATCCGTCGACACTCTTCCAAATCACAGCAGATATATGGAGCTCAATATGTGTACTGTACTTCGAGTTCGTTCGTCACCATGTTTGAGCTGTTTGAAACCGCCCAGATTGCGTAAATGTTTTACACGGCGCTGTTCCCGCCATCCGAGCTAAGACTGTATTTTCACTGACTTCATAGATGTTCTGGATTTATTTCTCAATCCAGAACATAAATAAACGCACTGATTGCTGTTAGTGGCTGAATTAAAGGACAAGATGCCATGCAGATATACCAGTACAATAAACTTACAACCAACATCTTATAAAGAACATTTTTTCTATCTTATACTATCTCCGACCTAACTTAGCTAATGTATCTCCATAATCACAAAAGCCGTTATGTCTACCATCAACAACAAAAACAAAATATCCGCCGTCAAACCGCTCGTGCCGCGCTTCACATGGAAATAAGAAAAAATTATGATGTTTGTAAGCGTGTGGAGTATCTATACCTACAGAAGGCAAGGTAAAGTTCGTTCAGTTGAATATATATTCACTTGCTGCTCAAGAAATTTTACGATACAGTAAAATTAACCATCATACGTTTCCTCCCATATAATATCTCATATTACTTTTGTGAAAGAGATATATTTCACGAATATCAAAAACCTGTGACCTGTTTTTTGCATTTTCACTTCGAACACACGGTACCTAATACCTACAAATGTAAAACATAATGATAAATAGTCAGAGAACACCATATTGGGTATACACTCTTCATCGTCTTCTTCTTCCTACCCTTAATGACCCAAGTGGGGTAGGTATAGTCGAGATAACACCGAAGGCTCCGTACTAAGGTATACAGAATAATTTATAGTTGTGGTATGTACGTTCTTTTTTATTCAGTTCTCACTTGATCTAGGCCGTGTTTTTCGGGACCCTTAGCATGAAACCAAATCGCTTTAGGCCGCTTTGGCCTTATACTGTTTGACTTTATTATATCAAACTGTATTTCTAAATATTATGATGACAAGCACTACCGCGTACTAAACGAAAATCATAAATTTACAAATTATTGGAATACAAAATGTTTTGCCCCGGGCGGGAATTGAACCCGCATCCTTCCGATTTCGCGCCGGATGCCTAAACCGCTCGGCTACCGGGGGGTCGGCTATGTCACCGAAATTTCGTGCTCCAATTGTATTTCTTAAACCGTCATAGGGGATGGTGCGTGGCTGTTGCAAAAGGTACGCCGTAATCTTCATCATACCTACAAAAGTGGTACTCTTTAGGGAGATTATGACATCAAGATAGCATAAGTACTCCTAGGAGCTCGCGTAAATTATCTTTGTCAATTTCAAACCCAGGAGAATAATGACGCAACGTATTACCTCCAACTTTCCTGCTACACTCTAGGTAAATCAAACGCAGGCATGTTATCTTCACTTACTTCTTCGTCGATAATGACTGCTGGATACAATAAAAACGTCATACTCGTTGTCTCTCGCTTATGTAGATACCGTTAACACCTTCTTCAAGGACACGTTGGTACAAGCTTGAAACACTGCCAAACCACAAAATAGGAAAACACATTTTTTCAATACCGCTAAGAAAACGACAGTCACCTTAACCGTTCCATAAATCTTAACGAATGGCAACAAAATGTTTGACACTTGCCTATATGATTTACGTAAATATATTAACTAGTCACTTGGTTTGAAATATTATGAATAAACAAAATAAATGCACTCACCTCTTCACGGAAAAACAATCAACCGATTCAACGTCCCAAAACGGTGGTAACATCGTTGTCAATTCTGCATTTTTTCCCATATGGTATTATAAATAGTGCCATAGATTAGTGATTCATCAATAAATAAACTAGTATTCTTGTATTGAGGTTTATATAGTACGAGATGGCGCAAATGGGTTAAAAAAACAAAGCTAAATAAAACTTTTCAATCGTCCCGCGTCCTAACATATCGAGTACTTATAAGTATATCTAGTACTAGTATGTCAGTAGCCATACGTAATCTCTAATTGACACTCGAACCTCGCTGTACCGTCAGTAGATACATGGATAGTGCTATTTACTTCACCATTTCAACGTCAAAAGCTTGCGTTTTCAGCAATGTTGAAACTTGTTTATGAAGGGAACCGTTTGAGGGCGATTATAACTTCTACTGATTGAGCGAGCACTTCGGTCGTGATTGGCTTTAAACTGGAAGTAACTAGTTTCAGCTGGAATTAATTGTTTGGAATATTGTTTTGTTTATTTTACGATCGGTCCAAATGGAAACTGTTAAATATTAATTATTGAAGAGATGGTATTTATATACAGCGTTAAATTGCTTGGGTTGAAAACTTAATTCAAATACACAGTAAGCATCAAACTTTTGGTAAGATAACATAAATATTTATTTGATAAAACACTTATTCTAGATACAATATATGAAAGAACCGTCTTTTACATTAAATCTGCATACCTAGTATAATACATGTTTGGTAATAGCTGATATACAAATAAGGTTTCCCCATGTCATGAATATCAGTCATTTCTTTCCCTATTTGATTAAAGAAACAATGCAAGATATACAACTGGTAATGGAATTATTAAATATAAACAGATATAGTTACCCTGTCCTTATAATTACTTTATGGTTTAACATTTTATTTCTTTTTAGAATATAGGTACATTCACTCAGCAGAGAAATTACAAGTTTCCTTAATTTGAACATTTGTATTGGAAAAATAGAATAGGACCTAAAACTGGACATAATTTATATATTACATGAAGTAAAATATTAAACAGTAGAAAAATAAAAAACGTTAAATAGTTGCTTGGTATTCAGTTAGTAGGTAATCTATGTTTGATCGATATGTGAAGTTTTATGTATATTAAATAGGTATATCTATGGCATAAAAACGTTGTGTATATAATTCATATGTAAGTAGATAAAAAGTGCCAACAAATATTTTAACACAATTTTACCTACAACTACTTGCGCAATCTTACTTCAATGGGTAGAAGAGTTTTTATTTAGCGGTAAGTCCGAATACAACACTCGAAGTATCTTCTATTATATGAGCGTTCTCAAAGATGGTAGTCGTTATACAGGCGGACCGACATAAAACTGAAACCAGAACGTTTGGCAATTATGTCCTTTATTAACACATATACTACGAACTATACAATACTACAGTTACTACAATAAAAGCATTTAGACAACCTGTAAGTTATTGCAACCTCACAGGTAGTCCTACTAGTTGGCAGCGTGTCCAGCATGCTGGCAGCATTGCCCCGTTGAATTGCAATGCTTATTCGTGGATCCAAATATGTGCCAGCAATTATGTCCTTGTCTTGTCCTTACTGTGCTTTATCAGCCGCATCGTACAGTGCTGAACACAGGAGCGATTTGCCATAATCTCCACGCTGGCGCTGGGCAGCCGTCTTTGGGACCACAGTGTATCGATGGCAGTTCCTCAGAAAGCGCTGCTGGTAGTTTTCACTTCGTCGCCACTTACGACTCCCATGAGAAGGTATGGGTGCAGTCCTGGCCCGGTACCCCACAGGGATGTGTTTTAACAAAAACCTATATTTATTGTGATATTGCATTGAATCTAACGTAAGGTGATGGTTAAAGAATGATGATGTATTGGTATTCTCGGCGTAGAAGATAATTGATAATTATGTATGCTGTTCATAAATCTGAAAAGAAGTCTTCTAACACATTCTATTTTAATGAATGTGTCATATTTTAAATACGAAGTGTTCAAGCTACGTGAAAATTTACGAACATATTTTTGAGCCTTATATCTATAATTCGCAATCGCCAGATTTCCGTAAAATTAAGTATTTTCTTTTCTCGGTGATATAAATTTGTATGGGAAACGTTATTTTAACATTTAGAGATGATATAAATAATATAAACAAATACTGACAAACCAGACGCATATATATTAGTTTCAATAACATATGTGCAACTTGATGGAGTTTGGATACTTGTCTATACTGATATTATAAAGAGGAATTTGTATTTTTGTATAAACTTTTAAAGTACTGGATCGATTTGCATGAAATTTGGCATAGAAATAGTTTATGACCCGGGAAAGGACATAGGATAGTTTTTATCCAAGTGCGTATAATGTTTTTGCGCGATAATCGAAATATAAGCGCGGGTGGAGAGCTTGTTTAAAATATGATGTATCTACGTTTGTCTAAAAAGTGCCACAAGGAATCTAACCCAAGTAGAGAAAGCTAAGAAAATCTGTAAAACAGTTTGTACAATAACCATGAGTGGGCTCGTTAATCTAAATTTTCTCGCCGTATTGCTGTTATTCTACTGCGAATTTCAACATAATTAAGAAGTTACTAAAAGTAATTAAGCCTGAAGGCGCTTCTTCCGGTTCCGTTTACTTCCTTTAAAAATACATTAGATTGAAAAACAAACACTGGATGTTCTCAGCTTTTAAAAAAGAATTCAAAGAATGTTGAAGGTACCTACTTTTTTATAAAATACTAAGTACTTTTTTAATATTACTCTGTAATAATACTTGACATGTTGATGTTTTGGATTTAGTCCATATTGATGATTTAAATAATTATGTAAATAAAATATATAGGGAGACATGCGCCTAATGGGTACGGTGGCACCAATCACGCCATCGATGTGACTGGATTGTTGCTACACTTTGCTGCACATTGGACTCATACCAGGCTCTTACCATTTGAAAACATTATATTTTTTTTATGCCTGTAAGGTTAGCCTTTGACCACTATCTCACCTGATGGTAAGTGATGATGTGGTCGAAGATGTTGTTCAGGCTAACCTAGAATTACTGGCTCTCGAGGATGGCTGCCGGAACACACCGTTAGGCGCTTGGCGACAGATTTTCAACTTGAGGGTGTTAGCTAGCCAGGCGGGTATTCGCAAAATGCCCCACCACCATGCTACAACGACTGTCATCCGAAGACAACAACTGTGGCCGACGGCTTAACATGCCCTCCGAAGCACGGAAGCGCTCAGTAGTAATGTCACCAGCGGTCACCCATCCAACTCATGACCGAAGCGGACGTTGCTTAACTTTGCTGATCGGTTGAGAATGGCTAAGCAAACTTCCCTACGAGCGCTTCAGAATTACCTACTATGGTATTTGTGATCATTCCCAAGGATCGTTGCCGTCAGACAAGCAGCCTGCCGTAAAACCGAACTAGAACTGTTAGCAATTATGTCGATGTGTTGTCCTGCGAAAACATTTTTGTCCTTGGTGAAAAAATACAGTTTCTCTTGAATTAATTTAATAATTTGGTAATTAATTTAACAAAAATAAATATAAATCGGATGATCCAGTAAGAACTTAAACGAGGTCAAATAAGTAAAAAAAAATAATTAAAGTCGTTAAAAAAAACATATCTGATCACATCAGGATACAAACATAAACAAAATCCAACATAAAAGCCAATAATTAAAGTGTATTCACAATAAACTCTGGGCTGCCTCGGCCTGTCTAAACTAGGTCGGTCGCATCTTTCTTCATCTCAGTAACCCGGTCCAGTAATAGGTGGAGTACAAACAAACGAACCCCAGCCGATTAAGCCGTCCATCATTGACAGAGGACCGGGTCACGCTTCCCGGATATAAGTTACGTGTGCACACACCTTTAGCCTTTAACGATGTAGGGCCGGATAAGTGAAACTATAGAATGTATTCATTAAATAGATGTTAGTACAGTGGTCTGAGAAACCATTATCACGCCTGCATCTTCCTGAATTGCTAGAGTGTACTAACTAAATTTTGCCAAATATCATATGGTCACCTCAGGCAAGGTTTGGTTTTTTTAATGCGAATGTGACGGAGCACGCACGATGCCTGCCTGGTGTTCAGTGATAATCTCTACCCATAACAGATGCATTTCGTCACATATAACGAACTGTGCCCATGAAACATCCAGTTGTTATACCTCATGTGCCTGTTGGATATACTCAAGGACTGTCGCTGGAACATACTATTAGTTGTCTGGCGACAGATTTTACACTTGAGGGTCGTTACTAGCCAGGCGAGAATTCACATAATGCCCTTCCACCATATGCTCAAGCCAGCGGGGGGGATCGAACCTGCGGCACAGCAGTCCGTAGCTAATTAGTACAAGCCGAGCGGTAATCCGCTTAACTATCGCTGCTTTGTATTATTATTTTATTTTAATATTATTTTCCAAAAATGGAAAATTAAGATCAGATAATCTATTTATTATATATAAGATCAGATAAGGTATTTTGCGAAAAGCGCACTACTGGTTTCTGTGTTCTATGAAATGACTGTCGAACGCTGCAGCGGCTGCACCTTTAGCCAACGGCGCGCGGCGGTTACAATCACCTGTAGCTGGTGCACCAGCAGCCAGCAGTGCCATTCAGCAGCATTCTTCGAAATAGTACCCATACGATATGACCGGACTCTTGCAACTACAACGTAAACTGAAATTAATGCTCTTAATGCCACATTTTATTCCGTTTCGGCAAAGAAGCCAAAATAATTATGCGTGGTCATACATTGAAAAAAATAACATATAATTACGTCGTTATATTTTCATCTGTACACTATGTGTTAGTAAGGGTGTTAATGCCAACAGTATAAAGATTAAAATAATAAAATGTAAAATATGATAGCTTGGGGTGGCAGCAGTAATAGTAACACTTAAAAAATATGGAGCGCCGCTCCATGAGCGGAAAGGTCGATAGGGTTGTAAGTGTTTTAACATGATGCGGTCTACGAGACTAACGGCAAGCGCGCTCGCAGTAAACCGTCATCTATTTTATTTTATGTTATTCTAAAATGTACTTACTCCTACAAACTCGCAAGATTTAAAGCCCTAAGTCCTTAAGCTCCAAGTAAGTTGAATGTGATGTGTCACTGTGTCGGAGCTGTACTGTTATGATGTATGATGACTTTAACTCGTATAACATAAGATTGCAGTTTTTGGTCTGTCACCTGAAAGGAAAAATAGTTAATAAGTACTTAATATACACTATGTATACTCTAAGTGAATATGACACAAAAAACCACAGAGAGTTCCACCAGAGAGACCACTATGCTTGGAATTTCTGTACGAAATTTAATTCGAAACGTGGAAATTTTCCGACGAGGCAAAGTCAATAGGCAGGTCACATCGTTCAACAAGCCGATAACCGCTGAGACAGAAAGGGCGAAATTCTACTTAGGTCACCTACGAACTGAACACCTAAAGTATTTCACTTTGATATCCACTTTGATATTTCGGCTGGGTGCTCAATGTGGAATAAAATTAAAACAGGTGACCCGGGACCGGAGGACGTACCGAAAGTATAGTCATCCGACGATATTATGAGAGCCTTGGGGAACTGATGAATGCAGCTAGATAAATGGGGTTCCTTGTTGCGGTGTTGGCACTTACGTGGGCGTCTTCTGGTTAATGATGATGTTGATGACATACGAGTAATTATGAAGCGCTCGTAACAGAGCTGGCCTAGTCGTTCTTAACCGGTCAAGTAGGTCAAACAATGTTGGCTGCGGTCTTTAGTTGGATTCGTGGCATCTGCTTAGATCTTTAGAGGGCATGTTAAGTCGTCGGTCTCGGTTGTTATCTTAGGTAAATCATCAGAATGTCGGAGGCATCCGGGCAGCTGAATGTTCTTTTAACCATCTCATAACACATTGTCACTTACTTTAACCACAATTTCACCTGAGTGAAATTGTGGTTAAAAAAAGCTAGCCTATTGATAAAAAAATATACATCAAGTAATTAATTCAAGAACCTACAAAACACTTTTAATTCGTAATAAAAAGTAAACATTCCGTTTGTTTGACTCAAATTGGATTTACTAAATTCCCTTATTAAAAAGGAAATAAGCGGAAGAGCCGCCTTCGGGCTTAATTTCATTTAGTAACTTCTTAATTATGTTGACATTTGTAAGAGGATGAAATAACATTGTAATGGCGAGATAATTTTAATAATAATGAATGGGCCATATCATGATTGTTTAACAGACGGCTTGATGGATTTTATTTGCGTGATCGCAAAATCGATTTCACAATGATCAAAAAATATTTTTTTTTATAATATTGTTAAGTTTGCAATGACGCCTGCTAGACGAATTACATTACAAAATTACAAACTTACGAGAGAAAAAAATGTAGTCATGTGCTGGATTCGAACCCGCGTCCATCCACCCCTTTAGGCGGGGTATGCTCTCTATTCAACTATATATGTATCTAACCAATTGAGCTAACATGACACAATGACTCATAACTTAATTCTTGCTCTCGTAAATTTGTTATTATGTAATCTAAAAATACCCTATTTTTTATATGTCATCATCATTAGTGCGTTGATTTATTGAAAGATAATATGATTATCAACTATCATAAAAATCATGTCTGTACGTAGCAACGAATTTATTTGCTATCTATAATACTATGAACTATATACAACACTACAGCTACTACAATAAAAGCATTTAGACACCTATAAGTCATAGCAGACTCATAGGCAGTCCAAATGCTCCAGCCCACTCCCAGTTGGCAGCGTGCCCAGCATGCTGGCAGCATTGCCCCGTTGAATTGCAATGCTTATTCGTTGAGCCAAATATGTGCCAGCATTTTGATCACGCGTCGCATCGACCAAGCGCTCAGATAGGTTTTGGAAAATACGATGAGCTCCCGGTCCCCAAGGACCCAACGTCTCTACACCAAACGGCTCAAATATGTAACCCATACCGAGGTTAGCATATTTGCGCCGCTTGAGTTGCTCCGCCGAAGTAGCCGCAGCGCCAGCCCTCACGTTGGTTTCAGAAAGATGTGACGGCGCTAAAGTGTCCACGCACGTAGCGTCCCACACTAAGGGCCGTCCTAACTTCCACGGAACCAGAGTCATGCCGTCAGGTCTTTTACCATCGTCACGCATCAGACCATTCGGTTCGAGAATAGCTGGAACATTGGCGCTGGTAAAAGCCCGGCGAATGATATCGTTAAGGCTGGCGTGGCGGGAAATTCGACCAGCACTTCGAGAGCAGGAGAGGCCATGGTGACCGAGTTGATCAACTGCAGTACCACACTGGCAGTGATGTGCAACACAACACCTTGCACCCAAGCGTAAGCTAATAGCTAGACGAAAAGCGGATGGATCTATAAGGCTACCAGTTTTGTAAGAAGGAATGGCCTGTAACCAAAGACCGGATTCCCACACAGAAACAGCGAGAATACGAGCACGATCTGCGATGCTAGAACACGTATTTAAAAGATCTTTCCGTGTTAGCTCGCATAGAGGCCGATCCCACTGTTTCTGAGATGACAACATTTTTGGGAATTCAGTATTTGGACAAGCCAGTCTCCATGTGTTTTTGGCCTCAGCCAGATATGCTACATCGAAAGAGCCTAAAGATCGTGCAAGAATTTTTTCTACTAATTTGTGTGTACTGTGTACAGAAGACAAAAAAGCTGGTAATGCCACACTAGAAATTTTGCGTATCCCTATGCCCCCCAACCTCACAGGGAGGGAAGCTTGCACCCAAGCCCTATCATCCATCTCAACATTCAAAACCGACACTAACGTATCTTTTACTAAGTTGTCTAAGCTTAACAAAAGCTCACTGTGTTGCCACAGCTGACAACATCTTAAATAGTATGTAAATTTAGGAACGAAAAGGCAAAATCTTATAATTGTAAAAGCCATATGGGCGTTAATTTTGGATAATCTGCTAGAAGCATTTCTAAACTTTTGAATTTGTTCTTCGACAAATGGTGATAAAGATTCGTTAAGAATCGGTGAACCCAAAAGACGAAGCGAACTTTTTTCTACTAATTTTATATTAGGCGCAAGTAAGTTGAATTTTTCAATAATCGAAACTTTATCCGGACAAGTATCACAAACAAAAAGTTCACATTTAGAAAAATTTAGTTCAAGGCCAATAACACGAAAATCGTCTATAAGTACTCGCAAGTCATCCAAAACCGTGTTCGCATCGCCTCCTAAGGTTCCGTCATCCAAATACCAAACGTTAAGTTTTGATTGGAGACGTTGAATTATTGAGTGGATCGCAAGGCTAAAAATGGCTGGTCCCAGAGGATCACCCTGTTGACATCCTACGGAAGATAAAATAACGTTATTTTGGTATGTTAATTTTGACGGTTTGCCGTAGCATTGCCAAAGAAAAGGGTATAATTCCGGAATTTTATCTTTCACTTCAGTCAAAAGAGTGCCTCTATCTAAAGAGTTGAATGCATTTTTAACATCCACCTTCAAAAGCACATCTCCACAATTTTGATTAAGAAATGTGCGAAGTGAATGTACAGCAGCCTCACAGCCACCCTGTGAACCAAAACCGAGTTGCAGTGGTTGAAAAAGATTACTTTAAAAAGCAACCTTTTTTCCTACAACCGCATTTGGCTGTGAGGCGACGATAAGTGGTGCCTACTGCTATAGGCCTAATACCACCATCTTTTTTATTTAGGGCACATAAATTCGCACCGTACAGAATTTCGGTAATTTCATTGTTGACCTGACCCGACAACATCAAATTAACCAAAGCCGTCACATCCCTTAAAAGTGTCTCGCCTACCTCACCAGAACTAAAAGAAAAAATATCTTTTAAGTGCTGAGGCGTGAGGCCATCAAGGCCACCGGCTGAACCACTTAAAAAAGATGCCACGGCTGCAGAAACATCCTGTGGGGTCACCTCAACAATGTCTTGTATAGGAGATTCGGGAAGGTGGAGACCTGCAGTTGCAGGCGGATGCTTTTCAATTAGGGAATTCAACGTATCAGATGTAAAAGGAGCGATTGTATCACTCGAAAACAAGATGCGTGCCGTGTTTTTAATATCACCATCAGTAATTTTGTTTTCTACTATTTTAATAGTAGCTGAATCGAAATTATTTGTTTTTGTATTCCGCCGCAGAGGCGGAATGATTATAGTTGTGCCAAAAGATTGCTCTTCCCGTGCCCTGTATTTCACGCAGATTTCCTTTACTCTAGTAGTAAGTAATTTTTTGTTAGACGGATCAAAATTCACGTGAAATACGTGGTACGGGAATGCTAGAAGATGCTCCCAAGCTTGCGTAGTATTAGTAGCCAAGACGTTTTTAATGGAACAAGATAAAGATTGGGCAACAGAAATTCTTGCACCCCGAGGTATGCGTTTTAATAAAGGAATGTTATTTTTGTACGAGCTTAAAACCTCCCAAAACGGTTTGGAAGGCGTAACAGGGCTCGCAACACTGTTACTACTTACGTTTTGATTATTAATTGGTGCCGAAAGGGGAATTTCTATTTGTTTATGACACCTTGTTTGGTGAATTTTGAGGCCTTTATGACCTTTGAAATAACGAGCCTGGGGGCACTGCGGACACAACATCTGGCTATCTTGCGATACAAAGATCCCCGTTACAGCATTCATAGTTGGGGCACAAAGCATTGTTTACAAAATAAAGCAAAGCTTATCTTAGAATCTCTAGTGTGACGTCTCAACCCGGATGAAGGCTCGCGTCAACACCGTCGTCGTAGTGCGCGCGCCGGTGTCGCAGGCAGCGTTGCCATGGAAACAAAAATAACTGATTAGAAATTAGCTCGACAAGAAATGTCAAAAAGCTATTGAATAAATAAGCTAATGAAACTAACTACAGAGGCCCTAACGAGCCCCACAAACAATACCTCGCAAAATTCCACTAGGAAGAATGCGGGTGATGGGCAGAAAATGCCTATCTACTATCTGAAAATAAAATTAATTATTTTTTGAAGATAAATCTGAAATTTACTGACCTGTCAATTTATTTCTATCTATTGTATACCTGTACAGTCGCCTGCAACAAATACACTTCATAAGTTTCATTATAATGTGATGTCCCTAAATTCTTAATAATCGAAGTTAACATAGACATGAGTGAAACAATATAAATTATTCTTTGATTTTGAGATACTTTTGTGTACATAGAGAGGAATAGAAGTCTTTGTCACAATTTAGAAAATTATAATGTGTGTACTTATTATTGCAGGTGACTTTACATATTACATAGAGACCTGTAAAACTTTGAGATATGCATTGACACCCTGCGTACCCAGATTAGAGCAGGTACACAATAGATACATGGAGCTTCTTAAGCAGTAGTTTAACTACGAAGAAATTACCCGAATTCAGTCACGTGATCAACCGTGCGGCCTTCCCTACATCGAGGAGCTGTCAAAAAGATACAACTAGACTGATGTTCACATACTTTACTGCGGTGTTTACCTACAGTTTAGTTTTAAAAGCTGTCAGCAGATTGACACTACAGAGGTTGTAATCTTTTCATCATTTTAATAGAAAAAAGAACCCAAGGAGTTTAAAAGGCAAATAATCATACAATAATCTCTTTACTGGTGGCCTTACTATGTTACCAAAGACAATGGCGTTTTTTTAATCAATTCTGTGCGCGTTTGTGTTTTCTCAAATAAATTGATATATATTTTTATTTATATATTTTTACCTATTCACAACAAAATTTATTTATAAAAAAACAATAATTATAAAAAAAATATTTATAACAAACATCAAAACTCAAAATTTCGATAGTGATTTCCCTAGCGCTCTGATCGCCATATGTCATTGAATTCCAGGATACCGCGGAGTCGAACTACTGTATAAATGTCTATTGTGGTAGGTATTTGAATCTCCTACAGACCTCAAACATCGAGCACCACTCACGAAATGCGTAAATCGTTCATAAAACAGATTAACTGCACTTCAGTAGGGATATTCGAATAAATAGGTACGAGTGAATACTCGATACCTTTCTCTTGATACCCAGTACATTTAGCATCAAACCAATCTTGCGATACCAAATCGGTATTGAAAATAAAGTATACGTTTACCGAATCTAATCAAAATTTCTAATACCATCTTAGTGTACGAACTAACCGCGTGATTGAATTAATTCCGTCCCATTATTTCAACCAACGAACGCGATTGCGCCGACCGATTTCTTTCTTTCCTTATAATTAGAATAACTCATTCTCACTCCCATACACATTCTTGAAACGTTGTTCCTGTAAATGAAAAGGAGCGACGTGGATTCATTATATTTGTTAGTTTGGCAGTGAGAAATTATTGTTCGCAGTTATTGGCATGTTCTACTGTAATATTTATGCATTATTGTACTTTTTTTTATTATATCTTTATTAACAAAATACTATAAACTATATACAACACTACAGCTACTACAATAAAAGCATTTAGATAACCTATAAGTCATAGCAGACTCATAGGCAGTCCAAATGCTCTAGCCCAGTACCAGTTGGCATAGTGCCCGGCATGCTGGCAGTTGGCCGTTGAATTGTAATGCTTATTTTGAACTGAAAATAAATATGAAAATACTGGCACATATTGAGCCAAATATGTGCCAGTATTTTGATCACGCGTCGCATCGACCAGCCGCTCAGATAAGTTTTGGAACGATGAGCTTCCGGTCCCTTCGGACCCAACGTCTCTACACTAAACGGCTCAAATTAGTAACCCATACCGAGGTTAGCATATTTGCGCCACTTGAGTTGCTCCGCCATAGTAGCCGCAGCGCCAGCCCTCACGTTGGTTTCAGAAAGATGTGACGGCGCTAGTGTCGACACAAGTAGCGTCCCACATTAAGGGCCGTCCTAACTTCCACGGAACCAGAGTCATGCCCTCAGGTCTTTTACCATCGCCACGCATCAGATCATTGGGTTCGAGAATAGCTGCAACATTGGCGCTGGTAAAAACCCGGCGAATGATATCGTTAAGGCTGGCGTGGCGGGAAATTCGACCAGCACTTCGAGAGCAGGAGAGGCCATGGTGACCGACTTGATCAACTGCAGTACCACACTGGCAGTGATGTACAATACAACACTTTGCACCCAAGCGTAAGCTAATAGCTAGACGAAAAGCGGATGGATCTATAAGGCTACCAGTTTTGTAAGAAGGAATGGCCTGTAACCAAAGACCAGATTCTCACACAGAAACAGCGAGAATACCAGCATGATCTGCGATGCTAGAACACGTATTTAAAAGATCTTTCCGTGCCAGCTCGCATAGGGACCGATCCCACTGTTTCTGAGATGACAACATTTTTGGGAATTCAGTATTTGGACAAGCCAGTCTCCATGTGTTTTTGGTCTCAGCCAGATATGCAACATCAAAAGAGCCCAAAGATCGTGCAAGAATTTGTTCTACTAATTTGTATGTACTGTGTACAGAAAACAAAAATTATTGTACTTAAATGAACTGAATTCTATAATACCTCTCAAAATTGAACCATATGCAGAATTAAGATGATAAATTTATCCATACCGATTTTAATAATATTATGCTCAATTAAATTTTAATAATATTATACCCGTGGGGTGCCGGGTTAGAATTGCACCTCCCCATATCATCCCGTGGGTGTCTTAAGAGGCGACTAAGGGAAAAATACTGGAAGGTGGGCAACAGTGCCTTCTAAGGAACTGCCAACTTACACTGCGATCCCCAAGACGCCTGCCAAGCGTGGGGATTATGGCAAATACCCCCTAATAGGGGAGGCTATGTTCAGCAGTGGACGCTCCGGCTGTTACAGTACAGTACAGTACAGGATACTCAATTAACAGTTATCGCAACATTTGTACATAGCTAATAGTATTTTTTAGATTCAAATGTTTGTGTCATGTTAGTTAGTACTTATTCTGTTTTATTTTTCTATTATGAAATGTCATTGAATGTCACAAATGCATATACCTAAAATACTTTTAGGGTATTCATGTGAGTAATATGGAACAAGGATTCATGTACTACTCATATGAATAGGTATCGATTTGTCGATACTTTGGTAGTATCGGAACATCCTTACACTTCACTTCACGAGCCACATAACTCGGACTCTAGAATGCTCTACGTGATTATATTAACCCACTTCCTGCCATGCCGGCAGATATTCTAGAGATTTACGTTGCTTTAACTTTTCTTATATTTTGTGATAAAAATAAAATACTGTTATAAAAGCAGAAGAAACATAAGATATAACTAACAATTAAATTAATAATATTCTGCTGTATTACGCTTATTTGTTTAAATAAAATATAACACTATTGTTAAATTGAATCTCAATGTCAAGATAAAACGATATACACTGATTTGAAAACGATTATAAAAATTTAATTTAAAACATTATTGAATATATATGAAAAATAATTTACGTGCTATTCTGAGACCTACTGAACATACACAAAAAACTTCAAAAGAGTCGGTAAGCCGTTTCGGAGGAGTTATGTTACAAACACATTGACAAGAGAAATACATTAGCCTAAAAATATTATTTAAAATCATGAATTAAATTACAAATCTACGAGAGGAAAAACATTTTATGTATTGTAATCCGCACAGCGAGCATTATTGCATTTTTTTTTTATTAAAACATGATATATTTTGAAATAGTATTAAAAATATATATAGTAACAATACTGCGTAATTTTTTTGATAAGCTGACTTCTACATTGCAACGACACGTACTCCAGGCAATGGTCTTTTCAACGATGCTGCTCCAGGCATTGACTTTTCAAGCGGACGATCAAGAAGTTATAATATGAAGAATAAATGGTACGATACGCGTGATATTTACATTATTCTGAAAGTAAGGTATTGGTTGATTATTTTGAGAAACGTGTTGCGTAAAGAAAGTACTTTTCGTACAATAACTCAACGTATAATATATTTTATCTACATGATATATTTAATCTTTATTTCAACGATAGTTTGTTTGATTTTCGTATTTGCCGGCAAAGAGCTGGTCATTTAGCAACAACCCACGCCAATTTATTCAATCTCTTCACAAAATCCGTTAATCTTTTATAAAACTCACAAACAAATTTATATATTCTATTAGTTTTATATTTTATGGGCTCTTAGGGCTCTTTTCCTGTCATGCGAATATTCGCCCGCGCGCGAATCCAGTCCACATGCGGGCGATAGCACCCTTCAGGCCACACGCAAGACAAAGATTTCGTTTGCTGCTGCAGTGTAGTGGTGTCACCAATCCGCGTTACGCGCGCGTGCTGCCCGCGTAGGATAAACACATTATAGGATGCCGGCTGCCCGCAAGCGTGTAAGATCTGCACACTATCCGCGTGACAGCCAACGCAGCTTAAATCCCTTGTAAATTCCTATGAAATTATCTAAATTTTACTAACGACTGTAGATATTATATGCGGCTAACGGTCGATCTTTGTATTGTGTAACATCTGGCACCACTCACAAAATACATAGATCTTTCATAAAACTCACTGACAAATACATATTCTATTCGTTTTATATTTTATGGACCTTAATCCTTTGGAAACTCATATGCCATTTTTTCCCTACACTATTTTCATAGTAACTTTACAGTAGATATATGGAGCGAAAGCTTAATATGCATACTGACTTTAGTAACGTCGAGCACCACTCACGAAATACGTAGATCCTTCATAAAACAGATTAACTGCACTTCATCTCACTTCACGAGCTTCATAACTCCGACTCTAGAATGCTCTACGTGAGGCAATATTAAACTTATATATACGTATTTAACTACATGTTAAATACGTATATATGAGATAACAAAAACGTTATAGTTGGTTCTGTAGAAGTTACTCTTAAGTGAGTTAAATAGTTTGTGTATTTGCAAAATTTGTAGTTTATCAACACACTAAGCTAATTAAAACATATCTCATTCGTAATGAATAGATTCAGGCGTTACTTTGCGGAAATCCATATTTAATCATAAATACTTTTAAAAGTATCCTAAAAAAACATTAAATAATATTTAAATAAAACACTTAAAAAAGCATAAAATTATCTAGTGACAATTCCGCCTAATTTTCCTGTCATCTACGCGATGTCACAAACATCACGCAGCCTAACCGGAAGTATACCCTATGGGTATACTTCCGATATATAATTTTATGCTTTTTTAAGTATTTTATTTAAATATTATTTAATGTTTTTTAGGATACTTTTAAAAGTGTTTATGATTATATCTCATTCGATATATAGTTGGTCAACGAACCATTTGTTTATAGGGATAAAAATTGGCGAGCCTTATCATATCACTATGCAACAATATGAACATTTTGTGGCCTCTTTTACTAAAAAACTATCATGCCTGTAGATTTGTGCTTTAACATAGTAATTTAATCACAAAATTAAAAATTTATGAGTGGAAAAATTTAAGTCATGTACGGGATTCGTACCCGCGTCCTAAATCTCCTCCCCTAAATTTTTCCTCCCGTAATTTTTTAATTTTGTAATGACTATGTAATCCGCAGAGCATGCGTTGTTTCAAACATAATAATATTTAAAAAATAGTAATATAACTTTATATCTAGATGTGTTTGTGATAAAATTACTATTATACATAAAACTATGTAACTGCAGGCAGGTGTATCTTATTTGGGTTTTTATTAGCTAGTTTTTGTGGGCTAGCCTTTGATTAACGTGGTTATCATTCCCTTTGAGAATTTGATTTTATATTACACTGCTGGTATAAGAAAAAAAACATTTGTAAACTTATTTAAAAAAAACACGAATATATAAAATAACAGTTACGTTTTTTTTTTTATTGCCGATAGGCTAGCCTTTGACCACTATCTCACCTGATGGTAAGTGATGATGTGGTCGAAGATGTTGTTCAGGCTAGCCTAGAATGACTGGCTCTCAAGGATAGCTGCGGGAACACACCGTTAGGTGCTTGGCGACAGATTTTCAACTTGAGGGTGGTAGCTAGCCAGGCGGGCATTCGCAAAATGCCCTACCACCATGCTATAACGACTGCCATCCTAAGACAACAACCGGGACCGACGGCTTAACGTGCGGCGAAGCGCTCAGTAGTATGTCACCACCGGTCACCCATCCAAGTCATGACCGAGGCGGACGTTGCTTAACTTTGCTGATAGATTCAGAACGGCCAAGCTAACCTCGCTACGAGCGCTTCAAGGAACATAAAATTTGATCAAAGTGATTTAATTCAAAAAAACCATGAGCTTATTATTTGTACATGTAAAATTTTAAAAGGTCCAAGATAAAATGTACTCTATATTCAAATATTTTGCTTCGAATCCGAACCATAAAGTAATTAATGTGCGCATAGCGTAGTCGCAACTTAATGTGCACAGATCGACTCGTTTGCATATATAATTGTATCGATATAACCTTTTTCAGCACTCTAAAAATTTCATACTTTTCAGTGTTAGAAAAAGATTCAGTTTTTTTTTTAATTGTTTGAAAGAAGATCAAACTTTTAAACAAAAGAACTTAGAAGATCATTCAATCATCTAAAATAGTATGCATCATCGACAACAGCAAATACCATAAAATCATTCAGGTAAGCGAAAATATTTTTCAGTTAATGACTATAACTTAAAAACAACTCAAACTCAAGCTTTTCTAACCAAGGTTAGTAAAAACCTTCGCTTTATGAAAACCTGATTCATTCAATGAATAGTTATAACCTAAACTATATAGTTATTGTAAAAAAAAGTACTGCTTCATATAAAAGAAGATCCTTCTGAGATGAAGTTGAACACGAGTTAGCTGATTTATAGTTTTTTTTACCTTTCAACCGTCTACAAAACCGTCGTTTCACGTCTAGCTTCGTTAGTAGAATAATTTTTAATTGAAAGTCACCGGTTTTTATATAATAATGATTATACTTGTACGTAGGTTTTGAGGAAGTAATTATCATGTCATTTTACGGCCATCTTGCTGTAAGGAAGTACCTGCCATTAACATTTTTGCCACACTTAGAACGCTAAATGAAAAAGTAATTATGTAAATCTCCCGAAGTCTTAATAGCGATTTAATCTGCCAGGCGGTTTTGTAAATGTATCAAGGTGTAATGTATTAACTATATGGAGTCGTGGTTCGGTCAGATAGCATCAGTTTAGGCAAATAGTAAAGAAGCAGGCATACGAAACAAACGCTATTATATATTTATATAAAATAAATAGAAACTGGCCGGTTGTTGAATCTGTAAAAGCGGCCAATCGGAATTTCGCAGCCCAGTTTGTTTTCCAGATAGAACATATTATTGGGTTTTAATGGAAAAGAAACAGTAAAAGGGCGGAGACTAGCACTGTATGCAGGGGATGGCAATAGGCCTGCTCCTTATTACATAGGAACAAAACCTGGCGTACGCGTTTAGATACCTCTGCCAACCCTTTTGTGGTGTACAGGAGTAATAATTATAATAATAATAATGATATTTTTTTATTGTTACACCAATAGTATATAAAAATAACATAAAAGTAAAAGAAAAGCTTACAATAAAGTGTCACAATGGGTGGAGTATTTTTATAACCAACACACAAGTTTTTCATATTTGTATTCTTGCAATAAGCGCGAGTTTTTCAGCCATTAGATAGTTACTTCTATGATAATGTATAAGGTAGAGAAATTTTAGATGAGCAATATGTTACTGTAACAGCCGGATCGTCCACTGCTGAACACAGCCTTCCCTATTAAGGGGGTATTTGCCATAGTCCCCACGCTTGGCAGGCGTCTTGGGGATCGCAGTGTAAATTGGCAGTTCTTTAGACGGCGCTGCTGCCCACCTTCCAGTAGCTTTCCCTTAGTCGCATCTTACGACACCCGCGGGATGATATGGGGAGGTGCAATTCTAACCCGGCACCCCACGGGACATGAATATCTTAAAAATAATGAATATCATGTAATCATACATAACAATGTATGATTTAAATTTGTTCAGATTAGCTATGTTTTATAGCTCAGATAAAACAGGACCCAACAATTAAAAACCGATCCTTAACTTTCGGAAACCACTCATGTGCGCTCAGTTAACGTTAAGTATTTAATAATAGTTAATGCAAAAATTGGTACAAGAAAATAGAGTTTTTTTTTGTAGATAGCTTAAAAACTAAATTTTTTTTTATTCTTGATAGGAATGCGTTTGACCATACCCTGCCTGATCTTAAGCATTGAGATGGAAGATGGAGCACATACATCATGTATCGATGTTTTTTTTTGTTGATAGCTTTCCATCATTTATTGTTCCATGTCTAAAAAGAGTATTCAAATACTTAGGTATTTGAATACTCTTTTTCTCTATAGTTAAGTATTTGAGAAAAACTTGGTAATCAAAATAACGAAAAATTTACACAATATTCATAGATAATGGACATGATAATAAAAGGCAATTATATATATTATGTCTTCTGAAAAATATAAAAAACAAAACGTAACTGACTTCCAGTATTATGAAATAACTATACTATAGCCTAAAATAAAGAAAATATCAGAGTCGAATTCAGACCCTCTTCCTTTTTGGACATTGGTTAAAAATAATTGGCATGAAGACGAGTAATAGCCTAAAAGAGAAAAAAATACAAAGAGTCGAATCGAGAACTCCCTTTTTGGAAGCAGGCTAAAAATAATCAGCAATAGTTCATGTATTTACCTGCAAAATATTTTTTTTAATTTGTTATATAGTATTTATACAATATATAGAGATAAATACCCATTACAGACGCACTAACATACAAACGGCTGAGCTACATTATGTTGAACAATAGCGTACATGGCGGGAAGTTCACCATCACGATGTAATGATCCCTAAAAATAAAAATAAACTTACTTTGATTTTTTTTTTTTTTTTTTTTACTCCAAACTGGGTAGCACTTGACCACTATCTCACCTGATGTTAAGTGATGATGCGATCGATGATGGAGCGCGCTTACCCAGGAGATACCTATTCACTCGCTTCTTGAAGACCCCCATATTGTACTTAACCGGAAACACAGCCTCAGGCAGAGTATTCCATACCCTAGCGGTTCGCACGATAAAAGAAGATGCAAATCGCTTCGTTCGGGTAAATGGAATATCCACCATATAGCGGTGGCGCTTCTGAGTATCCCTGGATGTCCGGTTATAGAATGGGGATGGCGGAATCAGATCATGTAGTTCTGTGGCACACTCCCCGAAATGTATCCGATAAAAAACCGATAAGCAAGCGACTTTGCGGCGATGCTCGAGACTTTGGAGTCTCTTGCTTACAAGTTGGTCGTCGTTTATGAGTCTCTTGGCTCTCCTCTCAATAGCTTCCAGTGTCTCCAGCTGGTATTTGGCAGAACCATCCCAAAGGTGAGAACAGTACTCCATACACGACCGGACTTGCGCTTGATAAAGATTGAGCAGTTGTCCCGGTGTGAAGTATTGTCTCACCTTCGCCAAAACACCAAGCTTTTTTGAGGCTAGCTGGGCTTTAGTCTCAATATAGGAGCCGAAATTGAGAGTCGGTGTTAATGAGATGCCAAGAAGCTCGAGATGGTTACTTATCGGCACGGACACATCTCTGAAAGTAGGAGCCAGCTGAAAAGGGCTCCGTTTGGCGGAGAAAATACACGCCTGGGTTTTAGCAGCATTGAACTTAACCAGGTTGGCATCGCCCCAATCGGAGACTGCCTTCAGAGAAAAGTTCAAGCGCTGGACCATCGCTTCCCTATGAGACTGGATTTGTAATGCACTGGTTCGTGCGTTAGATGTATAACTCTCCACAACGGTGCTGTCGTCTGCGTACCCAAAAATACCGGGCTTAAGCAGATCATTAATATGCAGCAGAAAAAGCGTTGCGGAGAGTACTGATCCTTGAGGGACTCCGGCGTTAATAGCCAATTGGTCAGAAGAACAGCCATCGATGACTACTCGAATCGACCGATCCCTCAAGAAATCTGAAATCCAAACACATAAACCAGTGGGAAGGCCGTATGAATGAAGCTTGCTAATAAGGCTATCGTGCCAAACCCTGTCAAAAGCCTTCGAGATATCGAGAGAAACAGCAAGCGCCTCTCCGTGATTCTCGATGGCTTCGCTCCAGATGTGAGTGGCATACACAAGAAGATCCCCAGTAGACCGGTTTCGGCGAAACCCGTATTGTCGGTCACTGAGGAGATCATTAACTTCTAGGTATGCCAGGAGCCTGTGGTTCAGTACACGTTCCATCGTTTTACACAGTATGGAAGCGACCGAAATAGGCCTGTAATTGGCAGGGTCTGCGCGACTACCCTTTTTGGGCACGGGCTGCACGTTTGCAAGCTTCCAGGACTTAGGCACTTGACCAGTCGTCATAGACAAGCGAAAGAGGCGAGTCAATGTTGGAGTCAACTCAGGCGCACACATCCTCAAGACTACAGCTGGTATACCGTCTGGACCACTAGCTTTGTTCACGTCCAGATTGCGCAACGCTTTGCGTACTTCAGATTGTCGAATGCGGATTTCTGACATTAACGTCCCGCAGTTTGGCAGACTTGAAGGTACAGCATTGCCAGCATCTAAACGTGAAGATTCTGCAAACAAAGAGGCAAATAAGTTTGCTTTCTCTTCAGCAGTGTGCGCTAGGGAGCCGTTGGGTTTCAGCAGTGGAGGCAGTGAGGGACGGCAGAAGTTCCCTTCGATCGATTTCGCCAGGGACCAAAACGCTTTGCTACCCGAGGGGTAAGAAGCAAGTTTGTTCCCTGTTCGGCGTATGTGATCGAAGCGAGCCTTCTTAAGGGCTTTTTTGCAGGACTTGGCAGCCAGGTTAAATGCTTTCTTCTTTTCACGTACATCTCTAGATTTGCGGGTTCGAGCATCAGCCCAGGCTAAGTAGGCCTCATGCTTTAACGCTTCTGCATCTTCACATTTAGCATTAAACCATGGGCGAGCTTTGCTGGACAGCGGGACGTCAGAAAATGGTATGAAATATTCCATACCTTGACGTAATACTTCTGTCACAGCATCCGCGCAAATTGAGGGATCGCTAGAAGAAAAACAAACCCGGCTCCAAGGGTAAGACGCGAAAAAACAACGCATCTCATCCCAATCTGCTGACCTGTATCGCCACACTCGCCGCGTGCCTTTTGGGCTGGGATCGGGCGGGGAGTAGACTGATACAGACTTCACCAGACAGTGGTCGGAACTACCTAAAGGTGATGAAACCGACACTGAGTAGCGGTCTGGATCTGTTGTCAGCAGAAGGTCCAAGCAATTGGCTGTGTGGCCATCAACGTCCGGTATCCTTGTAGCTCCTTGGACCAGCTGTGTGAGGTCTAGCGTCAAGGCAAGCTTGCGCATCTCTCGACCAGCGTGGTCTGTGCTCTGGTATGGGTATAGCCAGTCTTGTCAGTCAGTCTTGATGGTGGGCGTTGAAATCCCCCAGAAGCACTAATTGAGCAGAAGGATATCTCTGTTGGGCCACATCCGCCGCCTCACTGAGGTAATTTGTGAGCCTGGTCATCTCCTCATCTCCGCTGTGTGATCGGTAGACATTAGCATAAAGAATTTTCTCCATGCCAATGTCCACCAGAACCCACATGACTGAAAATTTGGGGTCTTCAAGGTTGCGGAGACGCCGATAGCAAATGTCATCGCATGCATACATACAAACTCCCGCCCTGGCTTTGAAGCTATGTTCTAGCATATAACCAGGGTAGGCAAGGTATGCCGCGTCAGCTGGACATTTGATCTGCGTCTCCGTGAGGAACAGAATATGCGGTTTAGCGGTCTCGAGATGGTGGTGGACCGAGTTGATATTTGAGTGCAAGCCTCGAATGTTTGAGAGGTGCACTAGGAGGGAGAGGACGTGCTTCCGCTGTTGAACCTCAATTCTGTTTTTTCCTTTCATTTTTTCGGGGAGTGAAAATAGGTAAAGGGAAACGGAAGTGGAAACGAGGCGCATACTACCAACCCGTGACACAAATTAAGCCTTTTCACCCTATGGGAACCAATCCTGGAGACCGCGGGGACGCCCGAGCCCCCCCGGAGGTGTCCATCGGGTCCTCTCATCTGGTCGCCAACCAGCACGATGGCGCACCTCCGGGATTTTTCGCGAGATGGCGGGGCAGCCTTTCATGAGTGGCTGGCTCACTACTTGGGCCCCCAACTATCTGCGGTCGGCCAGCGGAAAACCGTGCCTCGGATCCCGCTGCTCTCCAAGATTGGCTGCCAGGTAAATTGACCTTCGATGTATCACGACTAGCTATAGCAATAAGCGCAACTGTTTCCGACCCGTTCACCATAATGGCTTCACCAAACATCATGCCGAAACGCGACGGCACACGCGACGCCGCTTGACGGCATGGCTTTGTCCGGTGGGTGGTAACACGCCGCGGCATAAGCCTACCACCTGAAAAGTACTGCTCTTTTGGCGCCACCCAGGGGACACGTGTAGGACATCGAGGGCTAAATCCTACGGACGCGAGCAGTATAGTCCCCCAAAAATTCGAGAGAATTAATTCGAGAAGTTGACAATAATAATTGAATTTCATTTCACTTTAGGTTATGCAGCTTTTAAATTGTACATTCGCCGGACAACTTTACAACTCATTCAGGCGACTAATTTTCTACTTTTCGCAATATTTTAGTATAACCCGGTCTCCGTTTAATCTTGGAAGGAATCTAGCTCGTATTTACATCATTACAAGCCTAAGTGATGTAAAACGAGCTAAACGCTATCACTGCTAAATACCAGAGGAAATATACTAAACTCAGTTTGTCAAACGTAAATTTAAAATGTTCAACATTTTTCTTTCTCGTCGTACTACGTTTTTACGTTTACGCACTGTAGGGGCGCTGATCAAATCCTATACAAAATGGTGACATTTTGATACGTTAACGAAACGGTACGTTTTCGCAAGTTATTCGTGCTAGGGCTACAGAACAGAAAAACTGGCAGTACTCATATAATATGATTCACTGTTTTTGACCGACTTCAAAAAAGGGTGGTGGTTGTATTTGACTGTATTTTTTGTGTGTCAACCTCAACTATTCACAAGGTGTACCGATTTTGATGTTTTTTTTTATAGTCGCAAGCTGGTGCTTGTCATTTGGTATTTTTACTTGAGTTATCCCTAATAATGCGTATTTTATGTTTGTACTCGGTTAATTATGTAAAAAAAATATTATTGTGACTACCATCGAGGTGGCTATTAAATAACCACATGCATTAACTTGGCTTAACGTGCCCTACAAAGCACGGAAGCGCTCTTTAGTAATACCACTAGCGGTCACCCGTCCAACTCATGACCGCGGCGGACGTTGCTTAACTGATCGGTTAAGCACGGCTAAGCAAACTGCGCTATGAGTGCTTCAATGTGCGCGCTGTTCGGTTGATGTCAAGAAAGCAGCCGATGTCTTGTTTTGTCATTTCTGTTGCTACACTATCGCGATAACGCGAAGATTTGCGCTTTCGCTACAAGCCTGGCGAAGCGAGGACGAATTCGAGTGAATCATCATCGCGAACACGAATTCCACTGTTGGTAAATTGCCGCACATCAAAGGGTTTTATCGCGACAAAGTTCCTGCGGTTGGCTACACTTCGCACGCTTTATTGACTGTGAGACGCCGAGCGGTTTCCAAGTATTTTTGTATTTGGCATGGTAATTCTGATTCGTGATAATTATGGATTGGAGTTATGACGGAGTATTAGAATTTCCCTTCCTTACTCTTATCATTCTCTTTAGTGTGTTAAAATAATAAAGACGCAGTAATTAAATAATTGCCCACATGTTATACAGGGTAGCCACCTCCTCCGATTTTCCGTGAGAATAAATTATCACGATGTTCTAGATTACCGCGAAGTTGAGTTTTCTATTTTCAAAGTGGCCAAACACTTCTTTTCGTCGTAGATGGCATAAGAAGTGATGTCGCAAAACGCTGACGCGAAGCTTCGCCTCATATTGTGGCCGTAGTATTACAGAAGACATATTGTTCCAACTCCGCCTAAATAGAATGACGGATAATCATTCAGTTCATATTTTATCTCCTATAGTATTAATACTTACGAAACTCCAAAACTGGCGGAATAAGAACTTGTGCGCACTCGAAAATATAGGAATAGCGGAAACTGGTTATCCTTTTACAGAGTCAGAATATTTTGATGGAAACGTTTAGGCGATGAGAAAGTCTATTTTCTGCTACACCTTTTTCACTGTCACTTGTTAATTATTACGGTCAGTGTTTTATTTAATATTGAGTCCCAAAATCCCCCTAAAGGGGAAATTTAAATGGTGTTTTGGGACTAAGCCCTTTTACAGGGATATACAGAGATAATAATATATTATTCATGATATTTTCATACCACGATGCGGGCGAAAAGCAAAAATAAATAAATTTTGTATGTTTACAGCCCATGCGCTGTATCCATGGATGAATCTTGGTTTGATGGCTTAAGCTTTGCTTCATGGTCGTTGAAAATTTTGTGAACTAATAAACCATCTACTACTACATCAAATAGAAAATCTGATGCCAAGCACTTTACAGTATCTTCCAGTATATGTTTTAGAGAGCCTTTAGTTCTAAATAAAGCCTGATTATGAGCCACATCACACTAGGAGGTGAGAAGATAAAGCCAACCTAATAACTGTAAACAATTTGTAAATACAGTGATATTTAGCCGAAAGACAATATTGATATTTTCTATTGATAACTAGTTAAATATAGTCGGATTACACCGGCATAGAAATATATTGGATAATATTATTCTTCCAATATATCATCAAGGAAACAGCGATGGCAAAACGCTCGAAAAAAAAAACTTTTTATCACCCTGTTTAAAAACGAAAGCAACTTTATTAAAGGTACTTTAAATATGACAAAGACCTTCGCAAACAAAATATCAGACGCTGATTAATTACTTTGTACTGCTTTATATTAACATAGGCAGCTCAATGTAAGAAAGCATCTAAAATGGTTAAAATAAGGTTGACTTTGGCTTGAAATAAGAGCTGTAAGCTTTTGAGGGCACCCAAATAAATGATAGGTCCTTGGACCCTTTACGGCCAGTAAAATGTATCGATTCGCTAAAAGCAACGTGCACAGCGTTTTATTGTGTTTTAATAACTGAAATCATTGTTTTTAAAAGACTGAAGGCAATTCCCTAATGGGGTTGATCCAAAACCAAGTAAAATTTACTGTAAAGTGGTAAAAGGTCCACGTAAGAGCTGAATAGAATTTGACCACTATTTCGCAAGATGGTAAGTGGTTATGCGGTCGAAGATTTTATCTAAGAACTTTAGTATTTAAATATTTTTACCCTCATATTAATAAATAAAACGGGATAACTCATGTGAATCAGTCAGATAGCTCCGACTATAGTTTCAACCACAATATTCTTGTGTATTGTTTGTTTTAATTGGAACAATAAACAATTTGTAATTGAAGATGTTGTTGAGACTTACCTAGAATTTAAACTGTCCAATTACAATAAATTTGATAATTTTTTAGTCTAATAATTCCATTCCCAAAGTGGTAATAAAACGTCGTATGTTTTGATTCAAACAACTAGAAAGCTCACGTAGTAAGTACTCCGTAGAGAGTCTACGTAGCTACGTATCGTAGCTTCTGTAGACGCTCTACGAGTCTTACAATGAAGTTTTTTTTTTATAGTGCGATTGTTTTTTTCGCCTTGTCGGTGTACGGTAAATTCTCACATTTTAAGAGTGGCTATTTTTTTGATTATGTTATTTGCAAAAATTGTACGTACTTTTCCACGATTAAAGGTTACTTTTTAGATGCATTTATTGGCGACTTATATAATCATATATATTCCTTACCTTTCAATGCATGATCAAGATACTGTACGAAATATTTTTATTTTCTAGAATTCTATATTAATGTACTATTATTTTGTCAAATGTCCTATAATAACTATTTCCCGCTGCTTATTTGCGTTTATATCCTTAAAACAGCTGTGCTAAGTCCACAAAACTTTCCGAGAAGACCGAGGTAACCTACAATGTTAAGAAACGAAAATACCAAAAACAAGGCACTTAAAATCCAACCATTAATGTATATAGAAAACAGTTATTAATATTAACAGATTCCGTACCAACATAGTAATAAAATAATGTCTACTTCCATCGAATTGCCACTGAAGCAATTTTCCGATATTTAAACATAATTTTCCCGGACGTAGACCGTAACGGGAAACGAGATATTATCAAGAATCCAGATGAAATACGAAATGATAACTTTGTTGGTTCATATCGTGTGAAATGGGTTCCATATACCTATATATTCATAGCCTTCTAAGGTATCAGCATATGTACATCATCATCATATGTTCCAAAGAACACAAACGACAAAAAAAAACAAATCTGAAATATTATAGAGCTAACAAACACATGAACAAGACCAAGAACAAGCCTAATTGAATTATAGATTTTGACTTTGACAAAGGACTTAATTGTATAATTTTTTGTCTCCAGGTCTATACTTGCCTGATAATTCTACCTAAGAATGCTGTCCTTAGTAGTAAACCCGCTAGATTTCAGGTAATCAAGGCGTAAATAGGGATCACTCTGATCTCCGCGCAATGTACAGCAACGACCCACTTACCGGTGGTGTGCTGCTCATTATATGTGAATTTTAGCACAAGTTGCCCTTTATCATGTCCAATAGGAGATTATTGGGACAAATATACGAATAGGCATTGTATAAACAAAATGTAATTATTAATTTCCTTTTATTATGATAATAATAAATGTTTATTATCATGACTGCTTAAACTAAGATACATGGCCGCATAGGTCATATTGCTTATACGTTAGTCTTTGACCACGATGTTACCCGTTGGTAAATGATGACAACGACAGATTTTTCTTGTGGTAGCTAGGTGGGCTTGGCAAAATGCCGTTCCTCCTTGCGGAGAAGCTCAAGCCCTCTTGGGATTGAACAATATGTCACTTGCCTGGCTCTCATTGCTACATTTCAAATGAAGAATGACATAAATATATCTTGGGGAAGTTATTGTTTCAATAAGTACTTACATAATCAACAAATTAAATGCATATTGTGCCATGAACACTTCATACTGGTAAAAACTGCACAAAATTAAATACTAATTTCTATGGAACCCCAAATGCTCAATTTTCATACATTGACGGAATATGAATCGATTGACTTCCATAGACATATTATGCTCATAATTATTTTCAGATTGCTTCTCTGTTTGCATACATTTCACAGACTACTTTGAGCGTTATATTCAAGACTGAATTCGCATCTAAACAGATTTCATAGATCCATAACTAATCACGATCTTTTCATATGCAGGTCAGGTGGCATATATGCATTTATATAATCTCATTCGGTAATATTCTAATTATAAAATGGCACACTTTATATACATACTTCTTTAAGAAAATTAAAAAATTAAATAAAAGCATTATTCTCCTAACAAAACAATGCTTTAAAACATTTTTTTAATTATTAAAGTACAATGTGTCCCGCCCGACCAAGGAGGTTTCAATTCAATTTAAGTACACATTATCTGTGGTGAGCGCGCTGTGCGCGCTTCGCGCGGGTTTTTATATTGCATTTCATTTAATGTAGCTACATATAGCCATGAGATTAAATAAAGTAGTGTATGCAACTGCACATAATCAGGTATTAAAACACTCGTGTAATCTTATTTTGAAACTCGCCTGCGGCTCGTGTCAAAAACTACACTCCTGTTTTAATACCCTCTATTATATGACAGTTGCATAAACTACTATTATCTATTTTCTGTCACATCTCATTTTTATTTAAAAAGAAAAATATTTCTATTATGGGTGAGGTCGGAATTGCACGTTAAATTACGATAAATGTATTTCTGCCGATAGGCTAACCTTTGAACACTATCTGTTATGGGATGAAATAGAAGATATCCAGACTAGAGCTACGGTGGTATCCTGTAGGCTAAGTTCTATTGTATATGTTTTGATTCAATAGTCGCCCTGTGGCATCGACTGATTATAGACTCTTCCGACTTTAACTTGTTTGAAAGACGTTTTGTGAATTATCGACTGGCTAGTTATCACCAACAGTTCGTTTTGGCATGGTGGTAGGGCATTTTGCGAATGCCCACCCTGCTACCTACCACCCTTAAGTATAAAATCTGTCACCAAGCACCTAACGGTATCAAAGTCAAAATCATTTATTCAACTTAGGCGTCTGCGACGCTTATATAAAGGTCAATTACAAATTTTAATATTGAAATATACTACATTGTACTGCCACGTTCAGCAAACAAAAATTATAGAGCCACTGCGAGAAGAACGGGCAAGAAACTCTGGGCCATTCTTTTAAATGTTTATTAACAATGTATTGCATACTATATACACTCGAGAGCAATGAATCCGGGTCACTTAAAGAATCCTAAAAATCTCGGAAACTAAAAATGCTAGGTTGATGCAATAAATTGTATTTAATAGACAATGTAATACTCCTTAAATGAAGGTATTAAAACTTCTTAGTTATTGTAAAGTTATATCATAAAAAAATCAAATTTGAAAAAGGGCCACTTTCGAAGATGGAACTACGAAATTACAGCATTTGGTTTTGCTTTTGTTAGTAATCTGTCATTTATGTGGGTACATAAACCATGTTGATAGTGCTCTATATTCATTATTCAAGCTGAAATTATGTCGCTTACGCCTGAAGAATGCACCAGAATACTTACAATGCTGGAAACCGGCCGGAGTCAGCGCGATACAGCCAGGACTGTCGGTGTGTCGCTGTCAACAGTACAAAGAGTTCTCCGACGTTACGAAGAAACTGGTTCTAACCTACGCAGACCAGGAACAGGCAGAACCAGGTGTACCACAGCACGAGAAGACCGATACTTGGTGAACACCATGCTTCGAAATCGCTTTCTCACAGGAACTGAACTCACCAATCAGTTTCGACGCCTCGGAGGAAGTAACCCAAGTGCATGGACAGTAAGACGTCGGCTTGCTGAATCTAACTTAAAACCCCTTAGACCTGCAAACGGCCCTAAACTGGAGCGTGGGCATCGTATTTCGAGACTAAGATATGCCCAGAGCCACGTAAATTGGAGTATTGAAGATTGGTCAAAAGTTATGTTCTCCGACGAATCAAAATTTATGCTCTACAAGCACGATGGAAGACACAGAGTGTATCGATGACCAGGGGAAAGATTCAAGCAAGCATGCATCGAAGAAAAAGTAGCCTACGGTGGTGGGTCTGTACTTGTGTGGGCCGGAATTTCTTTTGAAAGTCGCACAGAGCTGGTGATCATAGAAAACGGCTCTTTAACTAGCGTAAGATATGTGGAAGAAATCCTCAATGATCACGTTGGTCCATTTATGGTCAATTTAGGTGAGGATGCTATATTTATGCATGACAATGCCCGACCTCATACAGGTAGGATTGTGAATGACTACCTTCAAGATATGAACATTACTCGTATGGAGTGGCCAGCGCGCAGCCCGGATATCAACCCGATCGAGCATGCTTGGGACGAGCTAGGCAGATGCGTAAAACAACGAAACCCTCCCCCAATCACGCTTCGTGAGCTCAAAATTGCTCTCACAGAGGAATGGGAGAATATTCCCCAAAATCGTATAAGGAACTTGGTGTACAGCATGCCAAACCGCGTAAACGCAGTAATGGAAGCACGAGGAGGCAATACGAAGTATTAAAATTCAAGAAAATCGTAATAAAGTTCAAAAATTTCATGTTTCCTATTTTTGTTTTAAGGAGCGATCAGCAGTTTTTTTCTTTATGTAATTTTGTGTTAATAAAATGTATGGTGACTCATATTTTTTTTACTTTCATTTAAGGAGTATTACATTGTCTATTAAATACAATTTATTGCATTAACCTATCATTTTTAGTTTCCGAGATTTTTAACATTCTTTAAGTGACCCGGATTCATTGCTCTCGAGTGTAGTAAAATTATTACAATATTTATTTAAATTACGTAGGTGACAGGCATTAGCTTGCCAGATGCGAACCAGTCCAAGCTTTTTTGTCGTATGTTCCAGCAGCTGTCCTTGAGAGCCAGCAATTCTAGGTTAGCCTGAACAACATCTTCGATCACATCATCACTTACCATCAGGTGAGATAGTGGTCAAAGGCTAGTCTATAAGCTATAAATAAAAATAAAAAACCTTGAAGGAGGAATTATATCACCCAGCACCTGGCGGCTTATTCCGGCAGTTATCTTGAAGAGCTAGTAGTTCTAGGTTCCCCTGGTTGGAACTAACCACATCATCACTTACCAACAGAAAGATTGTGATCACAACTATCTTTGTTGTAAAAATCTCAAGTCTAAAATATACTTGTCTTGCCTGGCCAACATTTCTGAGAAATAACTCTTATCTAATTCAAAGACGGCTTTATTAAAAATTGCTTAGTTTACGAATAACAAGAACTTTTTCTTACAAACATTGTTAAAAGTTCAACAAAAAAAACTCAGTTGAGAATTTACGAAACTTCTGCGTCCCAACAATGGAGTAACTTTTAGGGAATCCGTTTCATGACAGGCTGATGTATAAACTCAGTATTTAACGCAATGAATATCAGTTATTTTTCATGAAATGTATGTTTTCGAATGCTAACTTAAATTTTAATTAATGATATACATATACCTCTTTGAAAATTCTGATCAAAACATTAACTATCCTCTCTTTTTCTGTGCGTGATAGACGAATGTGTAATCCGACATAGTAAAGTCTCATGATTATATCGGGGATATTCAGGCAATATGATGAAACAATGAAATCTGAAATTCAGAAATTATTATTGTGGTATTATGATTAAATGAAAATGATGTAAAATTAATTTTCAATTATATATCACTGCATTTATAACTCTTATATTTTAGGACTCTGGTAACGCAAAATAACAAGGTACAAGTAAAATCAAAATTATCTAAGCAGACAAACCAAAATTTTAAGTTTCTGTTTCAATTACCACAATATAAATGTCACAGTATAAGTTTAATGGCTTAACGTAAAGTTGGTATAGGCACAGAGGCTCAAAGCCCCCAAGCTCTCACGTTTCAATTTATTTAAAAGTATTTGAATATTATCTTGACCTAGTTGTGAATTGAATTGCAAACTGTATTTGATTTGAAGGAGTAGTTAGAAAATGGATATAGCATTTTCAAAAAAGTCTACATGGCGAACCAGGCTTGAGGTAATGTCTATTTAATATTGATAATATGTATCAAAAGTTATAAATTCCACGCGTAGGTATATATGTATTATTTTGTATACTACCGCATAATTTTGTATATAATCTTAATCATTATTTTGTTTTTGGGAAGTATAGTTTCAAATTGATTATGTTGCAATATCATCAAAATTGGTCAAGTAGTGTTTCAGTTGCATTCAACAAAGCGTCAGTTTTCAATTGTCAAATGAAAATATCAAACTAATAAAATGTTAACCGACCAAAGTAATAACATATTAACTTTTCCATTGAACAATCAACATTAGTAGTATGAATATAATTATTTGATGGTCGATAATTTGGGCCTAAGTGAAACATTATTTGCCAGTACGTCTCAATGATCTGATAACTGCAATCTTTATCGATGACGATCAATAAAATGAGCGGATAATATACAATATTCAATGCACCTATCTCCGTCGTATGGCTAAAGGCACTTCTGTCTTGTTAAAATTATGAAAATCGATAAAGAAATTTAAGCGTTTAGATATAGCAATAGACAAGAGGACAAAATACTTTAATATTAGTAGAGATGACATGAGTATTTCAAGGTTACGCCCAAGGTTATTATGAAAATAAAAATAATATTGTTTTTTAATCCAATCCTCGACTCGGATAGTCTGTCCAAGTTTAAGACTGAAATGATGGAAACAACTCATAACCTCAAAATCAACTCATACCAACAACACAAAAGACAAGAAGGCATGGGAAATGACGTCTTGTATGGTTTCCCGGACGGGTCTCCATTAACGACTGTTTAACACAGTGCATAAACAATATCGTCCAATCTATTTATCGCAATCAAAGTAATATCGTTGGTTTATGATCGGAATTTAATGACACATAAAACCGATCCCCCTCGTTCACATCAAAAAGTTATTATTTTTCGCATAAATTCTGTGACGCAAAACAAGTAACCGGGATTTTTCACAGGGGCATAAAAAAGGTACGCGTTTTTGTGCGATAAATGGGACAGCAAGCATGTGACAGTAAGGGTGGTTATGGAAATTTATTGTGGAACAGTATGGGTCCTAAGGTGTGTATTTAATTCATTAATGTTTTAAGAGACTGTTTTGATAATGAATGCTAGTTATCTACTAAAATTTGTGGAAAAAATGTTTGGGTTGTTTTGGTCACAGTTTGAAAAATACATAACAAATCAGCATTTTCAATACCTGAACTTAAAAAGGAGGATATATAATATATACATACTACAATTCTAGATTCCTACTATGGAACCCATAAAAAGGTCTAAAACTGGCAACTTTGTCATATATTATACCTGTTATTTTTGTTTGTAAAAAAACGATCTATGTATTCTTTTCAATATGATCTATCCGCGATGATATTCTACAGATTGGATCGGATTTTTTTTGTATTGAACTCCCTTTAATTATATAAAATAAATGTATAATATCATGTCCTGTTGTACCTCCATAATCATAATATATCTACATTTAAGGTTGCTAACTCTCTCCGCTTAAGTAACACTTGTGACATACAGACTGATATACCACAGGCCTTATTTTGCAACAAATTGGTAATGAAGATAAATTTATGTCATAATTTTTGTCATTTTCCTTAGAAAACGATGCTCATTGTGGAGCTCGAATTTCAAAATAATTCGTAGTACAAGAAATACAGCCTAAGTAATATAGTAGATTTGCGTTAATTTATAAGTAAAATTACTAGCTACAACTTATGTTAAATTATTTATTCTGGAACTTTTATGGGGATACTAGTTTCAAAAATCTTTTCCACACTAGCTGATAAAAAGTACCTTTTTCGAATGATATACAACACTATATTCACTAGGTGAACTAGTTCTGGGGTGAAAAGATCATTTTCTTTACCATTTGCATTCGACCATAAGGCTCCAGATCATGGTGTTATTATTAGGACACAGTTTTTCACATCACCGAAATCTTAAAAGAATCTTACTACGCCGTAGAGTTGTAGCACCCAAAATCTCGTAGTGCCCCCATAATTTCGGATCCAGCCGCCTCGGGTTGTGAGTATTGCCACAATTAACTGGTAGCGACCTAACCAAGAAGAAAAACACATTATACAGTACATTTAAGTTTTTATTTTAAATGTCTGATTAGCAAATTATACCCCTCGTATTATAACATTAAATACTAGCTACGAAGCTTCAGCTAACAAAGTTTAGTTGACTCGTAACAAACAAATACATTTTCAAATGAACATTTTCAATCACGAGCGTGAGCACTCACCACGGTAGCTCATGTCGACAAAACATGTTCCAGCTCCAAGGGACGAATAATCCTGAGTTCAAATCCCAGTCATAGCTCAAATTTTCTGCGATTTTGTAAGCTTATTTGCTTGGTAGGCATTAATTAAAAAATTATCATCAACATTTACTTATTGTTTTAATGATAACTATATAATTATATGATTGCGATTAAACAACGTTTAACAAAAAGAGAATAACGGAAGATGTCGTGTATATTGTATACATCATCAATCCTAAAAATCTAAAACATCTGCAGAAAATAGTCAACGAATTATATTTAATTTACAAGCGAGTGTTCGACCACTGCCGCATTATCCTAACTGTCAGGAATATAGTAATAAAAGCGGATGATATGTGTGATTGCACCCTTTCAGACAGCGAAATGTGATTGTACAGTAAATGGTTTTCCCATAAAATACTTTCAAACTGGACTTGAAAAGACCCTTGTTGAAGCTGTTATTGGAACGGGCACAATTTGCATTATACTTTACGTTTCATTCGACAGAACGTTTCGGAGTTCAAAAGAGATGACGTCATTACACATGTTCACGTGCGTAACGATATTTACTGGTTTAATGAAAATTACAGTACGCACTGCCTGCAACATCTGCTTGTTATCAGGTATGTGTAGAATTGGGACAACAATAATTTGTTCAACAAGTAAGCAAAGTTGTTTTTTGGTGCTTGTCTCGAACTAGTGGAGTAGTGCAGAATTAATTCACGCGCGTAGTATTCTAATATAACTACTGAGTACAGTAATGAGACTCTAACAAATTTACTCATGTTTCACACGAGAGCGAATTTCACCTCTGGTTACCAACGGGAAAAATATCAGGTAAGATACTAAAGGCAATTTTTTAAAAACACGTCTATTCATATTAAAACCGTAACACGTTTAAAAATATATAAGAGTACTAATCAAAGTTAAAAATAAAGTTGATGAAAGCTTTACTCCAGGTTAAACGTGATTGTTTTGTTTAATCTTCACTTTACCTCACGCTCCTTGGGTTTTAAGTCTTCAAAACTCATAGATTTATTCTGCAGCAAACTCTGCTCGCAAAATTGATTTTCGCTGCGAGTTTTGAACACCTAAATCGTCTTTTTCGTGCTCGAGTGGTAAAAATTTATGACTTATCACATCTGTTCAAAAATAACTGATAGATTTCTCGTAAGCAGGGACTAAAGAATTTTAACTTTAATACCTTGAGACTAAAAGTGATATCAAATTGGAAAGTCGATATTGTTAGTAAATATTCCAATCACCAAAGAGATCGTTCAGGAACATTGTTTGAAAAATTAAGGGTAGAATGCTCGTAGCGCTTTCCAGTAGTTAGTTTCGTCATATTTTAAATACCAAGTATCTGAACTTGGCCAAATTTTGCATGCATATTTTTGAGCCTAATATCTATGCTTCTGGTTTGCCAGATTTCCGCTAAATTAAGAATTTTCAAAAATATTCGAAAAACTGGTATGGAAATTATTATTTTTCACTTTTAGGATTAAAATAAATAATAAATCGAAAAACTGGCAAACCAAAAGCATTGATTTATGCTGATTCTTTTAAAGAAAAATGAGTGCGTCTTCCTCAAGTATTATTAATGAAAGTATTATATTAACTCCGGATACAAAACCCTGTGAACAATATTTAATTGTTCACTGAACTTAACCAAATGTTTTTATAGCATTCAGGAGTATTTAATTTATATCTTCAGAAATTATGGTTAATATTTGCACGTCTGCTCGCAGACTGATTGCTGACTACTTGATCAATTGTAAAATGTACACGTTGTACATTTTTCGAATCAAATCAATATTTTATTGCAAATAAAATATTGATTTGATTCGAAAAATCTTGTATATCTTGCATTTACCAAAATAATAATTTGTCACTTGGTTTTCTGATACAAAACCCAGTGAACAATTAAATATTGTTCACAGGGTTTTGTAACACGTGTACATTTTACAATTGATCAAGTAGTCAGCAATCAGTCTGCGAGCAGACGTGCAAATATTAAACATAATTTCTGAAGATATAAATTAAATACTCCTGAATGCTATAAAAACATTTGGTTAAGTTCAGAAAATGTGTATACCTATTTTCAAGGTTTAGCCAATTATTAACAATCTTAAGGTCTTTGAAATATATATTCCATGGTTTCTTACTTACTTTCTCATATGGAGTGTCAAAAGTTGAATGTATCTGACACTCGGTCCCAAAAATATTTAACCTCGCGCGCCGTCAAGATTCTACTTTATAATCCTTCGCTCCCCTCTGAATTTAAAATAGCGCCTTGGCCGTAAAATTATTTTTAGGTCCCTTGTGATGCAATCTACTATATTCTCCTTTTACGGGATAACTAGGAAGAACATTTCATTAAACTCTTACGGGAAACGTATAAAGTTGTTTAAGCCGGTTTGTCCACTGTTGAACACTGTCACGTATTCTAGGTTAGCCTGAACAACATCTTTGACCACATCATCACTTACCATCGGGTGAGATAGTGGTCAAAGGCTAACCTATCAGGCATAAAAAAAAGTAATTATTAAGCACAGTCCCCCATCATTAAACTATATAACCATTAAAATATATAATCCTAATTATTCATTGTCGGTGACGGTGACAGTGCGTTATCGATATTTCTCTGCTAATAACAAATAAAGCTGATAAAAAAGTATTCCTATTTACGTCGAAAAGTTTTCAAGCCGCAGTAATTATTAGATCACCAACCTCGTGTGATCGCAATTTTTCTTCCCCACAATCTATTTAGCGGAGCGTCGGCGTCCGCAGATTCAATTTATCTTGGCTTGAAATTAAATCGTCGGACGCGTGGTCCACGTCTCGGAGGCAATTCATCCTGCCCACTGGAGCCTTGCGGCTTGTTTGTACTTATATACGTGTAGTTTAAATTGCGGTACTAAACAACTTGGCTTCGCTATACTATCTTTATTAATACTTATAAACGTGGCTGGACGGAAATTATATTTTATTTGTAAAAGTTAATTGTAAAATAAACATATCGTCACCCTTGTCCCTGAAGAGGAGAGCAAGGGTGTCTAAAAACCCACGTTTCGGCAGAGTTGTTTGTTTTATCAATGTTATGAAGAGTTCAGGCGGATAAGTTGCCCGCCTTATTATAAGTGAAGTGATCACACCTGTCCACAAAAGATGCAGTATCTATCAGATATCACCAACCTCATTCTACTTGACACTGCACTACTCACCGAGACATTAGTTATTATGCATCGTTTGCTCAGTCATTTCACTTGCTACAGTGCCCTTCGTTCCTAACCATAGTTGTGTTTGCACACACTACTACTTTGAGATGATTTGACGCTGCGGTGGTACCCGCCAAGACGGCCTCTTGCTAAAGAGAACTACCACCTGGTATGGTATGGTCAGTGCACAGTTCGAGACTCCGGAATATTAGGTACCTAAATGTGCTACAAAAAACACTTTATTTTGGTTAAGGCTATACGAGTACCGTGATAAATATAATACATATACGTTAATATTATATTACTGCAGAATCCAGTAAGTGAGCCTTCCTGGCCAAGTATGAATTGATTTATATACGAGGCCAGAATGGCTTTCTTACTGGTTGAGACATGTATAATGCATTTCTCAAAAATGAAAGAAAGTCTAACATCAAACAACCCTAATATATATTAAATCACGCGGTAAATTAAAACACAATGTCGCAATTGAATGTGAAAAAAAGTTTGCGTTTAGTTTTAAGCATTGTCCTACCTTTACATTTCATTAATGTTTTAATAAAAAAATTAATTTATTGTTTTTGAAACTCTGTGTTAATTTTTGAATGGAAAGTTTTAATCCAACATGATTTATAAACTGAAATTACTCAATACAAACATAAAATCCCACTCTATACTTCTACAATATTACTAAGTACAAAACGCAACGTGCATACTTTTTTCTGCGTCGTGTTAAGTGTTATAGACTATAAAATGCCTGTTTAAGGGTCCAACAATGTCATATAATGTCATACCAAAAAGAGAGATAGATATATATTTGGAGACTCCCTCCTATAACCATGTCATAATGGCTTAACTCGAATCTGTGTCTGGTACTATGTTTTTTTTCTAAGCAGAATGACCTGCTGTCCAGTAAGTACAATACATACTCACTTACTGGACAGTAGGAGATTCCAAATTTAAAATCTCGCTTCTTTCTGGACAGTTGTGAATAATGCTCCGGTAGAAATCACTTTCTGGATACTTTTTAGAGATGTTATGGTAACATTACATACCATTTTTGAGAAATAGTCTATTAAGTATTGCTAAAATTTAGACAATGTAAAATTTTGCGGTTTAATGCATAAACTGAACATAATGTTATAATGGTGTATTTTTATTCTAGTTGAGGAAAAGTCGAAGAAAGAAAGAAGCCGTAAGGCTATCATATCAAATATTATTATAAGACTCAATTCTCTTGAAATAGCTGTAGCAAATTTTCGTCAATGTCGAAGTATAGTATCTATAAGGTTTTTAATGAAATTACTTGTACTACATTGTGCAGAATACATAATTTCAACAAATTATTATTAATTAACTACACTCGAGAGCAATGAACCCGGGTCACTTAAAGAATGTTAAAAATCTCGGAAACTAAAAATGATAGGTTAATGCAATAAATTGTATTTAATAGACAATGTAATACTCCTTAAATGAAAGTAAAAAAAATATGAGTCACCATACATTTTATTAACACAAAATTACATAAAGAAAAAAACTGCTGATCTCTCCTTAAAACAAAAATAGGAAACATGAAATTTTTGAACTTTATTACGATTTTTTTAAATTTTAATACTTCGTATTGCCTCCTCGTGCTTCCATTACTGCGTTTACGCGGTTTGGCATGCTGTACACCAAGTTCCTTATACGATTTTGGGGAATATTCTCCCATTCCTCTGTGAGAGCAATTTTGAGCTCACGAAGCGTGATTGGGGGAGGGTTTCGTTGTTTTACGCATCTGCCTAGCTCGTCCCAAGCATGCTCGATCGGGTTGATATCCGGGCTGCGCGCTGGCCACTCCATACGAGTAATGTTCATCTCTTGAAGGTAGTCATTCACAATCCTACCTGTATGAGGTCGGGCATTGTCATGCATAAATATAGCATCCTCACCTAAATTGACCATAAATGGACCAACGTGATCATTGAGGATTTCTTCCACATATCTTACGCTAGTTAAAGAGCCGTTTTCTATGATCACCAGCTCTGTGCGACTTTCAGAAGAAATTCCGGCCCACACAAGTACAGACCCACCACCGTAGGCTTCTTTTTCTTCGATGCATGCTTGCTTGAATCTTTCCCCTGGTCTTCGATACACACTGTGTCTTCCATCGTGCTTGTAGAGCATAAATTTTGATTCGTCGGAGAACATAACTTTTGACCAATCTTCAATACTCCAATTTACGTGGCTCTGGGCATATCTTAGTCTCGAAATACGATGCCCACGCTCCAGTTTAGGGCCGTTTGCAGGTCTAAGGGGTATTAAGTTAGATTCAGCAAGCCGACGTCTTAATGTCTATGCACTTGGGTTACTTCCTCCGAGGCGTCGAAACTGATTGGTGAGTTCAGTTCCTGTGAGAAAGCGATTTCGAAGCATGGTGTTCACCAAGTATCGGTCTTCTCGTGCTGTGGTACACCTGGTTCTGCCCGTTCCTGGTCTGCGTAGGTTAGAACCAGTTTCTTCGTAACGTCGGAGAACTCTTTGTACTGTTGACAGCGACACACCGACAGTCCTGGCTGTATCGCGCTGACTCCGGCCGGTTTCCAGCATTGTAAGTATTCTGGTGCATTCTTCAGGCGTAAGCGACATAATTTCAGCTTGAATAATGAATATAGAGCACTACCAACATGGTTTATGTACCCACATAAATGACAGATTACAAACAAAAGCAAAACCAAATGCTGTAATTTCGTAGTTCCATCTTCGAAAGTGGCCCTTTTTCAAATTTGATTTTTTTATGATATAACTTTACAATAATTAAGATGTTTTAATACCTTCATTTAAGGAGTATTACATTGTCTATTAAATACAATTTATTGCATTAACCTAGCATTTTTAGTTTCCGAGATTTTTAGGATTCTTTAAGTGACCCGGATTCATTGCTCTCGAGTGTATATATGATATACTCGTATATTGTCTGGAAACTCATTCCTTCCTAACTTGTTTTAAATACTTCGTCTTTTAGTCACTATTATCGTTTGGGCCTCATCAGAACATAAGTGGGTCCTAGCCGGTTACAAAAAACGAATTATAGACAAAACTTGCGATAGTGTTCTAACTCAACATTCGTACTAGTTTTAAAATCAACATATGAACAACTTTCCGAGCAAACTCAGTGCTACATAATTCTACTATTATTATTATTATATATACATATTCATAACAGAAAGTTACAAGCAAAATGTGGCACTACGGCATAAAATAAAAAGTCAAAAACAAATTATTGAAATTTAAATTAAAATACTTAACGACGCTCAAAACACTAAATTACATAATATCTCTACGGTAAAGGATGCTGGTTTTTAAAATAATAGCCGTTGAAACGATTCATAAGAACTTAAACTAAAGTCACGTCAGCAAACTGTAAAACTGTAAATTTGCTTTGGGCGAAATGTTTAGTGTTAGAGAACATTCGAACTAGTTTTAGAACCAACAAAAACACAACTTTTCAACCAGACCTCCGTGTTCATGCTACGTAAAATACCGCTCAGCCATTTTGTTGACGTCACAAGATCAAAGCGTATCATACTACGGTTCAGTGCCCTTTGTCTAAGTTTTTACTTTAAGCTGTCTGCTGGCGTTACGCTGAATTGAAACATTTTCCTGCAAGGAGAAATACTCCTACATAAAACATATCTACTAAAGAGAAACTCTTGTGTAGTATAGTAACATCCTAATTGTAGTTTGTAGGGCACGTTAAGCCATCACTTGTTGTCTTAGGATGGCAATCGTTATGCTTTGCTGGTAGACTTCAAACTGTCAATTTGCATGATGGCAATTCCTTTTGAGATTCCTACCACCCTGTAAATGTATCACTAAGCACTAGTGATAGGGCATTCTGTGAAGCCTCCCAGACTGGCCAACTACTTTAAGTAGTTTTTCTGTTGCGAAGCATTGAACGGTGTTGTCCAGCAGCTCTCCTTGAGAGCTAGTTCTCAACCTAGGTTAAATCTGTTTATCATATTTGACCACACTACTTACCATTTTGTGGGATTGTAGTCAAAGGCTACGTAGCCTATCAACAATAACATAGTGAACTTTCATGACGTAATTGAACTTTGCAGTATTATTGCTACTTACCACCCGCACAGAGAAACAGATGAATCTGTCTGCTGGGCGTCAAACTAAATTGAAATTTTGAATATATTATGCAGAACCTATAAGAAGCGCTCGTAGCGAAGTTTGCTTAGCCGTTCTTAACCGATCAGCTAAGTTAAACAACGTCCGCTGCGGTCCGTCACAATCTGGTTCAAAATAAAATATATATGTGTTATGTATTTGCCATAAAAATGCTATTTTACTTTTAGTTTTAGTAGGTTATTCTTATAAATGTCTTTTACTTTAAAGCTCATTTAATCCAAACATACATTGATACGTCTTGTTTGACAAAATTGATGTTTTATTGAAGACCTACTAAACAAAACATTTGGTAAACTTCTGATTTTCTATCCTTTCATAGTTTTTTGGACATTGGTCAAATAAATAAAAACTTAATTACCTCATTTGGCAATGTTTATCTTTCATTGTCTACTATAGCTATATGAAACACCAATAAAACTTGGACAATTTATTGTTATCGGTTTCTCTTCCATGCATTAAACATACGTATTGGAAGTGTATAAAAATATTTGCGCTATTGGAACCATATGGGTTGGAATTTATTCGGTGAAATAAATATTTGTTTACACATCCACTATCGTATTCGAAGGACTTTGTAGTTTTATTTGTAAAAAAGGTTTTAGTTAGTACGTTATTTGTTTTGCTTACTTATTTTACTGAGTGCTTCGAGGACTGAGTCCGCTATAGACTACGGCTTACTGTCCAAGAAGCCTGCTCCTTTTAGTTATATAATCTTTGAATTAACGTACTGTACTGTATCAGTCGTATTGTCCACTGCTTAACACAACTTCCCCCATTTAGAGGGAATGGTCACGCTTGGCAGTCGTCTTGGGGATCGTGCTATAACATATCAGTTCCTCGGAAAGCGCTGCTACCTACCTCCCGGTATTTTACCTTTAGTCGCCTCTTACGATACCCGCAGGTATAAATAGGTGAGTGGCATTCTAACCCGGCACCCCACAGGGCCAATACTCAACGTAATCCTACTAATATTATAAACGCAAAAGTTTGTATGTATGGATGTATGGATGTTTGTTACTCTTTCAAACAAAATCCTCTGGATGGATTTTAATGAAACTTTACAGTAATATAGCTAAACACCAGAATAACACATAGGCTATAATTTATAAAGATATTATGTGTATTGTCGAAAATTTAACGATAAGTGTCAAGTAAGTAAGAAAAAAATGAGCCATATTAGACCTATTCTGGCGTGCGCTGCAAAAACCTTAATGTGTCACACGCACATATTGTATAACGTTCAATTTGCTTCATATATCTATATTTTTATATATATATATTATATATATGCTTCATATATCTATAAAAATATAGATATATGAAGCATATATCTATATTTTATGTGTAAGCCATTATCGCCAAAATAGTGAACCATATATTATTATACTATAAAAAAATATAATTTATTTCTGATGCATATTCAGTACTAACAAATTGATCCATTTCAAACTAATATTATAAAGGCAAACTTTTGTGAGTGTGTTTGTATGTTCATTGCTTCTTCAGCCTCAAATGACTGGAGCGATTTTGATCAAATTAGGTATGATAGATAGCGAGATAGATAACTCCTTATTGAAAACACCAAAATAAAAACAATAAACTTATCACTAAAACATAAATTAAAGCCGAGTGTATCAATGGGTGGTCTAATCGCTCAGAGCGATCTCTTCCAGGCAATCCATCAACAATAGATATGGTCAAATATTGGGCGGGGTTTCTTATGGTCTTAATAATTGTAACTGCTGTAGGTATAGCGTTAAGTTTTCTAATGACAGTACAACAGAGAATAGGTAGAATGAAGAAATTAAAATTGATTCTTGAGGTAGCGCGGGGATAAAGGGTTGAACAGAATACTGTTAAGGAGAGATAATATATGAGCATTCCAGCGACGACGAATAGGGAGCCACTTGAGCTTATTACGAAATAGGAGACATGATCATATTTTCGTCAGTCATATATAAATCTTACAAAAAAACATTATGGTGTGGAGGTAGATAAGGCACTTGATTAACACATATAGCGCGCAGCTAGTTGTAGATATATTTTATTACTAATTTTTTGGATGGTGTGACAAAAATTAAATATCTTACCCATGTTAGAAACGTCAGGCTCTTAAGTTGCTACTTCAACCACGACTTCATGATAAATATTTTACAAGATGTACATTATTAGGTTATTATTATTAAACTGTATTTTTTTATTAATGGGCTAGCCGTTGACCAATATGTCACCTGATTGTAAGCAATGATGTGGTACCTAGACTTACTGTCACTTTAACGGAGCTCGCCTAGACGTTCCTAACGATCAACGACGTGATAAAAACCTTCAGGGCACAGAGTCACAAATTTTTCCAGATGGGGCACATTGCAGCAATGAATATTCAGGCTTAAATTAACTGAGCCATAACCTAAAAAAGCACACGAGTCACGATGATATATTTTCTGTACATAACGATAGTTTTTAAGCGCTCGTAGCGCTGCTTACTTTGTCGTTCTTAACCATGCAACTATTACTACTGAGAACTTTCATGTTTCGGAGGGTGCGTTAAACCGTCGGTCCCTTTTGTTGTTTAATGATAGCAAGTCAAGTAGAAAATCTGTCGCCAAGAAGCTTATGGTGTGATCCGGCAGAAATTCTTGAGAGCCAGTAATTCTAGGTTAGCCTTAAAAACATCTTCGACCATATCATCGCTTACCATCAGGTGAGATAGTGGTCAAAGGCTAGCGTATCAGCTCAAAATTAATAAAATAAAAACTATGCAATACTTAATCCTAGTTTATAAAATACTAGCTCTCGAGCAGCGGCTTCGCCCGCGCTTATTTCAGTTATCGCCTCTTTTTGTGCAGTTGGTTTAAAAATATCCCATGTCCTTTCCCGGGTCTCAAACTATTTCCATGCCAAATTTCATCCAAATCGATGTAGTAGTTTTTAAGTTTATTCGTTGGACACAAAAATACAAATCTTTCCTCTTGATAAATACATAAAATATTAAATGTAAGTGTCCTTCAGATGAGAAAATGTATTAAAAATTTATAGGAAATCTGTAATGTTATAATACGCCGGGCAAGAGTTTTCCAGACCAGTGGATCGAAAGCGCACTGCGGCGGCACGGTGTGCCTCAGCAAAAATCTAGTCAAGGGTTGTTCACAGTTGGTTTATGAGTTATGAGCTAGTTATACCTACCTTTACTTTAGCTCTTTAATAAAATAGAGATGCACGTTTAGTATATTAAATCCGTTTGATTTCATTACTCTTTTTTTATTGTCGACAGACCTTAACATGTGCCATTTCATTAATTTATCACTCAAAAATATTAAGTAGAAATTACATTTGGAAATAACATTAAGTAGAGCTAATAAACGTACATTATTAAAAAATGCATCTACACATTAAACTAAAACTTTACATATTATGCCCCAGTGTTGTCGTCTATGTTGTTATTAAAAACAAATTCTAAATACGCTCTTGTGCTGTATTTTGTGTTGTTAAAGAAGACATGTTCTACCGACTCCACATGGATAGGATAACAGTAGAAAAATATTTCATAATTCAATTAATTACTGTGTATTTTACCGTTTCGAAAAGGGTCCTCATTATTCACACACAATATTAACAATCGATTGTTTGGATTCTCTCATGAAAAAACCCTTCGTAACGACACGAGAAGTGCCTTTTCACGCTCATTTTGTGTACTTTCCCTTCTGTCAATAGGTTACTGATGGGGGTCTTCCGCCCTTCGAAATATGAGGCTTATTTTACGAAACATTGATGTCTGTACAAGATATTTTTCCGACGTAACAAGGAAGTTTTCATGAGAAAACTTCCTTGTTATATCAGAAAAATTTCTTATTTAAGCACACGTGCTTAGCTACATAATGTGACAGATCGAAGTTGTACTAAATTATATTTGTGTTAGAGTTTTTTTCTGTACTTCTAATAAAGACATGGAATCCTTATAGGATCAACTGCGTGTCTGCCCGCCTGTCAGCTGTAATCAAATTCTCCAAGTCTACTTGGCTAACGAACAAAATTTAATATTTTTTGAAAGAAATTGATGATTCTTTTTGGTTGCAGTATTCTGTAATTATTATTATAAAATCGTGACTTTTTTGCTAATGACAAGCTGTGTGGAGCGGATTTTTTATTGAACGTTATGTTAATTAATTCAAGAATGACTATTTTACTTGCATTAGATTTTATTTCCGTAAGGACATCATATAAATAATCAAATGAAATCACAATTTTTGAAACAATATTATTTTAAAGATTAATAATATCGTTTATTTTTTACCAGCATTATGCCTTTAAAAACGCTACAAACAATATACAACACAACAGCTTCTACCTCAGTCCAAATGCTCTCCTTACATATACGGAAACTTTCATGGTGTTACAGAAAACCTTACAGCCTTCAGAATTCGTGACAGCGAAGCAAGCAATTGTACCGTAAAATACATAATAATAAATGAATAATGCCTTGCATTTACAAGTACTTTTATCGGTAGTATTTTTGTATTATGCTTGATTGGTTAGCCTTTGACCACTATCTCACCTGATGGTAAGTGATGATGTGGTCGAAGATGTTATTCAGGCTAACCTAGGGTTACTGGCTCTCAAGGAAAAATTGTGTTGTATACCTTAAAGTATTAAGGTATACAATACAACATTGTTTTATTTTTAAATAATAACATCCACTCATACATTTATTTTATAATAAACACGCTCTCGCTTTCACTATGGCCCCACCCTTACAAAGGGGTGAGCCACCCGTAATCAGATGGAACGACATTACGCGTGCCGTATCTTGGAGCTAGCGGCCGTGTTACTCGTTAGTTCTTATAGCAACGTCATGTAGGCCTGATTAAGATGTGCTGAAGTCTAGACTAACCTTGTTAACCTTTTGCACCAATGGTTATTGAATATTATTTCAATGTTTCGCCGCGCTGGCATAATAATTATAATTATTTGTCTTTATATATTGTTATAGCTTTTAAATAATTGAAAGATAGACACATAGATAGGCAAAATATCTTATTATTTTTAGTAGCTTATATCAAGTTTCTAGACAATGTCACAATTAAAGAAGTTTTCAAGTTTGATGACAACCTTTTTTAATTTCAAGTCTTTTTAATTTCTGATGATCATCAGTTTAGTTTTAACATACTTCCAAAAAATATCAGGTTCTCGATTCGGCTTTTTTTTTTAGTTAAACATAATTTTTATATTTTATATATTTAAGTAGTCCAAATATGTTTCAATGTACCTTGGACTTGCCTGTAAAAAATGTACAAAAGGGCCAATAAAACTTTTATATCTTTATATCTTTTAATATTTTTACTACATTCATATAAAAAACAAATATTATAAAAAAAACTTAAAGCTACCAGCGGTTATGGCTGCAGAGAGAGAGAGAGGAACCTTCGGAGCTTGTTATTATTATTATTTTTGGTTACACTTTTGTGTTATCTCTGGGCTCCAGATGTAATGCTTTGGCACGGGCCAAAGCCAAGTGCTTTTAAAGAGACATATATTTCCTAACAATTCTGCAGTTGTTCAATATGACTGCTTTTTGAAGCTATTTATATGTAGATGTGTATGTCAAGTATCTCAAGATTCGTGAGTAGGCTTTTGGATATGACACCTGTTGTAGAAATTTTAATAGGGATAGCCCTTTATTATTATTATAAAATCAGGAGGGTCTTGTGCGTGTACCGTCACAATCTCATATTTTTTTTATCTGTGTTTAAATACCGTATAATGAGTGTAATTGCTGAATAATATCAAAACATTATATGTCTTCATCTGTCGTCATCGAAGACAGACATTTCCTACTTTAACTTTATTGCTGTCATCTGTGACACCATTTTCCCTGACGTTTTACATATAAAGGCAATTTACTTGTTTTACGGCTCGACACCTGTGTATTGTATGAAAAATATCACTGCTTCTTTTTATGAAAATGTTGAATTGGTACTCAACATTTCCATGGTACATTAATATACTACGTCTTAGACCATGAACATTTCGTTTATCGAAATCGATTATGGTAAACCTCACCATATTGGAGGTGGCTGTGTTCAGCAGTGGACTATCCGGCTGACACAGTACAGTACAGCTGTTTAATTATTCAATCACCAGCATTTATAAGTATAAATTCGGCGATTTTGGCCACTATAAAACACCAAACTTTTGCCCAAGACTTTACTTACAAATAAAATCAGTTTTTTCTCGCATTTGCTTTGCGCAGAGCGCACGTTTCCAAGTGCTACAAATGCTTCTCGATATTAGACAGCGATGCTGTAACACAAGAAAGTCGTGGCTCGGTGAGCGTAAACGAATGTGTAAAAAATTCTGAATATTTTACAAAATTACAATGAGTGGAAAAATTATAGTTATGCGCGGGATAATATTTATATGCTACTATATTTTTTCCACTCATAGTTTTGTAATGTAATCTGTGGAGCATGCGTCGTTGCAGAAATAATAATATTTAAATACTGAATATTTTCGGATAAAGTTTTAGTTTTAGAAAACAACATTATCTTACGAATATTATCTTCGAACAAATAGGCTAAGGTGATTAAAACCGACATTTCCGCATGCATTTTTAGGGCCCATGTTGGTATATAAAAGTGACCTTATCAAGTTATCACATCCAGTCTTTCTACAAATACATACCTTGGATTACTAGAGTACTTTTTTACTGAAACTGTTGCTAACACTTTTCATTCGGTTGCTTCTATTGCTTCTAGGCCCTGGTGTTTAGGAAACGATACATATGCCACTGCCACAACAAATGTACCCACCCCTAGTACAGATCTTATTACTCACGAAGGAGCACCCGTCCACAGTTAATTATTGATGCGCATTTGTACGGGCAGGCCTTGTTTGTCTACGACGTGTTTTTATGGGTGTAAATACTAATTAATACAAACATTAAAACAATAAAATGATAGCTCCAACTATAGTTTCAACCACATTCGATGGTCTTCATCAAGGATTTCAAGGAGAGCTCGGGATACCTGCGTTGATATCTCGCTTAGCACTACAACGCGGGCGTCCCGAGCTCTCCAGAAGAAGACCACTAGAGTTGGCAGAAACTATAGTCTAAGCTATCTGACTTATTCACTTGATTTTTGCATATATTTAATTAAATAAGTGAAAACCACGTTAGTTTTTATACTAAACCTTAATGTGTAATTCAATAATTAAAGAAATTATCACTTAATATAATATTAAATTAATAAGTATATTTTATCATAACCTGGCATAAATTTATAATTTCTGTACAGCTGATAAAAGTAGAATATTTGAAACTAAGTATAAATAACGGACATCTATTTTATGGCAAATAAACGGTTTTGGATTTTGGATTTATTTATTGGATAAAGTTGACTTTCTCACGGTTTATATTTTATAGTATATAAAACGCACCTTTCTAGAAAAATTTTAAATATTTTAATTTCTTTGTTACAGCGCTTACCTCAAAGACGACTTCGCTGTGCTGCCATATTTGGAGGCTGGATATAACAGGGTGAGTTTACCAAACATGAAATATATATATTAAAGCAGTGATGGCTCAGTGACATTGGCTATGGACTTCTGCTCAGCAAGTCTATGGTACGAAACGCGCCGCGGGGTTGAGCTTCACCGCATGGTGGAAGGGCATTTTACTAATGCCCGTCTGGCTGGCGACCACCCTCAAGTAGAGATTTTGTCACCAAGCACCTAACGGTGTGTTCCTGCATCTGTCCTTGAATGTCAGTAATTCTAAGGTTAAGCCGGTTTAGCACCTTCAACCACATCATCACTTACCATCAGGTGACATTGTGGTCAAAGCCTTACATAACAGCAATAAAAAATAATGGGTCAAAAAATAATTGGATTTTTCGAGAAAGGAATTCTCAGTAGCTGTTCTAGAATATGGCAGTACTTGTACCTGGTACATGACAACGGGAACTTTCCATTTCATGTGATCAGGACCAGCTTCCATCCGTCCCTCGGCAAGATCATTTTTGTCCCTTTCGTTGTCATTTTGGAAAATTATTTACCTACGAGGCATTAATACAAAAATAACAACAATAGACTACTCTTTACTATACCTTTTATATCCTGGTAACCAATTCAACATCGGTAATTAAAAACCAAACCAATTCGTGGTCACTTGCTTTGCCTTTTATTAAGTATCTTCTTAAGGAAAAATTAATAGTCCCGTTAAAATTAGCAGAACGTGAAAATTTTAACGGGACTATTAATTTTTCCCAAATACTATTTTCGTTTTTTTGTAGTTTGGTTTGATCAAATTTGATGTGATCATATCTGCTATCCTTTGAGATTTATAAACAAACAAAATTAGTTACATAAAAGCAGAAATATAATCCTAAACATGACACTTTTAGTACATTTTTAGTGAGCCTCTGCACATAAAATTTACGAAAAGTGGTCGTTGGGAAACCTTTGTTACAATATCAAAAAATATATTTTTATTGTTTTTTACATTTTGTAGATAAAGAGGTTATCTATCTGTGGCAATTCTTAGTTTAGCTAGAAATGGTTTCATTTGGTCGCAAAATCTACCAAAAAAAAACAGTTTATTTATGCCAGATTTGCAAAAACGTCGTTAACATCGGCAATCAACTTAAAGTATTAATAATAACAATATTATATAACTTCCTAATCAACGATTGAGGTTGTTTATGAAATGAATTGTAATGAGTTGTGTTCTTTTACTAACAACACAATTATGTGCTTAAAAGTATTAAAAATATATATCTGAGAAAACGTAGTTCCTGCGGCCAACCTGCTAATACAATACCTGCTAACTTTTGATTAACGAGGGTGATAAGATGGCAAGGTGCCTTGGTATTGTGCGCTTTATTTCCAGAAACACACTATAGACTGAACGTGACTAGTGACATACTGCTTATTCGGTGTATTTTAGCCCTAAATCATCTTTTACGATCACTAGGTGGGCCTCGAACATATCCCGTAAAGTAACCAAATATAAATAAAAAAACAGATCCACTTATCGAACATTCCGAGAAATATTAAGCCGGGAACATTTCGTACGCGGTGTCGCTTCTATCTCTACTACAAAAAATTAAATTGTTTTCCTTGTAAAGTCCAAACAGTCAGTTGTGATAGATTACTCCCCAGGCGTCTTGTTTTACACCCTCATAAAATATTGCATTTGCGCTCCACGAACAATTTTCACATTTTTCTTATTGCCCAATAAATTTCGCTTTACATTGTTTATTACTTTTTATTGAATTTAAAAAATTAAGCTAGCAATATGTTACTTTAACAGGAAAAACATCCAAAGATTTCCTGATCAAATTTGAATGAAATACGTCCTTCGAAGTAAATTTATCATAATCATATTGGTTGCTTATCTATACTATAAACATATTATAACTTAGATTTTATCAAAATTTCGTCGCTGTTACAAACGCCATGCCACCGGGAGAACTGAGAAACTCATAAAAAAGCAAGTAAAATGGCTAATAAGGAAAGCTCTACTTGGTTCTTTAAATAATTGATCGATCTCTATATTCTCTATACTTTGATTCCGAAATGCTGTTATATTTTCTCGACTTCAACATGTACTGAAACACTGTCACACTAGAAGTAACTAAAAATGTTTTTGTGTTAAAAAAAACACCTTCTCCTAATATTATTAGCAAAACTAATATTACTAGTTGTTTGGCTAAGAAGATTAGGGGAGGTTGACTTCCATTCCACTCCATCCCACGGTCCATTGACTTTATTTCGAAAGACAATGCAAAGACTATTAGAAATATATGTCCAAATTAGATATGGTCTACCCAACAAACGTATTCTAATATGAATACTCAAACTCTTTACAAGTTTACACATTTTTTTTTTAATAGTAACTTATCGAGCAATATCAGTACTAATATTATAAATGCGAAAGTAACCCTGTCTGTCTGTCTGTCTGTCTGTTACGCTTTCACGCCAAAACTACTGGACCGATTTGAATGAAATTTGGTATGGAGATAGTTTGAGACCCGGGAAAAAACATAGGATAGTTTTTATCCGACTGCGCAAAAAGAGGTTAATGTTTTTGCGCGATAACCGACATACGCGCGGGCGGAGCCGCGCCCGGAAAGCTAGTTATTATATATCCAGTTAATTAGAATTTCGAACGTCCGCGTTATGACAAATCTTCGATGTGCACTGTGTGCAAAGTGAATTTGGTAAGTTTTACGCATACCCATTATAGTTACAGTGTGACCGTCCTCATTTTATATGACACTGCACTGCGCTCATCACTCAGGGACGTTAATTCTTACGTCTCTCTTTCCTAATAATTTCACTTGCTACAGTGTCCTACATGCCAATACACACTATTTTTGAACATTACACAGGAAACAAGAATTCTAGGTTAGTCTGAACAACAACTTCGACCACGTCATCACTTACCATCAGGTGAGATAGTGGTAAAGGCTAACCTATCAGGCATAAAAAAAAAACATTTTTACAGGAACATATAAACACTACTGTGTTAATGTGCGATTAAGGCAATTAGTAAAATCCGCAATGCTAAAAGATATCTTTACTATTACAGCCTTGCGAAATCGCAAGGAATGAAAAGCTAACCACGTGTGCATTACTAAAAACACATGTTTTATTATGGGATTCAAAAACCCGACTGATCCGATATTTGAGCCAGGACATCTACTACTGTTTGAGCTATCGTGGTGAACAATCATGGTTAAAATTAACTTTATATTAATTTATATTAGCAGTTTCATATCTAATATTAAGGGCATAGATCTTCATAAACATGACATAAATGCATTGTCAAAATTCAAAGTTTATTTAAGTAAGAGATAAGAAAACCGTCAATCCATCTGTTTCATTCAGTTTTACCAGATTCAACAGCAGAACAGCGGACTGACAAGAATTACCTCTGAATAGAAATGGGTGCGTTTATGTAAATAGGCCACTTACGTCAACATCTCGCAGTGCCTTCGTCTTTTGACGGCTCAGTGAGATTGCGAAACAGGCATGTTACGCAACTTCACATAACTGTGAACATTTCTTTGGAAATAACTTATGGACTCGGATTCGTTACATTAAACTAATTTACGTCTGAAGGGGATCTGAAACCTTGCATATGTAAATTTTACTAAAATTACAAAAAACCGGCCACGTGCGTGTTAAGCTGCATCCCCTATAGGCCCTATTGCATGGTGGAAGGGCATTTTGCGAATTCCCGCCTGGCTAGCGACCACCCTCATGTAGGAAATCTGTCGCCAAGCATCTGACGGTGTGCTCCGGCAGCTGTCGCCAAGCACCTGACGGTGTGTCCTTGAGAGCCAGTAATTCTACCAGGTAGCTAGCTAGGGTTCCAGACTCCGGCTGCTACTGAGAATAACTAAGAGGAACATCAATATTACCCAGCCGTGAGTAGGGTCATGCCCTTCATTGACCTAATTATCAGGAAATAATATTGGGAAACCATAACGTCCACCGTTCAAGAAAGCTCTCTCTTATTAGGACTTGCCATATTCCCCACACTTGGCAGGCGTCTTAGGAATCGCAGTGTAAGGTGGCAGTTCTTTAGAAGCCACTGTTTCCTTCTGATATTTTTCCCTTTGTCGCCTCTAACGACCCCCACATGAAGATATGGGGAGACCAATGTATACCTACTGGATATTGAAAATATTGTGTCCCTCATCCTAGCGTACTCACCTAAGAAATTTTTAATTTTGACTATGCCAAAAAATAGTGCTATTTATGATTACTATATACTCGTATCGTACAAGTGTTTAACAAACTGTTTGTATTTTTTACATAAAATAATAGTAAAAAATATTTTAAGAGAACATTTAATTAATATTTTAGAAAAAATACTTTAAAATATAAATATTATATCAAGTGACAATTCCGCCTAATTGCCCTGTTAAGCCGATGTGATGACAAACAGGAAGAATTTTCGACGTGCATCGGTTCTACACGCACGAAGCATTCTCTAACTCTCCAAGACTCATGGTGACTATTCAAAAAATCAAGACGTGGCTTAACATGAAATTTAGACGGAATTGTCACTAGATATATTTTAATAATATATCTAAAATAATAATTAATTATTTGCTCAAAATATTTTTAATATTAAATATGGATTTCTGCAAAGTAACGCCAGAATCTATTCAAAAATAAATAATGTTTTCTTTTTACTTGTAAGTATGTAAAAAAACAATACTGAAACAAAGTATTTCATTACGTATTCTACTCGATTTTAATTCATTACAAACAATAACAGCCTGCGCTTTGTTTGATTTGCATAGCTTTGTTGGGATAGCGTGGCATTACTTCGTGCCAATTATGTTAATAGCTCACTTAGACAATATGGCCTAGGTGACGTCGTAAGTACCTGCTGTTTTCTAAACTAATGTACCGTATCAGCCGGATTGTCCGCTGCTGAACACAGCCTCTTTTGTCACAATCCCTACGCTTGGCTTGGCTATAGAAGATTTTCAAAAAGTTAGGGATCCGTGTGAAAACTTCAATAATGTAACCCAAAGTGCAAAAAAAAATACCAAAGAAAATCGTGATATCACGTATGCTGCCGAAATTATTGAAAATACTTAATTCAAAGTGATGTACTACTATTATATAAAAGACATTAATATCTATAAAAATGTCCGCAATACTACAAGTCTAACTTTTACAGTTATATCACAATAACCACTTTGTAACGTTTAAATTGATAACTAATTTTTTTTATTAAATACCTGTGCGAAGCCGGGGCGGACCGCTAGTAACTTACAGAAAGTTGAAAAAGAAAGAAATCTTAATTATGAATGGAGAGGCTGTTGACCTTGTGGTACTGTAAGGTACTGGTCAATCGCAAAATGTCCTACCACCATGCATAATTACCATTTCTATATCAGGTCATATCGAAATGGTAATAAATTAAAAAGTAATGGAGGTCCATTAGAAAATAAACACTTTAAAATGTTGCAACAAATATATTGAACAGCATCAGTACTAATATTATAAATGCGGAAGTAACTCTGTCTGTCTGTCTGTCTGTCTGTTACGCTTTCACGCCAAAACTACTGGACCGATTTGAATGAAATTTGGTATGAAAATAGTTTGAGACCCGGGAAAAAACATAGGATAGTTTTATCCAACTGCGCAAAAAGAGGTTAACGTTTCTGCGCGATAACCGACATACGCGGCGGCAACGCCCGGAAAGCTAGTTTAAAATAAACTACAAATAAATAACGATGAAAATATTATATGCCTAAAACTAAAATAAAATTATTAAAATGTAAAGTTTTCAAGGAGGTTAGCATACACATAAGCTGCATGTATGCAATATTTCACATGCACGTACCTAATAGGCGGCACTTATGTATGTTGATGACATTACTGTCTGTGTTTAAACTTTGCCGTCAGCACTCAGACGGGTTGCGAAATGTCGATATACGTGTTGTGAACACATATGAGTCCACAAAATGTGTGCAAAACTATAAAAGTATAAATTGGTATACCCAACGAAAGTAGAGACAACATCAAAGCTATAAACTTGAAACACTCATAATCTTACTTTTCGTATAGACTTTATAATTGGCTCATTCATTATGACATAAACATTTGTTTGATTGTTTTTAATAATCTTTATTAACTACTAGTCACATGAATTTCGAACTTCATGCTAACTTTATATAACCTTGTCACAATCCAGGAACCAATCAGTACTTATATATAATATTATAAATGCGAAAGTAACTCTGTCTGTCTGTCTGTCTGTTACGCTTTCACGCCAAAACTACTGGACGATTTGAATGAAATTTGGTATGGAAATAGTTTGAGACCCGGGAAAAATCATAGGATAGTTTTTATCCAACTGCGCAAAAAGAGGTTAATGTTTTGCGCGATAACCGACATACGCGCGGGCGGAGCCGCGCCCGGAAAGCTAGTAAGAATATATTGTGTTGACTCGGCGTCGATTTGTCCAAACTATTTATCATAATATTCTGTTCATATTAATGTAGATAAGCAGTATCAGGATAACTAGTGAGGTAGACCTACACTTTTCCTAAAGCCCAAGTCATAAAACCTATAGTGAGGAAATAACTTTTGATCAAAAGAAGAAAGAAAGAAGGATTACGCGCTGAGGCCCGTGCTCGTCAATTCGCGCAATTTTGATTCCCAAACGAAGGATTTCAAAACAGTTCAAAACTGGTCGGAATATTTCCGGTAAATATACCGCGGGTTTTAGCCGATTCTTAATAAGTTAAAAGGAGCTCATAGACGTTATTGATGACTATAGATTTAAGCTGCCTGCGACACAGCTCGTGTGGAATTTGTTGTTTCAACTCTAAATTTATACTCTCAAATTTTTTTTATTTTTTTTTCATGCTTGATAGGTTAACCTTTTGACCACTATCTCACCTGATGATAAGTGATGATGTGGTCGAAGATGTTGTTCAGGCTAACCTAGAATTACTGGCTCTCAATGACAGCTGCCGGAACACACCGCCAGGCACTTGGCGACAGATTTTCAACTTGAGGGTAGTAGCTAGCCAGGCGGGCATTCGCAAAGTGCCCTACCACCATGCTGTCACGACTGCCATCCTAAGACAACAACCGGGACCGACAGCTTAACGTGCCCTCCGAAGCACGGAAGCGCTCAGTAGTAATGTCACCAGCGGTCACCCATCCAAGTCATGACCGCGGCGGACGTTGCTTAACTTTGCTGATCGATTCAGAATGGTTAAGCAAACTTCGCTACAAGCGCTTCAAAAAATATATATAAATTTTATTTTTAAGTTGTGTGTGTTATTAAAATAACTCAATAATATGTTCCAGTGGAAAAGCAAATACGTACCAAGTGTCCCATTTAGATAAAGTAATTCAGGATACATTTACAATTTTAACTTATTGGTATACGATGTTACAAATCCCTTGGATTGCCTTCGGTGGAATCTTTAGTCCTACACACACATTCACAATGTTAGGTATCCCTTAATCAAAGTTTGATTGACCTTTCTAAGGAGCCTTTGATGATACAGAACCAACTTGAAGGTATACTTCTAGCTACAAGGGACAAGTGTACCTACCCAAGGGACAAGGTTGAATTTAAACATATATTTTGGTACGACTTTGCATTTAGTTAAAAGACAGTTCTATCACTAATCTAAAAGGACTTGTCAGAAGCGTTTGCATATTCAATAAAGAACTCAATCAAGAAAACTACTTGTTGAATGCTGGCAAAAGCTTTTTATGATGTTATTGGAAAAGTGAAATTTGAAATAGCCAAGCCGACGTATTTCATAATGATCCAATTACCATGATGTCAAATTGTTTATTACTATTTTATTGTTATAAATTAGTAGCTTTCCGGCCGCGGTTCCACTCGCGCGTATTTATCGCGCAAAAACATTAAGCTATTTTTGCGCAGTTGGATAAAATCCTATGTCCTTCCCCGCGTCTTAAACTACTTCCATAGCAAATTTCATCCAAATCGGTCCAGTAGTTTTGGCGTGAAAGCGAGACAGACAGACAGATAGATAGACAGGCAGACAGAGTTACTTTCGCATTTATAATGGTAGTATGGATCTCATAACGTATTTTACCTGTAAAAGGAATTTTCTAACAGTTTTGTACACGCGTAAGTGCTGTAGTAAAGAACCTTAAATAACTGTTAATCGAACGGTTTCTAAGTACATCCCACTCAACCTTCACCTACTAATCCAACCCAAATTTTCGTCCTTGACCCGGACCTGCCTTGTCTCGTATATAATGAGTTAGCCGAGACGAAAAGTTCGCCAAGTGGGCCTTAGCTTTGAAGGTGAAGTCGCTACGTAAGACTATCAAATAGAAAAGTTTCGGGAGCCCCGCCGAAATTATACAAGTTGAAAACGTCAATTTCTTATAGTTAGATGAGTTTGCACACACCTGTACACGATGTAGATACCAAGAATACCCAAGAACAAAGTTTTAATTAATCACGAGCGAATAGAATTATTTCTAAATAAACGAAAACTGTACCTACCTCTCCTCACCCTTCTATTCGAGCTCCGTAACTAATCAGCCTAAATAAAAAAAGATGAGGGAATATATAGGATAACGCAAAATTATGAGCCAAGTTCATATAGATAGAATTAGGTAGTATATCTAAGGGCGTTTTCAGTTTGACCTGTGGTTTTTCGCTTTCAATGTATGCATTTGTGCGTAAGTACGAGTATGTAGCTGTTTTGAAATTAATAATGCACCGATAGTTATGACGCTCATAAGCAACGAACGATTATGAAGTGCTAAAGCGAACGGAACACGCCAAGCGATAACATTTCACACACGCAACATAAGTGTAAAAGTAAACCTTCATAAATCATACAAAAAAATAAAAAAAAAACGAAATCGCCTAGATCGAGCCCCAAATGTGCAATGCAAATTTGGAATTCGAATTTCAGGAAATAAGGTATGACGTATTTTTGTTATGAGCACTATATTTTTTTTTTTAGGATATTAAGTATATTTGGTATATGGCCTAAGGCCCCAACCACAGAAATCTAAATAAATAGGCACATTTATTTAGATTTCTGTGGTCCCAATGTGACCTCTGTGTGACATCAACTCTATTTACTTATTATATTCATATTTGCTTCTATTAGAATACATATATTGTTACATATTTCAATTTCTCATTAATTTGCGTAAGTTTCATAAAACCTACAAACACACACGGGAACCCAGTTTCGCCCAAACAATTTTACCATCACATGTTTTTTTAATATTCTGGTGCCCCCATATCGCGATGTTGAATTATTGAGAAACCATGAAACAAAAAAAATTACACATAAATAATTGACAGATTGCTTACAACTTGCTGAATTCGCTACATAGGGTTTTCTTTATTCGAGCCGTTTACAAGAAAATTTAATAAAACAGATAAAATATAAATGCCTTGACTATATATCATAATATTATTTATATATATATATATATATATTATTCATATATATAAATACAGAACCCCTTCTCCACGCAATTATGACTCGACTTGATATAGGGTATCTAAAGGCGTTTCTATACGCTTAAGTAAAATTGGATACAATGTGGTTAAATTTCAAATCAACTGTGTTATGTACCAACCCTGATCACACCATATTATTATGATTATATGTTAGATAATATTTTCACTGAGACTATTCCAATGAGTCTAAGCACAGTAGGTATTCTAAAGTTTCTAGGTGATTCTGCATTTAGGTCAAAGTAATATCTACGTTGTTTCATGACATTAATGAAACAGGTTACTAAACTTCCTATCATTCTGACCAGTACACGTGCTCACATCACAACTAAAGAGCTGATAGTTTAATTATGAACAAACTCGATCAAAAACAAAACTATATCAAAATCGATTCATCCACTTGGAAGCTATGATGATACAGACAAACACTCTAATACACACCATAAACTTATTACACGCCCCTTTTTACGTAGGGAATTAATAAGTGAGGCGAATAGATATGTACCTACTTTAGTCTCCCCTTTGCTTTCCGTCATCTGTGCCTTCACACAGTGGTTAAATATAAATTTAGGCCATAGAGGAGGAGTCATGTTACACCATAATGGGAATCCTAATTAAGGTCTCTGATCATTATAACTTTAGTAGGGCGCGTACATAATCGCGTGTTTCTCACAACACCATCAATTTAAAGGCAATATTACACGAATAATGAGCATTATCTACCTTACGAGTTTTGTCCGCGTAAAGTTTCCTCACATCGTTATACACTTCAAAATGTAATACTATACCTACAAATATGTAATGAAAGGCCTGGCTTACTCTGCGCGTTAGGGCCGATTCACACCGGAATGGCAGCGTCCGGCAGCGACGACGCGACGAGCACTTTCAGTGAGGAATAATTTTAAACTGTACTCGTATATACTTAAAAGACTAGTATCGTTTGAAAAGTTCGAAAAGGACGCGCGGTCCTTAGGTAAAAAGCTAAAGGAACATCGGCGTACCCGTCCGGATGGGATTATTCTACAATGCGGGAGCATCAGAAGAGACCAGTGAAGCTGTGCAATAGAAAATGAGACGTCTTATATGTGAATATAAATACTAGGTACTCTGTGCTTTGCAAGCTGAAGTGAACTTTATAGCTTTCCTGATAAAGTCGCTTATTTATTGGAATAGCTTTGCGGAGTGGTGATCTGGTACTTTTTATTCTGTGGTAATGATAAGGTAGGCATGCATGATCTAAAAATATCCGGAAAATTAAGGGAGTTGGTTCATATAATCCAACACTTTTTTTTCAAGATGAAATGCAAACTGGATATATAGCAGGAAATTTCAGGCACATGAGACTTAACAACTATGTCTCAAGGTGACGGGCGCAGTGCAATTCGTCACTTGAACGATGAACTGCATCTGTTATAGGCAGAGGTAACCGCTTAACATCAGGTGGGCCTCGAGCTTGTTCCGTCATAATAACATAAAAAAAGACATAAAAGAAAAAATAATTTAAAATATTTTTTTTAATAACAAAATTACAAGTTTACGAGAGGAAAAATTTTAGTCATGTGCGGGATTCGAACGAAAACGCAAACATAACAAATATTAAAATTATAGGGTTGCGTTGTAATTAACAAGTTTAATGCTAATTGCAAAATTAGTCTTGTTTGTAGTACAACGTAAGTTGAACTATAGATGTCGCTCCATCCCGATACGATGGTTAAAGAACGATAAGAAAAGTTTGAGTTATGACTCATTGTCATGTTAGCTCAATTGGATTAGAACATACCCTAAAAAAAGGCTAAAGGGGTAGATGGACGCGGGTTCGAATCCCGCACATGACTTTTTTTTTTGTTGCCTGATCATCTGACTATTATACTTAATTGATTGCATAAAACTCGAGATTCCGAAAATATTTTATATAACTTATATTTTTTTAATATATTTATTGATATGTAGGTATGTATATCAATTTGATATACATAGGTACATTTGTTCCGGGTTAACGTTTTTTTATGTTTGACGGTATTAGAAGTAATTTATGGAATCATGTGCATTGGTGTTCAATAATTGTTCAAGATAAAACGAGTAATATTACTTTAAACTCGCCAATACTTACCGTGATCTTGTAGTATAGCTACAAAATCTTGCTACAAGCGTGGAATAAAATGTTAACTGATGTAAGTCTTCACTTCAGCATAATACGAGTGTGATATCACGTCATGTCCAACTAAGTTTTAATATTTTTATTAAAACTTCATCTACTTACGATGGTTAAAGAACGAAAGGATAAATTAGAGTTCATTGTCATGTTAGCTCAGTCGGTAAAAGCATACCCCGGCTATAGGGGTGGATGACGTGGGTTCGAATCCTGCACATAACTATATTTTTTTCGCTTACAATTTTCAATTTTTGTAATCCAACCAAGTAGCGAAGTTTGCTTGGCCGTCTTAGTAAAGCAACGTCCGCCGCGTCATGACCGCTAGAGATATTACCACTGTCCACGAGAGTCATTAATTCTAGGTTAGCCTGAACAACATTTTCGGCCACATCATGGTTTCAAAACCTTCTCCTTTATTATTTTCTGCCACTTGCTCCTACTTTCAGCGACATGCACGGCTTCTGAAGCTTTAATGTCAAGGGAGCTTCGGATTTGGTCCGCCCAGCGCATGGGGCTTCTACCTCTGGGTCGTTTTCCCTCGACTTTTCCAGTTATGATCACTTTAAGTAGTTTGTCACCAAGTTTGCGAGCGATATAACCATAGAAGTCAAATATCTTGCGGAGGCACACATTTGATAATCTTGGCCTTTTCTCAATTTTGAGCTCCTGCAGTATGGAGATGTTCGTCCTGTGTGCCGTCAAAGGCTAAATCTTGGCCTTTTCTCAATTTTGAGCTCCTGCAGTGTGGAGATGTTCGTCCTGTGTGCCGTCAAAGGCTAAATCTTGGCCTTTTCTCAATTTTGAGCTCCTGCAGTATGGAGATGTTCGTCCTGTGTGCCGTCAAAGGCTAACAGGCATTAAAAAATCGCTAGTATAGTATAAAATTGTTACAAGCGGCTAATAGCCGCTCTTTGTGGCGTTCTATGTAAGAGGCCTTTGTTCAACAGTGGATGACGTCTTCCGGCTAATGATGATGATGATAATTATACGAGTATATGATGTAATCATAATTAAAGGGTGTCCCATTTCGGTGGTGACTTCCAACGATGGTTATTATGGGGTATTGTTACGATATACTAGGAAAGGCCTAATTATTGCTTGAATAGTGTTCATTAAATTCTGGGGAACGAAATGAGTACCCAAATGATAGTGCTAGTGAAAATAAGGTTCATCTCAATGAGTGTAAATGTAGGTAACTATTATGTCAATCAATATTTCCTGAGTATCGGTGCGATTATATCCACCTACTTACTCGTATGTCTTCTCTCAGTATTATATTATAATTTCCTTTTGCTGTATCACGCTGTGCAAACGAGTGTGAGTGTTAGATACTACTCGCTTTAATCTCTGTAACATCTGTACGAATTTTGGTGAACATATTAAAGTAATATTCTTTAGGTTATGCACTTTTTGTCCTGATTTACAAACAATAACTAAATTCGACGGGGTTGATGCAACATGAGCAAAAAGAAGTTACTAATACATATAAATATTCTATTATTTTCATAATTTTTTTGACCCGGCGGTATGCCTTTATTAAACAAAATACTACGAACTAAGTATATACAACACTACAGCTACTACAATAAAAGCATTAAGACAACCTATAAGTCATAGCAGACTCATAGGCAGTCCAAATGCTCCAGCACACGCCCAGTTGGCAGCGTGCCCAGGATGCTGGCAGCATTGCCCCGTTGAATTGCAATGCTTATTCGTTGAGCCAAATATGTGCCAGCATTTTATCACGCGTCGCATCGACCAAGCGCTCAGATAAGTTTATATTAAGATATATAATATTTATTTTCATAAGGTTTATAAAGAGTATCACTTTATTTAATAATTCACTACTGTGTGTACTACATACATTTTTCATATATATATTACTCCATTCCTTCTTCATTAAAATTCAAAATAATCACCACAACTCGCACTTGCCCGTTTTGACTCATCCCACTCCTGACTATCGAGCTGTAAGCTACTAATTACGTACCAAATTTCATAAAACTACCTTATTAGTTATCTGCTTAATAGAATATAAACATTCACAGAACACTACATTTAAAAAATATTTATTTGTCTAGTAAAGTTGTTAAATAAAATTCAACGTTCAAAGTTAAACGTTCTTCCATATATCCGGTTTTTGTACAGATAATCAAACCTCCTGGGTGAAATTTTAAATAAAAAACAATACAACTAAAAATTTGTTAATAAAACTGTTAGGTACGTAATACTCGTAGTCTTCATGACATTCCTCAGAGCAGATTCAGCAAGAGTAATAAAGTTAAAGAGGCTATCACTCAAGTACCTTCAATATAAAAGCAGCACCTTAAAAGACGGCCCAAACACTTTAATATAAATTTAGAAGCTTTCTTCCATTGAGTCAATTTAAAGGGGTTCTCTTAAAAGATCTCTAACCTCTTAACAGGGCTAATTTAAAACCAATATTTGACAGAACCTTCATAAATAGATTTAGATTGAAGTCGTATTTATTTTGATTGATTTATACATTTTGATTCAGCGATAGTCGTTTGGTAGATGTAATAATATAATGTGAATAAATATAACTGTATTTTCCAAAACTTGTCAGAGAGCTTGATGCACACCTAGTTGGGAACTCCTGTATTAACCATGCTCATAAAAGTCGGAGGATCAGGAGCACCATCACTTTACAAACATACAATAAATACATAATGTAAACGAGGACATAATCTAACCTAGTACCACGGAAGAGCGAGACCCTCTAACACAGGTATCTGCATACTTAAAAGAGGGTCTCAAACCCATGAAATGTATTATAGATTAAGTTTACTGAAATAATAATATTTGAATTTGAATATTTGTATTTCCAAAACTTGTCAGAGCGCTTGGTCGATGCGACACGTGTTCAAAATGCTGGCTTCTATTTGGCTCAACGAATAGGCATTGTAATTCAACGAGGCAATGCTGCCAGCATGCTGGGCACGCTTTACTGGGCTGGAACATTTGGACTGCCTGTGAGTCCGCAATGACTTATAGGTTGTCTAAATGCTTTTATTGTAGTATATAACCTTATATAGACTCGGTAACGATTAAGAAATATGAGTTTAGATTACGAAAGTTTAAAGAAAAGTCGCAAAAAAAAGCCTTATATAGTGTTGTATATGGTTCGTGGTATTTTGTTAATAAAAGCATAGGTACCGCCGGTTAAAAAAACTATATGGACATTATAGGCGTATATAAAGTATCATCTTATATATGTGTCGTTGGCCGTATACCGCCCGGCTTAAAAATATAAGACTGTTTCATATACTTAAGTAACGTCAAACGTAAGGAGCAGGCTGCATTCACTTCGCTGTGAGTGAGGTTGCTGGCAGGTCTGTCGCACCCCGCACTTCACGTACAAAGCTTTTTAATATACTGTAATAAGTTAGGTACATATAATAAATTACTACATTAATATAATTACATTAAGCGGCATGAGTCACAAACCTGAAATTTTGATATACATACATAGCGTAGGTTGTTGAAACGAAATATTGCATTAGAAATTCAATTTATCCATTATTACTTACTATTTTTTTGTACTCTTCATGACTCTAAATGCTAGAGTTCAAAAAAAATATTATGTAATAGTAAGTACAAACAAACTAAAAATACACATAAAAACGAGTGTTTTATATATATACATATATACACATATATATAAACAAAAAGAATGAAAGCCATCAAATTTTTTCATAATCAGCCGGAAGACGTCCACTGTTGAACAAAGACCTCCCCCAACACCACAAAGAACGGCTATTAGCCGCTTGTAACCATTTGCAACCAGCGACTTTTATGATGTCGACCGTCCACCTAGTAGGGGGCCTACCAACTCTACATCCAAAGTAAATCTTAGACATTTAAATTTTTTGATACCTACGGGTCTTATACACGTAATTTCGGTATATGTTCTAAGGACCTTACCAAAAAATACTGAGATAATCGATTTAAAATGTTGCAGTTCCAAATCTTAACAGATTATTTTTTGATGCAGGTGATGGTAGAAACGCTAGGCGCAACGGCTTGGTGTGCTGAAGTGCTGCAAGCTCGAGCGGCGGCGGCAACTGCGCGGGCGCAGATAGCAGCTATGGCGGCGCTGGCAGCTGCCACCGACCGCTGCCGTGACCTGGTCGCTGTTACTGATGATCAGCAGAAGATACTTGTAAATAATAACTATTACTTTCTTGTGATTGATGTACAAAGAAAAATGGTGTATTTTCATTGACCTATATATACTTATATGTGTGTATATATAGGTCAATTGTATTTTTACTGCTGCTAGGTTAGCATCTGACCATTATCTCAACTGTTGGTAAGTTTTGAAGCGCTCGTAGCGTAGTTTGCTTAGCCGTTCTTAACCGATCAGCTACGTTAAGCATGGCTAGTCTATTCAAAAAAATATATAATTATACTGTAGCGAATATAGTAGCGAAAAAATCGTGGATATAGAAATTACAAGGAAGCTTTGTTTCGAATTCCAGCTTATTTTATTCCTCAAGTAACTCTACCTGACAGTTGAAAAACAAGTACTTAAAATAATGCCTTAATGGTTCTTTACATGCTTAGTAGTACCTGATGTATCTATTGAAATATATCTTATCTGTCTGCATTTCACATTCCAAAATATTTATCCGTTCTAAAATTAATCACAAATATTGCAATAGCTTACCAACAAAGCGTGGTGCCGAGTGCTGGGATGGCGTACAGAAGAGGGCCCTAGACCATTGTCGGAAGCGGCGGGTGGTGAAGCTTTGCGGTTGGCTGCGAGTGGCGCACGTGACTGGGAAGCTCCTGTGACGCTGCGACGCAGGGCAGTGCCAGAATCCATCCTGCTGCCGTGCCGTGGCGCTACCATTGGCTTAACAAGGTATATTTATGCTATTTAGATTTATATTGAATCCTTCCAAAAATTTTTGAGCCCATTGGTAGTGGCTCAGCCACTTAGCTCTTCTGACTTAGTTCGCTAAAACTGTGTGCGCGACTGGAAGACCTTGAATAGAGTACCTTCAGAACTCGCCTAACATCTAAAAGTAGCCGGTGACATTGTGACTCAGAAAATGCCTTACCACATACTGCTACCTATCGTTAATATTGGTTTGACAGGCATTTCCTCGTATCTATTCACACCCATTTAAAGGGTCCAAGCAGCGTAACTCTGCCTCGCTGCAAGCTATATCCCAGGTCTCTAATGAATGCTTTAAAGTATAAAAAATATATTCTCACAACATATTGATTACTCCGAATATATTTGTAAATACTTAATTTTACGGAAAACTGGGCAAACTAGAAACAAAGAAAAAGGCACAAAATATATGCAAAATTTCACTGAGTTTAAATACTCGTTATTTAAAATATGACGAAACTACGTTGACGAAAGGGCTACTAAATGCAGTCTAGCTTTTATCTACGATTCTGACAACGTGGCATAATAATATATTTTTTTTTTTTTATGCCTGATAGGTTAGCCTTTGACCAAGTGTCTCACCTGATGGTAAGTGATGATGTGGTCGAGGATGTTGTTCAGACTAACCTAGAGTTACTGGCTCTCAAGGACAGCTGCCGGAACACACCGTTAGGTGCTTGGCGACAGATTTTCAACATGAGGGTGGTAGCTAGCCAGGCGGGCATTTGCAAAGTGCCCGGCAAAGGTTTAGGCAAAGACGAAAACACAACGTACAAATTCCCTTTATGTTGTTTGTTGGATTCCTGGTATTCAGATTTGATAATACAATTGTACAAAACATATCACCCTGGGAACAAACACCTACCCTCCATAGCCTCACTGTTATTCTATCAGAATCAAACCCGACATTGACAATAACCAAATTGAATGTAATGAATAACAATATAACAATGTATTCCTCGAAATATACAGCCCAAACATAGTCCTTTTGAATAATGGATATTCTACAAATCTGTTCTGTTCTCGATACCATGGTAGGTTTCTTTACTATTTATTAGTATCCGTATCGCTAACATTTCACGTACATGTAGGGCTGTAGACACACCACACTAATCGTGTCAATTTGCTTATCCACATGTACGGTCCACGCTATTGGTGTCACCTATCTTTAAAACTGTTTTGCATGCCGGCGGTATATTCCACCCACAATCCCGGTTGAAGTTAGGGTTCGGGTACGGGAGGCTATCGAAATATGCCGACACCCTACAGGGCACATAACAGTGACAGTGACAGTGAATCTAATGACATATCGGACAATTTGACAAGTGCAGCTGAGCCGGGAAAGACAGCGCCATCGTTACGTCAGTTACGTGCTGAACCGCGCTCGCCGCCTCGCACAACCGTGAATCCCAGACGAAGGGCTACAATATAGCCCGAAACTGGTCGGAATCTATCCGGTAAATATTACGTGAGTCCCAGCCGGGTGCCTATTTAATTATTCATAGTATTTTGATAATAAAGGCATGCTACCGGTAAAAGATCAACATGAAGGTTGCGTATCCTTCTTGAAAACTAAAACAAAGGTTATATATTGCCTAATGTTCTTAAGATATCTTTTTTTTACCGGCGGTATGCCTTTATTAAACAAAATACTATGAACTATATACAACACTACAGCTACTACAATAAAAGCATTTAGACACCTATAAGTCATAGCAGACTCATAGGCAGTCCAAATGCTCCAGCCCACTCCCAGTTGGCAGCGTGCCCAGCATGCTGGCAGCATTGCCCCGTTGAATTGCAATGCTTATTCGTTGAGCCAAATATGTGCCAGCATTTTGATCACGCGTCGCATCGACCAAGCGCTCAGATAGGTTTTGGAAAATACGATGAGCTCCCGGTCCCCACGGACCCAACGTCTCTACACCAAACGGCTCAAATATGTAACCCATACCGAGGTTAGCATATTTGCGCCGCTTGAGTTGCTCCGCCGAAGTAGCCGCAGCGCCAGCCCTCACGTTGGTTTCAGAAAGATGTGACGGCGCTAAAGTGTCCACGCACGTAGCGTCCCACACTAAGGGCCGTCCTAACTTCCACGGAACCAGAGTCATGCCGTCAGGTCTTTTACCATCGTCACGCATCAGACCATTCGGTTCGAGAATAGTTGGAACATTGGCGCTGGTAAAAGCCCGGCGAATGATATCGTTAAGGCTGGCGTGGCGGGAAATTCGACCAGCACTTCGAGAGCAGGAGAGGCCATGGTGACCGAGTTGATCAACTGCAGTACCACACTGGCAGTGATGTGCAACACAACACCTTGCACCCAAGCGTAAGCTAATAGCTAGACGAAAAGCGGATGGATCTATAAGGCTACCAGTTTTGTAAGAAGGAATGGCCTGTAACCAAAGACCGGATTCCCACACAGAAACAGCGAGAATACGAGCACGATCTGCGATGCTAGAACACGTATTTAAAAGATCTTTCCGTGTTAGCTCGCATAGGGGCCGATCCCACTGTTTCTGAGATGACAACATTTTTGGGAATTCAGTATTTGGACAAGCCAGTCTCCATGTGTTTTTGGCCTCAGCCAGATATGCTACATCGAAAAAGCCTAAAGATCGTGCAAGAATTTTTTCTACTAATTTGTGTGTACTGTGTACAGAAGACAAAAAAGCTGGTAATGCCACACTAGAAATTTTGCGTATCCCTATGCCCCCCAACCTCACAGGGAGGGAAGCTTGCACCCAAGCCCTATCATCCATCTCAACATTCAAAACCGACACTAACGTATCTTTTACTAAGTTGTCTAAGCTTAACAAAAGCTCACTGTGTTGCCACAGCTGACAACATCTTAAATAGTATGTAAATATATTTAGATATCTTTATATATAAAAAATACGTGTCACGTCATTTGTCCGCGATGGACTCCTAAACTACTGAACCGATTTTAAATTTGATTTGCAGACCGTATGCAGTTTGATCCAAATTGGAAGATCGGATACTTAAATCTCAATATATAGTTGTAATTACCCGTGCGAAGTCGGGGCGGGCCGCTAGTATAGTATATATATATATAGTACGGAACTATTCGTGCCCGGGTTGACTCGCACTTGTATATTTAGTACGCGATTTTTAGTATTTGTTGTTATAGCAGCAAAATAAATACATCATCTGTGAAATTAGTAATAGGGTGCCGTTTTGACTCTTTGGGCACGGAACCCTTAAAAGTTTAAACCTATTGTAAACTTTATAAAAAATAGTGTACAGAGAGTAATTTCTAGGCTTCTGGATTCTTTCCCTTTTCAAACTTAGTTTTGTCAGCTGAAATGTTTTATGCTTATTTAATAATTTGGAGATAACATTAGATAATAAGTACATAATTATTGTACGAAAAACTAAATCTGAATCAGATCAGTGTTTATAATTTCAAAGTATTTGTATTTATTTAGTACTAATTATGAAAAATATATAGGGTAAAATACTGGAAGGTGGGCTAGGTGTTTCGTATATAAAGTATTAATTCTGATTGAAGTAGACTAGCTAGCATAAGTTACATGCTAGATTTACCACAATTAACTAATTGGTTTTTAGTGAGTCTGTCTTAGTGGGTACCCATGCAGTATTAGTTATTTTGCCTCGAAGCAGTAGTGTGCATACACTACTGTGTATAGGCGTGTAGAGCACTGTACCAAATGAAATGACTGGGGGCCAACTCCCATCTCTTAATTCAGTCTTATTTTAACATTACATCTACAATTTTAATTCGCACCACCACATATCACTATAGTATACTTACATTAGAACTTCAACGTGAGAGCGGGATGCATGCATTGAATCAAGTCATTTGTGCGACAGAGGTAGCACTATATGAACATTATTGTTTCGTGACGGCCACGATACCAACATTAGTATCAATTATTTAAACTTGAAACAATGACGTTTGCTTTCCATAATAGTTTATAAAAGGTGGGAGTTGGGCCCCTGGGCGTACAAGACCAGAACTAACATTGAAATGAAGAAGCGCTTGTAGCGAAGTTTGCTAAGCCGTTTTTAACCGATCAGCTAAGTTAAGCAAAGTCCGCCGCGGTCGTGAGTTGGATGGGTGACCGCTATTGACATTACTACTGAGCGTGCACGTGCTTCGAATGCCACGTTGGGCCGTTGGTCCCGGTTGTTGTCATAGGATGGTAATCATTACACCACGGTGGTAGGGTATTTTACGAATGCCCACCTGGCTAGCTACCACCCTCAAGTAGAAAAGCTGTCGGCAAGGCAATACCGTGAGGTGAACGGTATGTTCCGTTCCGGCAGCTGTCCTTGAGAGCCACTAATTCTAGGCTAGCCTGAACAACATCTTCGTCCAAATTATCACTTACCATCAGGTGAGATGGTGGTCATAGGCTAGCGTATCAGCTATAAAGTGAAGAGCCAGTTCTGTGTCAACCAGAACGGAATCGATGACACTGCATCTTTTTTAGACGGCCGTGACGCTTACTATCAGGAAGGTGGCATGTCATCACAACAGAAAATAAAAATAAAAGAACTGCTCAATCAAAAGTAAGTTCCACACTCAAAAGTAAGAAATAACTTGTTGGAGTCGGTACCATCAGTTCAAAAGTACCTATTCTATATAAAAAAAAAACATTTTTAGTGATCCTTGCTACTTACGGGGTCGATTGTCATTCACTGTTAATGACTATATCATCAAGATAGTAAAATATTTATCAGTTATTAGAGTGTAACTCAAAAACGACTTGACTGATTTTGATGAAATTTAAATGGGACTAAACGACAAGCATCAGCATTCAAATAAAAAAATGATTATCAAAATCGGTTCACCCAGTCAAAAGTTCTGAGGTAACAAACATAAAAATAAAATAAAAACATACAGACGTATTGAGAACCTCAACCTTTTTTTAAGTCGGTTAATAAAAAAACAATTGCATATTATAATTTTCCATTCGCCCTATTTTAGACTTCACCTCAGTATCAATTTAGACGCCCGCGCTGCCCTGTGCCCTAATTTGATTTATTTAGCGACCAACGCGCGATATGGGCCATACCGTGACGTTAAAGTTTTAAGTAACTACCTGCCTTTATACGAGTACATTTTGCAAAAGTCCTAGTGATCCTTTTATAGCTCTGTTTTCCATTCAGAGTATAGCGATTTCGTCCAAACTTGATAATATTCTAGCTACTTCTAATGTAATTAAAACCAAATCTTGCATTTTAAATATTCTTGCAAATTTGCAAATGCAGCATTTATACTTTCCCATGCCCCTCACCTTACGTCAGTGTTTATTTGTCTTCTATCCTCGCCGGTGATACGATATTTTCGGTCTCAAGATTTCTAAATAACAATTTAATAAACTATTACTTATTTTCAGAGCAATAAAAACTGTTTCAGAGACTACGTAAGCAGCTCGCAAATGCACCCGAACATTTTAATGGTTAAAAAGATTTCTTTATACAATGAATTGCATAAATGTAAAATGAAACTCCGTTGAGATTTTCTCCTCAAAACATCTCAACTAAGTTTCATTTTACATCTATGCAATTCATTCATTCATGGTAATTTTGTTTTTATTTAATACCATTTTTCTCCTACTCCTAAATATTAAAAAGAAAATTAATTTAGATCGTCGGAAATCATAAGTTGCAAAGATTTCATGATTTAGGGCCTGTTTCAGAATGTTTGAGGAAGTTCCGGTTGTACTACCCAGAACATATTTAAAAAATAAAACACTATCTTTGCGTTTCACAGTCATCGATTCAACCAATCCATCGGTAAGCTTGAAGCGCGTTACATGTTAACTGTCATTTTTATCATTCAGATATTTTACGTGTTGCATAGCAACCCGAAACTTTACTAGGATATTCTGAAACGGTCCCTTAGGTATTTAACACCTTAAATCCATGCGCATCACTGATATTGATAACAATAGAATTTCATTAATAAAAGCCCGTATTCGAGCGCCTGTGCTGCATGAGTAATCATTTTGATTCATAAAACTGATGAAATGCTCGAGCGAGAAATTCGTTAAACGTGAAGAGTCTTCTGAGGGGTTTTATAAATAATAATGTTTAGTAAGAAACAAGAACTTAAGCTATGAACTTACATTAAAAATATTACATCATAATATAGTAGGTATGTATCATTATTATACGAAAAATTTAAGTCTATTGGTGATCACTGAGTCGATGATTACCCGTGTCGTGAGAATCAGTCCCTTCCTTTATTGAATTACTCTAACGAACTTAAAAATATTCTTAGAAATATAAATGAAATAAATTGTTACTAAATAATAATGAAAGAAATATACATAAAACTACTTATTTATATAACAATAGACAATGAAAAAAATAGGAAAATAAAAACTGAAATATGTCAGGTGGTGTATCGTGTAAATATAGATATTTATTATTTAAATTGTGTGTTTAGATTAATGTGAGTTAATTAAATATAAACTACTTATAAATTATTAGAGTAGGTATGGTTAGGTTAGTTAAATTATGTAGGTATTTGTTTTTCTTTTTAAGGATTAAGAGATACTTATTGAAAAACTTCTTACTACCCAACTACAATTTTCTGAAAGATTTTTGCTACAAAATTATAAATATTCTCACTTTACGGAAATACTACAGTACAGTAACCATTCCTTCACTAACTCTCTAAGAAAGAGTGTGGGACTATTTGAGGTTATTTTATTTTCTCTTGCCTGTTTTGGTTATTACCCAACTCTAACAGCTATTTTTGTTTTCAGAACCACGTCGCACTTAGTATTCGTCTGTGAGCCAACTTTAGAAAATGAACGCGGCAGAGGATCACTGCATTCAATTCGACGAGGCTCCCTGGATGTGCGTTCAGTTGCCTCCGACGGTCTCCGACGCACTTCGCTTGCCAAGCTACAGGGGCTGCCTTTGGAAGCTCCTATCACTAAGGTAATGTTATAATGTATAGTGAGCTAATTCGTGGTGTACAAATTGAAAAATGCACGCTCCTGCACTCCATTCGACTATGTTCCTGCGATGTGCGTTCAGTTGCCTCCAACGATCTCCAACGCACTTCCCAAACTGCAGGGGCATTGGAAGCTCCCGTCACTGAAGTAGTGGTCATATTCTACATAAGAGAAATAAGACCTCAATAGAGATTAATACTTCTTAAGATTTTACACAAAGCAAAATATTTATTATGAACCGCGTTTGTGTATAATTCCATATCTTAAATTTTTGAGGTACCTACCCACTTGCATTGTGCTCTGGGAACCTAACCTACTGGTACCACAAAACTTGGTGAGAAAGCACTATAAAAAACGAAGAGCGAAGTACGGTCACCCAGGTACTAGAATATTATTACCTTAGGATTATTATTCCCTAAAAGTACCTACATAAGTACCGCTCGTAATACAAGTTTTTGTATATTAGATCGATTGTTTCCTTTTAGAAACCGCTACAATCACAAGTTGCTGCTTAATGGTTAAATCATGGATTTTTTATCCATACAGACAAGTTCCACAAAATTACCATATAGTTGAACTATTTAACGATAAATCGCCGTCTGCAACTTTACAAAGTTCTTTCATCGTGTCATATCTACGTGCAAACGCCTCCAAAATGGATCGTAAAATGAATGGACTTTATTTACATAGTATCTAAAAAATACTATGTTAAAAACGGTTTTTCTAATGATCGTTAGTTGGACCGTGGATAGAGGTTCCCGACTTCACAATTATCAATGAAGCAAGACTTCGATATTGTGCATACATTATCGATGATAAAGAACTCATGCCTACTGTCATGTTGAAGTAGCAATATGTATTGTAAGCTCCGGAGTGATTTCGCTTGATTTGTCAACACTTTGAATCATTTTTATCAGGGTTTTTCAACATCTGCAGGCCTAATCCGTTTCGTAACAGGAAGCAGTGACTGATAACTCGGAAATTATTCATATAGAATAAAATAGATCATTCACACTCGGACTTTGTTTAATAATAGACCCTTTACTCGTGTGAATATATCGGAACATAAATAGAGATTTTGTGGGAAAGTTTAGAATTCCAAGATACCTTTGTACTTTTGATTATTAAACATTGTTCTGTATATTATTCTCAGCGGAGTTAGTAAGACGTGACTACTCTCAAAAGTGTAAAAACTTTATCAGGGCTTCCTACGTTACCTCCCTTCGGTAAGTCTTCGTGTGGCTTTGAATGCACATACAAAATGTTTCTTAGCTGGATTTATCTCCAAGTGACGCAAATGCGAAATACATTTTATCGCAACTTTACGTAGAAGCTCTAGTAGGTACCTACATAAATGTTCTCGAAAACTTATAGTCGATTTTTAGTGCGACGCAAACAAGCGATTATCATAATGTTATTAATTTTTTGTGTTGTAATGAAAATATTCAAGTGTCGGAGGTACGTTCATATGATTTAGAGGCACATCATACAACCCTTTTCCTTTGGCTGTGGTTGATTGATGATAATGATTGTTAGTATTAATACAATTTCTAATTGATATGTTAACAAAAACGACATAAAATATACACTTGCGTTTCTGACCTACAGCTAAAAAAACATTTTAATAGTCATTATAATAAAACTTAAAAGTAAAGGTATAGTAGTCCTAAGGGACGTCTCTAATCTAATAAGTACAGCTCGTCCTCTAAAATGTTGAACAAAATAATTAAAACAGAAAAAAAAAAACAAAAAGTGAAGGACTAATCAAAAATTATAATGATGCTGTCTTTACAACTTGAGGGCGACTAAGTTTGCCTAATAGTTCAGGCTTTAATAATGTATAGCTACCATATGCGTTGGCTATTATGAAAAACCCTATAAACCTTTTTTTTTATTGCTTACAAGCTAGCCTTTGATCGCTGTTGGTAAACGATGATTAGGCGCCAGACCTAGCATGGGACAGTTTCCATGCTACGCGCTGAACATACTTGAGAACCAGTGTTCTTAAGTACGGCTGATTGAAGATAGCGTTGACGTGGCAATAGGTTTTCCTTTCGATAATTAGATGCCATGCTTTTACACCTTATCATGATCTTCACCAGGTGATATCCCTACTGTCAGCGGCCACAGAAGGCGCTCCGCCATCGACCGTCGCCTGCATTGAACGCGCCGTGGACATGCTGCGAACTTCTGAGCTGTACTCACCTCAGATGAGGACTGAGCCCAACCTGAGGGTTGAGGATCCTATAGCCACGGATCTGATCGGAGCTTTGCTCTCGGTGAGTATTGGCTTGAATTACAAATTGTGTTTTAATGGTGTTGTAATTATTTTATTAATGTTGGTCCTGATTGTTGTATTATGTATTTGGTTTGTATTATGTACTCTGTATGTAACTATTTTAGCAAAAACCTGATTCTAACTCGTATTTTGTAATAGTTTTGAAGCTATCTATTATTTTAATTACCTGTCCCTTTTCAATTTATATACCTCTGATGGCAAGAAACGTCTTTTTACTTCTTTCATTTTAATTTGATTTAGTTTGTGAAACACATATTTGATACGTATTATTAAATAGGCAATAAAATAACTTATGGCGTATGAATACAAATAATATTAAATAACGTACTTAAGTCTACTTAGGTTATTCGGGAATCGGTCCTATCTAACAGATAGCAGACTGAAAGCGTATACGTACGGCAACGAACGTACGGTAATTGTTTTGTAGTAGCAAAAACTAATAAGTAATGCTATAAAACGAATGGTCAGAACTACTTAAATTACAAATCCAAAACGCTTGCAAGTCCAGGAAAATATTATTAATAGAAAGCCCTGGAAGGTCCGAAGTATTTCCTTGTACATTTAATCTCATCGTATAATGAAATGCCTATTGGTGTGGGGAATGCATGTCGACCAGAACTAGTTTTATGCAAGTAATTTAAGATCTATGGTTAAAGGTGGACAAAAGTTTAGCATGCAAACTGTACATATTATTTAAATAATTGGAATTCGTCTGGCTTATTAGGCTTAATTGGCACTGGAGCTTTTACCAATATTCAATTAATATTGAAAACATTATATGTACAAAGTTACCTGCCAAGCCAGGGGCTTATACGTCGCTAGGGTTCCAACCCGGCATAGCACGGGTATTTAACAAAAACAAACACTTTTATTAAAATATTCTATCGCCTTATCAGGCATAATGTAGGATTCTAATGGTGAAAGATTTTTTCTCATCGATCCAGTAGTTACAGATTCTATTTAATGCAAACAAATCCTTCCTCCTTATAACATTAGTTTAGATATCATACTGAATTCATTTTACAAGCAGATGATTGCAATTGAAATGTGACATCTTTAATTATTGACAGTTTATGTTACCCAAAAATATTGTAACTTTTATCTATATATATGTGACCTGGAATATTATTAATCTGCATGTTGGTTTGTATATATGTACTAATATGTACTTATTTATTTTGTTTACGATCCTGATCGGGCGGATAGCGGGACCAGAACACGAACTATAATTTCATGGTAGGAGGTTTGGAATACAAACTGTCTCTTTGCCTTGTTCCTTCGTAGAATGCAGTAGACTAACATACTAGATAAGTTTAGAATAAGCAATGCAATAATAGTCCACAGCTAGAACTAATGCGTACCTATGCTAGGTGATACAAAAGGGTTAAATATATAAGCGCCATTTGAATACGTTAAAGGGAATGATATGTACTTCTTATATTTTTTTGAGCTTCCAACATTTATTTTGTTCTTACACCCGTACTTGTCTGGCGCTAAGTAGGAAGCATATCATATATTATACCTACTCTGTTCTGTTGTTCATCATCTCATTACTCACACCTTTCATGCACATATTTTACTAGTTTACGCAGTCTGTTAATACTTATTTACTTTCCTATACCGTTATATCTATCAACATATTGTATACTCATCAAACTTCTCGTTATTTATTTTTCGTCTCTCTTAGTGTAATACCCTTACCACGCTTGCCTATCACTACCCTTACCACGCTTGCCTATCACTGTACTTTTCTGTCACTGTTGCTACTTCCCCTTATATTATACTTATTCCTTATCTTCTACATTCTACTTACAACACACATCCGTCAGCATTCACATCTCTGCTATATGCACTTTACTTACTTCCGTCGTTTTCTTTGCATAATAAGAATAAAAGAACAAAATCAAATTCATACATTACGATAGGTCTTATAAATCCTCATTCCATTAATTTACATAACTCAAGTATTAATGGTTGCAAGCCAAATAATAGAGAACAATAAGATAACTCAATCAAGCTCTGTGCTTAGCCCAAACTAGTTTTCAGTTGGAATTCATGTAAACAGGTAATAATTAAATTTCATAAATCTGTCAATTAGGAAAAAAACGACTCTTTCGTTTCGACGACGTCTTTTCCTTATGATCGTTTTAACATTAGTAGTAGCATTCTACTAATGTTAAAACGATCTTAAGGAAAAGACGACGTAAATTGACTAACAGGTCATATGACAGATTAATGTTATGTAAATCACATGAAATTGAATTACTGCCTACCTGTTTACATAAATTCCAACTAAAAACTTACTTAGGTTTATACGATAAATATACATTGATATATATTTGGTATCCAAATATATATCAATGTATATTTGGATACCAAAGGATGTATATAACAAATAGATCTTACAATAAAACACATACATTACATATTGTATGGTACAGACCACAGTTACTAAATTTCCATGTCATTCCCTTTTACATTTGCATCAAAGCATAGCAATTGAAGAGTATTTTAGAAGCCCTTTCCACATCACTGAGTATATGTACCTAACCTATTATTTTTGCTTTAAGGTTTTATTACTAACTTACTAATATTCACAGAAATCTTCATACAAAGAAACAAATTGATTACTTTCATTTTAAATTTTATTTTTGCTACATTCCTTTAATTTTATAAATATGTTTAGGTAGGTATGTCTTCTTCCTTTGTAGAATACGAGATTCTTTAAAATCTTATAGAGGCTGTTCTATTAAAAGTAAATTTTTCGTAAGTATAATTCTATAAACATCTTCATAACCCTTAGATACTTTCGCATCATCTCTATTTTATTGAATGCTGTAAACTATATTACAAATAAGGTATATTTTTTTACAGCAAGGACCAACTAACGTATTGTCGTCTCGAAGGAGCAGCAACGATTCCACAGTTGTTCGATCTCAGACCAACAGGACAAATATCAAACACAAGGTAAGAAGTACTTATTGAAATATATATTTTGTGTACCCATATTAGTGGTGACATACAAATCACCAACCCCATAACTTTTTACTCTATCCATGAAATATTTTTTAGGTGAAATATATTTGTGGTGAAATATGCAAGTTATTAAACCTATCAGCTTTGACTCTATCCATGAAAGCAAATGTGAAAAAAAAACGGCTAAATATTTTCACGATACTGTATTACATTGATTGCATTTTCCGATTTCCACCCGAGATATTAGCTCCTTTTTCTCATGTGCTTGTAATTTTGTACTAAAAGCTTAGTCAAATCAACTTAACAACTTAAAACTTTCACTATCGTTCACAGTAAAATTGTCAACAAAAAATCTGCATCAAGTGATACGCTTAATAAAATTGTCACTTGATTTTGCTTGTATTGATTTATTTACAATGATAATTTCCAGACATCAGGGCAGCTTCGTGAGCTCCTCGATACGGCTTTAAACTGGGATTTCGAGATTTTCCGCCTCGAGGATCTGACTCGGGGCAGGCCGCTGGCCCATCTCGGGTTGGCCATCATGGGAGGGAGATTCGACGTTTGTGCAGCTTTGGAATGCGATGAGAAGACTTTGTTGCACTGGCTGACTGTCATAGAGACCAACTACCACGCCGTGAACACATATCATAACTCTACGCACGCTGCAGATGTGGTCCAGGTCAGATGCAATGTTCAATTGTTGCTTCTATTATGTTTCGAGATATAGAGATGTTGAAATTATTTTTTTGTATAGTCCAAAGAATATTAGAGTGGTGCGTAAATGTGGATTTCCGGTTTGGATGAAGTAAGAATAGCGAAACCTCTGCAAGTTTAGAAGAAAAAAAGTCGTAGGTCCAGTTAGTAGAACTAAACTTTTGAAAACAGATGAGTGGAGGTGTGTGTCTTTGTTCTTCAATAAGTTTATACTAGGCGGCAATCTTGGATTGTCATTATCGATGCAACAATTCTCAGGTGTTTATTTTCAAAACTTTGGATAATATACAGAATTATAGCGAAACGAATGTGAGATGAGGAGAGTGATTTGACTCAAAACTCGAGTTTCAGTTCACGCCTGGGCGGAGCAACCGACGCCATAACATGTGTGTTATGTTATGTATACCATTTGTTCGATAACTGTGAAAAACATACCATAGAACCTGCACGTAGGATCTCAAGAGATTTTATGGTAGGCTCTGATGTGAAAAGAGTGCCTGGAAAGTACCTACAGCTTATTTAGTAAGAGGAACCAATAGAGTATTTCCTGTAGATGACGTATGCGTGCTTGTTTTGTCTGGCACACTGTCAAGACTTTAGTGAGTCATACATAACTTTAACACATAAAACTGATTTTTTAAGTGAATGCTCTACCCATATTTTCACTAAAACGGCCTATATTTAAGAGAAGTTTTTAACCAAATTCCAAAAAAGGAGGAGGTTCTCAATTCGTTTGTATTTTTTTTAATGTTTGTTACCTCAGATCTCTGGACTGGGTGAACCGATTTTGAAAATTCTTTTTATGTAGAAGGTGATGCTTGTTTCCATTTTAAGTTTCATCAAAATCGGTCAAGCCGTTTTTGAGTTACACTAAAATACCTGAAAAATATTTACCTATCTTGAGGATATAGTCGTTAACCATGAATCATAATCGATGCCGTAAGTAGCAAGGGTCACTAAAAAGTGTGAAAAATTTTTTTTTTGCAATAAATGGAACCGACTTCAACACCCAAATGTGTGAAATAACTTGTCGAAGTCGGTACCATGCGAACAGTATTGAGATAATAGGTACTTTTGAACTATCATGATACCGACTTCAACAAGTTATTTCACACTATTGGGTGTTGAAGTCGGTACCATTTTTTGCAAAAAAAATATAGTTTACCATCAGGTAGTACTTTGTTAGGGTGTTTCTTTACAGTTAAAGTAGCACCACAGCAACTAACAACACACCTCATTGTACAGGCAGTAGCATACTTCCTGGAGAAAGATCGCCTTAAGACTCTCCTGGAACCAATAGAAGCAGCGGCCGCCCTTTTAGCCGCTGCCGCTCATGACATCGACCACCCCGGCACGTCGTCCGCTTTCCTCTGCAACTCGCGCCACCCGCTCGCAGTGCTCTACAACGACACTTGCGTTCTGGAGTCCCATCATGCTGCTCTCACCTTCAAACTCACACTCAGTAAGTATATATTACAGTTTAAAAAAAAGTTATAACTATTTACGCTGTGGATGCTCTCATACCCGCTGCCGCTCATGTCATTGACCGACGTGTCGTAATGTTGACCGCTTTCCTCTGCAGGCAGCTCAGTCAATATTAAAATAATTTATTCAATTTAGGTGTCTATGATGCTTTTATGAATGTAAGTTACAAAATGTACAATTGCAAGATAACATTTTTGATTTTACTGGCCATGTTCTGCAACTGCCTGAGCCCTGTATCAATATGTAATGTAACATGTACTTAGTCTCAATAATAACTCCTATAACTACCAATAAACATAGAAACATACCTGCATGTGCTTGGCGGCAGTTTTTCTTCTTGATTATTCTTAATTGGTAGCTAGCCAGACGAGCATTCGCAAAATGTCCGTCCACCATGCAAAATCTAGGACTGGAACTCCTGTAAATATATTGTATTATGAAAACCTCCAACACATGCATGTCAAATCTCAATGCACATTGTAGCTATTCCGTCCCGTTCTAACGAGGGAGTTGTGGCAGGAATAAACTATAGGTATACCTAGATTAGGCTCATCTATTTATAAGAAATCTCGAATAAGTAAGACTTCCTAACTTATATTGAACTATGGGTGTCGCTCCAATCCCATATAATAGTTAAAGAACGATTGGAAAAATTAGAGTTATTGTCATGTTAGCTCAGTCGGTCAGAGCATACCTCGGCTAAAGGGGTGGATAACACTGGTTCGTATCCCGCACATGACTTAAATTTTTCTTCTCGTAAATTTGTAATTTTGTAATGTAACCCGCAGAGCACGCGTTATTGCAAACATTAAATATTTAAATGTGTAATTTTGTACGACTTCCCAAATTTCAGATGACGATCGCGTGAACATATTCAAGAATCTCGACGCCGACACATACAAGACAGTGCGGCACAACGTGATCGACATGATTCTAGCGACGGAAATGACGAAGCACTTCGAACATCTCGCCAAGTTCGTCAACGTCTTCTACGCCAAAGGGAACGGCAGCAAAGAGGACAACATGAATACTGATGTACGTACTTAAACTATCGCAATCACAACACGACTTTATCGATTGAGCATTCAATAAGCTGACAAGTTACCACAGCTTGATTAACCTGATCCTAATGATGATAAAAAACGAAGCACTTTGAACTTCTCGCCAAGTGTCATCGACATTTTCTTCTTAGTTTATTTGGGGCGATATGTCCTGCAATGACCTTGCTTGGTTGGGGTGTTTTGTGCATTTCCCCTGCCTTTTCTCATCAGCCATCCCAACTCCTCAATCCTTGCGTATCATAGATAATAACAACACTGGAATTTCATTCATAAATGCCCGAATTCGGGTGCGTTTGATACAAGAGGAACTTTGAGTCTCTGGCATGGCATGTGTGATGATGGTGAATATGTCGTCAGTGAGAATGACTCACATAATCCCGTTTAAATTCTTATTTGTTCCGTTGCAACATATTTTTTTTATAATCGATAGGTTCGCCTTTGACCACTATCTCACCTGATGGTAAGTGATGATTTGTGGTCGAAGATGTTGTTCAGGCTAACATTCAGTCACAGTGCAATAGTACGTGCTCCACGATATTTTCTTCACGTATACATGCTCTAACTAAATAAAGGACTATCTGTTGCTCCAAATTTGTGCAGAAAGTAATTCTGGTAACAGTTATCTTTATAGAGGCCGACAACAAGGCGCTATTTCTCCCGTTTTATCTTTTGTAAGCAATTTTTTAGTTTCTATTCGAGTCGACATCGGATACTTTTTATCCCGATTTACTGAATAGTCCCTATACAATTTTCAAGCAGACAAAGCAGCGGACGGAAGTTAGTATTTTGTAAATAAATGTAGGGAGGTACTCTATTCTCATAAGCGGGTAGTACCACGTTATTATCGCTTTTAGGAGCCTCTGTCACTGGACAGCTCAGCACTGACACAGCTGCAAGTCCCCGAGAACGCAGTGCTGGTCAAGCGGATGATGATCAAGTGTGCTGACGTCTGCAACGCATCCAGGCCTCAGAAGTTCGCATTCGAATGGGCAAGAAGGTACGGAAATAAGAATAAAATATGAAATGAATAATGATATACTTGATATTAGGTTAGGTTGACCATTAGTGTAATATGCTACATGCGTAGACACTTTAGTGCTGTCACATCTTTCTAAAACCATGATGGCTGGCGCTACGGCTACTTCGGCGGAGCAACTCAAACGGCCCAATTATGCTAATCTTATATGATTTTTTAGCCTGATACGATAGCCTTTGACCACTATCTCACCTGATGGTAAGTGATGATGTGGTCGAAGATGTTTTTCAGGCTAACCTAGAATTAATGGCTCTCAAGGACAGCTGCCCGAACACACCGTTAGGTGCTTGGCGACAAATTTTCTACTTGAGGGTGGTAGCTATGTATGCATGTGGTATTGCATGGTGTGCAATAATGGTCATGACGTATTTGAGTCGTTGGGTCGCTGGGGACGAGCATCTCATCGTATTTTCCAAAACTTATCAGAGCGCTTGGTCGATGCGACGCGTGATTAAAACGCTGGCAACTATTTGGCTCAACGAATAATCATTGCAATCCAACAGGGCAATACTGCCAGCATGCTGGGCACTACCAACTAGTAGAGAGCTGGAGCATTTGAACTGCCTGTGAGGCTGCAATGGCTTGTTGGTTGGATACAACTTTTGAAACTATGTAAAACTTTTGAATACCTTCATTTCAGGATTGCAGAGGAGTACTTCCTCCAAACAGATGAAGAGAAGGCCAAAGACCTGCCCGTAGTGATGCCGATGTTCGACCGAGCGACGTGCTCTATACCTCGCTCGCAAATCGGCTTCATCGACTACATCATCGTCGATATGATGGAGGCTTGGTCTGGTGAGTTTAGCTGATATAACATGAAAAGTGATCATCAGATAAAATTCTTTGGGTACTGGGGAAAGACTAGAAGTTTGTCGCAAGTGAAGTGCTAGGTTCATTATCTATTGTGTTATTTGGTTACTGATGACCAATTGAAAAACAGGAGCACCAAGCTGTGGTGGCAAAATTGAATGGTGAAATTCATTTGAGTTAGATTATTAGGACGAGCCTTAGATATGTGAAGTATAAAGCCAGGATGTGCTTGAGCACAAGCATGGATAAGTTATATCTAGTACCTACATTATCGGTGTGGTACTGCATAGTTTGCTACTACCATTGGTTTCTCCATTTATAAAACCGGATTTTGCTCTAGTCTTCTATAACTAAGCGTTCAATGTTTTACTTAAAAATAATAAAACAATATTTTACCAGTAAGTATCAGCCCCATCGTCCACTGCTGTGCACAGCTTCCTTTCCCCACGCTCGGTAGGCGGCTTGGGGATCGCAGTAAGATGGCAGTTCTTTATAAGCTGCTGCCTACCTTCCAGTATTTTTCCCCTAGTCGCCTCTTACGACACCCACGGGAAGAGTCGGGTGTGCAATTCTAATCCTTCTCTGCAGTTAGAATTGCTCCAAAACGTCCCAAGACGCCTGCCAAATGTGGGAATTATCGTACTGTACTGTATCGGCCGGATTGTCCACTGCTCAACACAGCCTCCCCCATCAAGGGAGTATTTGCCATAATACCAACGCTTGGCAGGTGTCTTGAGGATCGCAGTTTAAAATATCAGTTACTCAGAAAGCACTGCTGCCCACCTTCCGGTATTTTACCTTTAGTCGCCTGTTACGACACACACGGATAGCATTGGAGGGTGACATTCCAGCCCGTCACCCCACGAGGCATTATCGTACACGCCTCCTTAATGGAGAAGACTGTGTTGAGGAGTGGACTATCAGGCTGATACAGTCATAAAACAATAGATGCAACGGAATGAAGCAGTGTTATATATAATTTCAGCATTCATCGACATGCCCGAGCTGGTGAACCACGCGCGCAGCAACAGGCAGCGCTGGCGCGAGCTGGACGACGCGGGAGTGACCACGCTCGCCGACGTGCGGCGCGCGCAGCGCCAGCCCTCCATACAGGCGCCGCCTTCTACCACCTCCCAGCCTACTGCTGAGGAGTAGTCCTCACAAATGTTAGGAGCGTCATGAGAAATTTGTTAAGAACAGTGGATAGACATTCGGATAGTGAACTAGATTGAGATCCCCTGAAAGCTTCCAGCTTTATCGCAAGCTGATAACGCGGGTGTCACAACTTTTGCCAATATAAAACCGGTGCAGAGGCACACAATCACTGCCTTTCACTGCTTCGCAAGTCTACTGATGAGGAACGCATTGTTAGGGGTGTTACGAGGAAAGTGTTTAGTCGAGGTGTGGATATAAATTTGTGTAGCGTAGACATGGAGACCCCTTTTAGTGCAGGATTGACAACATTTGCGTAAGTTAAACGGCAGGGCTGTCACAATTAAGACTATACCGCTTTCTATTACATCTCGATTTCCTTCTGAAGTATAAATAACTTATGTACGAAGGAACGTTAAGTAAAATTTTCACGAGTAATGATAGGGTTGACACAAATTGTAAAGCGCATTAGTTGCTCGTAGATGTTTTCTTCAGACCTCCATGGAACTGCATAATGTGAAGGAATAATAGTTTGGTTGTATAGAAGTTTAATATCTTATCAGCGAGCAAAGGGGTATTCCAGTTATACCTACTCGTAGTCTGGTATGACAATGTTGGCTTGATGTGAAACGAGTTCAACGCCATATGTGCTACAGAAAATATTATCAGTATATGAAGATTTCCATGGTCTTAAGATGAAGGGAATAAACAAAAATGGCATCCTTTATATGCGCAATTACCGCCAGATTTTGAAGTTAACAGATCTCAGATGATATGAATTAAGCACAACATTTGATTTCCATAAACTTCAGAAGATCAGAAAGGTAAATATGTAGCAAGCCTTCATCATTGAGGCTTACTTTGATCTTGGTCTATCTACACCTCGTTAACCTCGGAGCTCTTTGAATCCTTCATGAATTCAAACAGCCTAGTAATACGGGGTAGATTTTAAATTCAGATATGGGTGTAGAGCATTGTGCTTGAATATTCAATGTAGAGAAATTTTTAAATTGGTTCTGATTGTTGAAAAAAATTGCGAACCAGGGTCCTTTCAAAAGTGTCAGTGTTAGGTAACTTTATTTACCTATTATTGGTGTCTGGTGTTACCGTTCCAATGCTGATTGTAAAAGGTTGCATATAAGATCATAATTCACCGCTTTCAAGAGCTTATTTTATGCAAAAGTTCTGTTACAACAACTGTAATAACTACAGACCCAGACCCTCGATGTGACAATTTTTCCATGCCCATCGATAGTTTCAACAAAGAAGCACGAAATCATAAAATATTTAAACACTATTTCGGATGCAAAGCAGCAAAGTTTCTCTTTTCAAATTAGTCTATTAGATAATCTTTCTGCTAAGCGCAGAGAGGAGAAAGAGTTTAATTCTGAATGTCATCCTATAACAGGGAATAAGGAATGTTCAAAGGCGATTGTAGCGTTTTATCCAACGTTATAAGTCTGAAAAGGATCACGGACATGCGTTGCCAAACGGAATGTGTCCGATAATACGCTTATTTTATACTATATCCAAGTAGCGTAGATATCATTCACTATTATTGTTGATATCTACTTTTATAATAGCCATATACTTATATAGAATATTGAACCCTATATCGATGTAAATCTTGAAATTTTCTATAATAATTGGTGTTATCAATTTATATTGTGATGTTGTTCTAATGTATTTGCCATTTACACGGGTAGACGTATGTAACTTATGTAATAAATAAATGTGTATTATATAAAAAGATCCGTGATAAAAGTGCCATATAACAAGAATTGGCCAATATATTCGTTCATGTTGTAGTTGAATCGGTGTTGTTAAATATATAATCACATCTCACTGCGTCCCATGACAGACTACCATACCTATACCTACTTTACTATATAAACACTGCGCACTTTCGTATCACTGTCTTGATACTTGTTAGGTACTATATATTTATATGTATATCTCCATTTCGAGTCTACTCTTCGTAAGTATATATAAATGGTCCAGTTATACACTTGAGCTTCGAAAGTAATTCCTATTTTTGTAAACTTTTTGTAGTACGTCTCGGCCTCTATACCATATCGAAATTACACAATTTTCGTACAATTTTCAACAACTGTTGCACTAAAATTTACGACTAGACATTTCTGTTCATTCCTGGGGAATATTTTATAAATCTTTTTATATATATAGATATATATTGTAATGAATGTTAACGTGATTTATGGATAGTGATATTAGATCACTTGAATATTTCTTAGAAATAATTTATTGTTTTCGAATAAGGTTCTAACATTTAAACGTAATATAATATTCGTCTATATGACGCTGGTATCGTAAGTACTGCATAGATAATAATCTTGATGAAAACATAATGTTACGCTTTTTGTGCTCAAATCGGTCTAAAATAACGTATATCAATATGCATACACTTTTAAATGTATTGTAGTGGAATTTTGCTAATTCATTATATTGGTTTTATTAACTAAATGTTTAGATCAAGTGTTCAATCTCATATTTAAAATAATAGTGCATCCAAAATGTTCTTCCTAGCGCCTGCTAACCTTATAACGAACAAATTTAGTTTAATTTTGTTATAGTTAGCTCAATTTATTTAGATTTAACTAAATGTTTGTCGATGTTGGTGTATAAATTTTTAATATTGTTACAATTTTTAAATTTACTGGTAACATTTAGGAAATGTTAACGATAAAGTGTCTATAGTGCCACCAACTTTTCCATTTATCTATGAACTTATATCCATTGGTTCCTAATTTATCCGTTTTCGTCATAACAACTATTGTGTCATAATACTGATATAAGATTTATGAATTTCTTAACTAAATTATTAAATTGATATATTTGAACAAATCTTACCGACTTTGGTGTATGAATATAGGGTTGGTCCCTATATATCAGTAAAGTTAACAATTGTGTACAATGAAAATAACAAGATATTAGAACACATTTTATTTAAAAAAATATCGAACCTTTACAACACTAAACAAACTTTAAACCTATATTTCAATAAATCACGTACCTATATTTATCATTATTTTCCGACGCGGTTTCAAACACTTTGCAGTGATCGTGATCACGAGGTGACAGGTCAAAATAATGATAAATATACGAGATTTAAACCGTTTAAAGTTGTTTAATTAGTATGTGTAATCGCAAAACCTAAGTCAACCTTATCGAAGCTATTTGCGTAAAGAGCGTTCGAACGCTCTAGGCTAGGATATACTCTTCAATCCAAATAAAACAAATCCTAAATTCTCCATAACACTACACGTCTTGTTGTAGGCAAAAAATCAGTCACAAGAGGATAGGAAATGTTCTAGTTCCCCTTTGTGACTGAAACATGCAGGGAAAGTTGGTGACCTCCTAATTTATAAGTACCTAGATAATCTAACATTTCTAACCCACACCCAATCCTAACCCAACTGATAATTTATACTAAACTATAACTTTGTTTGAGAATAACTAAGATACGGGGGCTGGTCCCTATATTGTGGAGATAGAACAATTGTTGAGAGTTTTATATGCGGAGGTGTGACTTGTATCTTGTATTATTAAGTACCAATTAATTAATGTTACTGTAAAAATAAACATTCAGCGCTTCGCAAGCGAAGTGCTTCGACAGTTGGTAGTTTCATTTCTACTTATTTTCCTATAATTGCGATAACAATCAAAAAAGTTTAGGTTATGTTACACTTACGCGCCCAAAAATATACTAGCTAGTCAATTTGCCAGCATTTAGGTTACTATAGTCCGTTTTTTTAACAAACGAGTACTGCGTATGTCTTTCGCACATTTCCGAAATTGTCAGAGTGAGATGGGTCATTGCCGTCATTGGTCAATGCCTTGTTCTTGTTTTGAAATTGTTAAGGCCCGTTCATACTGCATACTTCTAAAATTTACTGTAGAATAAATTACGTTATTATTTTATGATTTAAACTTGCATACATAGTATATTCGTAACAAAATCTTCTGTTCGCGTTTATGATATAAAAAATATTGTAATAGTATATACTTATATTTTGCACTAGAACATATAAATCAAAATACTACAATTCTTGTAATCTTAAAAAAATCGTCATCTTCTGATTTACTTTCTGCGGACACGTCAATAATAAATTGCGCTAACATATTTTCTACATGATTGTTGACTCCGTACCTTGTTGTTTCTTACTTGGTTATCACATGATTGAGACATTACCACCACTTTTATCTATCCACTTTAGCTACTCCTTGTAATAAAAGAGTTCAGGCTTCATAAATTATAAAACTTTTGTTATTTCTGTTGAATTAGTTAATTATTATGAAAGTCAATTGGGTTGAGCTCACAGTGATACGTCGGCAAACGTATGTCGAGACGATTTGCTAACTTAGCTACAACATTTTTTTGAAAACTATCTTTGTTTTGCTTAATTAATAATCACTAATTCCATAGATGCAACTTTAGTTGGTATTGAGTCGTCACAAGCAATATTTATCGACGCGTAGGTAGTCGAAGACTCAACTGAATGTAACTAGAGTTCATGTGGAACGGACCTTATGTTGATTACGTTGGCCAATAGCAACGCAGTAAAATTTTCAGTACTCGTTTGTTAAAAAAAAATAGACTATAGTTATGCCTACTGATGGGGTAAAGTTTTATTTTTATGCTTGATAGGTTAGCCTTTGACCACCATCTCACCTGATGGTAAGTGATGATGTGGTCGAAGATGTTGTTCAGGCTAACCTAGAATTATAATTATACCTAAATAGGTATAAGTATGCCTATGCCTAAGTATAGGTACGCATAAGTGTAATTAAAATTATAGTTTACCTCAGTGCATTGTCATAGAGGCTAAAGCCTGAATCTGGGACGATAAGTGTCAGCTCCTTTCCCGCGACCCATTTCAGTTGAACTCAAAAGGTTGCTGACGCAACTGCAGAAGGGGCCACTTAAACATAAGCATTCCCAATATACCTACGCACGGCTGGAGGAAAGTTATCAGTTAAAGCATCCTGACATTTTCACTGCTGTAGGAAATTTTGTTCCTACAGCAGTGAAAATGTCAGGATGTCGGACAACAGTCATCGGCTTCATACATTTGCTGTCGTTTAAAAACAGAAGTCTTGACGCCCGGACCGGGTCGTACCGGTACTAAGACTTGCCTATTGGCCTAAAAAGACGACTAGTGTTGTAGGTCCATTAACTCTACGATTCAAGATGAGTTATGTGGGTTTTTTATATATTATTGTGATGTAAATTAATAATTTGATTGGAACATTGACAAATATATTAAAGATTGATTTAAATGAATGATTTGATATTGTGAAGTAGATATTTGGTATTATGTATTTAAGTAAATATTAGGTATTATTAGGATTTTACATTAGATATCTTAAAAGATACTCTCAGAATCTCGCGTATTATACGTGATCAAGTAGGTACAAGAAATAAGTTCGACAACCTATTACATAACCAATCTTTTTATGCCATAGACGTCACCATTCACATATTATTATTTAAAATGAAATACCTTTTTGTTGTAAATAAGGTAACTTTTTGATTTTTTAAAACCGCCACTGCTTAGATAATAGTTAGTATACATTTTCTGTGTGTGAAAATTAAACATAAATGGACCACATTCAGTTATCGATTCCATCTTAACCGGACCTTTCACTCGAAGCGCACGTAAATGCATCGCGTGTGATATATCTACTCCCAAACCCCAACTTCATAACTCCTGCATCAAACCCAGTGAAAGACCATCTCACGACAAAATAAAATGCACATATCTCCCTGTGGTTATCTAGGGATTGCATAGCTTAGTGCTGGAGCATAGACCGGAGCTGACCTGAGCATGGTGGCTTATGTAATTTATATCTTTCGCATTGAGCTATCAAAGGTTTATTCAATAATTTGTTAGAATCGCAGTCTTGCGTGACAAGCCTTCAGGAAACGCTCTGGATTGGCTGGGGGGCATACAGTAACAAAGACGTCGAACATTAGAATGTACGCCTTAATTGCGTACAGAGTATTTTCTTGCAATGCCCTAGTATCCCCTGGTTCTTCTAGTACGTATTATACCTTCCCTGGCAAAATACTTGAAATTTAATTATTCTTAAATAAATATCCTTTTGATATATTACTTGGCTTGGAGCAGAAACAATGTTATTTAATGTAAAGAACTTTAGTGTAGCCAGTGCGTTTTACGAATCGTATGTAGAAGGAGAAGGGTGTATTATTCTTGTAAAAAAAATTCTTACTTAGACTAGGTCAGATGTTCTGTCGAACGTGTCTGTAAAGTTACTTGTGTGGAGGTGGTCAGGTATCTCGTGGTGTGTATACGCGCTGCAAATAGGGGTTTTTACTCCTAGCAAGGTGTATTAACAAAAACACAAAATTTCCATCATAAAACATTTTATTAAAAACAATAATATTTAAAAAACATACTTTACATATAACTTACAATTCCAACACTGCTGTAGTATAAATGCAATTATGTTATATCGCGGGCACTTCCCTATAATATACAGAATAGTTATCTACTTTATATATTTTGTAGATTTAAAGGTAATTTATACATAATAAATTTAAATTCTGTACAATTTTATTTTTACAGATTAAATTTTAAGGCATTTACAAATTGTCCCATACAGATGAAGTTACACACAACTAAATATGTACATCCATATATAATACATACTAGCGGCCCGCCCCGGCTTCGCACGGGTAATTACGACTATAAATTGAGATGTAAGCTATCCTATCTTTCAATTTGGATCAAATTGCACACGGTGTGCAAATCAAATTTAAATTTGGTTCAGTAGTTTAGGAGTCTATCGCGGACAAACAACGTGACAGGTATTTTTTATATATAAAGATAAACAGTCCTTTTTCGTTACTTTCTTATGTTTTTGGAGCATTGTTTAGTTTCGACGTCACTTCACCTGCCGAGTCAATATGTAACGGGACCTTTGATTATACATTACTAATATATAAATATCATTCAATATTTACGTTTTCAAAAACGGAGACAATTCGAAAAGCGATTCTTTGAACCTAAAGAACTCGCAATAACATAATGGTATATTCAATAACACGTTTAAAAATTTACATGACTTTATTGAAAACGCTTCAATTCATCTCCGCTTTTATGGTCCTTGAGCCTAGAAATACATACTAAATATTATGTGAAATCATAAACAATGGACATATAAAATTTACCACAAAAGGATTTTTCTAAAGGATTGTAGATATTGTTGTATCATACCATTTATTGTAATTTGTATTACAAAATATGGGAAATGATTTGAATTAACTTTAGTTATTGTAATTGGAATGGTATTTAAGAAAGAACATTGTGCTATATATAACAATAATATTACGAATAGCAACTTATATTCAATAATTCGTTTCTATCCTGAAAACAACCTGTAAACCTATATGAGGCCACCCTGTATCTAAAACGAGTTTATAAATTTGTTCGAACCATCGAAATCCGTTTGGACTTTTTCAGTAAGTGATGAACTGGTCTAAACATATATCCGGCTCCGAAAAGGAATAAGTTCTCAAGTACAGCTGCCGGAAAAAACGTTTAACTGCTGGGTATAGGACTGATGTTTTGAGAAACATACGAAAATGTATATTTACATTTTCACGCTCAGTACCATGATTTATATAAACTTAGCTGTCTGACTCACAGACGCCAATTAACTTTTACTAGCATTAAATCATATAACGTATTATCCAAATTATTTTAGCATTAAAACTTTATTTTTGTGAACATAAGCGAATAGACAAATTAATCAGAGATAGCTCACGGGCAGGCTTACTACGTTTTACTATAGTTGTCAAGCCTTCAATACAAAACTCTCTCTCTCTCTCCCTCTCTAATCTAACTCTATATCAAGTTTCATTACATCCAATGAACCTATCTACCTGAACACATCAAAGCTCTCACCAACAGTTGTTTAAAAATCTTTCCTCTGCACAGTCATTTTTACAATAATCATACATGACATTATTCTGTTGCACATCGAACTGTAATAGTTATTTGTTATACAAGAGTGCAAAGTTGCTTTTTAACCGCGTGTTCAATTTGATGACCGAGCAAGCGAAGGATTCTAAAATTGAATCACGAGCGTAGCGAGTGGTTCTAAATTAGAATCCTGAGCGTTAGCGAGGGAATCAAAAGAGCACGAGGTGAAAAATCTTTGCACTCGAGTGCAACACGTAACTTTTCATTCCACCTCAGCGAGGAAATTACTAAGAACCGCGTATAAAGCAAATTGAAAAAAGAACACCAAGAAAGTTTCGAATCTGAGTTTTTAACAAATTAAAAAAAAGTTGTGTGATATATTCGGCACCATAGAGGTAGCAGTAAATAGGTTTAATGTTTTTTTTAATTCACAAACTTAGTGCACACGATGTTCTAAATTCAATTTACTTTATCCTCTAGAGAATAAAAACGGCTTTTCCACTCAGATATTGAAGATTAAAAATACTCTTTCCGAGATGGTGGGATGAACAATTTATTATCACATGAACATGAAACTGCATTCAATAATGAAAGTTAATTTTGTCATTCATCCTCACTTTATCTGCCCTCAACTATAGCCACGTCAAACAGGGCCGCGTTCCAAGCGTCAGAGTGTAGTTGTTTGGTTGCTTTAGCTTACTCCCAGGTTTCGAACGACTCGGTTGTTTTATAACCTCAAATATCGTTTTTGACGGGGAATTATGCAAAATTTACAGACATTTTATAATTTTGGAAAAAGCAATAATTACCGTTACGTGCAAAATATAAAAGAGTGCCTGTAATTCTCTCATCAAGAAATGTCAAGGTCGTGTCAGTTAAACATTCAACCTTTTAACGAACGCTTTTGATAGAAAAGTTACGCTCTACTCCAAGGTTGTGAACGACGTTAGAGTGGAAATTTGCACTCCGAGAGCGCTCTAACCAAGGTTTGGAACGAGCTCCAGTTCTATGAATGTACAAAAACAGAGTTTAGTAATTACACTGAACGTAAGCCGTTGAGATCCTGACATTTTCATTAAAGAACGAAAACTAAATGTATAAATATCTATATACCTAGAAAATTAGAACATCAATTAGATAAATAACAAGATTATTCATTATAATATAACAATGTACGAGTACAGAAATTATTCAGAAACAGTAATGGGATAACAATATTTGGTAAATTACTTCACATTATAAAATACTACATAAGATTTGCAACAGATACAATAAAAATATGACATACGTTTATTGTAAGCAATTCGTCTTAATATCTAAAACTCCCAATTTTTATAAACTATTTTTAAAATTTGTTGTGAAATCAACATTATACCTAAAACTTATTAAAATGACATATATTTGTAAACAAGTAATTAATACCAACAACAATTTTAAGTAGGCAAACAATGTATGCTTTAAATTCTTTTCATACCACTTATTCAACAATAAAGGGTGGGAAATAAGGCACGGCGGGATAACGTCGATAGGACACGTTTTTATCAGTAAACAAATATTCTCGTAGTTTGTCGTAATGGCCTAGATCCTACTTTCTTTAATATAATTATATACATGAATAAAACTTTTTTTTTTGTCTACTAGTTATAAAATATGGAGTTAGTTACAAAATGTATTCAATTCAAATTCAAGATCATTTATTCAATTTAGGCGTCTACGACGCTCTTATGAAGGTCAATTACAATTTTTAATATTAAAATATTGTACATTGTACTGCCACGTTCAGTAAAAAAAAATATTTCAAGTAGAAAAAGCAATATACATTTCTGAAAAAGATGTATAGATGTAAAAGATGTACTTTAAATATTTAAGATTTTTTTGTGTGTGATGTATGACCACACAAGTTAGAAATAAACATAAAATAAAGAAGATAAACGTTTAGATTTTTACGATACCTTGAAGATTTTTAGATTGGATACGACTTACTTGTGGAATTGAAATACGAGAGACAGAGCTTTATTTCGTTTTCCAAATAAAAGTGCTATCTTTACATGCATAGGGGTGGGTGACGCGGGTTGGAATCCCTCACATTATTATAATTTTTCGGTAGGTAACCAGACGAGCAGCGAATTATAGCTTCAATCAATATCAATGTTGACTAATGCATATTACAAATGTAATACACATTATTTACTTTATATTTTATTATAAAAATAACACATCTCCCTGACCACTCCGACGTGCCTTAGTTCGCACTGGTTAATGTAACAATATAGCTCAGTATACATTACCAATTTAAGACCATTTGTTCAAATTGCAGTTCCAACGACATCTAGTGTTCGTTTAAGGTGTTGAAACATACTGACTTTAATACATACGTAAAACTAAACGTATGTTAAGATGCAGGTAAGCACAATGCAGGACAGAAATCAAAGCAGTCGACGCAGACATAGGCCTGGTGCGTATGCTGCACCTCAGCTCAATGACCTATTACACGATATTCCATTATTTCTGACGCCTGCTCACTGCTCAGTGGCTGAGCAGCAGCATTATTGTCTAACTAGAACATAATGGAGATGAATTTTGCATAGACATTTGAAATTTAATTTTCTTTAAACAATGCACAGAGTTATTATTTAGGAGCAGACTAGGACTCGCGTAATATTCACCGGATATTTCTCCGACGAGTTTTAAACTTATTTGAAGTTTAAGACCTTGAAGTCTGGGAGTCACGATTGTGCACAGCGTCGGGCGCGGGCTTCAGCACGTAACTGAGGTAAATAATAATTATGGACAAGACTCGCGACAGTTTTTTAACTCAATGCAAAGAGTATAATAATTATATTTGCATTAATTCTTGGAAAGTGTGGAATGATCTTCTATCTAGCGTTTTCTGCAGGGCTACAGTATGGATTCCTTCTGGATAAAGAGTGTTAAAAGAATCTTACAGGGTCGGCAACGCATTGGTAACGACTCTGGTATTGCAAATATCTATAGGCGACGGAAACCTATGGACATTTTGCAATACCAACCTATGGACCTTACCATCAGGTGGGCCGTCTGCTTGTTTACACTCCACTACTTTAAAAAATTCGTTATCCAAGACTACTCCTAAATTCTTATGCAATTCTTTCTTAAAACAATACACACTCTGCAGTACAAAAAAACATCAGACAAATACTACATTCATCCCCATTACTATTTCAGTTACAAAATAAGCGGCAGGATCTGTGTCTGCGTCGTCGTAACAAGAGATCTTCCATTCTAAAAATGCACGCCCCTCCAATGTATACCTCTACATATAAAATAGTGTCTATATAGCGATACGATTATCATTGGTGTTTAATTCATCGTGGTGTGTGTGCGATCAGCGCAAACGTGTTAAAGTACACAGTAAGCTGCACGCACACACATATAAAATAATCACTTTAAGTGGAGGGGAGTGCATTTTTAGACTGAAAGATATCTACAGACCTGTATACTTATTAATTCATTATGAAAACTGCTCTAGCCTGCACTAAACTTCACCTGCGTCACATCATACGCATATCTCCCCCACTCCTTTCATTTAAACGTATTTAATCATAACATCTTCATTACAGTACAGTATTAACGGCAGACGCTACCTGTTGTCCTTGGGTTCACAGGAGTTGCGCGAGTTTGACCGCTAGATGGCGAGCGGCTTCCCCTTGCATTGCTCAACAACGTAGCTTGTGAACCGTTTCAGGAATTTCGGGTATTCTCGTTTGTAGACCGCGCGGAGTACTCCGGCCGGCGCCCACCCGCCCGGGTTAACTGGTGGTAACAACAAACCATCAATAAGTTGTACCTAATGTGCAGTGACAACCCTCTAAGGCTGGGTATCCACCTAGCATGTGCGAGGAAAATGAGCGGTGTGCTAGGAAAAAGTCCACCCACAGGACTCGACACTCGGCAAGGATATAAAAATTAAACGATTTTATTCGTAAATTTTTTCCTCTTTCTTACACCGCTCATCTTTTAAAAACTGGTTTCGACAGAGGAAGAACTATAACTATATTTTTCGAGAACAACAGCTGATTGAATCTGTTGAATCCCCTCAGTCTACGCATGTGCCATTGCAAAATAAGGCATTTTATATTTATTTATGAAATATGAGTAAATAATTTCAAATGGGTTTATGTTATTTTACAAATTATGAAATACTAGCTTTCCGGGCGCGGCTCCGCCCGCGCGTATGTCGGTTATCGCGCAAAAACATTAACCTCTTTTTGCGCAGTTGGATAAAAACTATCCTATGTTTTTTCCCGGGTCTCAAACTATTTCCATACCAAATTTCATTCAAGTCGGTCCAGTAGTTTTGGCGTGAAAGCGTAACAGACAGACAGACAGAGTTACTTTCGCATTTATAATATTAGTACTGATAATATTTATAAAATATATTGATATTGTTTTCGATTACATACAGTTACAACTACATACTAGTAAACTAGTATCTTAAACTAAAAATTAGTCCTAATCGAAATAGTAATAACATCTAAATTCATATAACACTTGCGAATTAAATTATTGAACTTCTTATTCTGTTGACATTCAAATTCAAATTCGTATAACGATTGCGAATGACAGTTGTTTAAAGTGTCTTTTGCATTCGATTGTGTTATGTTTTATGCAAATTTAGTCGTTATATTGATGCAAAATTGTCTATAATCTAATAGAATAATCAATTCCTAATTTTTAGAATGGTCATTATTATATTATATATTATTATCATTATTATATTATATTATTATATTATCATTATTATATTATATTATTATATTATCATTATTATATATTGTCATTATTATAATATATACTACCATTATCATGTGTTATACGGTGGATTTTATTATGAACAAGATAAGAACTACCACGGTAAAGTGAATTTTAAATTTAGATAATTTGCGTAGAGCTACAGCACTGTGGGTATATTTATTACCTGTACTGCAGTATGCGATGCTGGTGGTAATGTTATCCCTCGAGGGCGCCTCCCCCGGCGGGAACGTACTGCGGCACGCGAGGCATACCGTCACGAACAGACGGATGCACGCACCCGTATTCGACTGGAACACATTTTATAAAACAAACATATAATTAAATAAAGTAACCATGAGCCAGGTTCGAACCCGCGACTAGCCGATCCTGCGGCTGGGATACGCTCTTCCAATCAGAATTCACCAAAGTTTTTTTTATGTAATGAACTTTTGATTTTTTCAACCTTTTTTGGTTTATGATAAGCGTCACCCCATTTTATATGTTACATTATTGACACTTTCTTTGCTTGTGCAATGGTTTATGACTGCGGAAGTAAATTTATCAGAAGCTCGCACTGTTATCACGCAACTCTTTCTGTTGTCTATGGTATCTCATACTCACGGTCACGGGATAGTCAGCGTTGCTTGTGAAATGATTAGTGACTGCGTAAATAGAATAGTCAGAAGCTCGCACGGGCAATGGCGTAGTCACAAGTTAAACCGCGTTGTTTGTGGAATGGTTTGTGACTCCGTAAGTAGAATAGTCAGAAGCTCGCACGTGCATTGGCGAAGTCACAAGTTAAACCGCGTTGTTTGTGGAATGGTTTGTGACTCCGTAAGTAGAATAGTCAGAAGCTCGCACGTGCATTGACGAAGTCACAAGTTAAACCGCGTTGTTTGTAGAATGGTTTGTGACTCCGTAAGTAGAATAGTCAGAAGCTCGCACGTGCATTGGCGTAGTCACAAGTTAAACCGCGTTGTTTGTGGAATGGTTTGTGACTCCGTAAGTAGAATAGTCAGAAGCTCGCACGTGCATTGGCGTAGTCACAAGTTAAAACGCGTTGTTTGTGGAATGGTTTGTGACTCCGTAAGTAGAATCGTCAGAAGCTCACACATGCAGTGGCTTCCCTCCCGTCTCATAGTCTATGGTATCTCATACTCACGGGATAGTCAGCGTTGCTTGTGGAATGGTTTGTGACTGCGTAAGTAGAATCGTCAGAAGCTCGCACGTGCGACCAGAACAAAGCATCGCGTTGTGAAGCCGGCCAGATGCGCTTGAACGTCTGATGGAATACCATCGCGTCCGATGATATCTCTTCCACGATCGTCATAGTTTCTAAGGTAGCTGTGGAAAAGATTGCAGGTTATGTAAAAAGATTACATTCAGGGTACATTTGCGGAAATTTTAAATAAATATATATACGTCAGGAATAAGAACTAGCGTATTTACGTGATTCAGTTCTTAGGATTTCAATATAGACAATAGAACAAAATAGGTTACATTATATGCACAAATTATACCAATACACGCCCCGTCCCCCTAGAATGTCACCCCTCATGACCCGAGGGTCTACTAAAGTTAAAACAGAGAGGCGACTAAAGGTAAAATAACAAAAGGTGGGCCGCAAATTACTGGCCTCTCACAGACAGCTGCCAAAACACACTGAGTAGCTGTGTGACTGTTTCTACTTGAGGGTGGAAGCTAGACAAGCCAGATTACGGTGACGCGGCAAAGTCACTGATCTGACAACTCTTTGATCCTAAACTGAAACTTAAACTAAGACTGTTGGGAAGTGTTGAGACAATATGAAGCAAAGCCCCGCGTCAATAGTCGACTCCAGTGCACGAAGACCGAGGGTCGAAGCGTGTAGCGCCTGGGGCTTCGTCACATATTGGAAGTGCATTTTTAGAACGCGAGTTTGGCAGGCTACTACTGTCAAGAAGCTGTGGATAAGGGAAATACATTCAAAGCGCTTTCCATAGAAACGAACTTTCGTGATATTTTGAATACAATAGTGTTCGAACTCACTCAAATTGCACGCATTTCCTTGAGCCTATTTTTTTTTTTATTTTTTTTTAATGTCTGATAGTTTAGCCTGTGACCACTATCTCACCTGATGGTAAGTGATGATGTGGTCGTAGATTTTGTACAGGCTAACCTAGAATTATACATGGGTATAGGCTCAAGGAAATGCGTGCATGTATTAAAATAAAAAAAAACTGACAATCCAGTCAGTTTTTTATTTATTTTAATATTTAACCTCTACATAACGATGTTTCCGAACAATTCTAAAATACATAATTTTATACAAAAGGTTTGCGTAAACCTCAAGCTTAGATAGTAAGCTCAAGGACAGCTATGCAAAATTTCTAAAAAAATGATGTAAGTATTTAAAATATGACGAAGCTCGGAAAGCGCTATGAATATCTTAACAATTGAATAAACTTAATAAGTTATTCAACACTTCCCTCAAGGCGCTGACAATTGCCAAATAACTTTACTTGAACAGATTTTTAACAAAATATGTTTAATTTGTAGCAGTAAGAAAACGATATGTTAATTTTGATCATATACCCAAATGCCGAGTTCATTCTGAAACACTTTTTATTGTGTATCAATTTTAATGTGTATGGGTATGATATAAACGATGGAATAAACTTGCCAAGTTGACTTTATATTATTACCCTTGTAATGTTGTAAGTATATTATGATACAGGTGAGCTAAGTTGCTCATTATACACGAGGCTGTGTGTTGCAGCCCGAGCCGTGTAGGCGAGGGCGTAAATCAGGCGACTGTATAATGAGCAAGTTGCTCACGAGTTTCATACTCACTTTTTCAACACCCTTGCGAAGAAAAACAATATTTTTTGCACAAATGCGATACAAACAACATACGAAAATTATGGATAATAGCGCGCAAGTTTTTTTTTTGTTGCGCGGCAAATGTATGTTGGTTGATTACATTTACTTATCGTTAAACCTCTTTGTTGTTTTACAAATCTGTATAACCCGGTTAAATTGAAAATGCTCTGTTTACTCGCATATAATTTGCAGTTAGGTACTAACTTAACTTTGTAGGGATAATTCTATTACGCACTAGTGTATAATATTATTATACAAGATTCTTTAAGAAAATTAAAAAGTTAAATTAAAGCATTATTCTCCTAACAAAAAAACGCTTTAAAAAATTTTTTTAATTATTAAAGTACAATGTGTCCCGACCAAGGAGGTTCCAATTCAATTTAAGTACTTATTATCTATGACGAGCGCGCTGCGCGCGCAACGAGCTGGTTTTTGTATTGCATTTTATTGATTGTAGCTACCTATAACCATGAGATTAAATAAAGTAGTGTATACAACTGCATATAATTAGGTATTAAAACACTCGTGTAATCTTATTTTGAAACTCGCCTGCGGCTCGTTTCAAAAAACTACACTCATGTTTTAATACCCTCTATTATATGACAGTTGCATAAACTACTAATTATTCAAGTATGTATATGAATGAATAATAATATAACAGTAACACAGGAAACCTTATCATGAAGGACCAATTACACTTTCGTTTTAAGTTACTAGTTTTGAGTTAATAAGCGTTCCTTCGCATTTCGACTAAGCTGATTGCTATTTCACTCACTTCTACGCAGTTCAACATTGGTAGAATTTCAGCACTTGTATGTACTAATTAAGTGACGGCCTGTTTTGAATGCTATTTTGAGGATTCATATCTGATTGTATGCCTCGTCTGCTAACATTTTCGTCCACATCATCACTTACCAACAGTTCATCAGAGACAGACACATAGGAAGTTACTTACTTTCCCACTCGTACCGATACCGCGGGTTGAAGAAGTAGTGGCACATCTCGCGCGCGGACACTCCGCGCACTTTGTGCATCGCCTTGAGCGGGTCCATCACCATGCCGTCTACTTCCATTTCTCTGTAATACAAGCAAACTCATAGGTTAAATAATTTATTAAATGTATGCTTCAACGATATTATGAAGGTAGATAAAAAATCAGCCAAGTGCGAGTCGGACTCGCGCACGAAGGGTTCCGCACCATTAGTTATTCAACATTAGACTCCATATTTTCACCTTTTTGTTTTAACGTGCGCGAGTCCGACTCGCACTTGACCAACTTTTTGTATTTGTTGTTATAGCGGCAACAGAAATACATCATCTGTGAAAATATCAACTGTCTAGCTATCACCGTTCTTGAGATACAGCCTGGTGACAGACGGACGGACAGCGAAGTCTCAGTAATAGGGCCCCGTTTTTACACTTCGGGTACGGAACCCTAAAAACTGAGGTCATTATAACTTCGAATTACAGCAGCTAATTTTTTTAGTTCAAAAGTAGCTCTGTTATTCACCGAGGCATCGCGGCAATTAACTTATTTATCGTTACGCCTGTTATAGAATATTGGTACATTACATATTTAAATCATGAATGAACACGTCGTGAAACCTGGATTTCAACAATATACAGATTATTTTAATATTTTTATTTTTGCAATAACGCATGCTTTGCTCCATCCCCATACGATGGTTAAAGAACGCTATGAAAAAATAGAGTTATGACTCATTGTGATGTTAGCTCAGTCGGTCAGAGCGTACTCCTGCTAAAGAGGTGGATGGACGCGGGTTCGAATCCCGCACATGGCTTGAATTTTTCCTCTGGTAAATTTGTAACTTTGTAATATACAGATTAAACGTGTTTATAGCTTATATGGCCTTTGACCACTATCGCACTTGATGGTAAGTGATGATGCGATCGAAGATGTTCTTCAGGCTAACCTAGAGTTACTGGCTCTTAAAGACAGCTGCTGGAATACATCATTAGATGCTAGGTGTGATAACAGATTTTCTACTAGAGGGTAGTAGCCAGCAAGGCATGTATTCTCAAAATGCTTAATAACTTGTAAAGACAGTGGTAATAGATAAGCATAATAAAATATAAAATTTAATAGTTACTGCCTCTAAAAGACAGCTGATGGACCACATTTCATTGTGTGGTCTAGCAGCTGTCTTTTTTTCTTTGTGTGACAACAGATTTTCTAGTAGAGGGTGGTTGGTTAGCTAGCCAGTTAAGCACTATCAAAACGCCTAATAACTTGTAAGACAGTGGTAATACATAACCATATTATAAAATAAAATGTATTGTACCTTAGAGTTGCACCCTTGCTAGAATTAAATTCATCCCCACATCTTCTAGAAGGTAGGAGATGAAGGGATAATAACATAAAGTGTGCCTTCTAACCGCCAACTTAGGAGTCTTGGGGATAAATATGTATGAACACACTTTCCCCAGCGTGGGGATCCTCACAAACCCTCATAATATGGGAGGTTATTGTTCAACGGCGGACTTATAGCTGTTGATGATGATATACATATAATAGTATATAAAATGCTTTTATTATATTATAAATGAGGGTCTCATACCGCCTGTACATCCTCATGTCTCCCTCCTCAGCAAACAGCTGCCACCCGATTTCACCGCCGACGCCTTCGAACGCAGCCTGTATCTGCTCTGTGGATATCCTGTCGATCTGAAATTAAGTCAAAGTGATTCATAAATCTCTAAAATACTCTATTTTAGAGCCAGCAAGTTTTTAGTAGGACAGGCATAGGTTCTAATGTTACCGCAGGCTTGAGCATCAGAGTATGGAATTTTGCATGTCTGGCTAGCTTCTACCTGGTGTTTCAGCAATTAATTATCTTTGAGAGCAAGTTCCAGGTATAGGACTGTTTTGCCACCATTATCTACAACACCATCAACAAGCTATTCTATCACTTCAAAAAAAAATACTGGCGCCGCGTTGCGTTCATTACTGTTATATTTATTCAATTTTACTTGTATTCGGGGCGCTTACAGCTATTGTAACAAAGTAATACTGATACAAACAAAGAAAAGCCATTTACAAGCCTCCACAGTTATGGATTATCATTACAAAGAAGCAACAGCAATCAATTTTAATGCCTATACTTTTTTATGTCAGTTATGAGACGGATCTGCCTGATGATAAGCTTACGACTATCTACTACAGTTGCTTGCCACTTACTGACTCTTGCTGAGAAGACCTGTTTACTTCTTATTTTTATTTTATGCCTGATAGTTAGCATTTTGCCCACTATTTCACTTGATGGTAAGTGATGATGTGGTCGAAGATGTTGTTCAGGCTAACCTAGAATTATCTTGTCACCTGATTTAGTGATATTTATTAGTTATAGTGAAGGAATAAGGAATCAGCAATGCTCCAGATATTATGTTTACTGGTTTAAGTTTTATATGGTCAATTAATTTTTATTTCACTATATATGTAAATATATATTTCCAACACAACATAATGAAATAAAAAGCATGAGCGTAATTTGATGCTTCGGTGATAACGGGCGAGAATTTCGATCTGTGCACGATATTGCTTTCCAATTTCACACAAAACGAGCAAGGTCCGGACGTCCGGTACGTGCCAGCGCCACAGGATAATTAGCAGTTAGTACTCAACGCGTCCAATCGTGAAATCGATCTGCCGACGCCGCGCCGCGGGCATTGTGATTAGCGTGGGGTGAAGTAGCGGTCGAACAAACTATCGCTCAATCGCATTTCGTTACATGCACGCTGGATTACACGGTAATCCGAAGTTTGTCATTTGTAATATTAAATTTAACTAGCTTTACGGGCGCGGCTCCGCCCGCTCGTATGTCGGTTATCGCGCAAAAACATTAACCTCTTTTTGCGCAGTGGGATAAAAACTATCCTATGTTTTTTCCGGGTCTCAAACTATTTCCATACCAAATTTCATTCAAATCGGTCCAGTAGTTTTGGTGTGAAAGCGTAACAGACAGACAGACAGAGTTACTTTCGCATTTATAATATTAAGTACTGATAGAATAAGAATGAAAATAAAATATTTATATAAAAAATGCTGCCTTACAAAAGCTGTCAAACAATTACAGAATACTGATAATATGGACAAACTGTCGGGTAACACCGTGGCCGATGCTCTGGCTAAAAAACGGAGCAACATACAGGTATGTGATGAATGACGTTAAGTACCTTTGAAAGCCATCATCAATAAAAATACGGGAACTACTGTGTCGTCATACCCAGAAAGAGTACAACAAAATCTGTGGAGTAAGACAGAGGATTATAAACAAACAAAAGTCATGTAACAACTCTAAACAACAAGCAGACAAATAAACTGCTGAATGAAACTAAAGCGTGAGGAACTGCGAGTTGTCGCAGGCTTTATTACAAATCACTGTAACCTGAATTACTTTTTGCACAAAACAGAAGCAACAGACAGTCCTCTACGAAGAGGCTGTATGCGAAAAGATGAGACCATGGAGCACCTACTATAATTTCAAGAATCATCACCAAACTACAAGTCCACAATCCAATGATTGTCCACATCCATTGACCATTGTCCATTGTCCATTGACGACATCCTCACCACCATCACACACGTCACTGAAGCAGCTGCACCAGCGACACAAACTCCTTCTCTGCTACATGAACGAGTTAAGGTGGCTAGGGTAGAAGCTGGCAGGGGAAATGCACAAAACACCTCAAGCGAGACGTCAGTACAGGAAATAATATCGCCTCCAAATAGAATAAGAAGAATGATAAGGATATATAGGAAGGAAAAATAAATAGGACGGTGACAATGTGATTAACATTCACAGCACGTTTGGTTGGCACCACGCACTTAATGTTAGATTGTGGAATAGTATATGGCCTAGAATATTCCTAAATGAGAGGATATAGCCTACAATATATATACGCGTATATATAGGATACGGCTAGATGGGCATGAGATCTCAAGGCAGCTGCTGAAGCAAACCACTACGTGCTTTGCAACAGATGTCCTATTTATGGGTGGAAGGTTTACTAGCCAGGCCAACATTCGAACCAGCATATCATCATCACACTTTTATATATGTAACTCCTAGGTCAGCAGAGAGGTTTGACAGTTGATGATGATTACCCACGTTAGTCCCTTGCAAGGGGCGACATTTATTCTATCTACCGGCTTATTCCAGATGCCGGATCGCTTCTGAAAATGTCTTTACTAGAAAATCCCAATTACTGTTAGACCTGGCTATTGAACCAAGGTCTCGAGATTCCAAGGCCAGGGAGGAGGTTATGGTTTATTTCTACTACCAATGTCCCTTGATATGTGTCCGTTTCGGAGCCGTCCCTGGACATAGCTGGTGTATCTACACTGCAAGTCGATAACATGCAATGCATGAGTACTCTAGGTACTCCTGTATCTTTTAAGGTTAAAAGGAAAATACTAGCTGTAGTACTTCTCGCTCTCTGAAAAACACGAACAAGATTATGTAGGTACACTTTAGAGCGGTTCAAGATGAATCAGTTAACGATGGTGTGCGGCGATATCTTCACCTTTCTTATCGACTTCAAGGGCTGGAAAAAGGAAGATAGTGATAAAACAGTATTATTTATTTTTTCTGACAAGACGTACCTCTGTCCAGAGCGGGTGCACAGTGAGTCGGTTATCAATGGCGGGCGGCGGCAGCTCGACCTGGTCGCGCGTATGCACGCTGGGCGGCGCCACGCGCGCGCATCGCTCCTCCTCCATCTTGTCGAAGCCGGTCTCGACGGCATCGTAGAACTCGTCGTCTGGTAGAGTCGAATGAGGACCCTCCTATTAACAAAACACGAATCTTCAAATAGTGCTATAAAATAATGTATATCAGAAAGAACATGAGTTTTATTTTTTTTTTTGCTGTCCATTGGCCGCAATCTCACCTGAAGGTAAGTGATGATGTGGTCGAAGATGTTTAACAGGCTAAACCTAGAAGGAGAATTAGCTCTCAAGAACAACTGCTGAAACACGTTAGGTGCTAGGCAACAGATTTTCTACTTGAGGTGGATGGCCAGGCAAAGTGTTATAGTTTACCTTTCGCCGGAAGGCCCCGGTCGTGGTCTGATAGAGAGTCAACATCCATTCTATTCTTAGCCTGAATAACATCTTCGACCACAATAACACTAACCAAAAGGTGAGATATTGTGTTCTGGTAGTTGTCCTCAAGAGCACTGGCTCTCGAGTACAGCTGCCGGAACTGTAATCAAGGTTTAAACCTGCTTAACATCGACCATATTATCATCCATCACATGATAACGGATGAGTAACTAAAAAATGTTACTAAGAAAGAGTAGCTAATAGCGTCAAGCAACAGAAAGGATCCGCTTGAATTGGAAATTCCATTGGCATATGCTCATTTACGTGATAATTCACGGCCATGAAAGTGTAGTACTTATATCAATGTCTAAGGGCGAAATAGTACTTTTAGTTGATTATTCCTTGGACCTCGTTTCGCTACACTGTTCATTTTACTGCATGATATACAAGTACGTGTTCAGACTGTTCTAAATCCTCCAAAATGACGAAAAGACATTTCATGAATGAATTTCTATTGCTCTTGTTCTCTATGAAGGAGCTGAAGGATTTGAATGCGCCGAATGAGCGAAATGCCACAGCTCACACCGAAGTGATTACAGTGATGCAATGCATTGGGCGCACAACAGTGTGATTAACCATCTTAACTCCTTCATTATCGAATGGTAGCGGGTATAATAACAAAATGAGTATTCACAAGGATAGTTGGCAACTAGCAGGCGGCCGGCCATAAATGAAAAGTCGACACTTCCGTCACTACTTTCTTGTGATGTCATTTTTATGTTATTAGAGAAAATATGTTGTTACGAACCGACTTAGATCTGCTTGGAAAGGCAATGATAATTAACATCAATTCCTACTCACAATCTTACCATATGATATGACCTTACCTACATTAGCTAGCCCTTACATATTCTACTCGAATTTGACCTACAAATACGTATGCGTAAGGACGTAAGAACATAAATTTGGTCGATTGCGCGAACATTTGTGTCTAGGAGGTGCCGCTGCGCATGTATAATTATGCTTCTAGTTGATAACCTATTTAAAGAAATACTGATTTGCAAGTACTTTAGGCTTTTTATGTGTGGCAATTATGTGAAGCTTGTTGGTATACTAAGTATACCAACAAGCTTCACATAATTGTACGTATAGATTTTGTTCCAAGCAACTCATGGGCACAAAGACTTGCAATAAAATTTCATGCATTTTTACGCTGTATCACATGCTGTATATACAGGTTTATTGGAAAAACTCTAACAACCTCTTAGAGTTAACTTCTTTAAGTCCTTGCAAACATATAGCGTTTTTTTTTTATTTGTTTGTGATGGAATAAGCACGAGGACCACCTTTTAAAAGTGTAACTTATTGTTTCATATTTTTTTATTACTTTGCTCGATTTTGAAGCAGTAATGGCTCAGTTGCATTTCCTATAGACTGCCGCGCAGCAGGTCCATGGTTCGAATCCCACCGCGGGCTTGAGATTTACCGCATGGTGGTAGGGCATTTTGCGAATGCTCGCCCGGCTAGCGACCACCCTCAAGTAGAAAATCTGTCGCCAAGCACTTAACGGTGTGTTCCGGCAGCAGTACTTGAGAGCCAGTGAAATTAAAGGCACATGAGACTTAACAAACTATGTCTCAAGGTGACGGGCGCAGTGCAATTCGTGACTTGTGACGAAATGCATCTGTTATAGGCAGATATCATCTGGTGGGCCTCGAGCTTGTTCCGTGACAATAACATAAAAAAAAACTACACATTCAGGCGCGGTCCAGTGTTATCGACTCTTAGAGGTTGTTAGCATTTTTCCAATAACCGTGTATAACTGTTCGTTTACATTTGCTCGTAAATTGTAGGTGTGCAAAAACACATTACATTACACAAATCCACACAACTGAAGCTGAAAATAAACAATACTGGCGGTGTATTCGTACCGATTGAAATTCTTAAAACAAGCGTACAGAACGGTCACGCGGTACTTCCATTATTTCAAAGAATCTAACAATGAAATAATGTTTGCAGTATGAATTCTGAAGCGTATCCAATGGAGCGAGAAATCGTCCACATTCATTTAATGCCTACTACAATGGTTGGAAAACAAGTTCCAGATTTAAAGTTGATTTTTTAATAGTATTTTATACATAATTAGCTATGTCAGAATTTAGGGACGCTGACAAGTCATAAATAGCTTCACTGGAACAGATTTTTTTGCAAAATTTATGGACATGATAATATGTGAGAAAATTATGTGTTAATTTTGATAATATTCTCTGGGAACGATAGGAAAAAATTAAGTTATGACTCATTGTCATGTTAGCTCAATTTGATTTGAGCATACCCCGGCTAAAGGGGCGGATGGACGCGGGTTCGAATCCAGCACATGACTTAAATTTTTCCTCTCGTAAATTTGTAATTTTGGATTCCCTCGGGCCAAGTAATTATTTTTTTTTTGGTATAATTATATACACATTATATACATTTCGAAACACGTGTCCTTAAAATTTTCTCGATATTATAAAATTTCAAAGTTAACTCTTAATTACGCTTGTAAAGTAAATATCTTAATTACTCATGTATGTATAAAAACCAACCAAACTTATCCTGATTTCACCTCTCTTTCACTCTTAGACGTAGACAATATTTTAATCAAATTTGTTTCACATGTCATCCGTGAAGATACAAAATATTAAATACAAGATATGAATGTCTTTGAACAAACAAAACATAAGGCTCTAATATTTTAAAGGTGTACGAACAACAAAATGTCATTAGAACTTGTAGAGTCGTTTAAACAAAGGGAAGGTAACAACAAAGGGAACTAGAACGGGTTAACTGCCTTAGTTCATTTTGACCTATATTTCGTTACTAGCTATGATCAAATCTGTGCCTATCCCAGTTACAACAGTTTACCTTTTGCGACCCCGATACGAGGCATGATGCATTTACCTTCGATGGAAATAGGTTAGCTAACGTAAGTAACGAGTTTGTAGGCCGCAGACGAAAGCTACTCACAGGAAATTATATATCAAATGATTTTTCAATTCTATATGCATTGAAGTATAAAATTGTTGACTTTGATGAAGTTTCTTTAACTGAATAATATATAAACAGGTTTTAAGTTCTGTATGTTAGACAGAGATAAATTGTTGTTTGTAAGTCTCTTTTTCAAGAAAGGGATATTGAGAATTTTTTTCTTTATATATGACGTCTTGGTTTTCACCAGAACTTTTATCTTACTATAGTTATAACTTCAATATATTCATATATCTATATGTGGAATTCTACATCTTTTAAAACCTCGAGTAACTTAATCTTTTTTAAAGGTGATAAGTCAGCTTTTCACCGCTGTCTCATCCACAAATAAGTGATGATATGATTAGCCTGATATCGTCGATCAGGCTTACGGTAGAACGGGAACGGGCTCTAAGTACAGCAGCCGGAACATACCGTTAGATGCTTGAAGACAGGTTTTCTACTTGAGGGCTAAACCGACCAATCGCAAAATACCCTATACCGATACGAAAGAGATTTTCCACCACCAAAACCAGCAGGATTCGAACCATGCCCTCTTGCGAAAATACATAGTTGCACAGAGCCAACATTGTTTCGGCAACTTTGATAATGGATGTTGCCAAACTGTCACGACTTGTGACTTGAAGTTTACCTGTTGTACAAACTCATCGGGAGGAAAACATCTAAATTTATACCACAGCTCTATCTATTATCTGAGACAATATCGAAACGGCAGTTTGCATTGCTGAGATCAATATTGCAAGACTGTAACTGCGACAGTAAAATAGAAGTCACAAGGTTATACTTCTGGTATAAACCACGAACTAAAATAAGTACGTACGAAAGTTCTTACACTGTTCAAGTTAAAATCTTAATTGGTACACAACGATAGCCCTATAATATAAACGCTTCTATTCAATTTTAAGTCAAGACAGTTGACACTAAATTAGATGACGATTTAATCTATTTAAAACTACCCGAAATTGCATTGAATGAATTAAATCTAAGATCTTTAAGTTTTTCATCAATTTGGACTTGATTGCAAATAAATAAAGAAATTTTGTATTTTAGTTCATTTTAGTCTAGATTGCTTTATGGTGACATCCAGTAACAGACCATAAATATGTTTTATAGAATTTGCTTGCTCTATTTACTGTAGTGTCTACATGATTGAGATCCAAACATTAAAATAATTTCAAACCTATATTCCTCACATCTATAAAATAACAATTATATAAATAATTAAGGTAATGATTAACATAACAGTTGTGGCAACTATTACTGTTACTAGCCATTTTTAGGTTTCCATCCCTCAAAAGGGAAAAACGGAATCATCTTTGTTGTCCGTCTGTCTGTCTGTCTGTCAAGACCCATTTTCTCAGGAACGCGTGGAGATATCAAGCTGAAGTTTATATCAAATACTCAGGTCTACTGTCCCTTGGAGCTGCGAAATCAAACTTCTAAACCAACGCAATCAAAATATATAGCCGTTTATGTCGCAAATTTTCGACACTGTCAAGGGAATCAAAACCTACAGGGTAGTTCCCGTGAACTCAGAATCTTGAAATTTGGTACGAAGCAACGTCTTATAGCACAGATAAAGGAAAAATTGCGAAAAGCATATTTTTTAGTTACATCATATATTTTTTTTTTATAATTTAAAATGTTATGATATTCATTTAGCAATAAAGATACCATAACTATTTACCTAGATTTACTTATACCTATAGGTTGTACGGAACCCTCGGCCCGCGAGTCCGACTTACACGTGGCCGGTTTTTAATTACAAATAAAATAATTACCAAATACTTTTATAAACAACACAGACCACCTGATTAAATATAATATGATACATCAATAATAGTTATACAACGCCGGGAAAAACCTCTAAACACCGTGGCTGCTATTAATTTTAATTACTCTATTTATTTTCGTAAAACCGAGCTGTAATGGAGCATACATGTTCAAGTGACGTATGTGTATACAGCACGCGATAACAAAGAACGTTGCTATCTAATACAGTGCATAAATTATCAATGTAATATATGTATAGATATTTGACTAGCCTTGTCATTTGTTCAGTGCTGCTAAGAAATTACTTTTTATGCGATATTAAGGCGGAAAATTTATTCTTTGGCGAAAATTCTGTATGAAGATATGGGCTGATGGAAATTTTAGTATACCAACTGAAAGGCAGTATACTATAATTTACATCAACCCATATCTGACTCTTCGAATATATACTCAATACTTTATTGTTTTCTGTAGTATAGACAAAGATGGTCAAAATAAGTAAAAGTTCATTACAGACCTTGCTGGGCACACAATTAGGAGAGAGGAGGATTATTAACACTATTATTTCAGTTGGTTAAAATATTTCATTGATTTTCATGTCCAAATATAATCATTGTTAAATTGTTATTTAGTATTTCATTATACGGAAGATAAAATAATATTTTGGATAGTTAAAGGTGCATATTCCATGACTTTTCAAATAAAAATAAATAAATAACGATATAATATATAATAAATAATAAAAAAAACATGCAATAATTAATAGTTAACTATAAATGTATAATTCTATGTATTGTCAAGAATGTCAAGTTAAATGGTAAAAGTATTTATACCTACATATTTATTATTTTAATATTTTTATCGTTGAAATATACGTGTGTAATAAGTATCGTTGTAGTAACAATAAAAGAAAATCTACAAATTATTAATCAAGCATACAAAAGCCCAAAATATACAAATATCAAAATCATAAATTGGTTAGAACGAAATGCCTTGGTTTGGATAACAGACTTACAAACACGGTTGAGGTTTGGCAACAAGATCAAACAAGAACCGTTGCCCAACTTTCGGTACAAATGGCAAAAAATCTCCAGTGACTTATAAATATCTGTCTAACAGCCCCACAGGCCGCCGTAACATTATTTTATACGGTTCACATACGGACCCAGCGATCCTCCAGACAACGATATTACACTGCCTAATAAAGCAAGGTAACATTTCTCTTGGCAACAGCGCGGGCAGGTAACATTTCCCAAATTGCGTGGCTCATTAAAATGCCAAACAAATTCCCACCAGTCCAGGGAGCACGATAACCGTGGAAGGGTAGAACGACACACCCCGTAATCGCCTGACGGGTGATTTGGTCGCGTGACGTCACCGCCACTCCCCGTATCGTAACGGAAAGCATGGCTAACTTGCCTGCGTAATACAGATACTATGTATCTTCCTCATGACAACGCGTCAAACTATTTTCGGATTGAACTTTTGAAACAGTGGACTGATATGGACGTCTGACATTTCGGGAATGGACTTTTATTTATTCACAAATATATTTTAATTGTTTTAGAGGTACAGTGTTTCTTCTATATACATTAGTACAGTAATAATTTTCTATGCAGTGTACCAAAAACTGCTTTGCCGAATTATCTTCGCGTGCAGAAACGTAACAATCAAACAACGTAACGTGTCGCTATTAGATTATGTAATTTAAATGAACGCAACAAATGTTATGATGCTGTTGAAAGTGTATCAGTTTGGGAATTGAACTGATGAAATACTTTGTATTTACGACTCTTGCTAAGAAGTTTTGAATATCAATATCATTAAGTTGTTTTATGTGTTTCATACAATAAAATAAAAAATATTTTAAAATTTTATAGATGTTTATAGAATGATATACTGAAACTTGTTGAAGTCGGTGCGATTCTGATTCAAAGACTTTTTGCTCTCGTTTTCATGATTCGACTTTCATACTTCATACATTCATACAGTATTCGAAATCGGTTCTGCTGTTGCTAAAAAAACTTTTTTCTCTGTGATGAATGCTTAGAAGATCAGTTGTCGCTCGCCTACGATACAATAAAATCACCATAGAAAAAACGCTTTTACCATTAAGTCATCCAGGTAGAACTTCGATAGTTAAAACTTATCTATTATATTGGTGGGATCCAAGTTATAGTTTGGTTCATTAATCTGGGATCCGAAAGAGGCAAAGTATACTTTGATGATAGAAAGGATACAGAGAAAATTTGCTAGATACTTGTATAAACGTATGTACGGATACTACCCCTATCTTTATCCTTCTTTGTTCGTTTCTGGAATGATCGGAGTAGATACGTTGGAGTACAGGCGTAAATTTTTACTAATTATTAATTATTGCCAATTACTGCGCAATAATGTCAATAATTCAGACGTGTTAGCCATTCTTGGCTTATACGTTCCAAATAATTACCTTCGCGTTGGTAGTCGTCGACGGCATCAGCTGTTCACGTGTCCAGCTGTACGAACGAATTATATATTTGATAATAATTTGAAAATTATTGTTAGTAGCCTTAGAGTGTTTATAAATCTGATACTTTCTCACAATATTGTTCCTGACATTTAGATCTCACAAACACTATATGAACATGTGTATCAATATTTATATGTTATTATTTAAGATAGTTAGCGTGTTGGTCTTTACTGTAAGTTAACTATTGTACATTGAATAAATAAATAAAATAAATAAATTAATATGGAAGCTCGATGAGGGTAGAGTCATATGCCTCCACCTCATTTGCCTGTATGGCAAATACTTTTTTTTTGTTTGAATTAAGTTCATTGAGTAAAAATTCGTCGCATTTAAATTTCATCATTATCGGTTGATGAGATTTGAATGGGATCAATTTTTGGTCTACCTACCAAAAAATAATCATGAAGATTGGATAATCTACTAAAAATAGTGAGAATGATATCTGTTCAGGTAAATATAAGTGATTTAGGCAGATAGGTGATATAATTGTTTTTAAAAGCTTTCCGCATCAGCAACTTAATATATTACTTATAGCAAGGATTTGTTACTCGTCTCCGTTTCATGACATGGAAAGGTTACTGCTAGTGACATTACTATTGTGCTTCGGAAGGCACGCTAAGCCGTCGGTCCCGGTTGTTCTCTTAGTATGGCAGTCGTTATAGCATGGTGGTATGGCATTTTGCAAATGCCCAGCTACCAACATCTTCGACCACATCATAACTTGCCATCCGATGAGATAGTGGTCAAAGGCAGTCTAATAAGGTATAATTAAACAAAATATATTTTTCTAATTAACCACACTCCGTGTTACACGACGGCATATATATTTTCGAGTTGCCTAAAGTACTATGTAATCTCAACATTCTCAACGTGCGCTGCAAATGTTTCAACTAAGTGCAGGGTCAAGTAGCCGACATTTAAGCTATCTTCGCGAGGTCAATATTTATGATAACTTCCTTATTATGGCATTACGTACAAAGGGTAAAATAGAGCCTGTTAATAAAACTCCGTAGTGAGTCTGTCTGTTCGTATGTGATGGTACGTGTCTCTAGCTCATTAATGAAATGGTGTTACAAACTTGAAAATTTGATATTTTAAATATAATTTTGACTGCAATCATATTAAAAATTCATGTTTATTATTTTTTCAGGGGGCTTTTAAGGGTTCTAATCTAATAACTACATGGGAACGAAAGCAAAAAAAACGCACCATAGCTATATTCATCTAGAAGTCGTACATATGTGTTTCAAATTATTTTTTTGTTACGAGGTCCGTCTTAAAAACTAAACTAGACAGGAATCTGAAATTTCAGATGTTGTAATTCAAGTTGATACTTCATATTTAACCAAGAACTACAAACACCCACTTGTAATTTAATTTATAAAATAATTTCGAAATGAAAATACATACTAATATTATAAAGGAAACCGGCAAAAACACTCACGATGGGGATCGAAACCGTAGACGCGGGTTTCAGTGGCCTCGGGCAGACGCAGCTGCGCACTCGCCCTGATGATGAGCATCTGATATGCTCGAAACCCGGATCGACGTATTAGACCCCCAACGTGAATGATTTTGCAGATTTCATTTATAATATTCAAATTTATTAGATACTGGCGACCCGCCCCGTCTTAGCACGGGTAAATTACTACGACTTACGGCTATAAATTAAGATAGAAGGATAGTTTAATCCTATCTTTCAAATTGGATCGAATTTAAAATTGGTTCAGTAGAGCTTAGGAGTCCATCGCGGACAAACAACGTGACACGTATAATTTTTACATATAAAGATTATCAATAGCAAGAAACATCATTTTACGGGTTATTGCAATGTAGAGCGCGACTCGCATTTGGCCATTTTTTATGCATAAGTATATGATATTATTATTATGGTCTAATAATACTAACATATAACATTGTTCTGATTAAAATTTCAGACAGCTCTGAATTGTAAGATTAGAATTGGATTTGTTCCTAGTGTCCAAGGTCACGTTGTCTCATCGGTTCAACACGCGTCGATAAACAACAGTCATTGTTTTGGGGATACAAGCTGGGGCATTAGCACATCAAAGAGCTGACGTCAACTAAGCTACTTGTTATGCAGTCACCGATTTGTCTAGTTAGCACAGATTTGAAGCTGATGTTATGCATTCGAGAAAATTAGAGACTTGCGCCACAGATAATAATAAGAGGTGCTATGAAACTTGCGCTCTTGAAATGCAACTGAAGTTTGAACATGCCGTTCAAAAATTGGTCTTTGCAGAATACACTTTTATAAACACCGTTCAACTGTTTACTTAGGTCGCAGTTTGTAAGCACTCACGCGATGTCTCGATGTATTTTTAATGCAAATTTCTATTCATCGTTCGATAAGTAAAGCCAGAATGAGTTTGTACTTTTCAAATGTATTCTATAATAGAACCATTATTCAATAACGAAAAAACTGAAACTGATGATATCTAAATTAAAAATGTTTTGTTTTAAGATCTACTGCAATTGTGAAGCTAAAACAGTTATTTGCTAATTTAAGAAAAATTTAAGTAAACTTAAGTCATGTGCGGGGTAAATTTTTCCTCTCGTAAATTTGTACTTCTGTGATGCAATTCGCAGAGCATGCGTCATTGCAAACATAAAAATAGCAAAGTTTTGTAAAAATTTAGTAAATTATAACTATAGTAAATTGCTGTCGGATGTAAAATTTGAGTATAAAGCAAGCATATTTATATTTAGATTAGTGGTGCCCTGCCGGAGACGCAACTTTTGATCTATTACACGCTTGTGGTTTCAAAAGAGTTTTAACTCTGTTATTTTCCGAATTATATTTTAGTGTATGAGAAATACAGTATTGTACGAATATTTCAAAAAGTATAGTATCGATCGCGCTCAAACAAACGGGAAACGATCGGCGATCGCCGCCCGTGTGTATTGAAACGAGAACTCAATATCGAAAGTTACCAAAATTTAATTAGATTCGATATGTTGTATAAATGAAACCGGCAAAAACACTCACGTCGGGGGATCGAACAAACGAGTTATGACTAGCAATCTATGTTATTACTACTCTCATGTACTATGATTATCATTCAGCAGCATTTACTACTAGCATACTTATGTGCCTAGTTCGAGGTCCTGCGGGAGTTCATGGCTTAGGCCCACAGTGGTAGACGCACCTGTGGCTGACGCCCCCGATTCTAATAAATTTAGTATATATTTTTTTGTGCTATTTTCACTAAGTACAGTTAACGACAAAAGTCTTTCTTTACCAAATTATCATACGTACAAAGAAGATCATACGTACCATGCATACGTGACGCAGTTATTAAAAGGGAAAAATTTAAATGGAAAACGGGAAAATAAAAGGTTTAAAAAAAACTTTTATTTTCCCGTGTTTAAGTTAGTAGTCACTTATTTGCTAATAATGTATCTTTCTAACGGTAAAAACTTTTTGAGTTTATCCATTAAAACAAATGTACAAAAATAAGTATGTATAATCAAAACTTTTCTATTATTATAATTATTAGTTAAGAAAACTACACATTTCCAACGTTATCTTTTTACTTTTGAGACTGATTGTCATAATTAGGTAAAATAATTATCTTGATATAGAACAATACAGGTGAACAAAACTGTGATTGAGATTACTATTATTTTACAAATTTGTATTTGACATAAATAAATAATGAGAAATAACTAAGACTTTTGTTTTTTAAAGATACTTTCAAATTAAAGATATCTACTTTATAAGCATCATTATGATATAATATATTGCATAAATCTACTGTAGTTAGGTATATAGTTATTAGTGATGTATAACATTTTTATGCCTGTCAGTACATTTGAATAAAAGTTGCTTTGATTTAAATGAAATTGACCGTGGGCTTGGACCACTGTGGGCCTAAGCCACGAACCCGGTGCAAATCCTATAGTCATAGAATAGTTAGGTATAGCATTCCGAAGTGGGGAACTGTACGCGGTAGATGGGAATACGTTCAGTCCTATTATGTACTGTAGAGACAAATAGATAGATAAATAAATAAATAAAAGTCTTGATTTGCATACATCAAAAATTACATTACAATGAAACAATAACTGAACGTAGGTATATAATAAATAAAATAAATTTATACGGCAAAGCACAGGTGTTTAGACACCTCCGGTTTATCCTTTCAGGGTAGACCGAGTACAGTACTGTTTAAACTTATAAATTTATTTCAAGCTTAAAATTATCAGCTTGTTTTAAGTTAACACAGTGTATTCCGGCAGCAGTCCTTGAGAGCCAGTAAGGGCGTAGTGCTATTCGTCACTTGTGACGAAATTTATCTGTTATAGGCAGAGGTCAATCCGCTTAACATCAGGTGGGCTTTGTGATTGGTCCGTAACAATAATAAAAAAAAATAACACAAACATAGCAATTTTTTCGATGCCATAAAGTGCGTCAAGATTCTAATCTCTATTATTATCAAACAAATCATATGCATTTACATGACATCGAGATGTATACAGGAAGGGACGGTTCTAAATTATACTCTAAGCGTAAGGCAATTAGGTCGAATAAGGGTTATTTGCTCTAGTAATAAAAATGGAGATGAAGTAGGCCCGGAATGAAGGTCAAGAGCGGTATAAGGCAGGTTCAATTTTTCTCTTGAGGTTGAAGCTTTAATCAATCAAGAGATTTCACTACTGCACTCACGTTGAGGATGTAGATCGAAAAGATTGTGCGGTCTTCATACATATAGTTTTATAATTTATAAGCTTGTATATATTAAATAGGTAATGACTTTCCGGGTTGCAAGCGTATAGTTTTTACGCTATATTTATATCACCAGCATCCTACTCCTATAGTATACGGTCCTGCAGTACAATATTTTGTTTGAACACACAAAGGACAGCACATGAAAATACTATACAAAATTATAGGCCGGTCGCCAACCCTCCTTCGGAATGCTATTGTTGGTAGTTTCTTTACTTTCCCCGCTACCTGTTAGTGAGGGCAACAAGATTGTAAAGGGCTCAGGGGGCCAACTCCCATCTCTTAATTCAGTCATTTTTAAATCTTACATTTACAATTTTAATTCGAACTACCACACATCACTATAGTAAACTTACATTAACACATTAACGTGCGAGCGGGCTGCAAGCATTGAACCCATTTGTGCGATAGAGATAGCGCTATGTGAATATTATTGTATCGTAACAGCCAGGTATGAATCTCAGTACCAATATTGTAAGCTTGAAATAATGATGTTAGTTATTAACAATAGTTTTAAAAGGTGGGAGTTAGACCCTTGGTCTCTGATACGCAACACTCTATCTCATCTTTATTGTTAGGCGAAAAGTAGGTAACAGTAACCCTAATTATAGTATACGTAACCATGAATGTTTACGTTGTCTGCCATACATTATACTACTTCGCTAACGTTCCCGATAAGGGCGATGATAAATATGAATGGGGGAAAATATTAATTTTAAGAAGTAAAAATTTGTATCGATAAAAACTCTTACTAAGGGTTAAAGCACATAATTACTTACTATAAGTTTATACAATAAATTAATTTCAAAATTTTAAATAGCAATTTAACCCCCTAAAGCAATGTCAGCGTGTTGACTGAGGCATAGAAGTGATATATAGAAGCACACAGATAAGCAGCACTTAATCCTCATTCATATAAAGAACTCGCGCGATGCCGCGGGCGGGAAAGATCAGTAACTTTGTATACGCACCAAAACTAAACTTTGAGGCACATTATTTTTAACTGAGATATGTATATTACGAAACCACGACACAGTCATGCAACCACGTTAGAACCACAAAACGATCTGAGGCTGTCAGGGTTGGAAATTATTAAGTAAATGAAACCATGACGTCATCTCGGAGGGTTGGCGGAAGCCCTAATGTGTTTTCTACGGACGAACATCCTCCGTCATAATTAGAGACGGAAAATGTCCACTGTTTTGCTTTCACAATTACACAATAGAATACAACACAGAAATCGATTTTAACATTCCAAAGGTTTGCACTTTGCAGCAAGTGAGGCTCACCAAGTCTATATATACAGGTTTTATTCAACGCTATAGGTTTTCGTGTTAGGACATTTTCAAATGCTCGCCTGGCTATATAAAACCCTCAAGTATAAAATCTCCCTCAGAGCAAATAATGCTTACTTTCGGCAGCCATTCTTCAGAGTCAGTACTTATTCTAGGTACAACCTGTTTACTATCTTCGACCACATGATCACTTACCACCACGTGGTTGTGTTCAAACGCTAGCACATCGGGAGCAAAAAAAGAAACGGTACAGGTAATAAGGTAACTTTGCGCACAATAAAGCTCTTATGGTTATAAACACTCAATAATCCAAACTAGCGGCTCGTCTCCAGGGTTCGCAAAGAAATTAAACACAAAAATTTAAAAAAAAACACAAGATTTTTTGGAAATATTCTATAGCCTATAAAATAAAAAAAAAAGCAAAGTGTGCAAAGATGTTAAAATAGTATTTTTCCATAAGTATCAGAGATGTGATTGAAGAAGCCAAAAGAAAAGAATTTCAATCAGTACATTTGCCAAGCTTCGAAGAGAATTACTTATATGTATATTTTTATCGAAGTTGCCAAGAAACATTTTAGAATTCACTAGTAAAATAAAATGTATACCTTTTACGAAACTGTGAGTTAATAAAATTAAATTGGCCCATTTATCGTATTGCATAAAACATTTCCCCTTTACATTATAATTTAAATAACAGTTTATGTTGCATATGAATTTATTGAAATTAGATCCAAGCACATAACATAATATATATATCGTTAAGCATGTTTTCCCGGAAGTTCTCTACCGACGTTTCGGCAGATATGTTTTCCATGAATTAGTTCGCTATCTATTCAATAATAAAATGAACAATGCTATAATTCAATTATAATAATTCCCATTAATAACACAATAATATTTACGAGACACCTATAACTCCCGACCACTTATTTTTAATTAAAGATACCCATTAAATATACCTCATGGTGTCTTCGAAGGTTTAATAGCTTTGGGCATAACCTTGAATAAAGTTACTACTATAGAGGTCATGACCAAGCTGTTAAATCAAAAGCAAGTATATGGTTTCACAGCCGTTCGGTTGATTTAATATTGGTAGTAAAACTAGTTGGAACAAACGGTATGTGAAGAATTCAAGTTAATAATTCTAACAAGAATGTTCCAAGTTCAAGGACTAAGAAAGGTTATTTAATTGTATTGTAACGAGGTTCATAGAATGAGAATGAAAATCAACTGATAAACCAAAACAGAAGGAAACGCTATGCATACCTACTACGTTTAGATTTCGGCTTAATTTCTGCTGGATGTATTTGCATTTATGCAGTTATAATGATATAAAAGATATAAAAAATCTAGTATCATTAACCTATATAATTTACTCACTGATATACATAAGGAATACATGATCAGTGTGGTAAAATGCGCATCAATAGTGTGTGTTTTTTATTTTTTTTTATTATTATTTTTACATCTGACAGCATTTCAATCCAACGGTGCAATGCTGCCTGAATGCTGGATAAGATGCCAACTGGTAGTGGGCTGGAGCATTTGGACTGCATGTATGCCTCCAATGGCCTTTAGGTTGCCTAAATGCTGCGCTGTATTAGGTGTAGCGTTGTATTTAATTAGGTATAGTGTGTTATTTATATAAACGTTAAAAAAAACTGAAAATGATTTTGCCTACAACTTTGACATTGCGATACTACCTATAAAATTACAACGTTAGATTAAGTACTGCTGTCAACAAAGAATTGATTTTTCTTAGTGTCAAAATATGTATAATAGTGTTATTTACTAATCAATATAAAAATAAAACTAAATAAACTGTTTTTTTTTTTTAATATTGTTAGGTTTGCAATAACGCCTGCTAGGCGAATTACATTACAAAATTACAAATTTACGAGAGAAAAAATTATAGTCATGTGCGGGATTCGAACCCGCGGATGTGGGTGTGGGGTAATTTTGAGGGGTGGATGGACGCGGGTTCGAATCCCGCACATGACTATAATTTTTTCTCTCGTAAATTTGTAATAAATAAACTGTTGCTGTTCTCTTGTCATTTACTAAAATCGCTCGTTTACTGTGATTTAACATTATCGCTGTTTATTTTGACTAATAATTGTTACATTAAGGGCCTATTTCAGAATGTTCGAGTAAGTTCCGGTTATACTACCCAGAACATATTCACTAAACAAAACACTATCTTTGCATTTCACAGTCATCGATTTAGCCTATCCATCGGTTAAAGCTTGAACCGCGTTGCATGTTAACTGTCATATTTATCATTCAGTTATTTTTGTGTAGAGTTTTATGTGTAGGTTAGCAACCCGAAACTTTATTAGGACATTCTGAAACTGACCTCAAACTTTCGATATCTAACTTTCATCTAACTCTATCATATTATGCCGGATTGAAAAATCGAGGGTATTATGATCGATTACCACCGTCGCTTCACATGTGACCTTCCAGTCCTTTAATCGATACGAAACTATTTAATATTCCGTCACAAATAGGCAAGCTCAAGAAAATGACTATCGTTTGAAGGCCCCGAGCATTCACGAGTAAATTATCTTTTAGCGAACCTTCATTATCGTTAAAGACCATTTATTTCCTGTCGTAAATTGTGTGACGATCGTAGTTCCCTTTGAAACAATAATAACTTCTTTTTTACTGGTTCTTACTGTCTAGTCTCTCGGTCCCATATATCGGAAAGATGACTTTTTTCAACCGATCTCGATTTGATAGAGGAGATGCTCAATACAACTGTATATATTTTATGTACTTATGGTACGCGATTACTCTGCTAATTATAAATTGATATGATGATTAATTTTAAGTATAGAGTATGCTTTATATCTCAGAGTATGCTTCCATGTTGGACCTACTTAAATTTCATTATCATCGGTCAAGTTGTGTTTAAGTTCCAGTCAATTAACTGAAGAGTATTTATTTAATTTACTCGGATGATGTAATGGTAATTGCAACGTTTATCCATGGTCATCAGTATTTAAAGCGAGTTACATTGATCTTGTAAGCATTATCCATCAATGAAAAAAGTGAAACAAAAATATCCAAAAACGGAAACGTCTTCCAAAACTGAAAAGTATGAAATAACTTGAGAAAAGCGAACCATTTTTTAATATTCTTTGTACGCATTGCTCTAATCGTCTACACCATAGTACTGGATTTAATGGTAAATGCTGCTTAAGGATGTCATTAGCCAGAATTGTCTATAATCGTATGTTATTGACTTCCATACATAATTTTTATTTAATTTTTATTAAATATTATTTAATTTATGCGTAAATTTTGTATGGAAGCCAATAACATACGAAGCCTAACCTGATAACATCGTAGACTACATCATCACACTAACCAAACAAATTTGTTTCAATCAAAAAATTGGTGGATTAATTTGGTGCTGGTTTATTTATTTGACCTCTGCCGGTGGTATATAATTTTGATACTTATTATGCTAACAGCTGTGTGTGAACTTAGATAAATGCCAATAATATCAATAATTCTTCTGAGAGAAATATACAAAATTACTATGACATTCTAGGACTTCAAAACTTTACTTATATATCGCTTCGCTTGCCGACTAACAGTAAAATAAATTTATAAAAAATACTTCAATTTGAATAATTGGCAGTATTTACAAGTTCTAAGAAAATATTCATAACTAACAAATTCCTGTCCGTAGCACAAGTTCAAGATTTACAACTAATACTAAACATATTTAACAAATATCTTATATGTTTATGTCCACTATGGTAAAATATTTGGTACTTATATATTCATTTCTAGTCTAGTTCACATGCGCGCACTCGCGAGTTCTATGCTCGCCAGTAGATGAACAACTGAAATCATGAACACGTGTCGTGCAGGCTTTTTAAATAGTGTTTCATTAATACATTTTATTTTTTATATTAATGTTTTGCACGTTATCGTATAAATATTACATGGAAGTATTAGATCATTGACAATTGAAGGTAAGAAACGTGAGCAATATTCGCAAATGGCAAACGGAAGTTATCCGATATTTAGTATTGAATTCAGTTACAAATTCACATATTTAATAAATCGCATTATAATTAAGTATTATTTTTGAAATATTGTTACATACTCTTTTTTATATCTATACAATTTTCCAAAACAATTTTATAAATTCGCGTATTATAGTGTTGGAAGATACAAAAATGATTACCGATGAGCAACTAGCATGGTGTCCTTGAAAATAATTTAATCAACTCAATATATTCTTGTACACCAATATACGAATTAAACATATTTATTCGTACACACCAATAATATTTTTCAACAATGGAACTCAGCAATGTCAGCTGTGTCTTTTTTAGAAAACTAAATTAAATTAAATTTTGGCACTAAATACTCATAACCCGGTTTAATAAATAAACTAATCGAAGAAAGCGCCGCAAATCATTTCGTCTCTGTTGCCGATTGTATATTATCTATCGTGTGAAAGTGATCATCTTGCATTTTTCGTTTTTCCACAGAGCTACAGTATGGATTCCTTCAAAAATTCTATCTATCGTACCTCGCGTATTCGGTTAAAAGCTCATCCACACATTATTGATTTCTGGAAGTCTCACACAGCTCGATTTATGCGTTCCTTCTTAACGCATACTTGCAAACTGTGGAATGATCTTCCATCTAGCTTTTTTCCGCAGAGCTACAGTGTAGATTCCTTCAAAAAGGGTGTTAAAAGAATCTTACAGGATAGGCAACGCATTGGTAGCGCCCCTGGTGTTGCAAATGTCCATATGCGACAGTAACCGCTTACTTAGGTTGGCCGTCGGCTTGTTAATGACTCCAAATCATAAAAAGTGAGATATTATTTGCAGCGTCCTCTTAAATTCTTATCTTAATTAAACCTAATTTTACTATATTATATACCTGTGTACTGTAATGTATACGAATAAATATCATTATTCGTGTGAGTAGTAATGTTTATTGATGTTTAATGACATAAGTTAAAATTTTGACACTAAAAACCGACTTCTTACATAAAATACGCTTTCATATAAGTTACATACTAATCGTTAGATCTCACTCAAATTTAAATGGGACCACATAGCAAGCGCCAGCTTTCTAATATAAAAAAAACATTTAAATCGGTGTCATTAGGTAAAACACACAAAAAAACAGTCATAATAAGAACCTCCCCCTTTTTTGAAGTCGGTTAAAAATAATTAAATCATTAAGTATGTATACGAAGTTTTATGCGTACGTGAAACTTTGAGACATTACAACTAACTAGGTACATGCGTAATAAAATACCTATAAGTCTGTAATGATTTGTTTATATACTACATACATATGACTAGCTAATACCTAACAACTATAGTTTGCTTACTAATGCTCGATCACTCACAAATTTTATCTCACTTCCGCTGAATAAACATGATTCCATAGTTGGGCTTAGTCATATTGCATCCAAACCAGATACATTTTATCGACAATTGTATATTATACAGGCATTTTACCACAAAAACAAAATCACGATGTTGTAATGATTTTAAATAAAATAAAATGTATTTCAAGTCACATTATTTATCACTTCGTCACAATTTAATACCACCTTGTAAAAGCATGCTAATGCAAAAAGTTTCTGTTCTGCGCAGTAATAAAACCACTATAGAATATTAAATTAAGATTTGAGCAAGCAGTTAGTCCAAGCCAATAAACTCGTATACGTATATTCCAACAGGAATAATATTACATACATACATACGCGTTATGATTTTTTTCTTATTCGGAAAATGTTGGTTTTTAGCCTGACATACAGTTGCCAGAAATGACAATGTCATATTTTTTTTTAATCGGAATTGTATAGTGTTAGTGACCTACTGTCAATTTCCATTTCTGTTTATAATAGACTAGACTTTCCGCCGCAGCTCTGCCACCCCTGCGTATGTCGTTAATCACGCAAAACCATTGACATCTTTTCGCGCAGTGGGATAAAAACTATCCAATGTCCTTCCCCGGGTCTCAAACTATTTCCATACCAAATTTCATCCAAATCGATCCAGCAGTTTTTAAGTTTATTCGTTGCATACAGAAAATACAAAATTAACTTTTTTCTTTATAATATTAGTGTAGACTATTTAAGGCCCGCGGTTTTACCCACGTGGTTATTGATGTTGATGAAAATTATCCTATGTGTTAATACATCGCCACTTTAGTAAAACATTATGTGGACATGACTGGGACATATCGATACGACCTTCTACATGACTGGAACGTAATGTGACTTTTAGATACCTTTTAGTTTTTAACCCATTGGCCACACTTTGACCTGATGGTATGAAAGTGGATGTGATCGGGGTGTCTTGGAGATGGCAACCAATTGCTCTCAAGGACAACATCTGCCTATAACTTATGCATTTTGTCATAAGGTCCCGAACTGCACTGCGTCCGTCACCCTGAGACATACAGTGGTTAAGTCTCTTGTGTCTGAAAATTTACTTGCTCTTAAGGACTGCTGCCGGAACACACGGTTAGGTGCTTGACGACAGATTTTATACTTGAGGGTTTTACCTAGCCAGGAGACAATTCGCAAAATACCCTTCTACCGTGCGGTGAACCATGCAACTACAAATTGCCTGCCAACTACATATACGGCACGTCAGTCCATAGGTATTCACTTTGCTTTGTAAAAATAATAACCTACTTCGCTGACATTACCTAAAACTGATGGAAACCCTTTGTAATCGGAAAAAACACATCAAAGACTATTTGTACACTCGAAAGCAATGAATCCGGGTCACTTAAAGAATCCTAAAAATCTCGGAAACTAAAAATGCTAGGTTAATGCAATAAATTGTATTTAATAGACAATGTAATACTCCTTAAATGAAGGTATTAAAACTTCTTAGTTATTGTAAAGTTATATCATAAAAAAATCAAATTTGAAAAAGGGCCACTTTCGAAGATGGAACTACGAAATTACAGCATTTGGTTTTGCTTTTGTTTGTAATCTGTCATTTATGTGGGTACATAAACCATGTTGATAGTGCTCTATATTCATTATTCAAGCTGAAATTATGTCGCTTACGCCTGAAGAATGCACCAGAATACTTACAATGCTGGAAACCGGCCGGAGTCAGCGCGATACAGCCAGGACTGTCGGTGTGTCGCTGTCAACAGTACAAAGAGTTCTCCGACGTTACGAAGAAACTGGTTCTAACCTACGCAGACCAGGAACGGGCAGAACCAGGTGTACCACAGCACGAGAAGACCGATACTTGGTGAACACCATGCTTCAAAATCGCTTTCTCACAGGAACTGAACTCACCAATCAGTTTCGACGCCTCGGAGGAAGTAACCCAAGTGCATGGACAGTAAGACGTCGGCTTGCTGAATCTAACTTAAAACCCCTTAGACCTGCAAACGGCCCTAAACTGGAGCGTGGGCATCGTATTTCGAGACTAAGATATGCCCAGAGCCACGTAAATTGGAGTATTGAAGATTGGTCAAAAGTTATGTTCTCCGACGAATCAAAATTTATGCTCTACAAGCACGATGGAAGACACAGAGTGTATCGAAGACCAGGGGAAAGATTCAAGCAAGCATGCATCGAAGAAAAAGTAGCCTACGGTGGTGGGTCTGTACTTGTGTGGGCCGGAATTTCTTCTGAAAGTCGCACAGAGCTGGTGATCATAGAAAACGGCTCTTTAACTAGCGTAAGATATGTGGAAGAAATCCTCAATGATCACGTTGGTCCATTTATGGTCAATTTAGGTGAGGATGCTATATTTATGCATGACAATGCCCGACCTCATACAGGTAGGATTGTGAATGACTACCTTCAAGAGATGAACATTACTCGTATGGAGTGGCCAGCGCGCAGCCCGGATATCAACCCGATCGAGCATGCTTGGGACGAGCTAGGCAGATGCGTAAAACAACGAAACCCTCCCCCAATCACGCTTCGTGAGCTCAAAATTGCTCTCACAGAGGAATGGGAGAATATTCCCCAAAATCGTATAAGGAACTTGGTGTACAGCATGCCAAACCGCGTAAACGCAGTAATGGAAGCACGAGGAGGCAATACGAAGTATTAAAATTCAAGAAAATCGTAATAAAGTTCAAAAATGTCATGTTTCCTATTTTTGTTTTAAGGAGAGATCAGCAGTTTTTTTCTTTATGTAATTTTGTGTTAATAAAATGTATGGTGACTCATATTTTTTTTACTTTCATTTAAGGAGTATTACATTGTCTATTAAATACAATTTATTGCATTAACCTATCATTTTTAGTTTCCGAGATTTTTAACATTCTTTAAGTGACCCGGATTCATTGCTCTCGAGTGTATATTAATTTTGGGTGTACCCTACCTCTGTTAGTCTCTTACTTTAAAATCGTTAAATGTAGTGTAGTGTAATAAACCGTTTATTACGAAATAGTAAATCAGAATGTTAAAGTTATTAATATATTGTGCTAATACATGAACTAATTGCAAATCCAATGTCCACGTGTCGAATGTCGTCAATTCATCAAATCGAAAGTATGTCGCATTAATCGAGCTATTGTTACTCTGTGACAATGCAACATTACGTTTGAAAATTTTGTAATTGCTTAGACAGTTGGAAAGAAAAAATGTTTTGTATATAGTTATACATATATTGCCCTTTTGGACAAGCTCAAAGTCACTCAACGAGCTATGGAGAAATCCATGCTGGAGCCTTCTTTGCACGATAAGATCCGAAACGAGGATATTCGCCGAAGAACCGACATAGCTTTCAGAATTTGCAAATTGAAGAGGCAAAGGGCAGGTCACATTGCTCGTCGAACTGATAGCCGATGGGGAAGAAATGTTCTCGAATGATTACCACATTACATCGGAAAACTTAAGAGTTGGTAGGCCCTCCTTCACAAATTATTAGATTTACGATCGCATGATGCACAGTGTTACAGAGTATTCTGTTACGACACAGAATAAAATGGTTACGAGCAGCAATGGCGACGTGCATTCGGGAAACTATTTCACTTTCTGAATGCTTACTGTACTGTATCGGCAGGATCGTCCACTGATGAACACTGCCTACTCTACTAAGGGACCCCCCCCCCTTCACTAATTCATTGGGATCGTAGTTTAATATGGCAGTTCTTCAAAAGGCGCTGCCGCCTATGTATGGTCTGGTATTTTACAATCTCTTACGATTCCCACATAATATATAGAGGGGTGCAAATCTAACCCCATGGGATTTTGTTTTCGATTATATACTTATACGATGGAATCATTTTGAAAAAAGTAGTTATAATTGTATAAAGAATATTTTTATCTGTTAATTACTATGTGTTACGCAAATTATCAATTCCTTATGGTAAATATAAATAAACCGTCGTACTTGTACCGTTTTGTATCGTGTTACTTAATCAAAAATCTTCAAACAGCTGACGGAAGATAGTTACGGGTGCTTTGCAAAGAAAAACCTATCCACCACCAAGCGGTGAAGCTAAACTCCTATTTTATATATATATATATATAATTCTCACATATATATTTTGTCGATATCGAAGTACATAGCTAACACATTATTCATATTTTGAACAGAAAATATTAAGTTACAGACAAGTTCAAAGCCCAGCAAAACATCGATTCATGTCGTGTCAGTACTTAGGTTATTGTCATGGCAGTAAATTAAGTGCATGACCCTAACCATAAAGTTCATTGTATTGTATTATAGCCCAGACAGGCAGGGGTCGGTGGTGAACAGTCAGTGGCAGTTAATTGGATCATCTAGGTTTCTTTTACATGTAAGTAACATAATAATTATACATACAATGAGCGTTTCTATAGTCTATTTTTTAGTATTGAGTATATATGTTTATCGCACATTTCCGATATTGACAGAGTGAGATGGGTCATTGTCGTCATTGGTCAATGCCTTTGTCCTTGTTTTGAAATTGTTAAGGCTTGTTCATATTGAATACTTCTAAAATTTACTGGAGAAAAAATTACGTTACTATTTTATGCTTTAAATTTGCATACTAAGCATATTCGTAACAAAATGTTCTGTGATATGTTATAAAACCATATTTTAATTTGCACTAGAACATAAAAATCAAATAATTCAACTACAATTCTTGTAATCTTATATATTATCATTATCCTTTTGATGATCTTTCTGCAGGTACGTCAATAATAAATTGCTCTAACATATTTTGTACATGATTGTCGACACCGTACATTTTTGTTTCTATCTTGGTTATCAAAAATGATTGAGACATGACCTCCATTTTTATTTATCCACTTTAGCTACTCCGTGTAACAAAACAGTTCAGACTTCGTAAATTTTGTAACTTTTGTTATTTCCTGCCATAGCCCGTCACTTGAGACCAAACGAGTTCAATTGGGTTAAGCTCACAGTGATACGTCGGCAACGTATGACGAGACAATTTGTTGACTTATATACAATTTTTTTTTTCATAATGATCTATGTTTTGCTTATCCTAATTCAAAAGTTGCAAGTTTAATATTAATTCGTTATAAGCAATATTTTTCAACGCGCAGGTAGTCGAAGACTCAACTGAATGTGCCTACATGTAACTAGAGAGTTCGTGTGGAACGGACTTTTATTTATTACGTGGGCCAATAGCAACGCAGTAAAATTTTCAGTACTCGTTTGTTAAAAAAAACATACTATAGTACCATGAACTAGAGTGGTCGTAAACTGTTAAAGAACGTTCGAGGGAGCTCTAAGGTAGCTTGTATCACATCAAGATACTATAATATGTAATATGACTGATAAGGAATGTTATACCAACACTTGTGGCAAACTATAACATCGTAAGTTAGTATGATTATATTATTTAAGAAAGAGTGCATCGTAGGTCGAGTGGTGTAAAGCATTACAACAAAACCACGAACAAAACTGAGGTATTGGGATTGATCCTGACTTAAATATTTCAATACGTAGCAGTCTGGAGTCTGGAACACCGTCCCATTACATGGATATATGCTCAGTTCCATATTATACGATACCAAACCATCTGGCTAGACGTGTATGTAAAACTCCAACTACCTCTTCAGGGAAAACAGTAGTGATGATATGTTTTATTGTGTTACAAGTTATAACCACTCCCATAGACATCTGAACAGTTTGTTGTAGCAAATGCAATATGTAAATTTATTAGACACGGTTGGTTTAATGTCCTGAACCTTTGAATTTGTCGTGATTTCTCACAATCACATTTTAATAAGTCATTGTATTAAACAATTGGCATTGTCCTCATCAGAGCACAAGAAATATATACAAGAATATTTCAATAGACATCTACGGATACATTCTAACAATTCTGTCGTCAATACAGAAAACTTATGAGAATATACAGAAAGGACTCTCTTAGTGAGCAATACATCTGATACCGTATTCTCAGATGTGTACTACGAATAATGTGTACGAATGGCTCGTCACGCCACTCGACGAAACATTCCGTTTTTTTTTGTTATGCTAGATTGTGAAGCCTTTGACCACTATCTCATATGGTGGTAAGTGATGAGGTGGTCGAAGATGTTGTACCAACACGAGCGCCTGCTTACACAATCGCGAGATCATTGTTACTTATAAGTGCATCGATGAACCTTGTTTACGTTTTGCGACATCCACGTTGCATTTATGTTTTAAAATCCATATTATTTTCTGTCATAATTACAAATCACTAACGAGTAAGCAAATACTTAGGTACACTGCAAATATTTAAAATAAATATATAATGATGCCGTAGTGAGCAAATATTAGTATATTCGCAAAAAGTGGTTCAGAATCACATTTGCTAAGTCAATCTAATTATTCAGATGCCCGTAAATATTTTTTTATACGAAAACACCATACGTTGTTCGAACCTCGTTTCATGTTGAAATTAGCGAGAGCATGATTGTGTAAACGCTTGCTCGCGTAAACTACTCCCCTTTGAATCATTTCCAAAATGCCGCAAGCGTCGCGAGAGACAACGCGAGCGGCGAGGCGAGCGATTCACGAGCGTGCTAATTCTACATGCGTCTCGTCACTCGTCTTTGCGATTGTGTAAATGCGATTTAACATAAATCAATTGCCTATATTGTCTATCAATGATACCTATATGTACATATGATTAATCTAAAATTTGATTGTTTGTTTTCATTGAATACGGTACCCTCAAGTAAAAAATCTGTCACCAAGCACCTAACGGTGTGTTCCGGCAGCTGTCCTTGAGAGCCAGTCATTTCTAGGTTAGCATGAACAACATCTTCGATCACATCATCACTTACCATCAGGTGAGATAGTGGTCAAAGGCTAGCCTATCAGCAATAACAAAAAAGAAAAAGAAACTACTAGACCGATTTGAAAAATTCTTTCACCATGAGAATCCAACATTATCCTTGTTCATCAAGGATAATGTTGGATTCTCATGACTCATAGGCTATAGAAGATTTTCCAAAAAGTTAGGGATCCGTATGAAAACTTCGATAATGTAACCCAAGGTACGAAAAAATACCAAAAAAATAGTTATAAGTATTGCGTACGCTGCGAATATTATTGAATATAAAGCAAAGTCTGCACTACAATTTTAAGAAATCAGTATCTATAAAAACGTCCGCAATACCTAGAGTCCAACTATTACAGTTATGTCACAACAACTACTTTTTTATCTGTTTAAATTTATAATTTTTGAATTTATTGTTAAATACCCGTGCAAAGCCGGGGCGGACCGCTAGTTATAATATCCACAAATACTTTGTCAGTACTAATATTATAAATGCAAAAGTATCTCTGTCTGTCTGTCTGTTACGCTTTCACGCCAAAACTACTGGACTGATTTGAATGAAATTTGGTATGGAAATAGTTTGAGACCCGGGAAAAAACATAGGATAAATTTTATCCAACTGCGCAAAAAGAGGTTAATGTTTTTGCGCGATAACCGACACACGCGCGGGCGGTGCCGCGCCCGGAAAGCTAGTCAAAGAATAAAGTAAAGAGTGAGTGATATCACATCAGAAGACCTTGCATTGCAACAATCTTATTTTTGTATCCTTTTAATACACAAGTTGTGTTTCATGTTGAATAATCTGTAGTATTAAAAATATTATTAATACTACAGATTCGCATACAAACAGAACATATTTCTCTCACTATCTCTACAAGACATTTCACTTACGTAATGTCAGAATATAGGGCATATGTAACAAACACCGGCCACAGTAATCCGACCAAATCATGTTTTAAGTAATGCAGGTCTAGTTTAGACCAATGTGTGTCAAGTGATGTTAATGTTAAGGCGCTGCCTAATCACAAAATATAATAAAGGTAGTATTTTCAAACGCAGTATGCTTGGCCATGATTCAAATTAAACAAACACAAAAAATACTGTCCGCTGAGAAATGTACTTACAGAATTCTGAACCGATTAGAATTCAAAAAAGTAATGCATAGTTTATATGGCAATCAACGTCGCGTCAGGACTGGAGTCAGGGTGTCGTACTACTTCGCAGAAATATCTTCAGCAAACTATATAGTAAACGATTGTGCGTATACAACAGGGCCCCGATTCTCTTAGCTATTGACCATACGCTACACTACTGCGATGCTTCTGCGATCGAACTGCTGTTAATGTCAAATTCGGTAGTCTGCTAATTCTAGCTCCTTATCGCAGTTGTATAGCAATCGCGTCGTTATCGTATGGCTGTGCTATAGCTTGCAAATGTTACCACTGAAATAATAATGAAAACTTCTATACATCAAGCATCAGTCAAAACATCAATACACTGGTTTTCTAGCAAACATTACATTAAATAAAAATATTTAAATCATTTAGCTATTTTTCTATCTAAAATCCTCCAAAATATAACGGAAATTGAGTTTTTAATACCTGAATAGAAAATAAAGAATATGCAAGAAATAATCTATTGTCTTTGCCAAAAATATAAACAAACAGTACAAAGTGATAGAGGTGTTATAATAGGATCATATTCCTATTATCGAATATAACGCTTAGCTAATATTATGTCAAATAATAGTGACAACTTATCATATTATTCGTTCATAAAAGACGCGCAATTTAACCGTTATTGGTCAAAATATTATGTGTAATAGTTGACAAATCGCTCACGTTATTGATATAAATATTAGGGATGAGCCGAATATTCGTTTTATATTCGGTATTCGGCATATTCGGCAGGTTTGCCGAATATTCGTATTCGGCCGAATATTCGGTCAAATCACCGAATATTCGAAAAAGGGTAGGTACTCAAAGTTAATACGGTATTAAACCGATTGATCATGAGTTGAATGTTAAATGTGTCCTATATTTTGTTTTTATGTGGTAAGTAATTTGCAGTATTTTTATGTAGACACTGTAGTTTTATTTCCAATAACAGCAGATAAAAAATGTGGTTATTAAAAACAATTTATTAGTATGTAGCTGTTTTGGGGTTAAACTTCTGTACGGTGCAACCGCATACTCGCCCGCATAATAATTTTTGGCATCGTTCTAAGTAAATGACCAGTTCGTAATTAGCATCGATTTGATTGTATCTCACGCGGCTCACTATAATTAAATCACTATATTTATTTTACATATCAAATAAACATTTATATCAACTAGCAAATCAAGGATTTATTTCTCATTTTTTATCATCTTTAGAATACGGTCTCAGACCGTACAACTACTGTGAACTCTTTATAATAAATAACGTTATTATAATCAGATCTTAATTGTGAGAAATTAAGTTTTTTTTTTATAAATTTTAAATATAAAAATTCCCATAACAAACTTACGCGGAGAAGTTTTACTGTTTACTAGATGATGCAATAATAATAACGGGGGAGCGGGAGGGAGTGTCCGGCGCATTATTTAAGTAAGGTAATCAATTGTGCCGAACATTCGGCCGAATATTCGGTTCGGTATGAGTTTTACCGAACACTCAACCGAATGTTCGTATTCGGTGAAACCCATGTTCGGCCCATCTCTAATAAATATACAGTGATTTACTTTGCCTTCATACCTTAACAGACCTAGGACTGAACGAAATCACGAAATTTACAATGATTTATAAGTTGTATTTACATTATAAATATAGATTATTTTTATGTTTTTAATTTTTTTTATATATTTATAGTATATTTCAAAAATAGTATGTAATAGGCAGCGTTACAATAATAGGTAAATACTAACCCATAACATTGCATAATTAATAATAATCTATCGATATCCATTGCCTGGTCTTATTCTGATTATCCACGAAGCTCCTATACAAGAAGCGACATGTATTACAACACATGCAATAACTTCACCGAAGACCACCGCGCGCAAGGTCTGAGCCCCGAGGATTCATTTCAAATTGGAAGGTCGGCGTCGCATTCTCTCGCGACGAGTGAGAATGAGATGGCAAGTCACAGCCAACTGTAAGGAAGAATAGCGTCACTCAGTCGCCGTCACGTCGCTCACTATTATTTGAATAACCTATTACGACAAAATTCATATTACCTACCTAATATTAAACTTCTGTCTTGAACCTATTACATATACCTAATACGAATATATTAGTCACACCTCTACAAAGTGAGTTCATTTCATTTGCTGTGGATAAAAAGTAGCTCAACATTATTTTGTGATCATGGTTGGCATTGACCAATTAGAAGTTTTGGTGGAGTTTGTGGAGGCGCACCCGGAGCTGGCGCTGGGACGGTGCTCACGCTTTGCGGAGGGGCGCAGTTTATCAAAGCGTCTCTGGGCAGAATGCGTAGAGATGCTAATTGCATATCACCCAACTGTACCGTTAGAACGGGTGATGGGTGGCTGCTGGTAAATATAATATTTTGGTCTTATTAATATCACCTAAGTTATTTTATTTATATCCATCTAAAACCCAGTATTTTTTCTTAGTATTGCAATGGATTTTTTCTCTGAAGGTAACATTGTAAGGAAATACACAGCATGGTGGTACGGAAATTTCAAGTGCTAGTCTGCTTCGTGCCTCATTAGTGGTCAAGCACTACCCTATCAAGAATAAAAACGTAGTTGCTAAATTATATATTATTGCACATACTTTCAATAAAAAAAACTACATTTTGTTTGTAGATCTATCAATGTGCGAGGCGTCATCCAGTGTCGCTAATATGGAGCGGCTGAGCGCAGAAGCGGCGATGGATCACGCGCGGGCAACCGAGAGGCTGGCTGCCATTGAAGCTATTAGTGAAAAGTTGACTGAGGTCACTATAAAGTGAAATGCTCGCCACCAACGAGGCTATCTATTAATCATCCGAATAGATTGTTAATGCATTATTTCAAATTATGTGCTCATTCTCTATTATATAAACAAATAAAAAATACAATTAGGTTAATGAGGTTTTATTAAACAAATTCCAGGCCAAACTGCAGTCTAAATATACCTTATAATTAACATATTTACAATTAAACCTTTATACCATACTTACAGTAAATATGTAATTAAACATTCATATACACACGTTACTGCAGTATATATACATCTTTACAATTAACATTTCTATATATACATACAGCAAATATGTAATCATGTGTCATCATGGTAGTCCTCAAGGGATAACAACTATCTCCTGAAAAAAATATGTCATTTGAATTTAAATATTGTAGGAGTAATTTATAAAACCTATATTATCTAGGGGAGACTATAGGTAGCTGTTATTTTTTGATTTAAATATAAGTTCAAGATTATTCTGATGCTCTTGGTCTTTTTGGTCATAAAATTAAACTTTTATGGGTTTGTTATTTTATTACGTTATAATAGTTTGATGCTGTGAAAAACTAGTAAGTTAATAAGTTTGTTGTTGACAGAATATACATATTTACAATTAATAATCTGATTAATATATAAGTTTTAAGTATGTATAATGATCATAAATATGTTGATTTTAAATTAACGAATTTTACTGTTCATGTCTACCCAACAAAAACACCTGCTCCCCATTTCTGTTCAGCTCCATTAAATGTTGGTTAAGTGGGTGGCTATGCCACACATGGGAGTAATGAGAGGACCCAGGGCAGCATCGCAGTAGTGTAGCGTATGGTCAATAGCTAAGAGAATCGGGGCCCTGCCCGACACAGTAGTCTGTGAGACATTGTTGAATGCGCTTTGGCCTACCAATGATTGATAGGACCCAGAAGCATAAAATGTCATCGCGATGACTACCTAGAAGAGTTGGTTTGAGTCATAATATCGTTACGACGCGGCGACGATGCGTTATTTGGTAGGTAACCATTAAATTCACATCTTTATCACCTTCAATTCAGGGCCATTCCCGTCCCGCCTGTTTCCTTTGGCATGAACGGCAACACCACGTCAATTATTTCCCTCAATGCGGATTTCCCGAGACGAAATGTTTTCACAAATTCCACCTCGGGTATATCGCTGAAGGGGTCAATATAGAGCCTCAATAGTGCGCGGGCTCGGCGGCGGTTTCGGCGCTCCACAAGTCGTCTCCTGCGATCTTCTTCTTCTGCGAGCACTAAAACTCGTCACCGCAGCGTGGAAAACCTCACAACACTCATTTTTATCTAAATTACTTTGAATAGCGACACGAACACTTAGCCTCAAAAGATGTAGCTGTTCAATAGCACTTCAATTGCATTAAGACAGCATCTGTCAGTTGTAAGAAACATCAAAATATGGAACAGACTACCGAATATATGCCACTGTAGCTACGCAATCGTAACAAAATAGCTTACAGCATACCAAATATGTCAAAAACTATTGATAGCAAGCCACTGACGTGCGATCGAACCTAAATAGCGTGCAGACTACGGATACTGTCAAAAACTACAATTTTCATGCAATTAAGTTGCGTTAACGCCGTTCAATAGCTAAGAGAATCGGGCCCCAGATGTATGCACTCGTAACAACATTATCGTGAAACATTATCATAGCAAATAACTTCTTTACTTAGTTACTATTACAACTGTTGATATTTTATTGCTTTTAGAGTTCTTTAATAAAATCAATAAATTGAGTTATTTTGTCACTCAAAACATCGCCACAAAAACTTCGAGACAAATATAAGTATTGCCAAATTTATAATTAAGAATATAAATGGGCTGCACACCGCGGTTTCACCCGCGTATAGACGATGATGATATGTAATGTGTTAATCCAGGATCTAAACTATTTTTATTACAAGTTTCATCGAAATCGGCTTAGTCGTGTGAAGGAGTCACAAGTATGCAAGCTAGCGTCCTCACTCAGTCATCATAACCTTTCGAACATTACTGTGATATTGTTCTCAAGGACGCACTATCTTTGATCCTTCAAGCAATAACTGTTCTTAATATAAGATTGCCGCCATTATCACCTAACGACGAAACTATAGAATTCTTAGCATATGCAGAATAAAATGTGATTTCTATTACATTAACAAATATTTTTGCGAGATTCGAACCCGCGTCCCCAGCTTATGCCGATGCTTTAACCGCTTGGCCATCGAGACTGGCTGGATAGATGCGAACTTTGTGGTCTAATTTTTATTACATTAACTATAGTCATATGAGAAGAAAATTTTGTCGTATAAAAATTGTTAATTTTATGTGCGCCCTTGTTTCTTCCATATCCGTTTTCATGACTGTCTACTGGGATGGGTAAATCAAAGTACTTCATTTCGATGATCACCATTAATTATTGTCCATCAGAATTACACAGATTTTGGTACATAAAAGGTTATATTAATGAAGTGGGCTGAAGTACGGACGCTCGGTACAAACGCGAGGGAGCAACTGAGCGCATGAGGCTACTTTTGCAATATCATCAAATTCCGCTCACGTCGCACGTGTCCCTACATCATCTTAAAATATTGATACATATGTTTTACAACTATCGAGGTTACTGATCAGCCGTCATATAGAAGAAAATCTAATACATAAGTAAAACAATATATTTTAACTGTAGCAGGTGTATATTGGAGCCACATCCACGGTCAAGCTGTCCAAATGAATATTCAGAAAGAATAGATACCATTCCGATCGTAGGTACAGCATTTACGCCTACATAAATAATCCAATTCCGTCAATACCAGCAATCACCATTAACGTCAGTTACTGTCCACACCACTTCAACTGACCGAGATAAATGACAACGAAACGACGCGGACGCTGTGGCATTCGAATGTAATTAAAATTATGTCATACATACAATGAATCATTTTTATTTTAATCGGTCTGACTGTACTTTGTAAGCTGTTTACTTCGATACATTATGTACTGGTGAAATTTTACTTAAATACCAATTTATCAGTATTTAAGTAAAATTTATGTAGGTGTAAATGCTGTACCTACGATCGGAATGGTATCTATTCTTTCTGAATAGTTATTTGGACAGCACGACCGTGGATGTGTGCGCCAATACACACCTGCTACAGTTAAAATATACATAAAAAACTATAAGGTACATATAATTTTGACCATTAACCCATCCATAACCACGGCACTCAATCAATTTTGGTAAGACATTGAACTTTACCAGCTGCTTTGTCTAACACTTTAATGTTGCTTTTGCATGTTTCTCTTTTACAGTTTTCTATGCTATTTCGCTAAGGTTCAAAATCCTGTGTAAGTTTATAAGAAATCAAGTAAGACTGTTAAATAAATCAAGTATAAATGTGCTTATGTATACAATATATAGACATTTTATGAAAATTACGATATTAACGATAGAACAGTGGCACACACACCCACGCCTTCAATCGTCAAATGCTTTATCCATTATTATGATACTAGACTAACCGTTTCTACGTGCACATTATCTTTTTTCAAGGGTAACAAACATTTCTTTTACCACTTAGATAATTTTCAGAAATACTTTAGATCTTTATTCTACTATAAAAAAAACCTGTTTGAAGTCGGTACCATACTGATTCAAATCACACTCTCAGCTTCCATTATCATAGTCTGCCTAAATACATTTCAGTGTTACAAGTCCGTTCAGTTATTTGTTATAAACAGTTTTATTCTCTCTTTTCTTTTATTGATGCATAGGTACTGCTTACAAAAACGATTTTCATTCACCCACAATACACATTAATCTACACCATCGCCAAAACTGGCAATTACCATGTCATCGGGATAGACATATTGGCAAATACTTTTTTCAGTTATATGAATGTAAACTTAAAAACTACATATTAGTAAAAATTTAAATGGGATCACTTCCCAAGCATAAAATATAGCAAACAAGCGTAGTAATCGCGCAAAAACATACAAAAAGAATTCATTCGAATTGAGCGCCTCCTCCTTTTTCGAAATTAGTTTAAAATATCACACGAAATTCATCAAAATCAAATGAATTGTTCAAACTACGATTCCAGTGTGTTTATCCTATTTTTCTACGATTATGTAAACAGCCATCATAGAAATGAAATCGTTTTCGAGTACATTTGCGTCGATTACGTGATTTGTTAATGAATGAGTGATTATCGATTAGTAGTAAAGCGGAAATATGTAGGAAGTGAGTGACGTATAATGACGTCCTTTCACTACCTACAACGTTAACGGTTTGCCCCACCCAAAGGTTTTGTGACTTTATTACTTTTAAGCGAAATAAGTACATTATTTTCAAGCAGTTTAGATTATTTTCTTGTGGTATGGTTGTGGTCCCAAGATAACAATAATGGCAAAAGGTAAACCTTTTATGTCTATTTTTATAAGCAGTTGGAAACTGACCCAAGTGTTGTCCTTGTGTTTAAAATATGTAATATATATGTAGATATGTGTATAAAACCTCAGGCCGCTGAGCAGAGACCCACGCTCACTTATACTCAGACGAAGTTCAAATATATAAGTATGAAACTATTGGGAATTTGGAGTCAATATTTATATGCATATTCATTAATTTGAGCGACCTAAGTTCGCGCGGGATGAGGAAAGGAGTAAGAAAAAGCTATGCGGACCCATATCTACTACATTATTGTTGAAAGTAACACAAGGGTCAAAATACAAGTGCAGCACAACACGTGTGTCGGCGCAGCTACGCCAAAGAATGCAATACGTTATTCAATACCACGCCATCCGGTGAACCTGTTTATAACATGTTTATACGAAGAACAAGTATCTATGTATTACATGAAAGGTCTAAGGTAACGGAACGAAGAATGACTCATTTGATAGAAGAAGTATTACATAAAGCACTGAACCTATAGCAGGAGCGATATCAGATCGATGATAGACCGTTGTCGTCAAGTAACAGAGCCTGTAATTGATGCACTATTCAGTTTCCTTTTTAAACTAATAGGTGCTTTAGGATTCTATGAATATTTACTAGAATCTATTATACAAATAAGAGATTTAAGGGCAGTTAGATAACGATAATCCTTTCATACTTCTCTTATCACTCACGCAGACTCGTAGACACGAAATTATCTCAAAAGCTTCTAACCTTCCCGATGAGCTAGGAATAATAATTGACTAATTGACTAATATTATAAATGCGAAAGTAACTCTGTCTGTCTGTCTGTTACGCTTTCACGCCAAAACTACTGGACCGATTTGAATGAAATTTGGTATGGAGATAGTTTGAGACCCGGGAAAAAACATAGGATAGTTTTTATCCGACTGCGCAAAAAGAGGTTAATGTTTTCGCGCGATAACCGACATACGCGCGGGCGGAGTCGCGCCCGGAAAGCTAGTAATTGATAATCGTCGAATATTTCACCTATTAGAATGGGTTAGCATTAGCAGCAGTGCTCAAGCTCGGAATGTTACAACTGTATATTAGATTTGTCATGTTCCAGATATAAGATATGATTCGCTCATAAAACCTGTGGTGTGGTTCTTGTGAGAGTAATGAACGAGAGTATTCTAATAAGCATTCGTGAGGCATCTTATCAGACAAGTTAGTTTATAGATATCCGATAGTAACAATTACAGTAAATGTTTTGATAAAAATGCTACCAAAATAAATGATATACCTATTATAGTAGATCCATGAATCAGAGATAAAGCAATACTACTTTATTACTTACGTCAAATGCGACTAATTGAATATCGAGCACAACAACGGTTTCTGGTTTTTAGATTTGCTGATTGTTGCTGTGTTCATTTGTATGGTCCCTAATAGGGCGAGACACGACCTGTACTTTTTTTTCACATTATCTTGAGTAAGGAAACTTAGTCATACTCGACGTTCTTCTAGACGTACAACCAGATAAAATAAATGTTTAATTTATTCAGTAAATATTCTATAAGACCATAACGAGTTATGCACCTACTTACAAAACATATCTAGAAAGTTGTTAATAAGTAACTCAGTTTTGCCACTACGCTAAGGGCCCGTTTCAGAATGTCCTAATATAGTTTCGGGTTGCTATGCAACACATAAAATAACTGAATCATAAAAATGACAGTTAAAATGCAGCGCGTTTCAAGCTTTAACGGATGGATAGGCTAAACCGATGACTGTGAAACGCAAAGATAGTGTTTTATTTATTAATTATGATCTGGGTAGTAAAACCGGAACTTAGTCGAACATTCTGAAACAGGCCCTAAATATGAAATTTTAGTATCAATTTAAAGTTACACGCCAATATAATTTCACTAGGATCATGCTATAAAAAACAAAGCCAACAAGTGACACGCCGCCTACAAGGAACAAACATTGGCTATTTACCTATAAATACTTAGTACAAAGTTGTGACTACGAGTGAATATTGCAAGACTACAAATAGTAGAACTTACTGCAACATAAAATTATATGAATCTGTTTATTGTTAAGAATACAGGATACGCTCGATCCCCAGACGATGGTTAAGAACGTAAGGTCAAAATAGACCTATGACTCATATGACATGTTGGCTTAGCGGTTAGAGCATACCGCGGCTATAGGGGTGGATGTTGCGGGTTCGAATCCCGCACGTGACTATTATTTTACGTCTCGTTGTAATTTTGGAATTTATTACACAGGATAACTAAGTTGGAAATGGCAGATTAGGTTTCGATCATATGCAAATCTGATACTTATGTAATTAAATTTGTTGGTCTATGTGTACTTATAGTATAGGTACTGCCCTGAATGTCTATATTGTGTACTAATAGTATTGGCACTGCTCTTAATGTCTATGTGTTCTTATAGTATAGGTACTGTGGGTAGTTAAGTTCCTATTCTATCAACTACACAACCGGGGTGCCCACTAGATTGTTGTGTCAATAATTGAACCCCACAAGAGCGACTTAGTAAATCTTGATAAGGAGCATTCTTAGTGTTATTCCGGAACAAGAAGACGTAATGGACTTCGAAAGTGGTATTTGAAAAACCCATAACTAAATGAATCTGGTATATTTTATGACAATATGCAGAACTGTAAAATATACTTGTATAGGCTTACTGTACTTTGTTTAGTTAAGTTACCCGTTGGCTATTCTGTCGAACATGTGTATGATCCATTAGCTTATAGCCCCAGCTTCGTCCGTGTCTTTGATTTGAATAATTCATTATTTCACACTCCAACGGGAATTACCTAGTAAACCAAGATAAAGAGCATCTTTCATGAGTTATTCCAAAATAAGAATACGTATCAACTTTGAGAGTGGCATTGACTATTGACACAACTGTTCAATACAAGCATAAGGTATACGTACTTACTATATTTTATGATTGAAAAACTCGCAACTTAGCGTAGACGACTAAAGCCCAATTTCACTAAACTAAGGTTATATATGAATACGCATTAAAAATTCTACTATAGACATTCAAATTTGATAGGCTTTTGCTACTATAGTACGTAAAACCTAGTGACAGTTTTTGAATTTGTTGGCTTTCTGTGGAATAAAGAAAACTCCTTGGTATGGACTTTTAGGACATGTGACAGCAGCGTGGACATAGAAATAGTACTTATTACAGCGGTAGCAAAGTTGCCATATTTGTTTTTAGTTTGTTGGATCTATACCACCAAGTTCAACGGTATATTTTTTTAATTAGATTAGAAGTTTTCCTTTGCTACAGCCGTCTGCGTGATGTCAAATGTCATAAGAGTATATATATATATTACTCTTATGACTTTGAAGCGAACTATTGAAGCGCTCGTAGCAAAGTTTGCTTAGCCATTCTGAATCGATCAGCAAAGTTAAGCAACGTCCGCCGCGGTCATGACTTGGATGGGTGACTGCTGGTGACATTACTACTGAGCGCTTCCGTGCTTCGGAGGGCACGTTAAGCCGTCGGTCCCGGTTGTTGTCTTAGGATGGCAGCCGTTACAGCATGGTGGTAGGGCACTTTGCAAATGCCCGCCTGGCTAGCTACCACCCTCAAGTTGAAAATCTGTCGCCACGCACTTAACGGTGTGTTCCGGCAGCTGTCTTTGAGAGCCAGTAATTCTAGGTTAGCCTGAACAACATCTTCGACCACATCATCACTTGCCATCAGGTGAGATAGTGGTCAAAGGCTAACCTATCAAGCATAAAAAAAAAAAAAAAAAAAAAAAATATACCTTGGCAATTTAAAAACACTGCAACATCATTGCACGTCTGTGGTGACGGCAAAAGTCTATCGTGTTTTGTTGGTTACAGAGATTCAAGTAATCTCGTATAGTTAAATGCTAGTTTGATGAAATTCTGCCAAAGTGACAGTCGATATTACGATCGACATTTGTTTCGGCTTCTACCGGAAAGCCTTCAAATGGAACTTGAGAGTGGTAAATATTTAGTAAATATTATGACACTTACAGATATTTTTATCGGCTATATAGCGTTATAATCCTTTGTTACATTAACATGTCCCAAAAGAATTCAAGCGTCTACCGACAATACAGTCATTTGTTTACGCTTATAAAGAACCACTTTATAACTTCCTCATAAAAAAGAGGGCGTTCACAAACTTGTTCCATTTCTTTAAAACAGCCTCGAAAGAAAGCATGACCACACAGACCTTGGATTCGTTTCATGGTTAAGTTATGGCGCATAAAATTGCGGAACCTTGCACCATATACATATACGAGTACGTACGTAGCTCTTTAATTCTAACGGAATTCGGTTACTTAACTATAGTCACGGTAATATAAAATATTACCGTGATATAGTTTATATTATGAAACTCTTGTATTTTACAGAATACAATACCACAGTTTCAATAATAGTTACTTCGTGTATCTAAAATTAAATGTGTAGTCAATTAGAAACGGCCATGTGGTTTATTTCAGGGTAATGTTTTTGAACTTGCCAGGACTAACAATTTTATTACATATATCTTATCATCTTGCTACTCTTGTCTCATATAAATGTGGTCGGTGCCGCATCTACCTATATACATAATTTTATCACGCATGTATATCCTGAAATGGGTAGGAAGATCGCGGAAGAGGTGTCTAACTACCTACATTAGGTCCGCCGATAGGGCGAGTCTATTGCTATTCTCTATCCAAAAGTCTGGATGAGGTAATAAGGCTATCCATTGTAACACTATCGTTGTACCTACATTTCAATTATTATGTTTCTTTTCTTGTGCGGTAAAATAACCTCGAAGATATGTAATAAAGTATTATCTATCTTCGAGGCAGAGTTCCGACTAAAAAAATGTTACTGAATATTTGCAATGTGTCAGAAAAACCTGAAGGCCTGTGACATTTTTTTTCGCAATATTCAACAAGAACTTGTATAAGCACAAAACTTTGTTTCGCGTCGTCCAAGTAAGAAATAATAATATTAAGTTTATTTCCAATTAGTACATTTACAAACTTAAGACTAATTACACTACTTTAAGGGATAAAATTAATTAACAAAGATGGGTCTATCGATAAAATTTTATTTCCGTAACACGCACGAACATTTCATTGGTTCACGCAGTATTACTTGTTAAGTGATTGGTTCAAATGCCAGTACACCGCCCCTCTCTACCCGCGCGACAGTTAAATTAATGTGTTGTGCAGATGCTTTCCACTAGCAACAGAAAAACCGTTAAAAAAACTTGTTTCTTGTATGAGGTCTCGGTTCTTGTTGATATTTTTGTTATTCATATTATCAGTAACACATATTGTGAGAAAATATCAACCTGCCACACATTACGTCTCCAAAGATACTTTAAAATTTAAATGTCTGACAGACGGACGGACCGACATCAGTACCGACCCCACACACTGGGATAATGGTATGAGTATGTGAAATGAAGAATATCACGTAGATAACAGTTTGTTATCGTGAAAACAAACAACCTCGTGATTTCCCCTTTGTTTATTCTCCGTGTAAGGTGCACGTACCTTACTGTTTCCTTCGATATCTTACGAGATTAACTTACAAATATAAACAAGCTAGATATCATTACAAAATTACAATAAGAGAAAATATTATACCCCATATAGCCTAGCATGCTCTAACCGCTAAGCCAACATGACATATGACTCATTAATCAAATTTGTCCTCTCGTTATCCATTGTATGGGGATGGGATCCATACCCAGATATTAGTTAATATTACACGAGTTCGTATTGTTCTCAATAAAGAAATTGTTGGGCCGCCCCAGATGTTTCTAGTTCCAGAAACGCATGTGTTTGCGCGTCCGGATAGGAAATTGATATCGTTCTTACAAGACATTTTATCAAAAAACACTTCTACAATATTGTGAGCAAGCCGTATGACCTCTATGAGTTGCTAGCGTAAGCACATACCTAGAATTGGTTGCCGTTTATCCGTTTTCAATGCTGACACAAAATGATTTAAACAAAATGAATGACAATAATGCATTTATGATGTTTATTTTGTCGCCAACACCAAAATTTTATATGATTTATTTCTATTTTCAAAATATTTTTTATGATGATAGTAATTGTATGTGGAAAGTAAATGCCGAGAATAGTATAAAATATAAATGTATAAAATATTTTCATAATCAAAAAAAATATTTTACTACATTATGTATTGTATAAGAATTTATGAACTTATCCTAAGTATACCTGTTGGATGTTCCTAATCCTACTATGGTGTTGTTGCACATTAGGCTCACAACAGGGCTCTTGTATAAGCACTTTTGTATACTATTTTTGGATGTCGTAGAAGGCGGCTAAGGGACAGAATGCGCCCTACAACCAATAGGTTTTGCCGCCACTAAAACGTCGACGTAAATAGGGTATTGTTGCATATCAAGCGCACAACAGGGCTCTTGAGAGTTGAGGTCATGAAGGCAGCGAGCCTTACAACCGAAGGCAAAACTTTCCACAATATGTATTTGTGTCATCCAATATGTTTTTAAACTTTCGCATATTGTATTCATATTCGAATTTTACACACAATAATATTAAATAGAATTTTGACTTAGGTCGACGTCTTGATCGAATTGCATTTTTCCATCAAATCGCATCGACCGTAGTCAATTCGTGCCCACGGTCCGCTATGCACAACCCCTATGTAACCGTAATGCACCCAGTAAGTGGTCACGAGGATCTAGTTGAATCAAAATGTTATTTTTATAAAATTATATGCGCTTTAATCCTTCTTCGAATCTTCCAATATATAGAAACAATATCGTACCTGTAGTAAAACAAGCAAGATGGTCGAACACTCTTTTATTTATTCATCTGAGGGTAGACGATATATAAGTACACATCTATATTATTTCAGACTGCCGTCATAATAACATTGCGTATTGATTGACAATCAAATATTACTACAGTACCGATCCCACATATGTACGCCAAAGGAAGGAAGACGGCGATGCGTTACATCTGGATTCATTCGAAGTCAGAGCGAAAGAATACAGGAAACACATAAATTACAGCGAAAAGCTTAAACATGTAACCGCTGCTGTCCTAACACGTCTGTTATGTAATGTTCATCCATCCTTCAGGCTACGTAGAATTTAAACTCATTGTTGACAAAAGATGCACATAAATTATGGACAAAGTCTATAACCCTACGGTTGTATTTGCGGTATTCATATCGATATGTAGTAAATGTCTTCTGAACCATTACCCTACTCGTAAAATATTGTCAGTTTTTCTACTGCTCGTAAAATATTGTTGGTTTTTCTAGTGCTGGTAAAATATTGATTAGTTTTTCTGGTGCTCGTTCATTACGGTTGGTACCTCAATGCATTTTCATATCAGTTAGTATACATAAAATTATAAATTATAAACCATTTATTCTATATTAATATTATTAAATAGGATATATTCCTTCTAATATTTCATTTAAACAGAGCGTTTTCTGCCATAACTACAGTTGCAAAATGGCAAGTATGGTTTGGATGATAACAAAACAATACGTCCTTGAATTTTGTGGTTTTGGGCATATAAGTGATGAATTTATGCTATTTTTTTTTTTCACCGTTATCAGAGCGAACGTACTCAATAAATTATACCCGCGTAAATGTTAGGACACTAACAACAAAACATTTAAATAATAAACGGCACTTCTAATACTCAGGTAGGAGATTACTCGTTGAAGTCGGTACCATGCTGATTGAAAACCCTGCGAGCTTACATTTTCATGGTCACAAGTTATTGTATAATTTTCAGTAAGTACCGTATCCGTATTATTATCTCATCCTTTTCTTTTAGTGGCACATACTGCTTCCATAATCGATTTTCACTCACCCACAAATTACCATCGTCACTACCTGCAATTACCATGTCATCGAGGTATAGGCGTATATATTTGGTAATTTATTTTTGCTGTAGTAATTATTTGTATAATTGGTAAATACTTTTTTCAGTTAATGTAACATTCCTAACCGATGTTTGTGAAGTTTAGTACACTGCGGGTATTTTATTGTTACTTTTCTATAAACATTTATCAATATTTCTTGAAGCAGTCGAAATATAATTGCATTATAAAAACCTATCCTCACGCACTCACTAACGTGGGCAGAAGCTTCTAAATTCCTATGTTTCACCAGACATGTATTGTCGCATTTAATTAAGACAAGCCTATTGCTATTACGGGGCACAACTGCAGGATACTCTAGATAATTTCCATGTCAGAAAAATCTAAAAAAATGTCTGAACCGGGGATCGAGATCAGGACATCAACATTGCACCATATTTATAATAAATAAAAAAATCGGTGTTTTGTATGAAGGGCAATGGCTAGAATGATGAATACCTGGATAGGTATTCATCATTGTATCATATCATTGTAGGCTTTTGAAGTTTCTGGGCTATACAGAAATTAAATGTCTCATGAAATTATAGATGTAACAGTTTGACAATTAATTATTATTCGGTATTATTATTACAACGTTCAACAAAAAAAACTATGTTTTTGATGAGTTAGTCATTGATATATCTTTGTCCTATATATAACCTATTACTAAACTAGGTACAAAATGTATCAGCAAACAGCTGACGCATAGAAAACTGAAACTTCAATTGAGTCAACAAACATGCAACTAACCTGATGTAGGAGTTTCTTGAAAATTTTGAATTTCATTTTCACAAATTCTCACAGAACTGTAATGTATGGTTATAGACAGTGCATCACTGATTGAACACTAATTTTAAACGGAGGCCGGAGATAATGTATGTTTACTCTAACACGCAAACGGAGCGAAAGTAAATAAATAAACGTGCTGGCACAGGACCGGCCACGAGCGCGGTCGGCACGTTTATGGCGGAGCGGAGACATACTTTACTTTTTCCAAACCAACTGTGAATTCGCGACCAGCCTATAGAGTAGAAGTAGAACCATAATTATAACTCTGTGTCAGCGAATGTTACAAGTGTTGTTGGTTCTGCGAATTTACCAGCAAGCAGTGGGAATTTCAATTTAACTTCATTTTCTTTTGTGGGCGAATATAATTTTTAAGGGATTAATAAATGTAAAATCTAGGCCAAATTAAATCGACATCATCATATAGAGATTAACACTGCACGGATGCACTTTTCTCTAAACAGAATTAAATGTGGGCCATAAAAAAATCGATACAATTGTACATCACAACATACACAAAAATTATTTACGATTATAATTTTTAAAATGTTCATATGATGGATATACTGCAGTTAGAATAAAATACATATATACGAGGTGTTAAACGGGGGAAAATTTGATATAGAAAGGACACGTTTTTATTTTTAAGTGACGCAGAATATACAATGGTCCGTCAAGAATCATATATGCCATACGAGATACTCGTCAAAAATAGTGTAACATTTTAATATTTAATTATGACCAAAAATCATTTTAGAGAGAATAATGTATCAGTACTTCAGTACTAATATTATAAATGCGAAAGTAACTCTGTCTGTCTGTCTGTCTGTCTGTCTGTCTGTTACGCTTTCACGCCAAAACTACTGGACCGATTTGAATGAAATTTGGTATGGAGATAGTTTGAGACCCGGGAAAAAACATAGGATAGTTTTTATCCGACTGCGCAAAAAGAGGTTAATGTTTTCACGCGATAACCGACATACGCGCGGGCGGAGCCGCGCCCGGAAAGCTAGTTAATAATAAATATATATGTTTATATATAGATATACCATTATAATATCATATATATAAAAAATCTGATATTATTATAAATTTACCATTATTCCGTACAAAATTTCCGTATCATATGAGAAACATACATAATACTCATACATGAGATGCATGACGACCTGGTATAGGTAATAATTACAAGAAGTAATGAAATACTTCGAGTTGAGTTACAATGGGCAGCTTAGCAAACAAAGATAATTATTATATTATACACAGTTCCAGTAGTTTTGTTAACATAAGTTTTCTTAGTAAATATATAGTTGTAAAAAAATTACTTAGTCTTCGTACATTACCGAGTTACATTTACCTTCGACAAGGAAAAAATATTCTTCGTACAGAACCGAGCAATGTATGAGGAATTTATGGTATGTGTAAGTAGGATTCATTCACAAATCCTTGCTAGACAGATCCGGTTTATGCCAAGAATTTACGCTAGGCTATTACATCAACAGTACCCAAATTTCAATAGAGATGATGGTTGGCAACTACAAATTGCTTGGGGATCCTGTTATCAATTAATGCAATCCTTTAGCCGACACAAATTTGCAAGACCTCTGGACACCGTTAGCTAATAATGCTTTCATAGGGAATGTTGCTATAAAAAAGTATGCCTTTATATAACAAAATACTACGAACTATATACAACACTACAGCTACTACAATAAAAGCATTGAGACAACCTATAAGTCATAGCAGACTCACAGGCAGTCCAAATGCTCCAGCCCATTATCAGTTGGCATAGTGCCCAGCATGATAAAAAAAAATGACGGTAGTAAAGAATATTTTCTTAATAACTCAAGTGAAAAATAAAACCGATTTGTCACCTCGTAACCACAATCAATTTTGCATGGTGGTAGGGCATTTTGCGAATGCCCGCCTGGCTAGTACCCTCAAGTAGAAAATCTGTCGCCACCTAAGAGTGTGGCAGCTGTCCTTGAGAGCCAGTAATTCTTGGTTAGCCTGAACAAAATCTTCGACCACATCATCACTTACCATCAGGTGAGTATGATAGTGATCAAAGATTAGCCTTTGACCACTATCAGGCATAAAAAAAACACTGCAAAGTGTTTAAAACGTCAGGATAAAAATAACGATAAATATACAATAATAAGAGTTGTTTAATTACTATGTGTTATAATCGCGAAAACCTAAGTTTGAGGAAATGTTTGCCATACAAAGAATATATAAATATTACCAAGTACGCGTAATGTACAAGGGAGAAGTTATTTGTCTGAATCCGCTAATGTTAGATGATGTCATCGTAAGATAGCGCGGTAGTTCAGATTCTTTATAAATAATTCCAGGGATTTGTAAAAATTGGCAACATTGACTCATAATGTGTTACGTTACGTTGTCGTCGAGGTATTTTCACCGCCATAAAAACGTCTAATGCCACGGCATATTTTGTTAAGCGTTTATTTATATTAAGTACGCTTTTATCAGTTGAATCAATACATAATGGTAATAACGTAAATTTAAGTAGAGATGTTGTTCCAAATGTCTTTTCTAAATGAGTATTTAAGAATCTCAATTAATATATGAATAATTTAGCTAAGGCAATTTTTTTTTATATTCAGGTTTCCGTACTTCTGAAGAAAAAAATGGAACTCTTAAAGGGTCACGCGCATGTCTGTCTGTCCAACTGTCACTTGAATATTGAGATATATAGAATGCATGAAGTAGCCAAAAAGAGAGTTAGGTGCCGAAATCGGTGTCGAGTTGTTCAATGCAATCAGTTTTTTCTACATAGACATAACGACCTTTTACTAAGGGCTAATTTCACCAAACTAGGATAAAACTATACGAGGACAATCTATACCAACCAACAAAATAAAATAGACCTTGTCACCATATACATTCAATGATTTTATACTACACCTGCTCGGAAAGTACCTTGATACTTTATCAAATTTACGGTAGAAAGTACGTCATTGCATATCGAACAAATATGCGGGGAGAAAACGCATCTGAGCGGGAGAGAAAAGTGTATGAAAATCCATTTCTTACGTGGTTTTTCTTTTTTAATTTTGGGTAAGACTATGCGCTGGTAACCTAAATATCAAAAGCCAAAAAGTTTTTACAGTGAGTTTTTATCTCCAAGTTCGCAAAATGACACTGGCCACTAGCTGTGTGTTGGATGGTGTCAAACAATTTGAAAAAAGAACATGTGAAAATTGCAGACGCCATTGGCGCCATTTTCAATTTGTGTGTTGTTTGAGGATTCAGTTTTCGTAGAAAAGTAAAATAAAAGGTAGGTGTAGTATAAAGCACTATGTATCACTCGAGAGAAAGTGCGATTCCCGATCTCGGGTGTTTTAAAGCCCTCGCCTGCGGCTCGGGCTTCAAACGACACCCTCGACGGTAATCGGTCACTTTCTCCTCCCGGTGAACAATGTACTATTGCTGTATTCTCTATTTGCCACGGTATTGACTTTTATGAAATTTGACATCAGGCAGACAGCTGAAGAAAGACGAATGGAAAAATTCTAATCCAATATAAATTGGCGGTATAGCTCCATAAACTCATGATCCAAGAAAAAAAGGTCTTCTATTCCGAAATAACCACGAGCTACGTCACAATCGTATATTAAGCTCTTATTATAACACGATTATTGCAAAATACAACATTATTGTTCTTTTTCTTGTGAATGTTTTGTTGTGAAATATCAGTAAGTTATTACAAACGCCTAATTGAATGTCACACATGAATCAATGTTCGTCAAAGAAAATGGTATGAAAAAGTTGTCTTCCTATGGTTTTTTGACAATTATCGCCATATTAGTTGCACGTATATGATTTGCATCTATTTCGATCTCGCTCATGCATATATGCGCAGTGATTCGCCAACTTTGTGGTCGGGTCATGTAGTGCTCGTTTCTGAAAGCTACGAGTATAATAAAAAACATATATTTTTTTTTGTATTCGGTAAGAATAAGAGTAGAATAAGCAGTGATTTGAAGATTTTTTCATTTCCTGCAAAATAGTCTGTAGCCGAAGAAGGGCTTCGGTGTGGTTGTGGACCTCAAACAACTACAAATATGATATGTAATGTAACATTTGTTTGTTTATATAACGTACCTACCTAATTGGTTTTTTCTTCCGATATTGTATTTTTGAGCTTTCTTTGAAACTAAACTATACCTACACCAAAACACAGATAACTGCATTTTTTCCAGACAGAAAACAATTACTTGTTTTCAATCTATGAAAAATTTAGGCCTAGTAGCATCGACGGTACCCAGTATAAGAAAACTATTCGGTGTCAAACACTCTGTACGAACTTGAGAACCATAGTTCAATCAAGAATCATTAATCTGTGTAATCTTAATAACTAATTCCTCGTCATTTTGTTTATAAAAAAAGGTGCAATCTATTAACTGTTATTTTACTGCCCCCCAATTTCCTCAAATTAGGTATAAAGTTTGAGAGCCGTTGATAAAAGTGATGACAGTATGCTTGTGTCCCGGTTACCCGACATCCGGTCTCGGAGTGTTATACCTGACATAGTATATTATTGTATCATGCATAAACTAAAAACAAATATGTATGTACATTTTGCTAAAGGCGATAATATATACTATTTCTATGTATACTCTGCTGTCAGATGTCATTGAAGTCCAAACCAAGCAGTTTTCATTTCTACATTAAGAATTCAACAAATTAAAAATCTAGGTTTTACTTTCTATGATTGAGTAGACCTGCCACATTGTAATGGTTTAAAATATAAAAACTTATATATGTATTAATTTAACCCAAGATGGTGAAATTGGGCCTAAAAATATATTTTGCACTACAACACATTCAAATACATAGAACACCGAAAGAACGTGCGTTCTCTTTGACAGCTGCGGCCTCGACAACTGCTATGTGTGCATTCATTTAAGATTCTAAGCGATTGCTTACTTCACAGTGAACGCAAAACGGAGAACTCAGAACTTAGACTGATCGCGCTGCGTTCAGCGCCGAAATGACCGAAATCAAGTGAATCGGGCACTCCACATCAGATCAGTGGCCCAATTATGTAATTTGTATGTTACAAAATCTGATTGAAATCTTGAAAAAATCGGTTTCAAGATCCCATATTGACATTTGTAACTAACAAAAGCGTATGATTGCTTAGGCGGAGTAGCTTGGAACATGGTATTTTTTTGTAAACGGTATGTAGTGTTTTGCGAGTTGAGTTGTAAGCATTCAGTTTTTATATTTTACATGTGTTTTTTTTTATTGGTGATAGGTAAGCCTTTGACCACAATCTCACGTGATGGTAAGTGATGATGTGGTCGAAGGTGTTAACAGGCTTAACCTAGAATGACTGGCTCTCAAGGACAGCTGCCGGAACACACCGTTAGGTGCTTGGCGACAGATTTTCAACTTGAGGGTGGTCGCTAGCCAGGCGGGCATTCGCAAAAATGCCCTTCCACCATGCGGTGAAGCTCAAGCCAGCGGCGGGATTCGAACCATGGACCTACTGCGCGGCAGACCATAGCCAAAGCCACTGAGCTATCACTGCATCACAAGCTTATCTCCATCTGTTTGTTAAAAAATACATATGGTATGTCTGGTAGGAAAAGAGGCCACCATGATATAATTTGTACGTTTTGCTTACCTAAGTAATTTAAAAATAACTACATAGGACCTTCTTAAGCTGCCGATTACATGATTTGATATTAAGGTATTATAAGCAGACTATTAAAGAGCTTGGTGTCGAAAAATAAATCAAAATATGAATTAAAACAAAGTTCAACCTTAACGTGCGTTGAGGAATTCCCACTTCAACGTGCGTTGAGGAATTCCCACTTCAACGTGCATTGAGGAATTCCAAAAAAATCATTTGAAAACGGCTGTAATTACATTGTTTTTACCTATTAATCAAGCAGTTAATGCAACACCCTTCGGCACGGATTTGTTTCCAAAATGTCCCGTATATCGTATATATATATTTTAATCCAAAAAATATTTATTTCAGGAGTTCACCTTCAATTGAATGAAATCAAGGAATCGCCGACAAAACTTTTTAGACTACTTTTTACAATCACTTACCTCGTGGTCCGGTCCCGGTTTGGACGCCAATCTTGCTTCTGTAAGTTGGTTTTTTAATGCCCTACAAGAAATAAATAAAATATTAGTACATGCTTACATTAATAATCTTCTTTGTTAATGTAATCTATCATACATAACGATACAGCTATTACAAGACTATATTATTTTCTCGGTTGGCTAACAGAATAAAGTTCTTTACAGAAAATTCTCGTGTTCTGAACGGTCTGAACTCATAATTGGAAATGACAACTTTAACTCGTTAAAACAGCAGAAAAACATCTACTCTTCAATGCAGTTCATCTTCGTTTCACTACTCTTTAATAATAAGAAGAATTAAAAAAATAACCAACTTGAAATATGAATACGCATAATTAAGGATAACTCAAATACTACTCGTCGGATCTCACTGGAATTTAAATTGGACTACATGATAATCACCAGCTTTAGAATATAAAAAAACATAAAAAAACTGTATATCCTGTAAAGAATTCTTAGGTAACACACGAAAAGAAAACAGTCGAATTGAGAACCTCATCCGTTTTTAAGTCGGTTAAAAACAAGTCTAAAAACTGTCATCAACTTCCATCCCAGCACTTCCATCACCAGGTTTCTTACAGCACAAGTGTGTCTTGGCGTGTACCACCGCAGTCTTCGATATTCTGCCTCCAATCAACTGTCCAAACTGTACTATGCTTGTGAAGGGCACTATAGCAAATTAGATTACTAGGCGAACGAGTTACATTAAGATCTAACGGTTGAAATGAGGAGCGCAGTGCTGTGCCACAGAACACTTACAGAAACACAGAACGGCGGCACTGCAACTGTAGGCGTGATAACAGCAACATACTGCTTATTAAACTTGAGTATAGGCATGCTATTGGATCGACGCATTCTTTTAGTCGCATTTTAGAACACCTGTAGCTGGTTATGCAATTAGTCCCTAACTTAATCTTATTTAAATCACCGAGAAACGGCAGTTTCGCGATAACGTATTCACATGTGTTACTAACTAAAGGTAATATTAATTTGTGTTGGACTTTGGTTAATGGACTTTAGTTAACAAAATCTGTAGTCAGTATAATAAAGTAATATTCGCGAAAACGCCATTTTCTATGTTTTAAATTTGATTTCGTTAGTAACAATTTACATATTTGGCTAGCATAACAATATACATTAGTCCTTATGTTCTTAACTGTATGAGCCGGATTGTCCACAGCTGAACACAGCCTGCCCCCACTAAGGGGGGTTTGCCATAACTCCCACGCTTGGTCGGCGTCTTACGATCCCAGTATAAGATAACAGTTCCTAAGAAGGTGCTGCTGCCCACCTTTCGATATTTACCTTTAGTCGCCTCTTACGACAACCATAGGTAGAAATGGTGTATGATATTCTAACCCGCAATGGGGTATGATATTCTAACCCGGCGCCCCACGGGACATATTCTTTAAGTTCTTGAACCAGTAGTTAATTTGTATCGAATAAAATTAATATGTAACCAAAGTCAATGAATTGATTTTTACTTACATATAAAGTTCCTCCGCTTGCCGCGCCTGCTTCTCTCTGCGACGCAGCAACTCGACGCAATGCTGCAACGTGGTCAACGTCGCGCCGCATGTTGCACGGAAGGATGCGCTCGTCGCTCGCACGTCGCCGGCGTGTAGGCTTAAATCGTTGCCTGTAGAAAAAGGGCATATTTAATTTCCTGATACACAATCTCAACTGATGCTATGTGATGTTGTGGTTGAAGAGGAAGGCTGAAACTAGCTCTCAAGGATAGCTGCCGGAACTCACGGTTGGATACTTGGAACATATTCTATATCTGATGGCGGTAGCTAGCCAGCCGGGTTTTCGCAAAATGCCCTACTACTGCTAGGAAAGCCAAGGTACCTAACAAGCATTTCAAAAATATAACATCGAGATGATGGGTAAGCAACTCTGGGTCAATATTTTTAAATGTTTTAATATTTTGTGTTTCACAGAGTTTAAAAATATTCGTTTCCAAAATCCACCCCGACTAATTAAATACACTGTAAATATTTGTTATTTTTTACATTACATAAATGACAGGCGGTAGCTTGTCAGAGGTAGAATGTTCCAAGCATCTTTGTCCCCTAAATAATCACAAACTGTGTAATTATCTTTTATTAACTTAAACATATTTTTACTTACAAGTGCATTTAAAAAAACTTAGATCGCAAATGTTGGCAGGTATGTCTAGTGTCAATAGGTATGTAGGGTATGTCCAATTGGATTTAACACCTTCGTTGGTCGTAAAAGCTTCTTAGAAAAGGTGTGATAGCACGAATTAAGGTAAGTGCGACAAATAACTGGGTTAAAGGTTTCATAGATCTAGCACAAGGCTATCATAAAACTACTGAACATAAGTTCGTATCAGATAATGGGTAAGTTTCGTTTCATTACCTGGTTAGAACCTATAATCATAAAGACTTACTATCATTACTTTTATTATCAGCCCCGAATGTCCAATTTTTGTTCTCTTTACGACATCCACGCGTCGTAAAAAAGTATGATTGTAAACCGAAGTTGAAAAGAACAACGTTTTCATAGAAACGCTTATGCCACACTCTCTATTTGGCTGCACTTTACTTGGCTGAGCTTATAAGTGTATCGAAATCGCACAAAGATGCCATCCACATACGAACTAAACCAGAAAAAACTCAACGATACCAAATAAGTTTGGTTATTCTAATTAGAATGTGAATTAAATGAGAAAATGAGTATACAAAATGCGTATTTGCTATTCGCGTTCTTTTCGCAAAAAGATTTTCAGCAAATACACCAATATTTGCCAAGTCAGGAAGCAGTGATAGCTCAGTGGCTTTGGCTATGGACTGCCGCGCAGTAGGTCCATCGAATCCCGCCGCTGGCTTGAGCTTCACCGCATGGTGGAAGGGCATTTTTGCGAATGCCCGCCTGGCTAGCGACCACCCTCAAGTGGAAAATCTGTCGCCAAGCACCTAACAGTGTGTTCCGGCAGCTGTCCTTGAGAGCCAGTAATTCTAGGTTAAGCCTGTTAGCACCTTCGACCACATCATCACTTACCATCAGGTGAGATTGTGGTCAAAGGCTTACCTATCACCTATAAAAAAAAAAAAAAGTCTCGTCAATAGATATCAGGATGTCCCTGAGTAAAGTAGGCTTCATAGTTAGCAAGCCACTGAAATAAAATAAAAAAAACTCAATTAAAGAATACGTGTCTGTTGTGTATGTGCTTCTAAATTATTTTTCGAGTCTGTAATTCAAGATTTTCGAGAAAGTGGATACCTGGTGGGAGGAAATCTACTCACGCAGGTAGCGACTTTGCATCCAAATATGATGAACACTTGATGAATCGAAGAAGCTATTTTAATGACTTTTTTTCTTGCCCTCAACAAATGTTTTTATTCTCAATTATATTATTCATTATCATCATGAACGTGCAGAAGAGGGCCACCGTTGAACAAAAGCATCCTATTGAACGCCAAAAGAACGGTTATTAGTCATTTGCATCCATCAGCTCCCGGCCACCGAAACTTTCTCTATGTCGTCAGTTCACCTAAGGTAGTCTACCTGTTCTTTACTTTTTCTTAGGTAATTTCATTCATTTACGAATATTACAACATTTTTACGTAATAATACTAAAAATATTGTGTAGGTACATTGTTTCAGTAATATATGATACAGACAAACATTGCTACTTATTATTAAAATTAAATAAGAAACCTTAAGGTTAAGCACACGTGTCACCTCGGCACTATTTCATTTTCGTTCGTTGAAGATGAAACCGTTGATGAACCGTTTCGCTGAAGGTCAGGTTCAGGAGGAACACGCCGTTAAATGCTTGGAGACAAAATTTCTACTTTAGGCCACGTGATGGCAGGTAAAGTAGAAGTAGTTAATGATTGTAACCGGCTTTACCTAAAATGGGCACTGGCTTTCAAGAACTACTAGCGGAACACATCGTTAGGTACTTCGAGACAGATAGCTAGCTAGACGAGCGTTTGCAAAAGTACCCTACCACGATATGATGAAACTCAAACCGGTGACAATTTTCGAACCAAGGACCATAACTATTGGGCACGGTGGTCCATAACTATTGTCACTACTTAAAAACGTAAATCTTTATACATATATGTCATAAATACTATTGTCCTAGCCTTGTACATAAATTCTATCATAGTTGCATACAATGTGTTGAATCTAAAACTAGTATAAAACCATCAAAAAGCTCATATAAAAATCATAAATGTCCACATTATTACGAACATAAAATGATTTAACACTAAAGTCTGCCCTATATAAGAATATTTTGCTGTCTCACGCGACCCTCTCGTCGCGTTGCCTACCTATTTATGTTCGCATACATAATAAGTTAGCTATAGTCACCTAAAAGCCCATAGGCCACAAAGCTCTATATAGGCTTTAGACTAACTTTAGAGTCTTGTCTCTTTAGACTACAGTCTCATCTTTGTACAGGCTTGGGTATCATCACAAGGTATTTAGCTTATTCGTGTTTTATTTTACAGCTGATAACCTTTTATTTATGTTAACAGGCTCAACCAGGACTTCGTCACTCTAAACGACAGCTGCTGGAACTCACAGTTAGTTGCTTGGCAACAGATTGTCTACCTGAGCTAGCCAGGAGAGCATTCGCAAAATTCCCTACCACCAAGTAGACGGAATTACACGATTTAATTCATTCATCTCCTTTTCATCATCGTCCAAAAGTCACAGAAACACGGCATCTGCTTATAGATGAAACTTCTTACCTTTTGTATCCACGTACATCATACAAGCAGCAGAGAAATAAAACACCTTACCAGCTTCCTTATTGCCTGATACAAGTAGTTATCACCTGTGATTCCTGATCGAAAATGGAACATTCTAAACATTGCAAGTTGAACGATTCGTGTTATTCAACGTTTTGCTAGCTCAATGTTGAATCACATCGTCACATTTCATAAATTGAGACCGTGAATTTCGCATCTTTTACGTATTATTATAAGACCCCGTCCAGATCGCGTTTTTCTTACACAGAAATATGTAATTAGCCTTTGTAAGCGAAAAGTAAAAAAAAAATAGATTCTTGTATATGAAGTTTTGCATCAACATTTTGTTTATGCCCTCGCGCGGGTATAAATGTTCGGGGATTTGGATTCGTACCATTTGCCGTTTATCATTATCGTCGTCACCCGGAAAACGTCCACAGTTGAACATATTTCTTCCCCATTGAACGCAATATGAGATTTATGAATCCATCGGCTCTCTACAACTCACAATATCATCCAATCTGCTTATTGGAGGGCCCTACGTCTTGCGTGTTGTAGTTGCCATTCGAAAACTTTTCTTCCCCGTCGGTTATCAATTCTTCGAGCGATGTCACACGCCCACTGCCAAATATCTTCTTTTAAAATCGGTGGCCCATGCGGCGCAGTATTTCCCTTAGGCATAATTATACCAAATTAATACTATATACCCACTATAGATAGTTAAAATGTGATAGGCTTTTACTATCATAGAACGTGGAACCTAATAGTAGCAGTTTCTGAATATGGTGGCTGTCTGTCGTCAAAAAAAAAAATTCTTTGACATAGAAATAGTACGTACTATCAGCTGTAGCAAAGCCTTATTTATTTTTAGTTTATGGAGCCATACCGCGACATTCAGTGATACATATTTTTTAACTTGGATTAAATTCTTACACTTGCAACCTATACTTACTTGCTGCAACCAATGACAGAGTCAAATGTTGATCAATCATAATTTTTTCGTCAATCAACATTTTTTTGCCAATAACTTTACCATACTCTACCAAAATATCCAAGGCCTAAGACAGAAAATTACTCTTTTAGAAACGTTACTGGCTACACAACATATTGACGTCTTATGCTTGTCTGAAACGATCTTGACTGAAGAAAGTATTCATAATGTAAAGATTCACCTGGCGCAAGAACCACAAAAGAGGAGGAGTAGAAATACTAATAAAGGACAATATTGATAGAGAGTAAAGATATCTCAGACTGCTCTATCGAATTTGTTATTGACTATTGTGCAATTTATATTGAAATTTATAATTTATTATTGATTTGTATGTATTGGCACGAGCGTGAAACAGATACATTTTAAAATCATTTCAATCATTGCTTCATAAACTAAAACGAGAAAAATGCAAAAATATACGCCTGGGCGGCGACGATAAATATGCTGAAAAAATCTAAATTTGTATGCGATTTTGAAAATGTACTACTTGGTCATAACTTTATTCAACATGTAAGGTCACCAACAAGGGTATGTCAAACTACATCTACTTGTACTGACTTAGTTTTTTTCCAATTTCAATAAAATTTTGGTGACAATACGCGGGTTGGTTCTATCCGATCACCACGGTGTACATATTGATTTGGAGGCCACCACAATGACCAATAGTGTTCAAAATTTTCGAAAAAGACTATTCACAGAAAAACAAATAAATGACTTCAAATTACATCGCAGACAAATAAATTGGACTACTGAATTATATAAATGTAACTGTATAAATGATAATTATCAAATATTTCATAATATTTTTAAGAGCTGGGGGTTCGGGATAAATAATGCCAAACGTTTTCGGAAAACTGACACATTTATTCCACAGTTCTACAGTCACTTCCAACAACACTATAACACTGAACTGTTTGCACTTCACAGAACACTATTCACAAATTTCACTGTACTTCACTATTCGCGCTTGGAGCACTTGGTCCACTGTTAATCGTTTCGAACTCAAAGTAAGACTGACTGGTAGGCCAGGACCCGACCCTATTTATACTCAAAAGTCACATTTTCCAGAATGTTCACTAATAGTCTAGATAGAAAAACAATAAGGGGCCATAAATCAACCTTTTAACGTAAACAACTTTAGTATGAAATTCCACGAAACTAACTACTACTTATACTGTGGTTGTTAACTAGTTGCCTTCAGAGAAGAACAAAGCCGACCCTTTTTTTATAACCTTTTGTGTGAAGAGTAGATACATTCTTGATTTCTTATACTTGTTAACTAACGTTGGATTATTCTAGATTGTCCGAGCCCTTGCGCCGTAACAATATTTTACTACACATTATAGAGCTATGGTTTCCAAAATTTGTATATAATTAAAAAATAGAAACAGTAGGCCTAATTGGATAACATCAATCTATATTTCAAATCACACAAAACAATAAAGTAATAAAAAAAACATTATAAATGTTACACATAAATATTAAAAAAAACAATAAATATATCAAGAAAAATTGTATTCATACGGCAAATGGTAAAATCAGAAAACAAAAATAAAACTATGTGGGACATTATTAAAACAAAAACTGGAAAGAAATCTACAAAAAATTATAAAAATATAAAATTAATTGTAGATAACCAAGTTACAGATTTACCTGTAAAAGTTGCTAATACTTTTAATAAACTCTTTGCAACGATTGGAGAATTAAACTCTTGCATATCTAAGCAAAAAAAAATTTCAAAGAAGATAAGCCAATCCATAGTATGTATTTAAGACCTGTAGATAGCAACGAAATAAAAACATTGCTTACTAATCTTAAAAATAAACATAGCTTTGGATTTGATGAGTTACCGTCTTTAGTTTTAAAAAAAGTGTGCAAATGAATTTGTTCAACCCCTCACTATGCTAATAAACCAATCTTTCATAGAAGGCACCTTTCCAAATTTGCTGAAAATTGCAATTGTAAAGCCTATTCATGAAAAAGGGGAAAAAACAACCCCTCTAATTATCGACCCATAGCTGTACTGCCTTCAATATCAAAATTTTTTGAACGAGCTATGTCAAATAGATTGTACTCATATCTAGAGAAAAACAATATTTTGGATGACAACCAAGCACGGCTTTCGAAAAAATAGGTCCACTACCTCTAGCTGTATTTGAATACGTCCAACAAGCTCTCAAACACATAAATAATAAAAAATATTCTATAGGTAATATATCATACGCCTTCGTCATGTCTAGTAGTAACTAGACATGACGAAGGCGTATGATAGAGTACGATTCTTTAGTTTTGATTCTTTTGACATTCTTTTATCTAAATTAAATGACGCAGGAATAAGGGGTAAAGCTTATGAATGGCTGAAATCATACTTAAATAATAGAATACAATATATACAAATTGAAAAGTACAACTCGGCGTCATGTTATATAGGAAGATGGGTATTCCAGCCATTAACTCTAAATGACTTTATTCCACAAGGTAGCGTATTACGGTGTTTGCTGTTTTAGTCTATATAAATCAGCTGCCTAAAATAATAAACACAGCATGTGTCCTATTCGCTGATGACGTCTCTGCTGTTCGAATTCGAAAACACTTCCAAATTTAACGACGTTATAAAAGACACTTTCAGTAAAATTGTGGAATGGCTAAATGTGCATAACTTATTAGTTAACTATGAGAAAGCAAAACTAATCGAATTTCTACCTTACCAAAAATCAAAACTGCATGTGAAATTGCAAAGTAATAACTTCAAAATCGAATCTATTAATAATTGTACAATGTTAGGTATAGAAGTGGAATCAGGTTTAAATTGGAAGGCACATATTAAAAAACTAAAACCAAAATTTCTAGATTTACTTATGCTCAATACGAACTTAAGATCAGCACGGATATGAGCACAGCAATAACAGCGTACTATGCATATGCATATTCCTGGCTAAACTACGGTATTATCTTATGGGGAAACGGCACGGATGTGGATGACTTATTTAAAAAAACAGAAAAAACTAATTTGTATAATTTCCAACATTGATAACATGGACTCGCGCAGGCCACAGTTTATTAAACATAAAATATTGACCCTAACATGTATGCATATTTTTTAATTATGCAAATTTGTTCGAAAGAATAATAAAATATTTGAAAGTGCTAAACCCAGCAGTGCTAGACGTTACGCTGCAAGAACAGACCATACAAACAAAATGTCCTTACCAAAAAGTCGCTTAAAATTATATAGTAAAAGTCCTTATGTCTCTGCAATTAATGTATATAATTATTTACCAGATGATATTCGAAGTTAAGAAAATATGAATAAATTTGTGAATAAAATAAAATGCACGCTTATTACCAAATGTTATTATAATTTGGATGAATATTTTAATGATAACTTGACCTGTGATTGAATTTTGAATTTTAAATTGACATGAATATTAACTAGATTTTAGTCTAGTACTTCCTGATAATAATAATGATATAATATAATAATAATATTTTTACACCATCACTGTTTAAAAATCAATGTCTGTTACACGCTCAATAAAAATATATCTTCAAATATGTACCTACCAATGATACCATGTCGATCATGGTAATATTGCTATACCCAAATGGGTTTTATGTATGCTCGTATAATGTTTGTGTCACCTTGTGTACTCATGGTTGTAATAAACCACTTTGATTTTGACTTGTTTGCCTGATTTAAAATTCATAAAAGTTAAAACCATGAAAAATTTAAATTACTGCAAAATCATTGGACGTCAATGGTAACGGGGAATATGGGATAGTACTTTTAATCTTAACGGAAACAAAAAAAAATGTCGTAGTCAAAATTAATCGTAGCAAGTGAATGTTCAATAAGAATTGAAAAGTGCCTATTTTGCAGTTTATTTAAATTTTTTGCGTAATATATTTCGCTTGTTAGTTTCGCTTTGGCGAACCTCGACGCTCTTTTATAGACGTGTGCCAACGGGCTAAAAAAGGCTGTTGATTTTGATGATAAAATCAAATAACTGCGTGGCATACTTCTCATGGACATATTTTATCATATCTAGCATTCATTAAATGGTAAATAATCGATTGAAGTGGGAAGTAAACTTATCATGCAATTTATAAAGAAATAATCTTGGCAATATAATTTATCAATGCAGTACTCATTTAATCTGCTTATAGCTTAGGCTTGAAGAAACTTATAAAGTGATATGCTAGATTAGCTAGATTAAAACTGAAAAACGAGATGCCCAATCATTTAATCTGTGCCTAATGGGAGACATCATATTTTTATTACTTCTAATTAATATTCAGACAATGCACTTTATATTTCTGCTGTTCATTTCTATTTCTGCTAATATCCTCTTATTGACCATATTATTTATCTTGTGAAGTGGTGAAACGCCTCTCTGATTCTGCTGCCTCAAATGACCCCACTATCATTTCATTGCAAATCCTTGATAAAACAGTTCCGAAACAAAAGTATGTTTCGGAAGAATGCATTGCTACAAATATATCCGCATAGATGAGCCTGAGAAATAAAGTTGTTCAGTCTCACGTGCCTATGATTAGGCGGTTACGTAATCAGCTGTTCAGCTAATACCATTTGATGATTCTAAATATAAGGACTTTGTACTTTTTCAACATTCTTAACAAGGAACTTCCAGAGTGCTTCCACCGTTAGAATGACTTGTTAGCCAGTCATATTCCGGGGATTCTTCGCATATTCTGCTCCACCGACCTGGCCTGCTACCAGGGTCAGGAATAAAGGGCGGCCAGAGTTTTGAGGCCGTGAGCCGTTTGTATTTATTATGGGGATTTTTGCCATAATCTCCACGCTTGACAGGCATTTCGGAGATCCCAGTTATTGGTATACATTTCTCAGAAGGCACTGCTGCCCACCTTCCAGTATTTTTACCTTAGTCGTCTCTGACGACACCCATGGGAAGTACAGGGTGGTGCAATTCTAGAGTACTGATAGTAGACATTCTACTATAGTAATTAAACATTGTAGTATAGTAATTCAAATTTCGAACACTTTGCCGTGATCGTAGTCACCCCTTAACAATTATTTCTCAAACATGCTTGGAATGTGAGCATTATTATGACAATCTTCTTCCGAGATAAAACGAAATTGCTGTACTGGCCAAATACATGCGCAGCGGCCGGCGAAAAATCTACGAAAATCTATATCTGTCGTGTCTAGCGGCCAAATAAATTGCATAGTAAACTCTTAACTGTCGTGTAATTTAAAAATGGAACGATCTTTTACTTCGAAACAGGGCAACCAAGGAGGTAACTTAACAAAGGTTTTATTTAAATTTCGATCTAGCTTGCAAATAGAACGCTGTTTATTAAAAAAAACAAATGAACACTTTAACGCGGGCAATTTTATTGTTGTTTGTTGATAGTCATTGATTTTGAAAAGTAATTGTTTCGACAAAATGAGTTCAAGTGAAGACAATGAGTGTGATGAACTTAATTCAACGCCACCTGAAATTCAAGAGGCGGCAAGAGCCACAATAGAAAACTTGCTACCGTCAAAATCAAAAGAAAAATATTTGAAAACCTATGAACATTTTTTTCAATGGAAGAATTAAAGAAAATTGAAATCCTTATCCGAAAACGTTTTTTTGGCTTATTTCGGCGAATTCGCCAAGAAAGTTAGGTCGACAACGCTATGGGTCATCTATTCAATGCTAAAATGCACAGTTTTAATGAAACATAACGTGAATTTAAAACAGTATCCAAATCTGACATCAATGCAATTGTACATTTAACAACTGTATCTTCAAATAAAAAAATCTACCTACGTTACTTTGTTTTAATTTCCGCGCATTATTTGAGAAAAGCACTATACAAGCCATGGCCACAACTAGGCATTGATGGACGAACGTGTAAATGTGGGCCGAGGCGAAGCCGAGGCACACATACGTAAGTCCATCAATGCCTAGTTGTGGCCAAGGTTTGTATAGTCCTTTGCTGGCCGCTGCACTACTGTATTATAAATATACGCGATTTAAACCGGTTAAAGTTTTTTAATTACTGTGTGTAACAATCGCGAAAACCTAAAAAGACATTCTTGCTAGAATGTCTTTTTAGGTATTCTACTTTTTAGGTTAGGAATAACTACTGACTAAAGAATATATATTCTATTAGGTTAGCAATACTAACAGGGTCAAAGGCTTCAGTAGTCTCAAATCCATGTGTTAGTAGACGTCCATTCACTCGTCAAAGTAGTCATTTCGTCAAATAGCCCTCTGTGACTACCGACTACAGTAACTATACTGCATAAGTTGTCGATTTAGTGTTACTTACCATCAAGGACACTGACAGCGTCAATGGCCTCAGCAGCGTCGTTAATTTGCGGGTAGGCGGCGATGCACTTGTCAAAGTACTTGTGCAGTTGTGTTGCTTGCTTCGACATCAACTGGCCATATGTGTCCAATTCGGCAATCTTCTCCGTGAGTCGGCGGGCGGTACGTCCTGAAACAAGAAATTCAGAACTCTAACTGCCTTAGGACTGATATTATATTAACCGGATGTGCGTTTGTCAGATTTTTGCACGCCATAAGACGTGGAGTGCTATTTATAACAACTTAACTGATAATTCATACATTTACGATAGAACCCAAGGATGTGACGGTAATAATAAGGTTATGATAATAAAACGGATTGTAAATTTGGTGAAGCAATTCCAATATAATATTACTTGAACGAACTTTTTGAAGCAATGATGGCCGAGCGGTTATAGCTATGGATTGCCGTGCCGCAAGTCCATGGTTCGATACCCACCGCCAGCTTGAGCTTCCCCGCATGGCGGAAGGGCATTTTGCGAATGCTTGCCTGGCTACTACCACCCTTAAGTAGAAAATCTGTCGCCAAGCACTAAACAGTGTGTTCCGGCAGCAGTCCTTGGAGCGAGAAAAATTACAGGCACATGAGACTTAACAACTGTATGTCTCAATGTGACGGGAGCAGTGCAATTCGTTACATGACGAAATGCATCTGTTATAAGAGTTTAATCCGCTTAACATCAGGTGGGCCTCTGCTAGTACTGTCACAATCACATAAAAAAAAACCTAGATGTGGAAGAGCGGAGGCTCCCAAAACAGTCAATTTATGATTCAAAGGTGACTCCCGATTATTGTTTTGTGATATATCAATCTTTGAAACAAAATATGGATTTTGAATTGACTATTCATAGATGTGGGGGTGGTTCCCTCTCCACCTCTACTTTAAATAAAAATAATAACTTTTTCTATAAAATGCTGTTAGGCTATGAGTTTGAAGGACTATCATAGAATCTTTCAACTTCATAAGCAATATATAAATAATGAGAACGAGATCATAACACGTTACTTGAAGTACTTTCTGGGTGTGATTTTTTTTTAATAACTGGCTACTGCTGCCGGCTTGGGGGATTACCTGTGTAGATCTCGGTCTACATCCTGTACACTCAAAAGTTCCGAATTTAACCTATTGACAGGTTGATGGAATATCTACAGAACCTGACATAAAAACAAACAATTATTAATTTATATAAAACATTACAAGGTAGTTTTATATTTGGAAATTCTTTTCCTGAGGCTATAGCGGAGAGAAGATATAGCTATTCTAAATGCACAGGGCATTTAGAATAGCTATATATATAGAGTTAAAATTATTGTCATCTGATATCTCTCAGCATTGTAATTTAGTAGGATGACATCTAAGTATTATCATATTCACCATGAGATCCAGTTGACTGTAAAGATGTGACTGATCCATGTCTCCGAAGACCACCGCCATTGGAACTGCTATCTGAGCTTGTTCCATACCCTGATTCAACCTGGAAATATTGCAAAAATAAAATGTTAATTCAAAAACTTAGCAATATGCATATTGTGACATTGTATGTTTTTATAATATAAAACGATAATTCACGCATAGAAGTTGGATGGTTCGGACAATAGTTTCAACCACATCCGGCGGGATTTTTCAAGGTCTGTTTGGAATTATGGCACTTGTGTCTAAGCTCGTATTGCGCACCGCAGATCGTGGCGCGCCATAAGGACTAAGGGTAACACACCAGAAGGTGGGCAGCAACGCTTTCTGAGGAACTGATATCTCACACTGCGCTGCCCAAGACGCCTGGCAAGCGTAGGGATCATGGCAAACCCCATAGTGAAGGAGGTTGTGTTCCGCAGTAGACAATCCGGTTGAAACACTAAAGCATTTCCAAAGTAAAATTTCAATATACTATATTTAAGATCCTACTAATGCCGCCTTAGATACACGTTCTAGGATGGAAGTTACGGTTGTTCTTGGCAGGCCAAGGTCTTTAAGTAGGTTATATAGTGATTTCGCTGGTATACCCCTTGCTCCAACTTCTACAGCATATAAATTAACCACATAACCGTTTTTGGTTAATTCATTTGTTAGGTCATAATATTTGTTTGTTTTTAATGTGTGGTCCTTACGTAGGTATGTTTGTTTCCCACGGCATAGTAAGTTCTATAAGTACTATGCGTTTTAGATCTTTTGAGTATAGAAATATGTCTGGTCTGGAAGACGAAACACCAACATCCTCAGGAATGTTGTAGTGTTTTTCATACGTGTCCATGAAAAGAGTCCAATCGGGAGCTGCGCCTAAGATGGAGTAAGGCTTGGATTTAGATTTTGTAGATGACCCTTCTTTTACAAAATCGACGTGTCGTTTGTTCGTGGTCAAACCTTTTTTTGCTCTAGCTACCGAGAGACTCGCCGCTTCTCGTATGATTTCGAGGACTCTATCATGGCGACGTAAATAATGACCCCTATCAAGGAGCACCTTGCATCCTACCAATAAGTGCCTTGCTGTACCTATCGCCTCCCGACAAATACCGCAAGACTTTTCGGTGGCTTTCCCCCATCTTACTAAGTTACTTTGGTCTGGGAGGGTCATCTGAAAGGCGTTTAGATAAAATTTTAATAAGGCAGATGACCAATCGTATATCAAGGTACGCCACTTTAACGCCAGAGGGATACAAAGTTCACCTATGGTTAGCCATTCGCTTTGTATTTCTAAGCTCATTGCATGCACTTTATAGTTATCATTTTCGACTTGTTGTAGAAAAGATTTTACAATGTCTTTATCCTCAACTTTCTTTTTCGACCCAAAACCCGCTTTGCAAGACTGTAGTAATCATTATTAATTATATTCAATCAAAATAAACTATACGGAACAGATATCTCATAACCAATGCAAAATTGCATTGTAAATTCAAGATTAAGTACCTATTTTATTCATTCTCAGAAACACTGATTAGCCAAGGTTTTTTCCTTAATCTCAGTAGAGATATCAAAAGATGATATTATAGCATTGAGATATAAAAGAATGCAAACAGTCACATATAAATGTTAAACACAATTTCACGACATGTGATTAATTTTAATACATTGGAAGAAGGAAGAGGATGGAACTGAAAAAATTTTGATAACCACATATGCAAATCATCTGCATTTCATTGTGTGCTGTGTATTGATATGTATATAAAAAATAAAACAAATTGTTTCCTAGAGGAAGGCATTATCAAGTCAGTGTATCACACACAGCTGATAACAATCCTGCAGTGATACATAAGCCAGTACAGTAATCGGATAACAATGCCAAACATTTACAATATGATTCATACCATTTGCACTACCTTTGTACTTCTCACTAACTTAACATATTATGATATGAATTTATAATACAGTATCCTGTTTAATGATAACAGCAATTATATTTATAAATTCAGTATGTAATTATGAGGATAATTGATTGTGGACGCATTGTATGTACAAAGATTAATGAATAGATTTCTGGTTGATCTTATCGAGATATATTAGAGGTTGATCTTTCATATTATTGTCATCTTCCTACAGTAATTATATGGATGTGGGTTCCATATATATATGCAACCAAATTCCAAAATCATAAAAAAATACAAATAATTTGATTGATTTATTTATTTATGTATCTTAGGAAGACCAACAGCCATTTATAATTACAGGAAAAATTATAGTCATGTGCAGGATTCGAACCCGCGGAACCGAGAGGTGGATGACGCGTGTTCGAATCCCACGCATGACTATATTTTTTCCTCTCGTAATAATTGTGTAGTGTAATCTGCAAAAAGTATTTAGGAAACATGAAGCCAAAAAAGGTAATACAAAGTTATAAATAAAGTGAACATGAAAGACCACAACATAGTATTAGTTTATGGAAGAATTTATGATTTTAACACATTTAAATGTTTCTTCTTCTCTTTGTTAGAATGTACATGAAATGTACGTACATACTGAAAAAGAAGGGTCATCTACAAAATCTAAATCCAAGCCTTACTCCATCATAGGTGCAGCTCCCGATTGGACTCTTTTGATGGACATGTATGAAAAACACTACAAAATTCCTGAGGATGTTGGTGTTTCGTCTTCCAGACCAGACATATTTCTATACTCAAAATATCTAAAACGCATAGTACTTATAGAACTTACTGTGCCGTAGGAAACAAACATACCTAAGGACCACACATTAAAAACAAACAAATATTATGACCTAACAAATTAATTAACCAAAAACGGTTATGTGGTTAATTTATATGCTGTAGAAGTTAGAGCAAGGGGTATACCAGCGAAATCCCTATATAACCTACTTAAAGACCTTGGCCTGCCAAGAACAACTGTAACTTCCATCCTAGAATGTGCATCTAAGGCAGCATTAGTAGGATCTTACCAAATTTGGTTAGGTAGAGGAGGAGACTCGAGCGGGAAGGGGAGCATTGATATATCATAAAGAGGCCTCTTAACCCTGCTCCTGGGTTGCAAGCCCCAGGCCCCTCTAGCCTCTTCCTCTGCAACGCTATGGACCCGGCACCCGCATGGTGAATCCATGGAATGCTAAGGAATTTGTCTCATCATTGGGATTCCAAAATTAGAAATCAAACCTTTTTTTCCTCTAGCTACCGAATAACTCGCCACTTCTCGTATGATTTCGTGGACTCTGTCATGGCGACGTGAATTAATTAATTTATTTAGTACCGATCACCTCCCTACAAACACCGCAAGACTTTTCGGTGGCTTTCCCACATCTTACTAAGTTACTTTGGTCTGGGAGGGTCATCAAAAAGGCGTTTAGATAGAATTTTAATAAGGCAGGTGACGAATCGTATATCAAGGTTCGCCACTTTAACGCCAGAGGTATACAAAATTCACGCTATCATCAAGATAGGAAAATATTATTTAGTTATTGGAGTGTAACTCTAAAACCGCTTGTCTGATATTGATGAAATGTAAATGGGACATACAACAAGCATCAGCTTTCAAATAAAAAAGAATTATCAAAATCGGTTCACCCAGTCAAAAGTTAAGAGGTAACAAACAAAAAAAAAGACAAAGTGAGAACTTTTTTTGAAGCCGGTTAAAAATATCCATCATCTCTGGCCTGGAAGAGTGTTTAAAGTACAGAGTCAAGGCTGGCCATAACGGGAGAAAACGCGTGTACCATTCAGATCACAGCAGGTGGCCAGAACAGGCAATTCAAGTGTTACTAGTACTAGTACTTACTAGTTGTGCCCTTAGACTATTTTTTGGTCATTTTTATGGCATTTGTAGCCCAAATATGAAGTTAAAACTGAAAAATACCAAATAAATTGTCATTGACAGCTGTCACACCTGAGGTCAATTTGAATGTAATTGTTATATAATTTGTACTACAAATACCAAACATGTTAGAAAACAGTAAAAATATGACATCAACTGACACTTTGACAGAATTCAGACCTACTTCTAGATTATTTTTGTATCATTTGTAGAACAAATATTAAATTGGATCTGATTACCACATCAGCAGCCAATTTGTCAGCTGTCAAATCCTAAAAAACCTATTTCTAGATATTTTTTATGATGTTTGTAGCACAAACCCACAATCGAAAATAAAGAATATGAAAATATAATACTGAAAATGACTTTCATACAACATATTCTTAGAATGTTACAAACATGTTTTTGATTGAATGTTAGGTTCATGTTGCATAAAACTATTCAGAGTTGTCAAGTACTTACCTATATTGAAAATTAAATTAACAATAATATTTTCAAAATAATTATAACATTGAATTGTATTAATGCATGTGGATTTAGATACTTAAATCTATAAATAATTAAGCTGAACACTTGTAAGAGTAAATTGTACTCGGAAACTAATTAATGTATAACATCTTATGGACCTGCAATTATGACAGCAATAAATAAATAAACATAATTGACAACTTACTATCCCAAAATATTGTTAATTACTTGCTTAATTAAGTTTAATTAGATTTTTTCATATTCATATGTCTTCTTCACCATTTTACAACACAGTAACTTTTTTAATAATTCAGCATAAAAAAATAACAAACTAACAACAAAAATAACAAAATATTATTAACATTGATAAATACATTTGAAAATTTCCAGTGACACTGCTGCATGACTTCGAGCCAACATAACAAACTGAGAACACTGCATAGTAAACTTTTCAAACTATGCGCATCATACATAATTGATTTGATACATAAAGGTTAAACCATGCCTCCTCCAATAAGGTTTGCATTTTGCTGTGCCTAAGCTTAACTTAAATTTATTTACTTATTAATTCATAAGGTATACTGCTGCTGGAGCGGCATGCTCCCAGCATGCTGGGAGCATTTCCAAGGTGGATTGGTATCAGGAATGCAGCTAATTATAAAATTAAGTCTAAATTTTTACAACATGTAATTAGAAAACAAAAACACATTTTACCAATTCACACATATTAGACATAAAGATAGGGAAATTATAAGATACCACTTAGCTTGCAAATAATAATTATAAAATCTACTCACACATATTTACTTAATTATCTTAAAAATTGGGAAGGCTATTAATAGTCTGATAAAACCTGTTATATCTTTGACCTTTGAAAAAAGGTATTAGCATAGTAATTACAACTTGTTAGTTTGTTACTTTACTCTCAAGTAGTTAAGCAACTGAAAGCATTTTTAGGTACTAAAGAAATAGAAGATTCAGGAATTTTTTCTTATGTAGAAAATACAATTAATTTCTTATTTAAAATAAAAGTAAGCATAGTTTGTTTAACTGATTTTGATTAATACCAATAATAATAATAATCTTCAAATCGAGAGTAAATAGGTTTCTTCTAGGTAAGCATGCTCCATCTAAGACCACATCAATGCTTAACATCAGGCAGGGTGTGGTCAAACGTGAACCTATCTTGAATAAAATAAATAAATAATAAGACAGGGCTTATTATTTCTGTATTTCCTGTTCATACAAAGGTAAGGGAGTAAGAAATGAAGAGATGCCTGTGTGTGATAAGGATACCATTTTATTCTCAAGATCCATTGTAACACTGGAATGTAATAATGTAACTTTGAATAATGTAATTTAGTAGTGGGTTTTATAAATACATATCTTTCAATATATCTAATTACCAAAATAATCATAATACATTATGATTATTTTGGTAATACAATGTTGTTATGCATTTAGGTAAATTAAACATATCTTTTAGGTATAAAATGACAACAACAAGGCATCCTCGAGACCTGTGGTGTTGTGGATGTTTGAAACCAGGTGAGCTGCCTACTTGTTTGTCCTACTATCCCATATAAAACCACTTACTTTGAAAGACTCCAAAACATCAATCCACTGTTGTTTTTCTTCCGGATTCGACGCCCTCAAGTACCAAACACAGTCATTGACAGAGACATCAAATCGACAATCATCAAATTCATGAGGCTGAAACAATACAATTCATAACAACAAATTAGCAGCAACTCGAGGTATGCTATGTTTTTCATTACTTCAATTACAAACGATGACAAAAAACAGCAAGGACAAATTAATTTCTTGTCAGATGCTCAATTAGACAATAGATACATTGTATATATAATCACCTTGACTTTGGCTTTTTTCAGGCATAAGGCACCGCGGCAACCAAGATTGCTCTCTAATTCGCTCTTGTAATACGACAAAGTGGAATCCTTCAAAACAATAAACCTGTCCTGCCAACCATGAATGTAGTTTGTCCATTTACTCAAATATCCGCGAAGTTCTGGGGTTCCCCCATCTTCTAAATCAGAGCTATCGCTCACAGTTATATTTTCTTCTGTCATATTAAAGCCAAATTATAGAAAATCACATCAATATTCTACAGAAACTCAAGAAAACCAAATAAAAATATTTTAACAAGAACTTGATCGGCTACATACATAAACCAGTAAAGCTACAGATTAGAAACTAACGTCCTTATATAAAATAAAAAAAAAGTACTCTGTGACTAAAGTCAAAATCAGGGGCACGTTCAGAACCTTAAATAAGGCGCACTTAGGTGCAACCATAAAGTAACTTTGTATATACTGAAATAGAGACCAAACTTGACATCCCTAGGTGTTAATCGTAGAAAGAAAATAGTAATAGAAGCGCTATGAGCGTATATCTAAGGGATAGCAATAGTTTATGACGTTGTTTATGGAAATGCCAGGTGAAAGATTTAACCTTATTGATGGGGTAAAAAGCAGCACCAGATTTAATTTAATTATATTATGATAAACATGAATACCTATCATCACATACTCAAGTTGTTGCCAATCTCATTATAAAACCTAAGGTATTGGTTTTGGATTTTTATGATTGTTTATAGAATTTAAACTAAAGTTGTAAAAACAATTTTACACCCGAAGATATGTTTTCCTTTTGGCTTTCCTATTATAGTCTAAATATGGGAAATTATTACAATCACGTCATCTAAACAACACCCAGTAAACTGGAAGTATAGAACTAATAGGAATAAATAGTGTTGGAATTGAGTCCGTTTTAAAATAAGTTACATTATGTGTTGTCTTGCGAAAGCAATGAGATTCAAAATGTTCAGAGCATATTCAAGCATTCCGTACTTTGTACGTTATGTTTACGTTTTTTTTTGCCTCCGGTAAGCAAAATCCATATAATTATCTGGTATTATTTTTTTTTAACTGGCAACATAGAAATAACATAAATCTTATGTACATAATATATTAAGGTAAGTACGAAAGTTTTGACGGAAATTTTTATGGCATGCACCATAAAAATTTCCGTCGTATACTAAAATTTGCGTATTCTCGAATAAATTTCTAGACAACATGCGAGTGAGAAATACAGTTAATCTTTACTTACCTTGTTGCCTAAGCTTCTAGTAATGATGATGATTTTGACTGTGACAGATTTTGACTGTTTCAGCACAGTCATGAATTAATTTACTATAGTAAATAATATACTTCAACACTTTTCATACTTGTTCTAAATAGACAAAATGTATGGAGTCAAAACATTAAAAATGTAAACCATTGTTAGTAAACTAAACAACGGTTTAAATGTATTTTTAATGCTACAATAAACTTGGACTGACAATAAAAATGAATTTAAATCCGTTATTTTCCGTAGGGTAAGCTAAGTATAAACTTGTTGAATATATTATGGGCTGTGGTTTTCGTGAGATAAATAAAAAAAAAATAGTCTTTTTATGGGAAAACTACTTTCTGGGTAATAGTATCCCAAACTCAATGGAAACCCTAATAATTAATGAAGATGCATGAAAATATTGGGGTCACGTGTAAGCCAAGACTATCTTCTCTAGTCGGTTAATACATAGATTTTGCATAGATTAAGTAGGGTAGGGGAACCGGTCCACCGGCCGGCACCTATCCATCGGCCATTCCTGATCCTCTTGCAGTATTATTTAGATATTAGCTACTTAATATTGCAATATAGGAACGAAAGTCTTGTAAATACTCTTTGATTGAATCGCCTGATACCCTAAAACATTATTCGGTTGGGTTACTATAACAAACAATTTTTAAAGAATTGTTTAATTTCACGTTGGCAGATGAGAAAGAGTTACGCACGCAAAAACAAAAAAAAAAAAATTGACTCGCCTCCCGTTCAACCGTAAGTTTTTTACTGTTATACTAAGTAAATGTTGATTGTTAATAGTTTTATAGCTGAAGAGAGAAGCTATAGTTATTCTTTCATAATTATTTTAATAGTATTTGATTTTAAATAACGATTTTTAAAAATAATGTATAGTGAATTATAGCTGATAGGCTAGCCTTTGACCTCCATATCACCTGATAGTAAATTATGATGTGGGCGAAGATGTTGTTCAGGCCACCCTAGAATTATTAGTATTACTATTAAAGTGTAACAAATTAAATCAAACATCAAAGTATAGTTTTAAGTATGTACTGCCAAAACTATGAGGATGTTGGAATAAATGCGTGTTGGGCTAGTAGGATATTTTAAATAGATACATACATACATATTACACATAAAAATGTTTTTTTTTTAGTTAATTGTATGGACACATTAATTTTAAATCAATTTTAAATGTTCCGACCGAAAACTGGGTAGTGCTGACCGAAAACTAAAAAAAATGGCCGAAATCCGGCGATTTCTCTATATTTGGATTTATATATTTTTCTATAACGAAGGAAGCACTTGACGTTCCATTAAATATTAAATACGTAAACTACATTATATAGGGTACATATATCAATAAACAACGCAGGGCTCAATCAATTGTAGATTTTTTTCTAGCGTCTTAAAATTGAATGTGCCATTAAATGGCCGTAAACTGAGTATTCCACCCTAGTCATCTTGCATCTGTTGGGAGCCAGTTACCACTGGCTCCCAACAGATAAAAGGGTATACGCGAAAAGGATAAAAAATATTTATATCTGTCTCGCTCATTATTATTGCAGTTATGGTATGTGCATCCTTCTCTAATAATTAGTACAATTCATTACGCCGATTCTATTACTATTTTCTTTCTACGGTGTTAATAGATTTTTTCGATAACGTCACGGCTAGTAATTTCCATTAATAACAGATGGCACTAAAATAAAACAAATTAAAATACAGTGCTGCCATCTTTTTTTCATAAAGGCCCATCCCAGTTTCGTATGGTCTCTGTACCCATATATTATAATATGTATATTACATAAATATATAGTATATCCATAAGTCTTTTATAGATATACTATATATTTATGTGTCTTATTTTAACCTATTACCTTATAAATTGTTTTCAATCATTTTGTACCAAATCATCAATGCTTCCTGCCACTGGTCGAAACATCTAACATCAAAAGTATAAGCACGACTAAGATCCAGCCAAAAACCTACAAAGTACTTGATGACTAAATACAAAAGTCTATAAGTTTATATATGTTTTATTATACTAATTTATCTAATTACGTAACAGACATAATTAATTTTTACACCTCATCGTAACAATGTCGTATTTGGCACTATAACAACGTCCATGATCATAACCATCATAAAAATAATGCACAATTCACTTCTAACTTAAAACTAAATAAATTTAAGTTCCCGGCATGGAAATTAAGCAAATCAAACGGCAATTTTCAATATTAATTGGCCATGGGAATTAGGGATGATCACCATCGATTCAAACCGATAATATTATTATAACAATAATGCTCGATACTAAAATTTCGTGAATTAATTATAATTATTTCGACTTGAATTGAATCGTTCTCTTATATTTTTTGTGAAAGAGCTAATTGCCTAAAGCCTGGCAAGCAAAAATTGGCTGATAAGCCTATTTCTACCTTTTTTGTATCCATGTCAGAACAATATTCAAATTAAGTTTATAACATTCAAATATCCTGTGTTTAATTTGAAAATTACAAAAAAACGGGAGGAAAAATAAAAAGAATTCAAAAGTATAGTTTCTAGACAGCTTTTTTATCAGTAAATATTAGGCCCTCCCTAATATTTACTAAACTAAGAAATTGCGAGAATATAGCCAGGGCTTCACCAGTGAATACTGAGAAGTAGGAAGGGCATTTAAAAGGTTAACAAATTTTATCAGAAGGGATCAACAACGCTCGGATGACAACTTTGACGCATATGTATTGAGAACTAATGCGTTTACTGAAAAAACAGCGTCTGTGCACATGTGTAATAACATCTGTACGGACTTTATGCTGAGTTTTCTCCTTTTGCCCACAATATTTGTTTATATCATATATTATCATCTTTTTGTTTTATATTTCTTTATGTTAGCTACGAATTATTTTTAAGTTTTTCTTGTGTATTGGTTGTCATTGTTGTTTCTATTTATATATATATCTTTCTTTTTGTGTGGCAATAAACTAATTTTGATTTGATTTGATTTGATTTGATTTGAACTGGGCTGAAGCATTAGGTGGTTCTTTATTAATACCAAAATAGGGAGTAGAGTATAGAGGGTTGATGGAAATTATAATTAGAGGTTCAGGAAGGGTAATGAATTTAATGAAGCTGTGAAGAAGGCAAGTAATATTATTCGTATACCTCAAATTATACAGGTCAGAAAGAAGACTCAATTTCGGCAGTCAGGAGTGGTTAGAATTTTGAATTAATTTAAAAACAAAGCTGTCCGAAAGGAACTGTCTGCGAATATCAAGAGGGGGGGAAGTGAATTGAACCTGCATGGCATTAATAAATGACTTCATGGCCAAGGATAATCCACAGACATTTAAATTGAATAAACTTATGGAATCAGGTGCGTTAAAAATGTGGTTTAATAACTTTAAACACCAATGCACATAAAATAACTTTCAACATTATTATTTTAGCTTAAGAATACTATGATTTTTTTAAATGGTTACCAAACCAGATAAAAGCGCGATAAAACTGTTTGAATTTTGAATTCCCAGTTGCAGACGTAAGTATCTACCTTAAGATACTGCCACAAAACATTTCGCGTGAAAACATGGTTTTAAAAATGTAAGATTATTCAATCTTACGAAGTAGTATGTTAAGTAATCATTAGTCATATTAATATTATAAATCCGAAAATTGTTGAGAGGAAGTATATGTTAATATATTGTTACAAGTGACTATTAGAGGACGAAAATTAAAACGAGAGGTATCTAACTATTTAAAGTCACATAAAAAGATAAATTTAAACATTGTCGTTTCACTTATACAATTTAATAGATTATGCTACTGATTTGTATTAATGTAGTAATCGATTACTACATAATTGATTCCATCCCTAATTGTCACCGGGAAAATTACTGGGGTGCGTTCTTATTTGTCGTCCGACGACGGATGATCGCTCCAAGCAGAGTGACGCTCGTCGTCCGCCTTTTAAGAACGGCTCTGTATCATATCTGTATCAAGAACACTACTTAAAATGTTTCACTGACTCGGAAGAAATGTATTTACAATTATGTACTTTTCCACGACACACAACTAAAACAAACATACATAATATAACAATAATAATAATAAAATTTTGTAAACAGAAGTCTACGTAAACAAAAAGTAACTAAAACAAAGAAAAATCAAGTCCCAACTGTCAAATGAAACGTCAGGGCGATATTTATCCACCGATTTCGTGGGGCGACCGGTGCGTCGTCGAGCGATATAAAGAACGCGGAAGATCATCGGACGATCGCTCCGGGCATATAAAAACGCTCGGAGCGTCGTCGGACGTCGTCGGACGACAAATAAGAACGCACCCCTGACAACTGTTGTTTTTCTTTTTTGGGGTATAGGCATATGTCTTATTTTAGTAAATACTATTGCCATATGTAGAAATTCATTTCTGCATATTTAACACAACGCTATCTGTGATTTATCGAAATCCCTAAATTTAAGTGCTACGCAACAAAATATAAAATACGTTAAAGCAATGACTTTGTACGTATGTCAGATATCTGTTTTATTTATTTGCATTGCATGTTGTCATTATTTCACTTGATTATTTCTGAGTTTGTATGGTCTGGGTGCAACTTTTCACAATAACGGCGTTCACAGGTTATACAACTTTAGAGCGTTCAGTTTATGACTCATGACAACTCGATCGTTCCGGACCTCGGACGGTTGCAACTTTTATGTATAAAAATCGGTCATCAAAAGGTTGCAACCTTAAATGCCATACCATTCATGCTTTGTTGATAGAATTATAGGCACTCATAAGAATTTTGCAGGTCACGGTGGTATTATGCTGGTAGGTGTACAAACATGTAATTTTTTTCTAATTCCCCACCAAAAAAGAAAACAGAACAAACACCTTAACAAAGGTAACTATTTTAATATAAGTTTTCTCGGTGTCGACATCAATCAAAAAGACCACTTACACGTGTTACCACCTGATAATGTCTGTATCGATCCCGAATCCGCGGTGTGCTAGAGTATTTTTTAAGTTTTCAGTTTTCTAAAAATGCTTGACAGACCTAGATGACTTGGTAGTTACAAGCTTTGCCGATGGTGACCAGTATTGTAGATGAGTGAAATTCAATCGTTTAACCAGAAATTATAACTAAAAGGGGTGAATTCATTTACAAAAAAAGGAACCGAAACCATCCGCGCAGGCGACAAGCCTACTTATTATGTCCTATGCTGCCGCCAGCTTCTACTCAAGTCATCCCATTTGCTTGATGTAGTGGAGAAGGATTTTGTGTAGCTGGCACAACGCAAGCCCTGCGGATAAAATAAAAAATACTAATTTACGATTTTGGCAAAATTTAAGTCATGAACGGGAAAAAAAATCTTTCCTCTAGTAAATTTGTACTTAATTTTTTAATGCTATCCGAATACTAATAATAATAAGATATTACTACTTGTATTTAAAATAAATACAAATATAAACTTAAATTTTGTTTTAATTAGATTTTATAATTGTGAATATGTAATGAAAGGAATAACTGACCATGGGAGTACAACCTGTATACTGTACACGTATAACCATGTTATTACAAATTCTTTTATAGAATGGTTAGTACGATTTTTTTTAATTCGATCAAAGTATATGCCAGTTATCGTCTCAGGTATAAAGAAAAAAAAACGGTCGAACCTATATGTCTTTTGACTTTTAATTTCATTGCTACAAAATCTGTCAAAACTCTCAATTTTGACTGTCGAAATCAGCAGTTCATTGCTACAGAAAGTACGTGATCGCCCCGCAGATAGTTCAAGCCTGGTGACGCCTTTGTGCCGATATACCGTATTAACAATAAAAATCTGTGGATATCTTTAAACCCTTACATATTAAAAATTCAATTTTTTATTATATTTATTGGAGTTTAACTTTCTTTTCTCAGCATTTCTTAGGATTAGCCGGAATACCTCGACGATACTCTGATTACCTTGACTTGTTATTGATATTGAACTTAGTGACCACGAATTCCAGGTGATGGCGTTCACTTCTTATTAAGGACAATATGATTTACAATTTTCTTAAGAAGGCGTATTTATACTTTTGAAATTATTGTTTCTTGTGGTGTTGGATACGAAATACGAATATGATATTATTTGAAATCCAAGATGATGGATTGGTTTTTTTAATGATTTGACATCGATTTCGGGGTTTCTTGGGTGCTGATTACAAAGTAGTATGCATTTGAGCATTTGCATAACGCCCTTTCACCATGTATCTCCTGCTGTACATAGCACCGTAGCATATGCTACGGTGTAATATTACATGTAATATTACAAATGTTTAATTTCAATCCAATAGATTTTATGCATGTATATGTTTTTTTCCGTATCTCTTCAAAGATAATATTTATAATTTTTACTATGTTGAAAAAGTGTATACAGTGAAATTATAAAAAAAATCATGTACCCTAATATTAGTTATTCAATGATAAGAATTTAAGTTAAAAAGTAAAAACAAAAGTTTAAAATTTTTTATCTGTTCTATGTATTAGGTACTTCCTCCGTTTATTTGTCAAACATGATATAACACTAGGAGGAAGTATCAATGGTGGAGTAGCTATGCGCGTATACCCGATAGAGACAGAGTATAAATACCTAATATTGCAGAATTGCCAGTGTCCCATAAAGGCCAAATCCCTGCTCTAAGGGCACTATAAAATGCATTCGTAAGAAGTAGGTTGGAAAGCAATGCAATAGTTTGGTGTCCCATTGAAGAAAAATATATATTAATGGTAGAAAAAATACAGAGAAAATTCATACGATGGCTCAATAACAAACAATATGGAAATTACGTGGGTTATCCGTTTTTGTATCCCAATAATTTTTTGCTTGGAATGACGGGTTATAAATATCTGCTATGTATATATGTAGGTATCAAATGTAATCAAGGTCTGTCATTTAAAAATGCAAACTTTTATATTGGTTTAGTGGACATGAGACCAAAAATCTTACTTATTAGATTAAGAGATCCAAATAACTGTTTACCTACGTAACTTTACCCATGGTACTATTGAATAACTAGCTTGCGCCTGTGGACTCAACCGCGTGGAATAGTTATATCGTAGTCCCCCAATAATACTCAATATCTCGGAATAAAGGTAGCCAATTTATTAATCCGAGTCCTACGAATTTATATGCAAAATTTTGTTGAAAACTTCGGCGTCGAGTGATTTGAAGGTTTGTATGAGTAACAAACTCATACAAACCTTCGTACCTATAACATTTCATAGTGTGCACTTAAAATAGTAGTATATAAAACATATGTGTGAATAACATCGAGATTCAACATTTTGGCACCGCTTACAATTTAATTAATAAATTGTGTAATTTTTTAATTTAATTAATTTTGTCATCCAGTTGATTGAATCCATACACGATGAAGCACAGCATTCCTTATGAAAACTGCAAATCAAAATTTAATTGCGTTAATTTTACTGCATAATTGGTCAAAAGTGGTTTATACAAAATTACCCACTTTTATGGCAAAAATCTTCGGTCATGAGCTGGTATTCCGAAAATTGCTATAATTCGAATATGTATAATTTTTGATCTATGTTCACACTCTCTTTTCTCCCTAAACAAATTTCATCATAGTAGAGCGAGACAGGTAGACAAAAGAACACTACTTAATTTTTATGGATTATAATCTCAAACTCACGAAATAATTTTGTAGTAAAATGAAAATTGAAAATGAAAAAATGTTATGATCAGAAATTTATATTTGATTCGCATAGACTGTGTAAGAATGGTAAAGACATATGAAAAATAGCCCCTACATGTGATACGTAATGCTAGCCCAGAGTTCTTCATTTCACCATGTTTGGTGGACGCAGGAGCGTCGAATTTAACTTACAGTTTACAATATACACATCAAAATCGTTGTTTAACACGAAAAAAAGGACACTTTCAAGCACCGAAGAAATTTGTCTGCCACAACTGCGAAATGTGGCAAACAAACAAATCGCATACGCCGAGCAGGACAAAACAAACTGACGCTGTCTCTTTCAAACTAATGCAAGCGTATATATTACCATTCTTGTCTCACAACCAGCAGAATGTAAATGTCTTCTCCATCGTAGATATTTCCTCCATAAATCCATGCTTCCTCCTAGCTAAAACACAATCTATGGTTCGCTCGCGCCAGGGCCGCGTTCCAAGCGTCAGAGTGTAGTTGTTTGGTTGCTTTAACTTAATCGAAGGTTTCACATGAATCGGTTGTTTTGACACAAGATAAAGATCTCCGTCACTCAGGGTTGATTTAATTGTTCTTTTTCTTCTATCTCCATACTCGTCCCTTATCCTTTTGGATTTGTCACGATCTCGTACATCAACATCAACTTCTGTGCCTTCTAGTCTATCAATTGACGAAATTTTTTCTCTGTTCTGCCTTCTGTAGAATAATCCCGTCGGCGTTTGGTTGGTTGTGCTATGAAGGGTGCTGTTGTCGATGATAAGGTACACCGTAAGGCTCTCCTTCATCCTCAAATATCGATTTTTGGTGGGGATTAGCAGAATATATGAACATTTTATGATGTTTGAAAAGTAATAAATACCGTTACCTGCAGAATACAAAAGAGTGCCTATAAATCTCTCATCAAAAATGACTTGGTCATTTAAGTTAAAGATTCAAACTTTTAACGACCGCTTTTGATAGTTGAAAAGTTGCGCTCTACTCGAAGGTTGTGAACGACGTTATAGTGAAAAGTTGCACTCTGAGTGCACTCTAACCAAGGTTTGGAACGAGCTCCAGTTCTTTTGAATTTGAGTGATTGTCATCTATCGAGAAAGTCCTAAAAACCAACAAAGTGCGAGTTGGCTGCCCGCTAAGCATCCCAAACGTTATGAAAATTATTATTTTTAGATAAATTGTGTATTAGTTGGTACACAATTATTTTGGACTATTTTCAAATTGGGCTTAGTAATGCAATAATTACTAATATAATAAAAGTATAAATAATTTTGTTTAAATAGAATGCAACATACTACTAATATGTGGTTTAAAATGAAATTTATCATCATTAGATAAAAAACTTCAACTTCTTTTTTGTGGGTGGCTTCTGTGGTATTGCCACAATTTCGCCAATTAGATAAAAAAGGCTAGTCGGATTGCTAATCAGACGGAGTAAAGTGACATTACGAGTGTTGCCACTTTTTCACGATACAAAAATAGTGCTATGGTAAAATGATTTACTTACTTCTTTCACTACTTCACTTCAGTGAGCTGTAGTTCATTTTTTCATATTTTTATATAATATGCTTTATTTTATGCTATGGATTATGCTTTATGCTATGACTAATGTATTTATGCTATGGAAGTGTAAGTACAGTTTTGCGCAAGATACTAATTTCTTAAATGTAAACCGTAAATAAGGGTACCCAAGACACAGGCTCTCCCTAGTTTGGGACCCATTGATATACCTACTAATTTCAACATGAAACTCTTTTAATGTTATTTATTTTGTACTGTATAAGTCTTTTTTTGAAAATAAATTATTATTGTTGTCTTAGGTTTTCGCGATTGTTACACATAGTAATTAAACAACTTTAAACGGTTTAAATCGCGTATATTTTTCATTATTTTATCCCGACGTTTCAAACACTTTGCAGTGATCGTGGTCACGGGGTGACTAATTGATTTTATTTGTCACATGAGTTATTAAGAAATTATTCGGTCTACCGTCAGAAATTTTTATATTAATCATAACGTTCCCTATTCACGCAGTATTTGCTCACAGTGTCCAGAGGTCTTGCAGATTTGTGTCGGCCTTGGGATTCAATTAATTTGATAACAGGATCCCAAGCATGTGGTACTTGCCAACCATCATCTCTATTGAAATTTGGGTACTTTTTGATTTCAATAGCCTCGCGTAACACTCTTGGCATTAACCGGGTCTCTCTAGCGAGGATTTGTGGCTTGTCGAACCGAATGTAGTGGTTGGGTTTGTCCTGGGCATGTTCACAAACCGCAGACTTGGTCGAGCGTCTGTTCTTCATGTCAGCAATGTGTTCTTTTACTCGGATACCAACGCTCCTCATTGTTTGCTCAATGTATGACAGCCCACATTCACAAACACCTGCATCTGGTGGTAGGGCACTTTGCAAATGCCCGCCTGGCTAGCTACCACCCTCAAGTAGAAAATCTGTCGCCAAGCACCTAACGGTGTGTTCCGGCAGCTGTCCTTGAGAGCCAGTAATTCTAGGTTAGCCTGTACAACATCTTCGACCACATCATCACTTAACATCAGGTGAGATAGTGGTCAAGGGCTAAACTATCATGCGTAAAAAAAAAATAAAAAATAAAAAAAAAAAAAAACTTGTAAGGGAATATTGCACTTAACAGGTCTTAAAAATTGGTTGATCTTCTTGTGCGGCTTGAAGTAAGTTTTTATTGAAGCTCGTCTTAAGATATTACCAATTTTGTCCATGACACCCTTGATGTAAGGTAAGATGGCAGGTTGTCACTCAACTGTGGAAGGCTTGGGCCGGCTTCTGTGACGTATTCGTGGGAGCTTGTGATTATTGCTTCGCAGTACTTGTTTTACATACTGAAGCTCCTCCTTGAGATGGTCAGTGTCGCAGATGCCATGTGCTCTCTGTAACAAAGATTTAGCCAACTGATATGGATGGTGATGGGAGTTACCATTGAGATATTTATCTGTATGGGTGGGTTTCCTATACACTGTATGACTAAGGGAGTATAGCCGGCATAGCCACAGCTGTGGAGAGAGCTCTCTCCTCGAAGTCTTCCATGAAAATATCGGCAACAACGGGGGAAACCGGAGAGCCCATAGCTACACCATCAATCTGCATGTAGAAGTTATTTTCCCAGAATAGATAGCCAGATGCAATGTTCCAGTAATTCTGCATATTCCATGGGAAGGTCATGCTCACTAAGTCTTTTCTTGACAATTTCAATGCAATCATGTACAGGTAGGCTGGTGAATAACGACTGTACATCAAAGCTAACGATAACTTCATCATCAGTCAATTGTAGATTTTTTTGTTTGTCTGACAAAGTGGTAAGATTCCTTGACATGCGCACTAGTTTGACCGCGAAGTGGAGACAATATTTTACCAAGGTGTTGAGCTAGTTTGTATGTTGGCGAGTCAATTTGGCTTACAATTGGGTGCAAAGGAACGTCTGTCTTGTGTATTTTTGGTAATCCATACAGTTTTGGTGGTTTCACACACGAAGGTACCAGTGCCGTGTTGTCTAACCCAAGAGTATCGGAGTGTTTACAAATTATTTCCTTAGTTTTTGTTACCATTTTAGCTGTAGGATCGCTTTTTAGTGGTTTATATGTGCTCTCGTCCGACAAAAGTTCTTTTATTTTTAGGTTATAATCCGACGTATCCATGATCACAGTGGGATTACCTTTATCTGCTCGAATAATGGTTATGTCTGGGTTCTTGCGTACCAAGGTAGATTCGGTGTGGGCACTGCAAAGTGTTTGAAACGTCGGGATAAAATAATGAAAGATATACGCGATTTAAACCGTTTAAAGTTGTTTAATTACTATAAATTACTATTATTTTATAAGTTTTCGTAAAATTCGTAGTCTCGTGTATGTAAGAGTGATTCAACTATAAAAGTGGTTTATATTACTATAAGATAGGATCTTAATGAGATTGCAGCAATAAATTATACAATTAAGGAATGACAAGTGCCAGAGTAATACCATACACCTAAATTTCCGTATTGAGTTCACAGATTAAGCTGGGTTAAATATTTTATATCCTCCTATAAAATATTTGTTATTATAAAAAATAATGTACAATATCCAAATTGAGGTAATGAAATAGTTCAACCACTGAAATAATAATAATTTTCGGAAAAAAATACAAAATAAACATTCCATCCATTTGCTTTCTTAGCTGAACTCCAATTTTCAAGCTTATAAACAAAATCCATTCATAAAAAACGCATGAAAACCATAGACAACAAGTAAATAATCGTTGGGCGAAACCATCGAGAAAATAACACTCAGAGATGCAATAAGATTTGGTTTGTTCGAGATGAATTGATGCCAAACTCTATATAACCTAAACGCGCTCTAATTGGCTAAGCCACCTCCATGCGGTAAACACCCGAGTCCCATAGTGACGGGACATGATGATGCAAATATAATCGATATCAATACGTCGTACATTATAATATGTAAGTGATCGTATAATTTATTCCTCCGTGACGACGTATTTAGATAATAGTGATATTTTCTCCCACTTGCGTTGGCAATAATACCTAAATAAGCAGATACTTCGCGCGGTATTTTGTATGAGTATAGCTGTTTTGTTATAATAAATTATAGAATAATGATATGGTTGCGTGGTTCCACAATTCTGCTTAATATGTCTTTACTAAAATGATAAACATTTAAATACCTCTTTAAATATTTTATGTTTGCAATAACGCATGCTCTGCGGATTACATTACAAAATTACAATTAATATACGAGAGGAAAAATTTTTATCCCGCATATGACTTAAATTTTTCCTCTCGTATAATTGTATTTTAGTAATTTATATATCTCCCTAACAAATTACTATTGGAGTATATTTCTTATATTTGAAGTACAAATTTCCGACTCGTAAGAGTAAGGTTTCGGTGGCCGAATAGTTTAGGCATCCGGCGCGAATGCCTAAACTATTCCGTCGGGAATCGTACCCTCGTACGAGGGGTCGATTCCCATCCGGCACAAAACATTTTGTACTCTAATAATAATTTGTAAACGTGTTTTTTGCTCAGCACGCAAGAGTGCTTGTAATCATATTTAGGAATATCTTAATGTATTATTGAAGGAAGCAGACTCCCATGACACAAGATTTTTTTTCTTAGTGTGGGATCTGCATGTCATTTTACTGTCAAAAAATCAATACAATTTAGTGTACCGATTGTAATAAAGTTAAGAATAACAACATGTAACTGTATATTGTGAAATAAATTATTTTTATTATTATTATTATAAACTCATATCAAACATATAAAAGGTACCCACTTTTTACATCCAAGGCTAAATATATTTATAGGCCAGAGTATGACGATATCGATTTTAGTTTAATTTAATTGTAAGAATAACAACATGTAACTGTATATTGTGAAATAAATTATTATTATTATAAACTCATATCAAACATAACCCTCTTTACATCCAAGGCTAAATATATTTATGGGCCAGAGTATGACGATATCGATTTTAGTTCCACTATAACGATAAATTACCGTACTGTATAAGCACAGCACTAGGAGAGGGCGCGGTTTACAGAAAGACAAGGATGATAATAGGTGAATGTAGTAAGTGGGAGTGAAATGCATTCATACGGGTCTATTAGATTGTCCAGTTTAACTTGACCTATTAAAATGAAGTAGATAAATTACATAAATTGAATAATTTTACTTACTTGTGGAAGGTAATTCAATCTGTTTTATAATTGGATGTTTTGCTACTTTTCCCGCACTATTTAAAGGAGCAGGTAGTCATTTTTATTGCACTGAGTGCCTACAATCCACAAAAATAAAAATATTTTCAAACACGTACGTACGGATCAAGCTTCTGGTCGCGTACTGTTTATGTGCGCTCATGCTATGACTTATATGTGTTAGAAATCACACACCAGTTGCATGATCGGGTGAACCATCAATTCCCCTCTCGGGGGTTTAAATCTCGTTGGGCGAAACACACAATGGGTCCATCTTCTTAAACACGCCCCTGATCAATCAAATGCCATTTCAGCTATGTTTTTTACCCGCATTCCGGATATCGGACTTATCTTCACTATCAATAAATAGTATAATACAAAGTCACTTACCGTTGTATCTTAAATATGCTTAGATCTTTAAAACTACGCAACGGATTTTGATACGGTTTTTTTTTAAATAGGTAGAGTAATTCAAGAGAAATGTTTAAATGTACAATGCTTGCATAATATGGTGGAGAAACACTTATGATTTTAGAGGTTTCTAATGTAATGTCGTAAATAAATAAAAAATGCACTTACATTGCAAACGCTGGCTGAACCCTAAGAGATAGGTCAAAATAATGTATTACAGTATTGTACAACTTAAAAAAGGGCAACACAAAAGTCCGTGATGATATATGTATCTCTTAGGAATAACCCACAATAACCAATTTTATTCTTTGTTACGAGAAATAATAGCTTATTTACGATGTGATTTTAAGCAATACCCATACGCCATTAATCCTTATCCAATTAAGTACCTTAAATACATTGTGCATTTAAAATGGTTCAATATGGCCCTTTTCAGCATGTTATTTAAATGAATATTTTCGAATATATTACAGATTTAAATTTAGTATCAGTAATGCACCCGTGCGAAGCCGGGGTGGGTCGCTAGTTCTAAATAATTTAATGCTTTAACTTGTTATACTCCGGCCGCCGAGAGAATGTGTTTGACAGTTCTTTTTGTGAAAATTTTTCCCCAGTTCAAAGTAATATACACAGTTTGACTGCATAATATTGTATTAGTATATAAAAATAGGGTAAATATTTTATTTTACTCCATTTACAAGCCAAAACGCCAATAAAAACACTTACTGTCAAACGCATTCTCTCGGCGGCCGGAGTATAATACATTTATTACCAAGTTCGAACTATTTGTTTAATTTTTTTATCAAACGTTCATCACACTCATAGTTCCGCTCATAAAATTGAAAGCTAGAAACAACACTATGAGTTGAAGTTGGCAACTTTATTTTGAAATTTGACATTTCGATCTGTCAGTTTACTCCGTCGGAAAAATTCGACTGTATTCGCTATTTACATTTCATCCTCTTGGGAAAATATTAAAACCCATATTAAAACATTGGTGGTCTAATCTAAAACGTAGTGCAGCATAAGGTCGAACAACAAAGCCCAATCCCAAATGAGTGCAGCTATGGATCTAATAATAAAAGTAAACAATCAATCTAATGGAAGAGATAAATTGGCGAGGTAAATAACTAGGTACAAATGGATGGATGTAGTCCATTGCAATGGCATTTTATTACTTTAGTTACTGCCAAGTGCCGGTAGTACAATAGTATAATCGTTGTTGTAATAGTTTAGGTACTTAGTTACCATTCCTGTTGCCATTTCAAATTACGCATAAAATTTATACTTAAACTTTCTAAAGTATTTAAAGTAGTGGCCAAGCGTGGATTTTTTGTATAAGTAAGTCCGCCCAATTTGAAAATAGTCCAAAATAATTGTGTACCAACTAATACACAATTTACCTAAAATAATACTTTTCATAAAGTTTGGGATACTTAGCGGGCACACAACTTGCAGTTTGTTGGTTTTTATGACTTGCACATGCCAAGTTTGTGTCAGAGTGTACTTTAAGAGACAAAAGACTTAAAAAAATAAATTTAACAATCCCATGGTTCAGTGGAGTCATTGTCCTTTGACCTCGTGCTATTGACCTTCGACCAAAGTGTAAATAAAATATTTTCTGCTGTATCGTCAATGCAGCGGCATGCTTGCTTCTTTAGCTCTGCTCGCCCGTTTATGTGGTCACCAGTAACCTCATACACTCTTCCTTGCTTCGCTCGTCGTTACACCTAAACAAAACTTTGACCTAGACTAGTCATTTGTAAGTTCTTTTTTTCTTAGCTCCTTAGTGGACTTCAATCCACCCCAACCCCAGTTTCATCTGTTTAAATTACCTTTGCTGCAGTAAAACAAAAACAAAAATTATCATATCGAATCCTATCTATTCAATGGGGACATCTTAATTTTTGTTATTATAATTAAACCGCTATAGTAATAACTAATTTGCAAAAGAATCTATCAACTAGATATGTTGCTTTGTTTCAAAAGACATTAAAGATCAGATCCACACACAGCAAAGGCTTAGTAATAGGGTACCGTTTTTAGATATGAAAACCTAAAAAGTTCATTAAATAATAGAAAAATTGTTTTGAAGAAAATCTGAAACAGTTGCAGTTAATTTACATCCTTTATGCATAACAATCATTTTAAATAAGGTTAATCAATAGTAAACACAATGTGTATGTATAGGATCTTACTATTGAGGCAGTAACCTTTTGGATAGACCTTGATCTAGTTTTTTTATCATCAGATTGGTACAGTATACTAGTCGACTATTGTGGCATCAACTTGAAAGGAGAAATGCTAACAAGTACTCAGTGGACAGAATAAAAAATTTAGAACTTGCATTTAGTTCATTCAGAAAGAGTAAGTATTACCGTAACTAAGGTAATTGGATCTGCATAATATAGTATTGTAATGTACTGTTTTCTTTTTAGTATTGCGGCTTGGAAGATGTGTTGATGTTTTCTACACAGCTTTGAACACAATTATTGTAGAAGATCCATTCCTTAAATTAACATTGACAGTGAGCAAACTAAATCATGCTCTTTATCTCTTAGCTGACCATATTGTATGGCTTACAAGAAGTGGCTTTTTAAAAACGGACTCTGAAAGCTGGAACCGCTCTGCAAATAAATTCTGGTTAGCCTCTATAATTGCTAATTTAGCAAGAGACTTCTATGAAATACTACATATTCTGGAATTACATTCCACAAAGTTCTTAAAACCATCCAGCTTATTAAGTACTCCATTAAAGAATTATAATTTTTCTGGACACCTGAACCACCTTTTTACTATTGTAAACTGTCATAAAGATGTTTTTATAGATACAATGAAGAATTCTTGTGATCTGTTTATACCATTGACTGCATTGGGATTTACTAAGCTGAGCCCGAGTACGATTGGAACTTTGGGTGCCTTATCCTCTTTGGCAGCTCTAGTCACTATTGTAAAACCAATAACTAAGCTTGTGCCCGCTTGATATATCTATGTAGTTATTTTTGAGGTGAAAGCATGATGTGATAAGTTAACTTCCATACCATTTTTCATAAGTATATTTGATTGGAAATATTTATACCCAAAAGGACAGATATCAAGGGAAATAGTAGTTTAATTTAGTAATAAGTTATTATCTGTGTAAATATTTTTTTAGTATGTAAGATTTATTATCTATATAAAAATTTTATGGTACATTTGGATAAGAATGCCTTTTATTTTAAACACATTTAGATTTAATACTCTTAATTTGGGTTAAGTATTTCAGATTAAGATTACCATCCACAAAATTGTTAGTAGCCTAATAATAACTAATCAACTCCTACATGTACTAAATTACTTCATAAATAAGTAAGTCTGAACAGAGAGACGAATTACTTAGTATTCCATCATCTACCGTGCAGATGCCGGGTCCATCGCCTTGCAGAGGATGAGGACCAAGTCACAGTACCTAGTCTTACATAGTAGAAGTCTGAGGGCTAGTTAAACATGTGGATTTTGTACTACATGTACAAAATCTAGGACTCTATCATGGAGACATGTATAATGACCTCCATCGAGGTGCACCTTCCATACTACCAGTAAATGCCTTGCTGTGTCCGTCGCCTCCCGACAAATACAGCATGACTTCGGCGGCTTTGCTCCATCTTACTAAATTACTTTTGTCTGAGAGGATCATCTGAAAGGCGTTAAGATAGAGTTTTAATAAGGCAGGTGACCAATCCTATATGAATGGTGCGCCACCTATTGTGATAATACGTTGTATAGGTCTGTATAAAATAGACATTGGTGTGGTATAACTAATTTAATCAGTTTCAGTCGGACCCATGGTTTAAATCACGCTAAAGTTGTAAAAAAATACAACTCGTTCTCCCGCTCTCAAATCGCTCCGCGACCGCTTCGCTCTGTGTGACAGCTTGTACTGACTACGGTAGAATACAGCGTCCGCGTCCGCAACCCGTTCCGCCTTCCGCCGCGGACTTGCCGCGGCGAGATCTCCTGTTTGTGGTAGCGATCCTTCCGCGCCGCAAATCGCGCCCGCTTTCTATGTGTGGGGCTCAGAAGTGTGGGGTTCCATACAAATTCGAACATTAAAAAAAATCCGTACCTACCGATCGCGTCGCTTTTCTGCGGCTTCCGCCTCTGTGTATGTTAAGTAAGCTATGGTTAGCCATTCGCTTAATTCGCTTTGCATTTCCAAGCTCATTGCACACTTCATAGCTATAATTTTCGTCTTGTTGTAAAAAAGATTTTACAACGTCTCTATCCACAATTTTAAGGTATTTAAGAAAGCTATCGATAACTGTGTCTAGAAATGGTGTGTGTCTCTTGCAATCTATCTTTCTAACAAGAAATGTAAATGGCACAGCCTCAGCCATTGTTCTCCAATCATTGCCCGGATCGTAAGAGGTAAATTTGGTATGCCGTCAGATAGTGTCAGTTAAGTACTTGGTTTTATGATTCTAATCTTTTAATAGGACAATGAAAAGTACCTGCAAAGAGCGCGTCCACTTCACGTAAAAGTTCCGGACATTTTTACCTAAGATTTTTTTACTTGTAGATGTGTTGTATGGCCTCCATATTTACTAGACGAATTCAGGGTAATCACCTGAGTCACTACCAGTCTTGCACTTCCAAGCGTCCGGTGAATACATCGCCGCTAATCGTGTTTTTTAGGAATAATCTGTGGACAATATGCCTTTCTTGTGTCTTTAGACTCTGCACCAATTATACAGGCACTGTGAGAGTTAAGAAAACTGTTTCATTTCACGCGTAATTATTGCTTATATTGATGAAATAGAAAGTATCGTCATTTTGTTTTATCTTAGGAACTAATCTCAATGAAATGGATGAGCGAGATATGTGTATCGTTTGGTGTGAGAGAGTGAAAGAGATCGCAGCATTATGGTGATCGGAACGTCTCGTGGCGGTTCGGTGGTAACACGAATTGCTTATTTATCTCTTTCTAACAACAGATATGACGCATAATATTTGAACGTTCTTTCCTTGTCATTACAAACTGCATATACATATGGGTAGGTATGTATATAGGTAAATTCTAGTAAGCTTTTAGAGCAGTGGTGTTCGGATATAACTAATCTAAATATTTCAAATCACTGATTTTTACGGGTTACGTAACTTACTTGACAGTATTGAAAGGTCGTCAGCAAACGCTAAGATGGACTCTGTGTATCTGTTACTAGTATTAATCCTAAACGATAGCCCCATTTTTTATGACTAGATTGTCAATCATTACTATCATTAGGTATCTTAATGTTATAAGTGATAAGCAGCAACTTTGGAACAAATGCACATTGTATTGCAATGTTTTAGTATTAATTAGTATGGCCCTTTTAAATGGTACCTATACCTACCTATCGAAAAATCTATAAGTTAAGTATACCATTTTATCGCGAACATAGTTATCGATTTAATATAAATAAAATAGTAGAATAAATTAGTTCAAGCAGTGATTTGAAATATTTAGATTAGTTATATCCGAACACCACTGCTCTAAAAGCTTACTAGAATTTACCTATATACATACCTACGCACATGTATATGCAGTTTGTAATGACAAGGAAAGAACGTTCAAATATTATGCGTCCTCATATCGGTTGTTAGAAAGAGATAAATAAGCAATTCGTGTTACCACCGAACCGCCACGAGACGTTCCGATCACCATTATGCTGCGATCTCTTTCACTCTCTCACACCAAACGATACACATATCTCGCTCATCCATTTCATTGAGATTAGTTCCTAAGATAAAACAAAATGACGATACTTTCTATTTCATCAATATAAGCAATAATTACGCGTGAAATGAAACAGTTTTCTTATCTCTCACAGTGCCTGTATAATTGGTGCAGAGTCTAAAGACACAAGAAAGGCATATTGTCCACAGATTATTCCTAAAAAACACGATTAGCGGCGATGTATTCACCGGACGCTTGGAAGTGCAAGACTGGTAGTGACTCAGGTGATTACCCTGAATTCGTCTAGTAAATATGGAGGGCATACAACACATCTACAGGTAAAAAAATCTTAGAGTTCAAGTACATATTTACATACTAAATATGACAGTAAGATATATTGTGCTGTTTTTGGTTACATGAATTCGTCAAAAACGCATCCAGAGATAACTGTTTTTAGATTACCTGGAAACTGAAAGTTAAGAAGAAAAAAAATATTTTATAGTCTACATAATAATGCGTGTCTTTTTAATGGACAAGTATTTCTTTTTATCCGCCGAAAAAAATATCTCAATTAATAAAAAAAAGGTAATAGAGTATAGGAAAGTGATTGACACGAATGAAATAGGTAGGTAGTTATCAGTACTATATCAGTACTAATATTATAAATGTGAAAGTAACTCTGTCTGTCTGTCTGTCTGTCTGTCTGTTACGCTTTCACGCCAAAACTACTGGACCGATTTGAATGAAATTTGGTATGGAGATAGTTTGAGACCCGGGAAAAAACATAGGATAGTTTTTATCCGACTGCGCAAAAAGAGGTTAATGTTTTCGCGCGATAACCGACATACGCGCGGGCGGAGCCGCGCCCGGAAAGCTAGTAATATTATAAATGCGAAAGTAACTGTCTGTCTGTCTGACTGTCTGTCTGTTACGCTTTCACGCCAAAAGTAATGGACCGATTTGAATGAAATTTGGTATGGAGATAGTTTGAGACCCGGGAAAAAACATAGGATAGTTTTTATCCGACTGCGCAAAAAGAGGTTCATGTTTTCGCGCGATAACCGACATACGCGCGGGCGGAGCCGCGCCCGGAAAGCTAGTGAGCTATATATTAGAAAGCGGATTTTTAATAAGTTCTTTAAAATTTAATAATAATGCATTTCGTGTGTCTCACAAATATTTTTCGGTCGCAAATTTTTAAGACCGGTTTTTATTCAAACATAAACATGGTTTTTTGATTAAATCTACCGCAATTTTTCGTTGTTTATATAAAAAAAAGTATATTTACAATCACAAAACTAAATGGAAACACAAAGTAGGCAAATGTAATTAAAATGCTGGAGGCAGGCAGCCCTATCGCATGTTTCGCGGCTGTAGGTAGTTATTTCAAGGACAGAGCCGAGTTAAAATACTGTATAGATAATATTACCGTGCCTTAGTCCTTAAAGGACCTAACCGCCATGCCGTTATCCAAGACTACTTTTACGTGAGCCTGTATTTTATTTTATATTTGTAGGCAAGTAATTATTTGGTTGGTATGGCTTTATTTGGTATGGTATTTGACCTAGCGAGAACTTATTTCGAGCGAAGCGTCTCTGCTTTAACTACAAAAATGCTTTGGTTGTTCGGTTGTTCTCCTCTACGGGTTGCATTTCTCGCGAAATTTTCTGAGCAGGTTTGATTAGTCCATAATAATTATTATTTTTATATAGCAGCAGTGAACCTTTATTAAATTGTAAGCTATGCAAGGGCAGACTCGCGAAGTCTACAGCTCGGAGAGCCACTAGTTTATAATTATCTATATTCTATAATGTAGGTGCTTAAAAGAATAGCGTAAGTATTTATAAATCTTATATTTGTAAAAATATAATAAAATAATTATTTCAAAGGAAAGAAAAACATATATTTAAGCGATATTATCTTTAGACATGAGCAATATTTTAATAGTAAGCACCCCTTGAAACACGCCTGGACGAAGACAGAGGGGCGTAACGACCGACGTGAAGGGGGAAGTAGCTATATAAATGGTGGAGTTTGGGACTCAGTCAAAGAAGATTCCATTCTACTGTTATTATTTATCCTCCTGCAAGTGTGTGTGTATCCAGCTTACTCAATTAAAATTACTTAATTCCGAATATCCCAATATTTAGAGAATATTATCATCATACGTAGCATTGATGTTTATTTGGCACCTTAATTTTAAGTTGGTATTCATAATTGAACTAAATATGCTCTAAAATCTAAATATAATATTGGCATATTCAGAATTAAGTAATTTCAATTGAGTAAGCTGGAGACATGCGTACCTACACGTGAATGCTACTAGCTGTCACCCATCCAAGTAATAACCACGTCGGATGTTGATTAACGTAGTTGATTGGCTAAGGCTGGTAAGCTGGAGACACTGTCATACATACTCTGCAACTTCGATCTAAGAAAAACAGCGTTCAAACAACAGTAGATACCTAATCTTAGTCGATCATTTGGCTGGTCGCCCTGGTAATGACTAACGCATGATTCTTCAGAGAGTTGAAGGTGTTGAAGAATCTGCTAAAATTGTGGATAATGACGAAGTAGCCACAATAATTTCTCTAACTGAGGTCTGACTGAGAAATTGGTGTGAGCCTAGTGTGGCCGCCCCGAGTAGGTGTTTTCCCCTGCATGTCATCAAACGTTTTATCCCTGGCATGTATGATGAGATCGAAAATATCCTGTGGATACGCCGCACCACTTAAATCTGGTGGTCTGTTCTTCTGTAATTGTAAATGAGGTTTTTTCAGATAGTCGATGAAAGATTATTTTGTCTCTAGCACACTGGCAGCATAACTGGCGGATGCTTTCCGGGTTGGCTGTCATATTACTGATTAAGTAATAAGATACCGTGCTAACTGCAGCTCGTATTGGGTAATACATACCTCGACACATTATAGCATCAATCACCGTTGTGATGGTGTTTCCCCTGAACATGTTGATAACATTTCTTCACCCTGAAGTAAAACACCTTCCTAAACACGTGTAGAGTGATCTCAACGGGCTGTACTAAAGGTCATGTTATCAAAACCTTTCAGATACCCTACTAAACAACTATATACTGATGCCAAAGTTCTTACCGTAAGACAAATATTTATTTACAACAGTCAATATTGAAGACTCATTATAATACAGTTTTTGATCCTCATCAATACCAAACAAAACGTCGCAAAGATAGAATTCTATATTGAGTGCTTCCACCTATCCTATCATCCGAGTATGCAAAAAAGACATTATTGCTACTTGGGCCCATACTTATATAGAGAAATTAGTTCACGTATAAATATTTATCCACTAACGTTACAAAAATGCAAGAAAGTTTTGAAAGAACACCTGTTACAACTAAGTTATGCTGAAACTGAAGACTTATTGGTCAGACTAAGTTAAAACAAAAAAAGTTAAATAATAACTTTTACAATAAATTAATTCAATGAAATAAATACCTACATGGCAATAAATAACAACACTAACACACAATTAAATATTATGTTTCAACACTCCCTCACCTTATGCACTCACACACACGCACACACCCTGAAACGCTTACTCACCCTCTCGCAGCAATCATAAACTTTTATTTACGGAAATACACTCACTGACACATCCTCACAAGCGTCAGTTATCTCTGAAGTTTTTATCCTCCTGACCTATGGTTTTAGTATATTTTTATTACTCTTAGTTATTTCAAATAAAAATAAATATAGATATAATATAGAATAAATTTAGAATATATGGTTAGATACATATGATCACTTTACCCCTACAAACAATTATTTCACCGTAGACACACGCACAAATTCGCATATACCAATTTATTTTTTATTTATTTTTCTTATATTGTATCTATCAAATTAATTTAAAAAATATTATAAACATGTATATTATGCAAACACCGTATCAGCATCCATTACTTTATAGAAACGGTAATAAATATTATTATTCGTCAAAATTAGATTTGTTAATCATTTAATGGTTCCTCTATTCATGTACCGGGCAATATCAAGCTGACATCGATGCGGCAGCGGCGATACTAGAAACTGATTACGTTCATTGTTTACTTTACGTATGCACATTAAGCCTAAACAATTCGTACTTTAATGTGACCACAATAAAGACGAGATTGTTTCTGCAAATGTTGTTATCTGTCCTAGTGGACGATCGGGGTTTTGTGAGTTATGCAGTTTAGTGCTGTTGTTAGCTTGTATAGCCTATATGTATAATTCATTATTTTGATTACTACAGTGAGTGTAGTAAGATGTATAACGTGATGGATGTCAAGTATATTGATTCAAAAACACTTGCCTAGGTATGTAAAAACTACTAGGACTGTTACTGCCTAGGACGATGTATCATAATGGACGTAGCGATGAGACGTTGGCACTATGACGTTCAGTGTGTAAACACAGAGTCTAGCTTCTCTTTCTATTACACAGATTATCATATAGAGTAAACGAGAAAGCTAATGTAAAATTGACAGCCCCGCGCTTCATGTCTTTTTGACCGGCTTGTAGGCCACAACATTGCGATGCATCATATTTATATGTATAACTAGCTGTACCCGCGACTTCGTTCGCGATTGCCGTACCTGCAGACTAATTATTCACATTTGTGCACTGTTTATCTCATATTAAGCAACACTGTGGTCTGCGGTGAAGCACTCTTATAGTAAACCATAGCTCAGAATGGAGCTTTCTACTTTGGATTTCAAAATTACCGGGTTGTATTTTCCAGAAGACAGTAGTTAAGTAACTCAGAGAGTTCTTTCCCGGTTCGCACAATAAATGTTGAAGCAAAGTACCTTGTGCGTTTCTTTAGAATTTCGACTTTAAAACGGCGACGGTAGATCGTTTTTTTTTTATTTCTCATTTTCGCAAAGTAGTGTTTGTTTGATCTGAGTAGCGGGTGGGAGACGCTCCTTCCCACCTAAGGCCGGGAAAAACTCATAGGAAATGCTTCCTTCTCTTGGGCCGGAATGACTTGTAACCATGGTAACCATTGGTGTTAATAAAGTTATATGTCTAAGATTTTTCGTTGTAAAATACTCTGTTGTTATAAAACAATTAATAACAACTATGTTTGGCAGGGTAGTAACTAAATATAAGGTAAAAAGTGTAGGTTAAAAAAAAACCCTAAATTTCATTGTTCTAACTCCTAGTGTATCTTTGTATCTTCTACTCATGTTTATTATTTTTAGTAAATATTTAGAAAAACTTTTTTTTTATGTATTATAGGTTAGCCTTTGACCACTATCTCACCTGATGGAAAGTGATGATGTGGTCGAAGGTGTTGTTCAGGCTAACCTAGATAATTACTGGCTCTCAAGAACAGCTGCCGGAACACACCGATAGGTGCTTGGCGACAGATTTTCTACTTGAGGGTGGTAGCTAGCCAGGCGGGCATTCGCAAAATGCCCTACCACCATGCAACTACTATTTTTTTACCCTTCTCATATTTTAAATGAAAAGTAGAGTGTTTAACACGGATGTAAGTCATCGATACCTACTTGGACTATAGCCGCATTAATTTTAAAAAGGTACTGCTCATGTTATTAAATAATATAAAAAAACATACTATTTTACATCGTTATTCCTTATATTAGTAGTGAAAAGCAGAGAGATTCCTATTCGGGCCATAAGCGCCTGTAAATATTCCAAACAAAATTTTACGTAAAATTTCCCAAATAGTTCTAACCTCTCAATAAATTTTTAGTAAGTATGTTATTTTTTCAATGAATGATTTTTAGAAAAGCTACTTTTTTTACCTTCTTTAAATTCGAAATGAAAAGTAGAGAGCTGACCGCGGGTGAAAGTTACCAATTCCTTTCGACCCTTGTATAACAATCTACTAAAGTGGTGCACTTCCAATTTTAAACGGATTAAATCACGTATATTTATCATTATTTTTGTCCCGACAGTCACCCCGTGACCACGATCACTACAAAGTGTTTGAAACGTCCGGACAAAAATAATGATAAATATACGTGATTTAAACCGTTTAAAGTTGTTTAATTACTAAGTGTAGCAATCGCGAAAACCTAAGAAAACATTGTGCACTTCCATTGCGCAGTCTCCGAAATGTATCTAAAACAAAAGAAAGATATGTAGTTTTAAAAACTGATTGTGGTGAATGTACCACATTTTAGAGTTTATAGTAGCAAGCTTGCAAAACTAAATAAGGGTGCCATGCTGCCCGTGGGGTGCCGGGCTGCCCGTGGGATGCCGGTCTGTCCGTGGGGTGTCGGGCTTCCCGTGGGGTTCCGGGCTGCCTGTGGGCTTAAGATGAGTCGTACGTTCAAGGGTTTCTCAATATTCCGCGGTTCAAGTTATTTAAAACGAAATAATTAGTTTGTGATATCTGTAATTTCTTAATTGCAAAACTGAGGACTTCGAAATATTTACGGGAAAAAATTAAATTACCACTATCGTAACAAAAAGAATGATTGAAATCGGACTACGCGTTAATAAATTACAACTAAGTGTACATTTTGACTTTCATCCCCTTTCCCAAGAGAACCGTACTGAATTTCGGGATAAAAGTATCGTATGTCCTTCTTCGTAGTATGAACTCGAATCGTGCTGTTTCATTCAAATCCATTCAGTAGTTTTGGAGTGATGCGCGGCCGGGATACAGACAGACAGCCAGAAAAAAAAATAACAGTTTTTGCATCATTAACAGCTACAGATTGCTCTCAATACATATTTTCAAAATATCTGCAATGTACAGAATTGGACCTGTTACAGTATTGTTATAAGTATAAATAGATAAATGTAAGCGTCTTACCCCTCGCGCTTCCCTACCCGCTTTCTGCAACCTGTTATAGGTATATAAGATTAGACTGATTAGAGCATTGCATGTCATGAAAAATATTCGTAGGGAAGTTGTGGTTATCGTAATAAAAAAAAACTGTTTTATTGTTTGAAAAATCAGTCTTTTGGAGAGGTCCGACTACAGACCTATCTATTATATACGATAAAGTGCAAACGCCAGCTTAAAATGAGCCGTATGTTCAAAGGTTTCTGTACATTTTGGGTGTCAAGTTATTTGGAACGTAATATTTAGGTTGTGATATCTGTAATTTCTGAACTGCAAACCCGATGACTTTGAAATATTTACGTGATAATTTTTAAAGCACCACTATTATTACTAAAAAAATCGGCCAAGTTCGAGTCGGACTCGCGCACGAAGGGTTCCGTACAACATTAGACTTCATATTTTAACCTTTTTTTGTTTTAACGTGCGCGAGTCCAACTCGCACTTGGCCAACTTTTTGTATTTGTTGTTATAGCGCCAACAGAAATACATCATCTGTGAAAATTTCAACTGTCTAGCTATCACCGTTCTTGAGATACAGCCCGGTGACAGAAGGACGGACGGATGGACGGACGGACGGACGGACAGCCGGACAGACCGTATTTACCCTGTGGGTATGGAACCCTAAAAAGAACGTATGAAATCGGACTACGCGTTAATAAATTACAACTGTATATTTTGACTTTCATCCCCTCTCCCAAAGGAACCATGCTGAATTTCGGGATAAAAAGCTAAATTATCCTACCTTGTTGTATGAACTCCAATCATGCTAAGTTTCATTGAAATCCATTCAGTAGTTTTGGAGTGATACGCGGCCGGGATACAGACAGACAGACAGACAGACAGACAGACAAAAATAAAAAAAAATACAGATTCGGCATCAGTATCAGCTACAGAGTACTGTACATTTATTTTTTTCAAAATATCTTCCATGTACAGAATTGGACCTGTTACAGTTTTATTATAAGTATAGATTAAATGGTAATATCGCTGTAAAGACTGAATACCGCGTTACATAATGAAATCATGTCGTGTTCTGCTGTGTTTTGTCCATCAAGAACAACTAAAGGAGGAGTAAAAGATCCAGAATTATCATTTCACACGTAAGTTGTTGTGGGCATTTATTAACTAAAATAACCAATTATAAAGCAAAATATTCATTTCGCTTATGTAATATACATTTTTTTGTCATATGATTGCCAAGTGGTGGTAAATATTTATTGATTTATAGCTTTAATTATTTATTGTACATTACAAGAAAAAATTAACAGTACATATACTAATACAAAAATAAATAAATAATTTAACTATATCTACTTATGACCTAAAAATATTACACTTAAAAATTCTGAGCTCTGTTTTCTACCAGGAGGCAATCATAAGTAGAAAACAGAACTCAGGTCACTGTCCACGGGTAGAGTGCCTAAAAGGCTGGCAGCATTACCCCGTTGTATGGCAAGACTAATTCTCTATTAGCTTTAATTTAAGTATATTGATAGCATTGTTTTACGCCTCGCGGCTTGTGATGTACCACAACTGTGCAATATTTTGTCGATAAATATGGTCAATGTCCTTGCCTAAAACGAGTACCTACATAAAAAAATACAATAAGCGAAACTTTGACCATTAAATGATAAACATATTATAGTAAATAATACTAGTATATATATCTTTTTAATATTATAATATGCCTCTTTAGCCGTGCGGCTTTAACGCTTGCCTTGTGATCACGAGGTCCTGGTTTCTATTCCTGGGTCAGATATTTGATTTTGTGACAAAAAAAAACACAATCCAGTCCGAAGTCTGATACTATGCCCGGTAGATGGCAATACACTAACTCCCTATTTCATGGGACTTAAAAACATTTGGTGAAACGTGGATGTTTCTACACCTCTGCCAAGCCTTCGGGGAAAAAGCGTGACGATGTTATCCTGGTAATATTATAAACGCGAAAGTTTGTCTGTGTCGATGTCTGGATGTTTGTTACTCTTCACGCTCAAACGACTGGACGGATTTGGATGAAATTTGGTATGTAGATACTGCAGGTTTCGGAATAACACGTAGGGCACTTTTCATCATCATCATCAACCATCAACATGCGAGTAAAACCCCGGGTAGTAGGTAGTTATTGACCAAACGAGCGATAGCGAGCGAAGCGTCATTGCAATGACTCGCCGACCTTGCTTTCATCTGTTACTATGTTGGTTCTCGTCTGCAAGTCGCATTTCTTGACAAATCATGATGATATTTGATTTTGGCAATAATATATATACTCGTAGTAAACCATTTTACAAAGGAAGTTGCATAAAAAAATTAAAAAGTAGTGAAAGTAGGTAAAATAAGCAAAATAACGAGCCAGTTCTATTGCACAACCTTTATTTTGTCGACTGAACCTAGGTCTGAAATAGCCGAGAGTTCAGACTGTTGCCTTCAGTGCAGGAGGTGCCAGGTTCAAGCCTCGTAATCGTAACGTCTTTTTGCTGTTAAAAACGTTGTTAAATAATTTATCGTAATAATTTAAACATAAATTTACTTTGACAACAAAGTTTTTACAATATTTTGTCAACACAGTTAAAGTTGTATTCTAAAGTAATTGTTCAGAATACCATTTTAACTTTGCGATTTATGCGTAAAATATATTTTCAATACAGAAAAACTAAATGAACCTATACACTTCTTATGCGCAGGTGTATAAATATGCAGTAAGTAAACATAGAAAAAAGACAAATAAAGAATTCAACATTTTAAAGTCTGTAATAAAAATCAGTTTGTAGGTATTATATTATTTGTCTTTGCTACCTACCAAACAAAGAATTACAAAATTTAGGTATGTAAGCGGGTGGCGGGTTTTGTCTCTATTGAGGCAGTGTTTCGAGAACTTGGTGTGGAGAAGTCTGAGAAGCTGATCTGCTCAAGAACTCAGTTCTCACTAATACTGGCATGGGCGCAGGCACCATCCACATAGAGTGGTAGACATTGGTACACGGGAGCTGGCCGCGGGCTGTACGTATATAACTTCTCTTGGTCTCGACAGCGTGCAGATATTATGTTGGAGCCATTTAATTTGGAATGTTTTCATAGTTTTTTTAATGTGAAGCTTTTATTCTTGAAGATAGATGAAGAAGAAAAACTAAATCAATTAGCGAATAAACTTCCTCTAAGCACTGATCGGGCAATGTCTTTGGGTCAAGGTCTCTTCTCAATGTAGTGTAAACATGTACACTATAAAATATTAGTAATCAAGTACTATTTGTAGTTCTAGATTTTCATAGTCAAACGGATGTTTACTATTCCATTCACCATACATTTGTCTGCCTGCCTGCCTATCTGTTCCCAATGCCTACCCACTCGCGATGTCTACTGTTCGAAGAACAACTAGTTAATATTATAAACGTGAAAGTTTGGGCGCACGAATGTTAGTTACTCTTTTATGCACAAACGGTATGTAGATACTTCAGGTCCTGGAATCACACATCATAATCAACCGTCAATACCGGCCGGTCAACCGTTTTACCGGCGTATATATTATGCCTGCCTCTCTGTTCCCAATGCCTACCCACTCGCGAGGTCTACTGTTCGAAAAAGAACTAGATAAATAAGATAGAAATAGAATATATAAGAAATAGAAATAAGATACTATATTTTAATAAATCATTTTGTTATAGGTTTCCAAAATGTCCGGAAATCAGAGATCAGTGGATAAAGGCTGTGAGACGTGAAAATTGGGAGCCGATAAATACTCCAGGTTATGTTCTAAACATTTTGAAAACTCCAGTTTTTTGACAGGTATCAATCAAGAAACTTAAAACAGATGCTATACCCGTAATTTTTGAAGGATATACCAGATATTATCAGCCGTCAGCAGCCAAAAAAAGAAAACAGAAAAATGAAAACCTGGAACTGACCAAGGAAACGAAAAAGAATAGAAGCTAGTGGTGTTAAGAAAGAAGATCTGCCTACAACGCCTCGGCGAGCACTGAAAGTGTTGACATCTTTAACAAAAGCGCGGACAATGGCTTTGGGCGTCTTAGTGTCATAAAAACTTTAAGAGAAAATAAACGCAGAATTATAAAAGCTAAGTTAATGAATATAATAAATGATTTAAAGAGCAGATAATTACTAAATACTGAATCTTTAGATGTTTTGTCTAGTATAGGAGACAAAAATAAAGACTTGCTTGTAAGGTTACAGAAAAAACAAACCAAAGCATCCCTTCCAAAAAAATATTCACCTGAACTGAGAAAATTTGCACTATCTTTACACTTTTTGTCACCACGCGCATATATATACGTACGGACTTATTTTGATACTTGCTTACCCCATCCAAAAACCATAAGCAAATAGTATCAAGGCGTTGCCACCCAGGCTTTACTAAAGAATCTTTTGAGACACTAAAAGCCAAATCAAAGGATCAACCAATAATTGGTGCATTAACTATGGGTGAAATTGCTATTAGAAAATGTATCGAGTGGGATGGCCATAATTCTCATGGCTACGTAAATGTAGGAAACAATGTTGAAAATCATTGTATTCCGGTAGCCACTCAAGCACTTACGTTTACGGTGACCTGCTTAAATGGGTCATTTAAGATACCAGTTGGCTATTTTCTGGTAAATGGAATAACTGGCATGCAAAAAGCTGAACTGGTACGTCGCTGTCTAGATCTATTGAGTGAGTGTAATGTCACCATAGTTTCTTTAACGTTCGATGGTGCTCCTAACAATATTGCGATGGCTAAACATCTTGGCTGCAATCTGGATCTGGAAAATCTTAATACACAGTTTGAATATAATGGTTTTAAGATTTCTGTTCTGCTTGATCCTTGCCATTGTTTAAAATTAGTACGAAACACTTTGGGTGATAAAAAAGAAATCTATGATGATGGTGGCAATAAGATACTTTTAAGTATTTTGAGTTACTACATCAACTCCAAACTGAAGAACAGTTGCATTTGGCTAATAAAATAAGACAAGGACACATTGAGTACGTCTAACAAAAAATGAAAGTCAAATTAGCTGCACAACTCTTTGTCGGAATAAAATGAAACTCAGTGAATTTGCAGGCTGTGAAGCTACATGTGGTTTTGTAAAAAATATAAATAATATATTCGATTTATTAAATTCGCGAAATCTCAACTCGTATGGAAACAAACAAGCAATCATACCTCGAAATCTTGCGAAAAGTTTACAACTAATACATGATGGAACTGAGTACCTAAAAAAATTAAAATTTGCTGATGGTACTCTGGTCGTAAACTCGCAAAGAAAAATTGGATTCATAGGCCTTATCATTTGCTTAAAGTCAATAAAAGATCTTTGCAGTTATTTGCTCGACCATGATAACCCCAAACTAAGCTTTATATGTAGGTACATACAAATTGTCCCAGGATCATCTCGAGCTTTTTTTTTGGTGCAATTAGATCAATGGGTGGCTATAACAACAACCCTTCCGCAAAACAATTTAGAACAGCGTATAAAAAGTTGCAAGTTCACACCGAGTTTAAATTTGCGGAGGGTAATTGTATTCCTTTAGAGAAAATACATATCCTAAATTTCTCCAAAAAATCAGAATATTTAGAAAATATAAATAACTCTCTAGCAAAGCATAGAATGATAGAAGATTTAGAAGAGATGACTCAACAAGAGTACACTTATAATGATGATCATTTTTACATGAATGACCCAAGCCAACTGACAGAATATGTCCAGGAAGTAATTTATTACATATCAGGGTTTTAGGTTAGAGGTTTACTATACCCAAGTAATGACGTATATTTTATATGCAAATTAGGCGAAATTTAATATGTAACCACTATAGTAAACTTAATAACAAAGATGTATATAAAATGATACGTGACGTAATACTGCAAGTAATGCAATCAAATAACTGCAAATGTCTTTCAAACTTTAAATGAACACCAGTTTTAGCTGTAGCTTTTTTGAAGATCATATATATTTACTGATTAAATCAATCTGTGAAAAGTATTTCAAACTAAGAATTCATTACATGATGAAGAACGCAGTAGTAGAGAACAGTGTTAGAAACTTTTATAACAAATTAATACTCTTTAAAGGTCATTAACTCCTTAGTAATTCTTCAGTATCTCTGAGTCTATTTATTCTATTTTGAAAATTCTTTTACTAATAGAAAGCTTGATCTTTGTGTACTATGTTTTATTTTATTTTTAGAACTAAACTTTATTGAAATCGATAAAGCAGTTTTTGAATTTCACTCCAATAACTAAAAAGTTTTATTCGATCTTGCTTGATGATATAAGTAATTGGCAGTGAATGAAAATCGATTTTAATCGAGCAAGGATCACTAAAATGGGTGAACAAACATTTAACAAAAATATTGAGCCGACTTTAACACTCAAAAGTGTGAAATAACTTGTCGAGGTCGGTACTATGCGCACAGTATTGTGATAATAGGTAATTTTGGACTATCGTGGTACCGACTTCAAGAAGTAATTTCATACTTTTGAGTGTTGAAGTCGGTTCAAATTTTTGTTAATTTATTTTTTGCTAAATAAAATATAACTCACAAAAATAATCAGTTACTAGGTAACGCAGTCTACAACTATAATGGTCACATATTTTAATGTGAATTATTATTAAACATAAGATCCAATGTAATTTCGTTAAATAAGTTTATCTTAAATGAAACGATGTTCTAAAAAACTGAATAAAAAAAGTCCAAAATGTATCGTAAATTGTTTTCTTATTAACAATTTCCCAGTGTGTACTACATATATTTGTGCACCTTTTTATCGATATGTTCTACCCTATTGATCACTTCCCTACTCAAGCACATTCCAGCCTTTCTAGACACTCTAACTAACATAAAATGGACACGCTACCAAAGCTGTCACTTCGTCCATTGCGATACATCGTCCTAGGTTACTGCACTGGAGGAAGACCGACCTAGCACAGTTGTCAATGTAAATAACTGTACTGAGATTGGATCACATACTAATAAAATAATAAAATTGTAAACGTATAGTTGTAAAGTATTGTGTAATTTTATGAAATAAAATATTTGTATTCCATACTACTCGATTGTCATAAACTTCCTTTATCATTCTGTAGACTCAATGTCGATATACAATATTCAATTCAACTTCAACTTCTTTTTTTGGGTGGCTTCTGTGGTGTTGCCACAATTTCGCCAATGACGAGTCGCACGGATAGAGTGTGAAACAAACGAAAGATATACTATATTTATCCAGTAAATTACGTTCTTCTCTCGACCACAGATTACTTGTATCTTTGCAGCAAGCTACTCTCTCTCAACTTCTGTATTCTGTATCCCTAATGGACGTAATAAGTACTAAGTTGTACGTAGTAGAAAGTGGAAGTAATAAGTACTACGTTGTACGTAGTACTTATTACTTCCATGGTATCACTGTATCCCAAACAGTGATTTGAAATATATAGATTAGTTATATTCGAACACCACTGCTCTAAAAGCTTACTAGAATTTACCTATATACATACCTACGCACATGTATATGCAGTTTGTAATGACAAGGAAAGAACGTTCAAATATTATGCGTCATATATGTTGTTAGAAAGAGATAAATAAGCAATTCGTGTTACCACCGAACCGCCACGAGACGTTCCGATCACCATTATGCTGCGATCTCTTTCACTCTCTCACACCAAACGATACACATATCTCGCTCATCCATTTCATTGAGATTTGTTCTTAGATCCCAAACCGTCTCTCACGCACGCTAAAGTCGCTAGGCCGCGTTCCGAGGGTCAGAGTGCATTGTTTGATTGCTTTAACTTACTCGAAGGTTCCGAACGACCGGTTGTTTTATAACCTCAAATATCGTTTTGGCGGGGAATTTTGCAAAAAATTTAAACTATTTATGATGTTTGAAAATCAATAACTACCGTTACCTGCAAGATATAAAAGAGTGTCTATAATTCTTTCATCAAGAAATGTCAATTTCATGTCAGTTAAAGATGCAACGTTTTAACAACCTCTTTTGATAGTTAAAAAGTTGCGCTCTACCCGAAGGTTGTGAAAGACGTTAGAGTGAAAAGTTGCACTCCGAGTGCGCTCTAACCGAGGTTCGGAACGCGCTCCTGTCTTGTTTTTCTTTTTCCTTGCTTTATGCCTAGTCTGTATTGCCAGTGCTCAAGAAGTAATCGAGTTTTTGTCTGTTAATCATCGAATAACCTTACAACCCCAAAATCGTTGAGTATTTCGCCGTGTTTCTGAAAGAGGTGAAAATAACAACATAATTAATGACTAATACGTGGCAATCATTGCAAATTTAATTATTTGTACTATTGAACGGCGTGAACTATATCGAAGAGCGTGAACCATTCATAAAAAAACGAGTCATGGAAGTAATAAGTACTACGTACAAGAGGAATGAGCTGTTTTATCAAAATTAAAGCCAAACGAGAGCTCAGTAACTGTACCTCTTATAGGGCTCCGGCGATGGTGACTATATTGAAATATGATTTAAGGACAATATAAAAATATTTTTTTTATAATAATTATAAAAAAAATATTTGTGTCAGCAGATCATTGCTTCAGATGGATTTTAATCGAAAATGCTAATGATAAACTTGCCCTTTGCGGCACTGCACATTTCCTGTTTTGCTTGCTTTTCACACTAGCGTCATATAAGTAGGTACCTAACTACTGGTTCTTCTGGGACACGACTTGCAGCTACACTGAGATAAAATTACGATAAGCTACCCATTGTGGTATATATAATTAATTAGATAAGTTAAGTTTACATTTAAGTTTAATTCTAAATCAGACATTGCTAAATGAAACAGACTTGTGAAGTTTCTGCCGCAAACCCAGCTTATTCCAATGTTTCATTGATTCTAATTTTGAATTATGAGTTAAACTAACAATAGGATCTTTAGGGAATCTGAAATTAAAACAAAGTTAAATTTTAATATAGAGAGGAATAAAAAATGCATAGGTACATAAGTAATTTGTTCTTGAACTAGGATTGGATAGTCATGCATGGTCACCGTAATTCTTCACTAACAAATTATTTTTAAAACCTGTGTAAAAATAAATCACAATCAGGATAATACTCGCTTCCGCAAGCCTCCACGACACAAATTCTCCCCATTTTACCTAAAATTCTTCAAAAATATCACGAAATCAAAAAAACACTCCGCCATTAACGTCCGGGTCGGCAATTTCATGTGGGGTTATCAGGTCAGGTGACCGTATTTCATACATATAAAAGAAAACCTTTATGCCAATCGCAAAATTTTTGCGTGAATAAGGCTTTACACGTAGAAACAAATAATATTGCTTAAACATGCCGATAGTAAATTATTTATATTTAGAAACATTTCAAAAGTATTTTTATTTACATCATTACATTACATCAATCGCATATTTTTCTACAAACAACGAAAGGATTGTAATAAAAAGAAAAAAACATCACCCAGGCGTTGTTATGCACGCATCGGAACCCAATGGATGTCGCGTACGCACTGAGGGAAATATACTCTGGTATATATTCCTCAGCTCCCCGTATTAAGTCCCTTAAGCTTGAAAGGTACACAGGTGCAAAAATCCCCAAATCCCTCCCCAACACTTTATTCCTGGTTCACACCCAGGAAGAAAAGGAGACCCTAATTACGGTCAGGGCTACGGAGAGGGAAGTGGATCACGCACCTTTACCATCCACGAAGCGTAGGGACTGACATACGAGTCGGTCATCGCCATCAAGACCAAGAGCAGCATGAAGTTGCACGAGAGCGTCCCGCACGCCGTCGTTGCAATTTCACGGCATACTGGAACCTTCATATATTACGCAGATGACGAAAACGACGCCATAGGACGGTTCGTTAGGAAGGCGATGGTTGCGACACCAAAACCATCACCACCTATCCATGATTACCTCAAAATGGCGATCAAAGATCGAAATAGCGCGGTAATGGAGGCCCTGTTATTTGACAATGTGACGTGGGAGAATAACAAAATATGTAAATTTCTGTAGGTATATTATTTTATTGTAGTCCCAAATTATTTTTGTAATTGTAATCGTTGGCACGGGTATCCGGAGCGGTCATGCTCACAGAAAGGTGTTGTCTAGCGGCGGTGTTGTGTGCCGGGTCGCCATCTTCCTTCAAAAATGGTTGAGGAAGGCGATGGCTGGCACATGCGTCAACTCGTGAACGGGTGCTGCTAGAGGATACTGGTCTGCTCTGGATGCTGGTGCTAATGACATTAACGGAAAAAAAAGAAAAAAAACCTTTTAACACTGTTCCCCCTTGGAAAGTTGCATGTTTCCTATTTCATATTTCTTGTTTACTAATAAATTATGTCATAGTTTAAAAAAGTCACGGACCCTGGAGTCTGTGGAGTGAAGATTTAAAAAAAAAAAAAAAGATTGTAATCAACTTAACTCTGGCAACTCTAAGTCACTGTTAGAACGGGACACAGGCTTCAATGGTTGCCCTCTCACTTGGCTTTATATATATTTTGCGCGCAATAAGACTCTTACTACCTCAGTATTCATATATACCATATTTTATTTTCTTTATTTTAGCTGCAAGTTGCGCAGATGTACTTAGTATTTATTACTTCCATGCTCGGAGTACAATCGTCGTCGTGTATTGTCAAGCAGAAACTTTTTAACGGATAGGTCAGGGGTGACAGCCCCTATCTTCAAAGGCTACAGAAAACACAGCACCTAAAATATTTAAACGATGTTTTGCTAATTATTATTGAATACTACAGAAATTATATGGTACAAATCACTATCTATTTTATCTGTAGGCTATTATAATAATTTCACAGGTTAATAAGATTACGGGGAAATAGCTCTTGCCACTAATAATTACTTTACAGAATCAAGTCAGAAATTATAAATAAAAAACCCGCGACTTCCAGGAGTAAACAAACTAATGGCTCGTAACATATCTGAAGCAGCTCGGAAATTTTTATTATTAGGACAATGTGTTCCTACAGTGAAACAAAATGCTGCCAAAATAAGAGTGAAAAGGTTAGAGTTGGACGAAAATTTACTCATGGTATGTATGTAAGCTGTACACTAAATAAAATTATGTATATCTACGAAAACGATTAATTGCGCATCTTGTTTGCAGTACTTTAGGAAAGACGAGTTTTACTACTGCCATGATCCCTCTAAAATTTGTAAAACTGGTGACGTCGTTCTTATTCAAGCTCTGCCTCAAAAACTTACCAAATTAATTACACACGAAGTAAAGGAAGTTGTATATCCTTTCGGTGATATCACAGATCCAATTACAGGCAAGAAGGTTGCGAAAGAAAGGTATCGGGAAGATATGGATAGACAAGCAGAGATTTATGGGAAGTTGGATTCTAGTTTTGATCATAACAAGGCTCCCCCTAGAGGATGGCAACAAGGGAAGAAAGACTTCACAGAAAAACCAACGTATACTAGATTCCATGTATTTGATGAAACTGACCCTTACTCTATCTAATTTTAGGAATCATTTTAATTTAATAAATATGTAGGTAGCCTGTTATAATATTGCCTTTCAGTTATCCGTGCATGCATATATAAGAATAAGGAACATGTTCCTACTTTGTTTTGTATTGACACAGTCAAAGTTGCTTTGTCAATGTAACTCTGATATGAGTCAGATTTGGCTAGTCAGCCAAGAACTTTGATTAAAATAGCCTTAAAAAGTGCACTTTGCCTAACTTGCTGTTTTGCACCCTAGGCTCTACTGTGAAGGTCACTTAATTGAGCTGTTGAGACTGCTTCTTCTCAGTCACTGGTACAGCTTAGAAAAAAATGCTCAAAGACCAGGTAAAGAACCCTTGACTCAAATACAAAGCTTAGTTAGTTGAGCCATTAGGACATTTCTTTCCTGTAGTCTCAACTAGTTGTGTAGGGTAGAAAACTGCCTTTTCCAGGACCCTCCTACTCCGGTACCATTGATTATACTACTGATAAAACTATGTTGCTAATACCATCATAGTACATTTAATAATATTATGTTACCAATGTGAATAGTACTGATGACACAGATGACAGTATCCCCTTTCAGTTTTTGAGACAGACCTTATATTTAACATGGTCTAAAATTTACAACTTCTGATGGTTAGATAATTTTCATATTCTACTCAATGAGTTTTAGACAACCTTAGCGCAAGTCAGACACCCCCTTGGCTGGCTTTTATTATTAGACATTTTAACTTAGTTTGTACTATAATCACAATATCTTTGAATCTCATACATATTGTAAGTAATAATTATATTTACCTTACCTCTTAGGAAGAGTGGTTCTTCTGAGAAATTTACTATAGAGCAAAAACAATGTTTTAGAAACATATATTATCTTCTATAATACCTTCTTATTTTATTTAGGGGGATATGACTTCTTATATGTCATGCTTAGGGTGTTTTGTGAATAACGCCAGCTTTTACCTAAGACAATCTCAGCTCCTTAAAGTAGCAGAGGCTTTGGGTCCATAGCTGGCAAGCTGCTCCAGTTGCGTGTGTGGTGAGGATGGTGTTGATGAAAATTTAGTTATATGTATGTTATTCTTTTTGCTCCATGGTTTCACAATACAATAGTATGTGCTCCAAGGTCTCCAATTTCCGCATACAGTCTCAACTTAAAAGACTGTCTGTTGCTCCAGTTTTAATCATAATTCAGCTTGAGGTTGACCTGAATAAGGCCTACGACAAGCCGGAGCACCTCACAGTTGTTGCAGCTGATTATTGGCAGCATTTTGTTTAAGTTGTACACAGCATTTTTTAGAATTTTAATCTTTACAGAAGTGAACACAATATAGTTTTATCTGTATAGGGGACTCCTTACTTTTAGTTTGCTTTTCTGCTTAAGTGCATATTATGAGAAAATAAACAAATCTATTATGGTTCAAAATATGCATCATTAGGACAGAGGTAGGACAAACAGCAATCACTCAGTAATAGGCTCCCATATATTCTATGGTGACCTATAAAAGCTGCAGGAGCCGCACATATCACAATCTTTAAATTCATTCAGAAATGCAAGGTCATTTACCTTTTATATTAGTGCACACTATTTAGTTTTAGTAGTCTTTTGGTACATAAGTGATTCTCGAAGATAGGGATATGCATTCAGTTAAACAAGGGGCATATCACAAAAACTATTGTATTGCTCTGTCTGTTCTTGTTCCATGATACATATAGCATATATCAATCCTGTGCTTCAAGTTCTCTTTCCAAGGCGGCTCCCATTAGGTTCCAGGAGCTGTCATCATCGTCAGGAGGCTCATCGTCTGAAGGTGGGGTAGATCGTCGTGGCCTCTTCCTTGGTCGACTTTCTTCATCTGTAGAATGACATAAGGTTTGAGATGAAATAGTACAATAGTATGCATCTTCTTATGAGAAACACTTTTATAAAACAGTAAAGATTTTAGAACTTAGTTCCAAGACATAAATTATAAGTCCTTTCTTTTATATTCCCATTATTAAACAATATTCTTCTCATCATTAACACCTGCCAAGTTTGTAGTCATAATTGTTTCTTCTGGCACTGAATTAATCTACAATTCTACATAGTACTAGGAGACCATGCGTTTAAATGGAAATTCACATATGTTTCGGGGAATTTAAAATAAAAGTTGTTTGGGATTTTTGCTAGGTTTGGTAACTATTTGAAATAATCATGGTAATGAGATCATGGATTTTAAAAATAATGTTGTTCATATTATCTTGAAAGTTATTGAACACCATGTGAATCTAATAAGTTACACCAAAAACTGTAAATATAATAATATACACATAATGAATTTTTAACACAAATTTTAAAGTTTTTTTTTTTTTTAAATATTCTCTAGCCTATGTTCATTCGCAGGTAAAATGTGGGATTCTAATTTTGAAAGAATTTTTCAAATTGGTCCAGTACCTAGTTTTTAAATTTATTGGTTACATACAAAAATATAAATCTTTCCTCTTTATAATATTAGTGTAGATATAGTCAAAATTCTCAGCTCCTGGTGTATTATTAAAAAGGACGAATTACGTAATCAAGTGCAATAGCCCACCAACATATACAATATGTGACATCACATACACGATATTAACAAGAAAAAGATAAGCAGTAAATTTATTTGCTGTAGAAGTTAGAGCGAGAATTGTATTAGTCAGACTAATACACCTTGGTCTGTAAATAATTACATTAGTGTGCGCGGCCGGCGTTGGGGTGCGTTATATTTATGCGGCACGGTGCCGCGCCGAGGAAATCAACAGCACGGCGCCGCACAGTAACATTCCACGTCGTGTCGTGCCCATTTTGCAATACGATACAAGATGTATCCGGGCCCTTACTACAAGTATACTATATTGACATGAGCAAGATTTAATCAAATGTGGTTTATCAGGTGTGGTGTGTGGTTAACATTCACTCTTGTAACTTCCAGCTACCTCCAGCTGGAAGATACAAGAGTGAATGGGAGCATTCATGTACTCAACGTACAGGCGTGTAAACATGCTTTGGATGAATAGTAGGTTGTAAGCTATATGTCTGTGACATAAGACATTCATTTTATTTTCAAAAACCTATATTTTTGTATAGTAGGTTATTTTAAGTCTCCTAAGCCTACATTTTTATGCTGTTTTTATCAATGTTTTACATTTCTATGAAGCAATGATAGCCGAGCGATTATAGATGTTCATTTGCCGTGGTACCATTAGATAATTCCTTCTATGGACTGCGGTCTGCAGGTCCAAGGTTCGACCCTCGCCGCCAGCTTGAGCTTCAATGCATGTTGGAAGGGCATTTTGCGACTGCCAGTCTACCTACCACCCTGAAGTAGAAAATCTGTCGCCAAGCACATAACAGTGTGTTCCGGCAGCAGTCTTTGAGAGCCAGTAAAATTACAGGCACATGATGAGACTTAACAACTGTATGTCTCAGGGTGATGGGTGCAGTGCATTTCGTCGACGAAATTCATCTGTTATTAGCAGAGGATACCGCTTAATATCAGGTGGGCCTCGTGCTTTTACCGTCGCCAAAACAAATAAAAAACACTTAGAGTAACATTTAGAGCAATTCGTTTTTTTTTATTCTTGAGTCTTGCAATGGTGTGGCTACCCCGAGGGCTACCTGCCGGCTCAGGGGAACTGATCTTTGTATGTATCTGATGGCAGATGTAGGTTGTGGCGGATGCAACAAGAGCAAAAGTTCAGTGAAGCGGGAAAAACAGGTACACGAAAAGATGGAGGATTTAATATATTTTTTAAAGACAAATAAACAATTTAAAATTTTGCGGTTTCAGGAAATTTGTATTATTGGCTAGATTTAATATAGATAAAGATATTTTATGAATGTAGAATAGGAATTGAGTACCGCCGGCAACGGGCAACTCCGGTTGGAATGCGTCAAATCAGGCAAATGCGAGTTGTATTCTGAATTAAAATGAAAAAAGTACATATGTGAAGTATGAAAAATGTATGAGGAGTATGGACAGTACCGAATTATGAAATGAGGGGATAATGTGATGACTACGGATGACTAATCATCTGTCAAAAAGTCTAAAGTCAACAAACCCGATAATTAGAAACGGAGTACAGTACCATAGTTTTACAAATACTGCACTCAGAATAGTTTAAGATGGTGAAATCAGGGTGACAATTAAAATAATGTTGTCTGTTGTCATCTTTCAGATACTTATTTTACTGAATGTGGGTTTGCAATCCTATTATCAAGTTCTACTATTTAAAATAGGCGGTCAAGTAGCCGGATCTGCTATAATGTGACAACAACATTAATGTCAAAATATTATTTGTAATTTAGGGCTTGAAATTGTACACCGCCATTGGCGCTTCTTGTTATCCTAGAGAGACCAGGTCCATGCCAATATTGTAAAGCGAGGCTATTAAAATTTAATAGTACCAAAATTGTATTACATGATGATTGGCAAGCACCACCTGCTTTGGATCCACTCATCAAATCTCAACGCCAACACAACATTTCAAGACATGCGCTCTAGACATTGTGCAAATACAGTATTATACAGGGTTATTGGTAATATGCTAACAACCTCTTAGGGCAAACATCTGCTAGTCCTAACAGAGGTTGTTAGCATATTACCAATAACCCTGTATAGGGATCATTATGATTATAATCTTAAGCTGTAAATATACAAATAAACATTTGACTTTGATATACCTTCAGAATCACTGGAATTTGCAGCCTCCTGTGTGTCTTGTAATCTGCAAAAGAAATGTGTATTTAATGGAAAAACTGGCATGTACAACTGTGCGCCTACTACTACTATACCAGTGTGAATTTTTCATTATGAGTTATGAAGTTTGTATTTATACAGAACCACCTTTTGGGGTCATTAAAATTAAATTGGCAAAACGCTTGCAATGTTCAACTCAATAAGTGCTATGTCTATGACTTTGGTTCTATAACTTCATTTCTGTTATATTTTTTTTTATGCCTGATAGGTTAACCTTTGACCACTATCTCACCTGATGGTAAGTGATGATGCGGTTGAAGATGCTGTTCAGGCTAACCTAGAACCAACTCTAACAAATCGTTACGAGTGTCCACCACTAAGCGCTATCTCATAACATGTAGGTAGTACTTATTGAAACTGTCAAATTCATGTTTTGCAGTATCGGCAACAAAAAGTCGATGAAATTTTGTAATTTGCTTTGCAGCTCAACAGAACTGTGAGAAACTGCCACTAATAAAATATGTCAAATTTGAGCAGTAAAGAGGTTAGTAAAATAGTTGCCATAGGTCTGAACAATTTTACTATTTTGAAAGTAATCAATAGTATTTATTACCTGTCTTGTGTGCTGTCCTCTGCTTCTAAGGACAATAATCGGTCTTCCCGTGGATTCTCCTCGTCAGTAAGGTCATCACCACGGTGTTTTAACTCCTCATCTGTTGAATCTTCATCTGATTCGTTGAATATATCTTCGACCTGGAAGTTTAGTGTATACATAGGTAAGCCATCTGTGTATATATATTGGCTGGCTAGATCCAATATGGGACTGACTTTCATGGATGGTATGTGATTGACTACAGTGTATTGATGATAAGTGATGGCTTTTGCAGGAACATAGACAAGCTAAAAAAGTTTTTACCAAAAAATGGAAACAACTTCCAGCTAATAGATGAGCTTTAAGCTAATATCGCAGCACGTATTTGCGATTACTGATTACCTATGTGGTCGAAGATTTTGGTTGGACTAAACTAAACCAATAATGGGAACTAGCTCTCAAGGATAGTAATTTATTGCCGTACAAGCAATAAATGTATGCTTGTGCTTTCATTATCATTAATAACTGGATCTGAGAGATAAGACCTATCTTAAGATGCAGTTTTATTGTTTACTTTGAGATGCATTTATTAATTAAGTAATATTATAGTTAATATTAATTAATTAATTACACTAATATTATAAAGGCGAAAGTTAATTAGTGTGTTTGTATGTTGATTATTAACTCTTTTTGATGAAATTTGGTATGGATTTACACGAGGTGCTGGATGAATACATAGGATACTTTCATTATCATCCATCACTACGCGGGCCCATTGCTACCTGTGGGCGTCGTAAGTCGCGACCAAAGGTAAAATATCGGAAAGTTGGCAGCAGCGGCTTCTGTGGAGCTGATATAATAAACTGCGATCCCCAAGACGCCTGCCAAGTGTGGGATTATGGCAAACCGCCCCTTAATGGGGGGAGACTGTGTTCAGCAGTGGACAATCCGGCTGATAAAGTACAGTACAGTAATATGGAGGCGAAACCATTATACAGGGTTATAGGTAAAATGCTAACAACTTCTTAGGGTTACTTCTTAGTCTAACTCGTCCTAACAAACATTTTGAAATTTTTTTTGTATAGATAAAAAACATTTTTAATAAAAAAAAATGTGTTTTAGCGCCTACTCCGAGCCAGGAGCGCCCGCCACGGCAACACTGGACGGCGCCGTGCTCCATTTGAATAGAGTTTTGAATATTTATATCGAGCAAAGTAATAAAAAATATGAAATAATACATTACACTTACAGGCACAAGAGATTTTTAACATCAGGTGGTCCTAGCCCTTATTCTGTCAAAAACACATAAAAAAGTTAGGACTAGCAGAAGTCAACCCTAAGAGGTTGTTAGCATTTTACCAATAACCCTGTATATAAATCTCTATAATGTGTGAAAGAGCAATGTATAGTTACCTCTCGGTCCATGTCCGCGATGTCATCGCTGGAGAAGGAGAGCAGCGGGTTGAGCGTGTCCATGAACCGTCCGGAGGGCGTCCGTTTCCTGAGCGCGGCTTGGGGCGCGTGCGGGGGTGGGGGCCGGGGCGGGGGCGGCGCGGGCGGCGGGCTGCTGCAGTGCGCGGGCGGCCGCCGCGAGCTGCTCTGTTCACATACACGCTGGGTTACACTACACTCACATACCAAATTGAATCAAGTAAAAATAAAATATCCTTTAGTGCTGTTTCTTTTCTTACAATTAATACATGTAGGCATGCATTACTTACTCTTATAATATTTTCTATTTCTCTCCCACTTTCAAACCAGGTAGCCTTCCCATTGTTCTATTTTCCCTACCACATAGGATCTAACGTGGTCATCCTAAATAAAGGGACACAGTCTACTTCAAGGCATTCCTCGCACAATCATTTTTTCTCCTATCTCCAGTGTTAGTTTATTGGATTATATCTATGCTTTTAATATTACAATGTTTGCAATAACGCATGCTCTACGGATTACATTACAAAATTACAAATTTACGAGAGAAAAAAATTGAAGTCATGCGCGGGATTCGAATCCGCGTCCATGCAGCCCTTTAGCTGGGATATGCTCTAATCTAACTGAGCTAACATGACCATGAGTTAATAACTCAATTTTTTCCTATAGTTCTTATTATTTTTAACCATCATATTGGGATGAAGCGAAATCTATAGTTTAACTTACGTTATACTACAAACAAGACTAATTTTGCAATTAGCTTTAAACCTGTTTATGATGACGCAAGCCTATAATTTTAATATTTTTATGTTTGCAATAACGCATGCTCCTGAGGATTACATTACAAAATTACAAATTTACTAGTATTTTTTTTATTTTTTATTATATGTATAGTGTGACCAACACTGTGAGTACATTACCTGTCCGCCTCTCTGCAGCGGGTAGAGCCTCTCGTCGACTCGCTCCCAGCGCTCAGCGCACGTCCACAGCCAATCCGGCGTCACCACGTGCATCTTCTGCGTTTTGCCCTCACCCATGCGTCTGCTTGCATTCACTTTTGCTGTACCTGAAAATATTATGTTTAGAATGTATACATAGTAGAATAACTATACCTAGAATTTGTCTTTCTACCTTTAAACTCTTTATATTAAGACTGGTACAATGTTTCTTCTCCATGGAGTGCAAGGTTAGAATTGAATACAACCTTCCCATATCTATATCCCGTGAGTGTCATAAGAGGCGGCTAAGAGAAAAGTATTGGAAGGTGGGTAGTAACGCCTTCTAAGGAACTGCCATCTTACCCTGCGATCCCCAAGACGCCTGCCAAGCCTGGGGATTATGGCAAATACCCCCATAAATAGTGGAGGCTGTGTTCAGCAGTGGACGATCCGGTTGCTGCAGTACAGTACAATGTTGCGTAGTATGTTTATTGTTGTAGGTTCTATACCACACTCAACTTTCATTATTTCTAAACTATTGTGTGAACTTGCATTATGGTTGTAATTATTCACTACACCTGGCAATAGGTACGTATTACATAGGACCATTACTCAACATATATAAAAACGTAATGATATGTTTTTACTATCACTGAAGCAGTGATGGTTCAGTGGCATTGGCTATGGACTGCCGCGCAGCCGGTCCATGGTGCAAATCTCGCCGATGATAGCTTGAGATTAACCGCATGGTGAAAGAGCCTTTTTGAATGCCCGCCTCGCTACCGACCGCCCTCAAGTAGAAAATCTGTCGCCAAGCACCTAACGGTGTGTTCCGACAGGTCCTTGAGAGCTAGTGAAATTACAGGCACAAGAGACTTAACAAATACGTCTCAAGGTGAGGGGCGCAGTGCAATTCGTGGCTTGTGACGAAATGCATCTGTTATAGGCAGAGGTTAGTCCGCTTAACATTCTCGTCTCGGGTCTCGAGCTTGTTCCGTCACAATAACATAAAAATAAAACACTAGCGTCTAGATGGCAATAGGCACGGCCCCTATTACACAGGACCATTTCACAACATATATAAAGGCGTAATGATATGTTTTACTATCACCTAAGCTATACTAAGCGAATTTAACCAACCTGCTCGTACAGCGACAAGGTGCGTCGTATTCTCAGTATAATCTTGCGTGACCTCCGCTCCTAGACTTTTAGCTACTAAGTACGCTCTTGAAGTCTCCAACCGTTGGTGGGTTGGCACCAAACCACTGAACACCAGGCTAGTTCCCGATAGGACTTCGTTTTTCACTTCTGGAATCACGCATTTCAAATCTGGGATCTGCTTTTTGCCCATTTTGTCGTAAAGGTCGTAGAAGTGCCTAAAACAAACATATAATATTTTAACCTACTTAACATGTTCTGGAACTAAACTATAATTATGATAGGTATGTGAATTATCGCTCATTAAAAGTAAAACAATTTTCATTGCATGTTTCAAAAACATAACTTGCAACTTTGTAGCTAAAAGCGGCAATGTATTATGGATCATGCGGTATACACGCAGTTACATAGCTACATTCTAAAAACCACAACTTAATAATAATAACTAAGTCCAAATACAACATTTCTATTTAAAGAGGAACATTTTCTCTATTGCAACATTCTAATCAGGATAAAATCAATAAAATAAACATATTTTTTTAAAAGAGCCACATTTTCTATATTGCTACTTTCTAATCAGGATAAAATCAATGAAATTTACTCACTTATGTATCCTCTTCAGAATATCCTCGAGATAAATCAAATAATCATCAGGGTCTTCCACCTCTATCTGTCCATCTGAAGTTTCCACCCACTTTGGCTCTGACTCCTGAATTTCTTGTGTTTCTTTTTTTCCACCTTCGCTTTCTTTTTCACCACCTTTTTCAACACTTTTAGAGTTTATTTTCCCATTGGGGCCGTCTGGAGATTTTTCAATATCTTTCTCATCTTTAGAGATTTGTTCGGGCTCTGGATCCAATGTGGGTAGTTGGCTCATTGACGTTTGAGAGCCGTTTTTACCGCTAGGCAGCTTTGGTTTTTCTTCCACTGAAATATATCATAGAAAAATTATAATTTTTATGATTGCAATCTTTAGGTCAAGAAGAGTAGCACAATGATGGCCGAGCGATTTTAACTATGGACTGCCGTGCTGCAGGTCCCTGGTTCAATCCCCACCGCCGGCTTATGCTTCACCACATGGTGGAAGGGTATTTTGTGAATGCCCATACTGTCTGTCCCAGGAATTATACAGTGACAATATATATCTTATTTTTACTGATGTGTTATGTATGAGCGCTAGTTTAGATAATCAACCTGAGCTGCTTATCTTTTATAAAATTTCTCCATTTTAAGTTTTGTTTTGTGCACAGTTTTGGCGCATAATGTAGTCCTCGTATCTGTCTTTCTTTCAAAGTTAAAAGAAAAGAAAGTCTTCCGAAGGACACTTACTATTTGGATTTCAAGTGAAGTCACATTTAAGATTTACAATGTAACTTGTATCTAAAATCCATTCTTATCAAAACACATTCAACAAATCTCATATAACACATTCTGAAGAAAGGCCAGGTCAGGAATACCCTAAACCGACGCTCATGTATGAAAGGATTGATGAGTGTAGATGAAGCGAAAGAGATTTTATAAGGATTGTATTAAGTGTAAATCTGTGGTCTCTGCCTATCTCAACGGGAAAGAGGCGTGATTTTATCTAAAAAACACATTTCACCAGATAATTATTAGATCTTATGTAACACAGGGAAAGCTTTTTGTCTACTGGTCAGGTTACCTTAATCCGGATTGCTATTTAATATTACATGAGAGAATAACCTAATTTATTATTAGTTGGGTTTCTAGCTAATAAAATAACCCCAGATAGCCTCCAATACGTGGTAATCGACGATTAATACGAGATAGTGTAGCGTCTTTTCAATTAGCAATTTTACTCCAATATTTGATTTTACGAACTCCATTACAGTAGTTAGATTAACGACCTACGTTTTGACGCGTCGATTCATCGTTATTCAGACCCAGAACTGTAGAATTATTTCTGAGGCTTCTCATTGTAAGTATCAACCAATATATTCAGCCACTCAATAGAGTAACCAATTAATCAGGTAACATAATTGTTTATTTGCATTTAACATGTGTATTATACACACACAAGGTAAGTATGCACATTGCATATAGATGGATAATCATACAATTAAGTACATCATGTTTTGCCTATTTAAGCGGACAAATTTAATAGAGAAAGTAATTTTAAAAATTATACAAAAGAATAAAAGAATAACAACACTCAATATTAATTCAATACAATAGTGAAACACTCATACATTATTTTAAATGCAATCTGATGTTTTTAATGCATTGGTTTTGTGCATAAACGACTATCGTAATTAATATGTCAGGCTAGTAGGGATTAGAAAGATTAGATATATCACATTATTATCAGTCAAAAATTCGTTTACACTGTAATAGCACTTGGTCATTAAAATGTTCTATAGCTTAATTAGGTCATTAAGGTAGGAGTCTCCATCTTTGAGCGTTTAAGGAACATTCTTTCACAAATACCCCAATTCCCTTCAAGTGGCTATATAAGGTCACCAATAATATTACAGGCTGTAGGCTCATATGAAAGTTACAGGCTAATCAATCAATATCAAATACCTGATGTTGATTAAAATAAAACTAAATACCTATCTCATTTGGCGACCGTAATGCAGTGCAGGGGTTAATTCAATGCCCACTCTCACCTCTTATAGTAATAATAACTTAATCTTCCTGCTAAAATTTAAACCTCAACGACAGTTAAGCAACCTTACAAACGATAACGCTGTTTTGAAGACATCATAACAAATAGTTCACTCTATTCGCGAACTCTGACGTGACATTTTATACGAATTATTACTGTTCCAACGACAAATCCGTCATGTTTATGCATATTAAAAAAGTTAATTTCTATTAGCAGCAGATTAAAACTTGATTTTGTCTATTTTACTTTAAAAATGGTTTTAATTAATGTGTAAATTATGTGATTAGTTAAACTATAAGAGTTACAGACAGCTGTTGTGCAGAACAATTGTCGTAAAACTATGATAAAACCGTTCTATAACATCGTAGTTCGGAACAGTGTGAACGGGATAACGCTGTATTATAAACATCTTGCACATCCGTGATGCATATTTCAATCGTCTTTTAAGTAGGATTTTTTTTAATTTTTTTTTTTTATTGGTGGTAGGTAAGCCTTTGACCACAATCTCACCTGATGGTAAGTGATGATGTGGACGAAGATGTTTGTTGTGATGTGCGAACCATGGACCTGCTGCGCGGCAGTCCATACCTAAAGCCACTGAGCTATCTACTGTACTGTAACAGCCGGATCGTCCACTGCTGAACACAGCCTCCCCTATAAAGGGGGTATTTGCCATAATCCCCACGCTTGGCAGGCGTCTTGGGGATCGCAGTGTAAGTTGGCAGTTCTTTAGAAGGCGCTGCTGCCCACCTTCCAGTATTTTTTTTTGCACTGAGCTATCACTGCTTCAGAATTATTGGATCAAACCAATATTGCTTGACGCGATTGCAGGTCGGTGATAGTTTGTGCCTGCGTATGATTATTTCAAGCATGATACAAAACGCTACTTTTTTATGATGGTTTCGTAAAAGGAGGGGCTGGCCCTTGGCAAGACTGTAATTACATGTATACATGCGTTGTTCGGCTTACCTGGCGCAGGCGGTGCATTGATATCGCCCGTCGATTGGAAGAATGAATACGGGCGAACGTGAATGAGGTTGGATGCGTGGCGCCACACGTCTTCACGGTCATCGATGATGCAAACCATGTTGTCGCCGCAAGGAAATAGCGCTCTGGAAATGTAACGTTCATTCAATACTTCGAATATGTTAGGACATAAGTTGACTAGATACATTAGAGTTGAGATGACTTAGATTGGTAGGGTTACTTTAGGTTAGATAATTCGGTAGCACCCCAGGAGGGGTCCGGCAACGGACAACCGTGGCGGGTTCGTGGTAGAGAGCTAAAGCGGCCCGCCGAGAAGCGGTAGAGTTGGAACGCCGTGTGTTATTTAGTCGGTAAGGCACTTGCTGCTGTGGGAGTAGTTGGTGTCGAGCCCGACATATCCCGGCCACCTTTCCCGAGGTGGACGGAAAGCGTAAATGTATTTTTCACACCTATAAAAAAAGGTCAGGTAATACGGGAATTTCACAGATGACCAATTCATATAGAATTGAAACCAGTATAAGTCTGATTTTATCACTTTGAAGGGAATACAATCTCTGAAGAGATAGCTAACATTTAAATTTAAAAATAATAAATACAAATTATGAAAATATCCGTTTCTACATCAGGTACGTACAATTATTGCGGACCCCAAAAAAAGCTAAGCATAGCAACCAAAGATGTATTTTGCTTAGCTTTCTCAATGTGTTAGTATACACTACCCACTAGTTTCTACATCAGCTGGAAATTGGCACACTTTCACTGTTAATACACTCCATATTCTCAAAATAGGAAAATAGCCTACATAATGCAAAATCAAAGATGTTAGTGTATGCCCTAACACATATGGTCAAGGAACACATTTTTACATGGACGGTATATGTTTCTAGAGCCATATATAACTTACTTTAAATTGGCTGATTTAGTCCTTGCATCAAAGCACTCATCCCTAGATAAAATGCGATGAGAGAAATATTTTTTCTCAGGATCAAGTAAATCAGCTATCGCATGAGCATATTGTCTTGCTCCAAACGTGCAGACATGAAGTTCATAGTTCTTAGAGGCAGACTCGAGGAATTCTTGGGTACGGGGGCGTAGTCGCGTGTGGCACCAGCGCCCAGGACTGCCCGGCCCGCGGAGGAAGAAGTGAAGCACATCCTGGAATATTAAATGAATTTTTATCTACTTCAAAAATAATTATAAATCTAATACAGTTTAGTAATTTTTAGATGGCAATGTGAGTAATGGCCTTATCTATTATTGCTACAGGCAAACCCAAGGAGATCAGAATGTGGATACAGTTCCTACAAAACTGGCTATCTACATATTTTTTTATTAATTAGTTTCAACCAGATTTATTTTATCAATATACATGTACGATTTATTGCATACTAGCTTTCCAGGCGCGGCTTCGCCCGCGCGTAATCGGTTATCGCGCAAAAACATTAACCTCTTTTTGCGCAGCTGGATAAAAACTATCCTATGTTTTTTCCCGGGTCTCAAACTATTTCCATACAAAATTTCATTCAAATCGGTCCAGTAGTTTGGGCGTGAAAGCGTAACAGACAGACAGACAGACAGAGTTACTTTCACATTTATAATATTAAGTACTGATCATATCAATTCAATATACAAAAGTTTTTTCTAAAATTCATTAATACGTACGCATTTGAGATAATATTCAAAGATGTCAAAAATAATATGAAATTCAATTACTGGAAGAGTAATGGTCAATCAAATAACCCACCCCTAACTGTACCTGGTGCAAAAGTGCCCATTACACTGGCGGCATTACCACGCTGGATAGCTATGGCCAACCTTTGCACCATATACAAAATGAAATTATATGTAAAAAACTTATTTTGCATTTAAAAAAGCGTCACTTCTTAAAATTTATTAAAATATATATATAATCAATACTTAAAAATATATATGACATACATGTATTTATACATTTTATACTTTATATATAGTATGAAATAAACATTATTGTATACAAGAATATAATAAGTGTCACTTCTTTGTATTCCTACTATATAATTACCTACTAATCAATAATTCTGAACTGTTATCTGTAACATACTTCTGTCATAGAACAGCATCTGCGAACCTGTTTATTGTTTATTTACCTTCAAGTTAGGAGGTATATTATCATTGGTTGTGTGCACCAATGTTTGATCGAGGTCTACAAGAAGTACCAGTTTCCTGTCCTTGAGAAGACGCTCAGCATCTTCTCGCCCAAGTTTCTTTGCAAGTTCTTCAGATACCTGAAATTAATGAGTACATATAGGCAGTTAGAATATATTTTTTTGTATTGACTGCAGCAGCATTATAGTAACTGAGGTTTGTTAGACATTTAACTAAGGCAATTACAATTGGAAATAAATAATTTTAATACACTATGTAGGCTGGCTAATAAATCCAAAAAATACATAACAAGAGGCAGCATAAAGGTTTTGTTTCTCTATCTAAATATTTCGATTTAGATGTTTGGGAGGCATGAGCTTTCTTTTATATTTACTTACACTCCATCATATATATAACTGTTAAAAACCCTATTTCAACATAAACTGTTATACATTTAAAATGTGTGGTTTCACATGCTTGACACTTCAGCAGATAAGCCTCTATGCAACTAAAGTTTACAAGAAAATTATGATTTGTATCTTCGTATTAAACATTATGCTATAAAGAATTTGCTGAATGCTTTTAAGACAAAAAGTTTGATATCAATATGAGAGTTTCTGGTTTTTATAATAACAATTTTGTATGTGAACTTGTGTATGTTTAAGAGCATGTTATTTACAGGGCCTGTGCTTAAAATTGGAATAGAACTGCCGCCCTTCACAAATTGGTTAGGCAAATTACAATAACAAAGATTGCTTCAACACATAAACTTACTTTCGGTTTTCGGGAAGTCATTACAATACTAAAAGCAGTAGTTCATAAAGCCTTAACTTTAAACAAAGAAAAAAACAAAAATTGTATCATTCAATGGCTACTTAAACTGCAGATTGTTAGTGAAATTGACCAAGTATTTTTTTAAATATATGTATATGTTTTAAATACACAAGAAAATATTTGACCTTCTGGAACTGATAACCGTGGACTGACAAACCTCCCCATTTCGGGACAACAGGCAGGAAGTATTTAATAACATGTACATCATGTAAGAGGTAATTGACTTACTGACATACATATATAATCATGTCAAATATAGGCACTTATTTGGCTATTATGATATGATTTCTATATCACTGCTCACCTTAAGTTCAGGTATAGAGTGTACCATAGGTACGATGGCCACATTGCGGTTGAGTACCTCGTCTTCTTGCAAGTCGGCACCACACTCTGCACACATTTGCTTCATAACAGTGGGATGACGACATCCTTCCAACTCTGCTAATGTTGCTCTGCAATACAGAATAATTATTATTAGCACATTACTTTTATGCTTACCAACTGGTTAGATAAGCCCTTCAACTGGTGAAAATCTGTACTGTCCGAGGTTTCTATTATCTTAATCAGATATTATATGAATAATCAATTTATTGTTGAGAATATTACAAATCAGAATATTATTGTGCAAGTATATTATTTACTAACTCTTTACTTTTTATAAAAGTAAAAGAAAAGTTCAACAGAGTTATATTATTGGAGTTTTTACTACACTACCATGTAGTATTATTATAAATGTTCTGTGCAAACATTCTGCCAATGTGATGTACAGGAGAGATAAACTAGAAATCTATCTCTCTGTTTATTACAAAACACGTACATATTTACTGAAGTAGAACTTTTCTTTCAATGTTCATTTAAATATTGTTTGTGTACTATATACACAAGAAACATGTACAAAATATCCTATATTAACTATTTGAATTTAAGCGGGAAATCAATATGACAACATTACCAAACAAATAGGTTTTAATCAATACAATACATCGAATATTTACAAGCTTAATAGTTAGAACATTTTATATCATGGGATCATGAAAATAAATATAGAATAACAATAGCATGACATCACTTACCCAGGCTCTGCAAATTCTCCTTCCTTCACCTTGATCGACGAGATAGTACCAGCGCGTGCCGCCTTATATTTCTTTATTTCAACGTTGTTGCCTGAAGAATCATTGTACAAAAATAAAATTTGGCCTTGCGACACAAAAGCACCTTCTTTAACTTTCCACTTTGATACTTTTATAGGCTTTTCAGATGGAACAAAAATAGACATACTTTTATCCGCCATTTTAAAAGGAAATTACGCTTTGATCATTGTACCACGTCGTCTTATTGGTCGGAAACGACTAATTTTGGCGGCTAGTGATATTTAACCAATGAAAATGCAGACTGCTCTATAATCAATACGCAAAAGTGCTTAGCATCCGGATTGCCGTATATCTCGTTCAAAAACTTTCACTGCATTAAACTAATTCCGAATTCGCAAAGATAATATAATGAATTCAAGTCAGAAACACAGAGCACGCATTAAACCTATGCTCAGGATTATTACACATGTTATAGGTAACACAAGTGTACAAATAAATAATTTGTTACATATGTGTATATATATGCTACATGTACATATCAGCAAATTGTTGTGAATATATATAAAATATATTTTTTTAAATCCCAAGGTTAGGCTCCTCCAGATAAGACAAGGTTGAATAATTTTTTGAAAAGTGTAGGAACCACAAGTTGACTTAAATAAATCAGCTGGTCCTGATGCTATTCCAGCAATATTTTTAGTAAAATGTGCTAATGAATTAGCGTATCCTGTGTCATTGCTATTTACAAAATCACTCTCTGAAGGTGTCGTTCCTACTATATGGAAGTCCGCGTTCATCACACCTATTCACAAAAAAGGTGCTAAAGACGTGGTAGAAAACTACCGACCAATATCTAAGCTCTGTCTTATAGCTAAAATTTTTGAACGTATAATTTATAATCAACTTTACAGTAGTGTTCATAATGACCTTAATCCACAACAGCATGGATTCTTAAAAGGAAGATCAATTGTGTCAAACCTTGTTCTTTTCACTGAGTACGTTACTCGTCAAATGGTCACTAGTGGCCAGGTAGATGCTATCTACACCGACTTTAGCAAGGCTTTTGACAGAATTGATCATGTTATTCTGCTGAGAAAACTATTCAGCCTAGGTATTCGTGGTGACCTCTACAGGTGGTTCTCTTCTTATGTCTGCAATAGAACTCAGGCAGTAGTATTAGGTGGCTATACTTCTTCCTGGACTGCTATTCCATCTGGAGTCCCTCAGGGATCTTTGCTGGGACCTCTTTTATTTGTCATCTACATTAACGATATTGGAGACTGCTTTAAACATTCCCAATTCCTACTATTCGCAGATGACATGAAAATGTTCATGGAAATTGACAACCCCTCTAATGCGTTACTATTGCAGGAAGACTTAGCGAGAGTAGCTAACTACTGTAAGATAAACAACCTTATTTTGAATATATCAAAATGCTCAGTTATTACTTTCAGTCGTAAGACCCAAATTGTAGAATTCAAGTATTCAATTGAAAATCAACCTCTTTTACGTGTGAGTGACATTAGAGACCTTGGTGTCCATTTAGACGGTAAGCTCACTTATGTCAATCACATCGACACATTAGGTTTTATTATACGTAATGCGAGCATTTTCAAAACCATGAAGACTCTTAAAGTCCTATACTGTGCTTATGTCCGCAGTCACCTTGAATATGCAAGTCAAGTTTGGAATCTTAATTACGCCGTACATATTCAAAGGCTGGAACGAATACAAAAGAAATTTACTAGGTACTTAGGATACAAATTCAAAATTCCTCGCTCCAATTATGTAGTTCGCTGTGCTCGTTTCCATCTGTTACCACTTGCAACTCGTCGTAATATTTCTGACATACGGCTTCTCATGAAGATTGCACAATCGAAAATTGATTGTTCTGAATTAGTGGGTAATTTAAGCTTATATGTTCCACCCAGACACGCTAGACCCAGAAGGTTGCTTCACGTACCACCCGCACATACTAATTATCGCAGACACTCATTCTTATTAAGATCACAAATAGCTTTTAATAAGTTTATGGAGCACGAAGGTCACACCACCGACCTTTACTCTAGCAAATTGTCTCACGTTAACCTGGCTTATATATCTTAATTCATATAATTCCCACATACTTGGAAATCAAGTGGCTACATACGACTATTTATAACCTACTTCTTAGTATAATTTTATTAATCTGTGGAGGCTTGTTAATGGCTTTTCTTAATTAAGTTACTAAACCTGTTTCGTAAGGATAGCTGTAAGCCCCCCAAATAAAAATAAAATAAAATAAAAATAAAATAAATATGAAATCAAAACTAATATATATGACGCCGCCTATTGTTTTGGCATTTATCACACCTAAGACCTATTTCGGGGTTATTTTTATGTTATATCTAGATCAAAGAAGTCAAAACGTATAAATACCACATCAATTGTTTGACAGCTACCATGCTTAAGACCTATTTGTCGATCATCTTTACATCGTTGCGTTTGGAGCACAAATATGAACTATATACAGACAGCTGTCACACTGTACATAAGTTACATATAAAAACAGAAAAATACGACATCAACTGACACTTTGACTGCTGTCAGACCTAAACCCTACTTCTAGGATACTTCTATATCATATGTAGCGCAAATACTAATTTGGAATTGATGACTTTATCAAAGGATTTTTTTGCCATTTTAACACATATTTGACAAAAAATATTAATATGAAAGAAATATTGGAAATTACTTGCATAAAAAGTGTTCTGCAACTAACAATGTTCCGAAGTTGTTTTTTTTTATTTAATGTACGGGTAAAGTTCATATTGCATAAAACTATCCAAAATTTTTATAATTCCAAAATATTGATCTTTACCACATAATGAAAGTTTTTCCTGAATGTTTTCTATTTGTTTGGCTTCTCCACCATTTTACAACTCATTATGGTATTTTTATGGAATAAATAATGCAGAACAATGATTAATTCAGTTAAAAAAATCTCGTGGTACAACCGCATGGCCCGAGACCACCATGCGGCGAACTGAGTGTCGCACGGTACACGTTTTGAACTACACCCGCCGCGATATAGTTTGCATTCTGTTGTTTTTGAGCTTCAATTACATTTCTATTTCATATTTATTCGTTGAGTACAAGTAACAAAATCGTCTCGTCTCATCAACTAATAATATCTCTAAACCGCTTAATAATAGTAGATTCTGGCCGATTTTCAGGTACCTTGTGGCATATTATATATTTTCATAACGGTCACACACGTAGTATATATAGGGCGTTCGGATAGCTTATCAGTTCCAAAAATAACACTCACAAACGCTAAAAATGATTACACAGGGCGTTCGTACAGGGACTTCGTGAGCATAATTATTATATCGTTTTCGCTCACCGTTCGGATAGCTTTGAAAACGCTACAAATGACAGAGAAAAGTGCTATTTTTGACCCAATTCTTACTACATCTACGTGGGATCGTTGTGATCGTTTTTTGACAACTTGGACATTCATATCTTAAACACATTAACATTTTATGAGAAATATTGTGGTTCCTAATAGTTCCTATCATAAAAAATAGAACTGGCGATGCCTCCGACAGATTCAATTACAGACCTATATCTTTGGCTTCAGTTGTTGCACCTATATCTTTAGCTGCAGTTCCAGAAAACGTTATTTTGGTTTTCAGCGGTTGTCAAAATAAGTATAAGACGTTCGGATAGCATACAGTCATTGGTGGTCAAAAGTAGCAGAAGCTTCTTTCCGAACGCTAAGATACAAATGCCACTTTTGAAACTGCTACAAACGCAACCGAGCCAAAACGAACGCACCAATATTTATTTTATCTATGCGGAAACGACGCCATCTTGAATTTTTTCATGTTCTTTGCGTTAATTTTTTGCGGTATGTGAGATACTGCGTTACCTACTGACTGCAAAGCGAAATATTAAATTTGTTTCGTGATCGTGACAACGACCAGCAGTGTGTGATTTATTTTTGTAATATAATGTGGATTGTGGCAGTGGATTTTTAGTGGACTGTGCAATAGTTCTGTGATCTATGTGACTAGATCTTCGTGGTAAGACAAAATACATTGTGCGTTGCAGTGAAAAAAAAAACTGGAACAAAGCGACATTTTGAAGTGACGTGTAATGTTGTGCATTTCAGATAGTTGTTTGCCGTACTGAGCTTTCATGATTGGATTACCGCGTAGCGATAGAGATCGTATAACGGTGAAAATACGTAACATGAAGCGGAGTTCGTCGAGGGATAGCGTACCGCGTTCGAAGAGAACGCGTAGCAGTATCGGTCGATACGACGACAGCTCCGATGAGCGTGCGTCACCTGAAAGGGTGCGCCGCCGGGTTCGTTCGCCGAGCCCTCGCGGGCGCTACTTGTCGCCCCATCGTGATGACTACGTAAGGCCACGCGAAGTCCGAGAAGAATCGACTCGACCCATCTATAAGGTGCTCTGTGTAAGCGCCCTACATCCTAAAGCATCCGATGACATTGTCAGGGATACACTATACCGCGAGTTCAAGAAATTCGGCGATTTCAGTATTAAAATATCTCACGAACTTGATGAAAGGGTGGCCTATGTATGTTTTCGTAGTGCCGAAGATGCTAGGGATGCTAAACACGCTAAGCCTCGAGTTATTCTATATGACAAAGTAGCAATTGTGGATCCTGTTTATGAACCAGTGAGAGCTGAGTACAGAAGCAGGCCACGAAGCGTCACTCCACCTGACTATGACCGTCCTTATTCTTATGCTTGGTCTCCAGTACCTGAGAGGCGCAGACCACCTGATGATAGGGCTTATGGCATTCCTCCAACTGTGCCTCCTCATCATAGAGACTTTCGTCCTCCCATGCATGAGTATCCAATGGCTGGTCCACATGGTCCACCAATGCATCACAGACCTCCCATGCATCATCCTCCTCACCCCCATTATATGCCACGTCCATACATGCCCCGCCCACACCACCCTCCATTTGAAAAAATGGAAAACAAAAAAGATAAGTTCCCTAACTATTTACATCATGTTCAGCCTGAGGATGATCCACTCGCCACTAGAACTCTTTTTGCTGGTAATTTAGAAATAAATATTTCTGATGACGAACTCCGATGTATATTTGGACGTTATGGTATTGTAGAAGATATAGACATAAAACGTCCAGCTCCAGGTACCGGAAATGCCTTTGCTTTTGTTCGTTATCAAACTTTAGACATGGCTCATCGTGCCAAAGTTGAGCTGTCTGGACAGTACATTGGTAAATTTCAATGCAAGATAGGTTATGGTAAAGCTAATCCTACAACTCGTGTTTGGGTGGGTGGTCTTGGTCCATGGACATCTGTGGCCCAGCTAGAAAGAGAGTTCGATCGATTTGGGGCTATTAAAAAAATTGAGTATGCCAAAGGAGAATCTCATGCTTACATTTTATATGATTCTATTGATGCCGCACAGGCTGCTGTAAAAGAAATGAGAGGTTTTCCACTGGGTGGGCCAGATAGGCGTCTTCGTATAGATTTTGCTGCTGTTGGCAACGGAGGTCCATATAGGCCAAAACCTTATGCACCACCAGTTGGCGAAGATGGCAGGCCCGTGGAAGGGTATGAGGGAACCTCTTGGGAAGATGGCTATGGGTATTCAGGCGGTTATAGAGGCAGGGGTGGGCATCGTGGTCGTGGTCGGGGTATGTATAGGGGTGGCTATCATGGTGCAGGAGATTATCGTGATGAAGAATGGAGAAAGAATGCAGTAGATGGAGAATATGAAGGTCGCATTCGAAGATCTGGTTCACGTGAGCCAGGTGTGGACCGGTCTCGCTCGCGATCTCCGCGGCGCCATTCTCCTGATAGTGATTCTGATGGCTCCCCTCGCCGTGGAGGAGGCATGTTGGCCTCTGCCAGAACCCTTCCAGAAGTTGTACGCAAAGCTACTACTATATGGAATGGTGCACTTATCCTTAAAAACTCCCTCTTCCCCACTAAATTCCATTTGACTGATGGTGACTCCGAAATCATTGATGGACTTATGAAGGATGAAGATGGTAAAAATCAACTGAGAATAACACAGAGACTGCGGCTGGATCAGCCAAAGTTAGATGATGTCCAGAAGAGAATTGCCACATCCAGTTCCCATGCTATTTTCCTTGGAGTGGCTGGTTCTACAACTGCCGTAACAAATGATGATGCCAGTATTCAAACTCGTCCCATGAGAAACTTGGTGTCATACTTGAAACAGAAAGAAGCAGCTGGAGTTATATCTCTATTAAACAAAGAGACTGAAGCTACGGGTGTTCTGTACTCATTCCCGCCTTGTGATTTTTCTACAGAACTTCTTAAGCGGTCATGTCACAATTTAACAGAGGAGAGTCTAAAAGAGGATCATTTAGTAATAGTAGTTGTTCGTGGTGGCACTGCCTGAGTTTAACCTTCATAATTATAATTTCATGTAACTAGCATAAGTTTTCATTGTATTTCAGATTGCTATTGTATCATTGTGATGTGTAAGTGACTGTGAGGTGATAGTTAACATATTTCTGTGAAGGTTTTCCTAAACTATCCATTGTGAAAGTGCTGTGTTCTTCACAGTTTGTGACCAGCAATAATTATTGTTATTATTGTGACAGTTAAAACAGTTATTTAGTTTGTTATTTCTGGATAGAAATATAAAAATATTACAAGTGTATTTATTGTATTCATCGCTAGTGTATTTTTAATCAGTGGATGTAGGTGATGTGTTGTGTATGTTTATGTGTGACCTTCAAATAGAATATTTCATCATATGATGTTTGTTTTTTTATACCTTGTGAACTAGTGAATGTTAGTGCAGTTTGTGCTTTGTGATCTCACAAAATGGTGACTGAGTTAAAGTTATTGGTGAATCATGGCCAGTTTCAGTGCAACAAAAACATAGTGTTGAGAATTCAAAATAGCCACGGTTTATGTACCTAGTGTTATGAGCTTGTTGTTGTGAAACCATTGTGTTTGTGGTAGTTTGTGGCGAGACAGTTATAGTGGCCTGACACCCCATGTGTTAAAGTGAAAGTGACAATGAATGTATGAACTTCTAAAAGATTCCTTACAGGGGGTATTTTTCTACAGTGCTAAAGTAATTTTTGCCCTTTAAACAACTAGGTATGGCCTAGATTTCATACTAATTATATCCATGTACTGGGTTACAATGATCTATTATTTGATCTCTTTTATGTTAATATTTTTGATTTTTATATTCAATGACCTCATCTCACCCTGTTTCAATTCCATTGGTAACCTGGCACATTATTCTTTGCCAGGAAACTTGGTAGAACTTTTTAAAAGATTGAGCGAGATATCTATGAAGGTACCAAATTTCATCCAAATACATTCAGTCGTTATGATGTAAAGACAAACTGTTACTTTTATATTTATGATAAAAAATATTATATAAGGTACCTAGTGTACTGTGATGGCCATCAAGCCTCAGCCCTTTAAAATGTTAATGACCTGATGGCTTCCTTTCTTTCTTTTTGCCAATTGGTCATTTACCAAATCTATGTGCCAAATTTCATCAAAATGCATTCAGATATTTCAGGGGTAATAAACTCAACACAAACTCATAATTATAATAAGTAGGCACCAAAAAAAGCTCATTAAGGTAAATGGAGAGAAGTTACACTCTAAACTTAACTCTAAACATGTTCATGTTTTTTTAGTTTTTTTTTTAGCTTTCTCTAAGGGTCTGTTTCAGAATGTCCTAATAAAGTTTCGGGTTGCTAACCAACACATAAAATAACTGAATGATAAAAATTACAGTTAACATGCAGGGCGTTTCTAGCTTTAACTGATGGATAGGCTAAATCGATTACTGTGAAACGCAAAGATAGTGTTTTGTTTAGTAAATATGTTCTGTTCTGAAACAGCCCCTAAGTGTAGTGTACTTTTTTATTTTATGATAGATTCCTACTAGGTGTTCCTACACAATTGTGACATGAGATCCAGCTCCGGTTACGGTAGTAGGTAATAACTTGTCTGTTTTATCTGTCCACATTTGGTTGTGTCAGTTGGTTATGATTTTGGCCTCATGTAGGAGTTTTTATTTATACCACGTCTACCTCCTCTGGCCAGTTACACTTAGCCCTACTGGTTGGGCTAACTATAATTTCATTAAAACATTCCTACATCTAGAGCTTGGTTGAATTTTATACATATAAAACATTTAAATATTTTTTACATGAGTCGTATCTCTCCTCATGACGGCCATCTGGTTTCTACCAGTCCTTGTGTCTCCCCTGGGCCGTGGGATATCAAGATTTACATTTTAGAGACAAATTACTTAGCATTCCATGGATTCAAGGCGCCAGATCTATAGCGTTGCAGATGAAGAGGCCTAAATCACAGGAGCCTGCCTTAGGGTTAAAGGGCCCCTTAACTAATATTTTGAGTACACTTAACAGATATACTTAACAACCGATATACAGCACAGTGATAGATCAAATTGCATTTCTTGAATGAAAAATGAAAGGCTTTACCAAGGGTTGCTTTAATTCTTATACACAATAGTTTTTATATGTATGAGGGGTCCTTGATAATTTTAATTTAGATTCTGAGCTAATCTTAGATACAGCTATTTATCTATCTTCATATGCTGGTCAAACACTGTAAAGCTTCATTTTTGATGCAATTTTTATTGCTGATAGACTCGCCTGACTGTAAGTGATGATGCGGTTTAAGATGCTGTTTAAGATAACCTAGAACTAGCTCTGGACAGCTGCCGCAACACCCTCTTGGGTGCTTGGCGACAGATTTTCTGCTTCAAGGTGTTATTTTATTTAGGCAGGCATTTGCACAATGCCATACAATTAAGCAAAATTGTATATAATTCACTACCGTGATTTTTATGCCAGCACGTTCCTAATCTACAGTTATAGGCAATAATAGTTTGGGATTTAATTATGTTCCTGAAATGAAATATTACTATACTTACATTACTAATTTTATTCTCAGGTTGTCTAAGAGAATCACTGAGTATATGTTGGCCCACTAGGGGTCCGAATGTAATAAAAAGTATAATTGCACCATCTATAGGGCCTCTTGAAGGGGTTCAAGTGGAAATTATGATATGGGCAATAACATTTACTGGGATTTAGACTAGGGATTGAAATTTCATACAACTCTAGAATCTTAATGCTTCAAGTCCTCTACTCCAATATGTTTAACGTTTTGTTCCAATAATTTTATTGTCCAATATTTTTACCAGCCGTTATACTTAAACGAGGAAGATGTCATTGTTTCACAGAATGATTATTATATTAATTCTCCTATTCTACCTTAATATGCAAATATTTGAATCATATTATAATTACATACAATTTATTTAAAAAAATAGAATAATTATTACACAATCAAATAATTAATTGTTACTTTTATTTATTTATTATTAACAACTAAAACGATTTAAAAGAAAACAATCACAATACACACCTAGTCGTGCAATTATCATACAAATATATTTCACTACTATCATGTAGCATCATAAAATGTCAAAATAATTAGATAAAATACAGAATAATGTCAAAAATATGATAAGCCATTTACGTTTAATTTAAATTATTTATTTGCAGATTTTGTAGTGTTCGTGGAAATGTACATACATGGCAGTTAAAATGATTAAATCATGAAAAATATGATTTACAGCTATCATTAACAATGGTTTACAGCTATCAATAAACCATGCGTTAATTATAGCACGCACGCATATTTTTGGGCTACAGAAGCTGTCTATATAATGACAAAGTTGCCCCACAATATCAGTCCATAACCAAGGCCCGAAGAAACATAATAATATGTGTGGATGCCTTTGCAGTTATAGTTTCTTTGTAATCCGTAACCTGATTTGTCTTAATTATTAATTTTACAGTTCTCTATTTTTTTACATTTTCGAGCAAGTAGGTGGTACATTTAGATGCATTACATACCTTTTTTTTTTATTGCTGATAAGTAAGCCTTTGACCACAATCTCATCTGATGGTAAGTGATGATGTGGTCGAAGGTGTTAACAGGCTTAACCTAGACATACCTAGCAAAAATAAATAAATCCAGATGTTATGAATTTAATAATATAGAAAATAGGAGAATAAATGAAAATAGTCCAAGTGCCACCTGAAGGACCACTGGCGCCAAAAAAAGGAAACGGTCTTTTTTTTATATTATTGAAACGGAACAAGCTCGAGGCCTACCTAATGTTAAGCGTACTAACCTCTGCCTATAACAGATGCATTTCGTCACAAGTCACGAATTGCACTGCGCCCGTCACCTTGACACATAGTTGTTAAGTCTCATGTGCCTGTAATTTATCTGTCTCTCAAGGACTGCTGCCGGAACACACCGTTAGGTTCTTGGCGACAGATTTTCTACTTGGTGGCAAGCCAGGTCTGTTCCTACTAGTTGCAATTTTAGTTGTATCGAATGCAGCGCGGACCTTTAATTGGCGTGAATGTCCGTCTGCGGTTTTCCTTTGCTGACTGCATAGTCGTGGGGTTGTAATGCCATGGCCATGACTCTCGTCATATGGTCCAGTCCGGTGATCTTTACTCTTCCTGAATTCCACCGGGCGAATCCCTTTTCCCAGTGACCGAGTTCATATTCATATTCTTTTATTTCAGGGGCGTTGACACCTGCGACACAGTTATATACTTCTGCAGGTGTCATCGATTCTGATATGTTTGTGACTAAATAGTATTATGGTTCCAAATAAATGTATTATTATTTATTATTATTGGTATTTTTCCATACACGTCAACACGGGACAACAACGTACGGGAGACGAGATCACTTTCTGTCAGGTGCTTCATAGCGATGGTAAAGGGCTGATCCCCAACTAGTGGAAAAGCGTCGGGCCTGAAGCACACGCTTATGACTACCGTTTTGGATTACTTAGTTAGAAATTATATATTTTAAATATATACATATTTATTTTTTATTTACAGCTGATTACTTTTATCACAATCCTTACCAAAACTATATCAATGGAGTTGGTAAGTACGAAATTGTTCGTAAGCGATGATCTTATCGAAGATTGTGACTTACCGTACAACACAAGAACAGGAACATGCTCTCAAGGACAGCTACTAAAACACTTTGTTAGGTGCTTGGCGTTAGATTTTCTACTTGATTGTGCTATCTAGTCAGGGGAGCATTCGCAACATGTCCTTAGACAAGTCCTAAGCTCAAGCCGTGACCGGATTTGAACCATCAATTTCATACAGCTATTGCATTCTGATTGGTCCATAACTTCAGTGTTGTCTCACGATGGGACAACGTGATGACAAAGGCCAATGATGAGCCTTAACTGCTTAAGGTTTGAAGGGTCAGCTTGGATCAAACGGGTGGGAAGGTTGTTAAACATCTTTGGGCAAGGAAATTGAATGTTCTCCTTTTCAGGTACTTACCATCTGGTTATCTAGCTCGAGTCTGTTGACGGTGATCTGAAGAATCTGCTGACAATCATGGTCATCGTTGTAAAACTGATCTGTGCGGACTGTGGTGCTGTGAAAGATTATTAAATAAAACTAGACAATTTAATATTTTTTGTTGTTATTACATTTTCCCTGAGACTTAATCTGTACTACTTTAAAAAATGCTTATGTAAATTTAGTTATTTCTTGAAAAAATATACCCACTACATTGTTTACTTACCCGCTGCGCCGCGTTGGTGGTTGTCATAGGTTTAGAGGCGATAATTATAATGATCGAAGATAGACTGATACGCATAATTTTTTTAGAGTAGGTATATTATTATTTTATAATCATTTTAGCGCATGGTAAAGGAAGAATATGGAGAGAAGAAAAGGTAAAATATGGAGAAATAACTAAATTTTCACTTACTCTTAATGTAGGTACCTATCTGTGTTGCTAATATGTAAATTAATTTGGGATAACAGTGACGAAAGTAGTATTCTGTACCCGCACACCACATCAGAGATTGCTCATGTGTTAGGATCACCCGAGGAGAAACAAATAGCCACCAAGAGTAGGATGTATAAAATTCGCGCAGTAGGTACTTCCTCGTCGGCTGACCGATATAGTCTTTACTTTTTTCATTGTCACCAGACCGTTTGGAAAAAGCAGGTGACTTTTCAGATAATACCAGACACAAACTTGCCAAGAGGGGCCTTGACCGAGACGTGATATAATTCTCGGGGTGTGTTGTCAGCAGAATGCTTGTGGCACGGTAATGTATAGATAACATTACCGTGCTTGTGGTCTTCTCCGTCTGGTATGCGGGTAATCCCAGTGACCAGTCGAGTGAGACCATATTATGCATGAGCGCATAGTGATATACAATAAGGGAACCAAAGAGAATCTATACTTGATTATAGATAGGTACGCTACCAAAAGTACGCTACGCTAGGATCTTGGAGACTTCTGTAATCTTTGATAAAATATAATAGTGAAGAGCATGGTACAATAATATCTAGGAGGAAGTATCTATGAATAATATAATTATGTTTTCTTGGATCATGGTGAAGAGTAGCTAAACAGAAAATTTTATATATTTTATGAATGACTTGGAATATCTGCGCTGGATAACAATTTGCTAATTTTGAACATCAATAATGGGAGGGAAGAAGTCTGTTAAACCTAGAGATGGTAAATCATTGTTTTATTCTTATTTTGACCTCCACAAAATTAAGTAAGTAGGTATCTGCCCCTTGAAGTACTGATTGTATGGAAGAGCGCAGGCAGGATGCTTTAGATCAAATAATTAGGATTAGGACCAGGCGCATTATATTTTAATATATAAAAATACATTTATTTGCTCATTTTGTAAAAATTAAAGCACTCGCACGGTACCAATGCCAACTGAGTAAATTAGAAGTAATTTTATGATTTTCCGTTTGTTTATCGAATTAGTAGAAAATAAGCAAATTATGTACTTCTCACATTTTACGTAGGTTTTTTTTTTGGAAAACAGTAACTTAAAATTACCAACAAATGGTTTCAATTTTACGCTTATTTTAAGCCTATTTATGTATTAATAGTGGCAAAAATAGCTTTTAGCTCACCTGACCTTAAGTTCCCCTAAGTTTTTTACTGTTTCGTGACTACGAGCTTGTCTTAGCCATAAAAGTAGTTGTGCCGTGCCGTACCTATTTGCAACCTGCACTTGCAGCCAGTAGTGTCGTTTAGTTTACAAAGTGCACGAGTAAGTACCTAATCGCTGAAAACTCGTTAGGGCTAAGCAGTTACAACGTGAACTACGACGAGTACCTGATGGCGATGAAGAGAGTCCACCATCGGCACTCCACACGGTCCTCACTTCCGCCGGAGATGCAGTCGCCAAGGGAGCGTCATCGGCAAAACGTAGACCATAAGCGGATTGGGTTAGTTTACTGCGTTAAAAGTATAAGTAGGTTTTATAATGTAGTGGTATAGGTAATTTAAATATAATTGGTATGTAGGTACTTATACGTATATTTTTATTTAAAAGTAGTTATTTCTTAATGTATGTTGGTACCCGTTACTAATATGGATTATCTTCCCCGTTGTAATATATTTAGGAGACCAAATACCACTTCAGTCATATCTTTTTTTTTTACCGGCGGTATGCCTTTATTAAACAAAATACTATGAACTATATACAACACTACAGCTACTACAATAAAAGCATTTAGACACCTATAAGTCATAGCAGACTCATAGGCAGTCCAAATGCTCCAGCCCACTCCCAGTTGGCAGCGTGCCCAGCATGCTGGCAGCATTGCCCTGTTGAATTGCAATGCTTATTCGTTGAGCCAAATATGTGCCAGCATTTTGATCACGCGTCGCATCGACCAAGCGCTCAGATAGGTTTTGGAAAATACGATGAGCTCCCGGTACCACGGACCCAACGTCTCTACACCAAACGGCTCAAATATGTAACCCATACCGAGGTTAGCATATTTGCGCCGCGCCGCTTGAGTTGCTCCGCCGAAGTAGCCGCAGCGCCAGCCCTCAGGTTGGTTTCAGAAAGATGTGACGGCGCTAAAGTGTCCACGCACGTAGCGTCCCACACTAAGGGCCGTCCTAACTTCCACGGAACCAGAGTCATGCCGTCAGGTCTTTTACCATCGTCACGCATCAGACCATTCGGTTCGAGAATAGCTGGAACATTGGCGCTGGTAAAAGCCCGGCGAATGATATCGTTATAATATATTAACCTTACATTTACAGTTTTATTTCGCACTACCAAATACCATTACATACCAGTTTGTTTTTCATGTTAAAAATATTAGTTACTTATGCATCATGTAGATTAAACTGCGACAGCTCAAGGTGAAGTCAGTTTCAAAAGGAAAAGTTTGAACTTGTTTTTTAGAAAGAGTAGGTATATACCTTAGATATTCATAAAATATACAATACCTACATACTCTTGAGGATACGACAAATACGATGCCTGATCCGATAGTACGATTTCATATATTTCTCTTGATTGAAATAAAAATAACATTCAGCTCTAAAATGTAGCCTTACTAAGTTTTGTGTCTATAAGTAAATCTTAACAATAGAAATTGTATTTCTAATTATTAGATAGGTACGTAGCAAAGCAACCACGTTTTGATTCAGTACCTGAAATATTTTTCCATTCTTGAAAAGCTTTTTATTTTACAATAATCGCTCACGCTATATAAACACTACGTAGTTTAGTGTCATCCACTTGCGAAACGAGGTCTCTCTCCAGCCTACGCCCTCAGTCTGAAATTTTTCAAAGACTACTTCGCCTTAAATAGTTATAATGCAGTGTCTACGCGTATATATATCTACTCTCTGTCTTTGAGAGCCAGTACTAGGTTAGGTTCACGCTGTTAACTATCTACTACATCATCACTTATCTGCACTAATATTATAAAGAGAAAGATTTGTATTTTTTTTATGTAACGAATAAACTTAAAAACTACATAAATGATCGATTTGAAAAATTCATTCACCATTTTCCTACATTTTCCTTGAGAAAAAATGTAACTTTTGAAGCGCTCGTAGCCAAGTTTGCTTAGCCATTCTGAATCGATCAGCAAAGTTAAGCAACGTCCGCCGCGGTCATGACTTGGATGGGTGACCGCTGGTTGGGCATTACTACTGAGCGCTTCCGTGCTTCGGAGGGCACGTTAAGCCGTCGGTCCCGGTTGTTGTCTTAGGATAGCAGTCGTTACAGCATGGTGGTAGGGCACTTTGCAAATGCCCGCCTGGCTAGCTACCACCCTCAAGTTGAAAATCTGTCGCCAAGCACCTAACGGTGTGTTCCGGCAGCTGTCCTTGAGAGCTAGTAACTCTAGGTTAGTCTGAACAACATCCTCGACCACATCATCACTTACCATCAGGTGAGATAGTGGTCAAAGGCTAACCTATCAGGCATAAAAAAAAAAAAAAAAAAAACTTTTAGAAGACGGTTCCATTTTTTGGTAAAAATTCATTTCATTATATTTTATTTATTTTTCATTTTCATTTAGAAATACGTTTATGATGTGACAAAGGTCTAAGTGACCGTTGATGTCATATTTTCTAGTCTTGTTTTCATATTTGGGCTACTTTTGACCTAGAAATAGATTTAATTTAACAGGTGTGACAGCTGTTAAAGTTAGAGTGTTGTTGGTATATTTCAGTATTTATCTACGAATTTATTCGTAGGTATTTATTTTATATTTGGGCTACTCTTGACCTAGAAATTTACTAGAAATAGGTCTATGGTGTGGCAGATGTCAATGTGGGGGTGATGTCGTAACTTTCAGTTTTGATTTCGTATATTGGCTATATTCGACCTAGAAATTAACAAAAAATAGTCCCTATGTACGTCCGTTGTCAAAGAGTCAGCGAATTACATATTTCTTGTGTGTGTATAATACTCATGTTTAATGCAAATAAACGATTATCTTATCTTCTTACAAAATTACTGAGGAAAAATTTAAGTCATGTGCGGGATTCGAACCCGCATCAATCCACCCCTTTAGCCGGGGTATGCTCTTGTAGTTCTCTGACAGGCATGACATAATTTTGCACAGTTTACAATTATAGTTCTGGCACTAAGATAGTTCGACACCTGAATAATAGTTATTATAATGTTCACAACACACGAAAAGTCCTTTTTGTTTACTGTTTATCGAGCGCGCGGAGAAATGTACGTAACATGCATCGGCCGTCGTAACTATGCATCGACTGCTTTGGACCGGTTCGCCACCCGCCGGGGTGCGTTCTTATTTGTCGTCCGACGACGTCCGACGACGCCCCGAGCGTTTTTATATGCCCGGGGCGATCGTCCGATGATCATCCGGAGCGTTCTTATATATCGCTCGACGACGCACCGGTCGCCCCACGAAATCGGTGGATAAATATCGCCCTGACGTTTCATTTGACAGTTGGGACTTGATTTTTCTTTGTTTTAAGTTACTTTTTGTTTACGTAGACTTCTGTTTACAAAATTTTATTATTATTATTGTTATATTATGTATGTTTGTTTTAGTTATGTATTCTGGAAAAGTACATAATTGTAAATACATTTCTTCTAAGTCAGTGAAACATTTTAAGTAGTGTTCTTGATACAGATATGATACAGAGCCGTTCTTAAAAGGCGGACGACGAGCGTCGCTCTGCTTGGAGCGATCATCCGTCGTCGGACGACATATAAGAACGCACCCCCGGGCGCTAGTGCACGCGGTCTGCGTCATCGATGCGCCGGCGACGGTTGCCGTGGCGCGGTGGTGGCTTATTACAGCATTCAGTGCTCACGACACGACTCGACGATTTCGGGACGATTCTTTGGTAAGTATTATACTGTATGTTTTATATATTATTGTTTTATATACTTATATTGTATATGTTTTATTTCAGGTGCAGAGATGCCACAGTACTCCCCCCCAGAGACCGTCCTAGGACGGGCGATAGTGTTCTGTGAATTTTACTACTCTTCCTGAGCGTGTTACATACGGTTGTTTATAATTTTTTTCTTTATTTTCAGGTGGTGTACTCTCTGTTTTCATTGGGTGGTTCTCCGAGGTAAGTATATATGCTGGTTTTATTCGTTCTATGGAAACTGTCTGTTCCTTACCGTTCACTAGTAGCTTATATACTTTATCGTCTCTTTGCAGCACTTCGTATGGGCCTTTGAATGCCGGCTGAAGGGATCCTCGTACTGTGTCATCTTTGACGTATACGTGTGTGGCAGAAGGTAAGTCTTTAAATATAAATATATTTCTTCTACTGTGTCTCGACGCTGGCTGAGGTCTTATGCTATTCATTATTGAACGAAGTCGTGCTGTGAATTCAGTGATATCTGTTGTAGCATGTGTGTTACAGGGTTGCAGAAATTCTCCTGGCAGTCTCAATGGTTCACCATATAAGAGTTCTGCGGGTGAGGCTTGTATGTCAGGTTTGAATGCTGTTCTCATGCCCAATAAGACAATAGGTAAGCTTTCGGTCCAGTTTAGATTTTCATGGCACATAATCGCCGTTTTTAGCTGTCTGTGCATTCTTTCAACCATTCCGTTACTAGCAGGGTGGTACGCAGTGGTTCTGTTTCGCTGAAACCCTGCGAGTTCTGAAAGCTGTTTCATCAGTGCTGATTCAAACTGCTTTCCGCGATCAGTCACAACTTCCATAGGGCATCCGTATCTGCTGATCCAGTTGGTTACGAAAGCTTTCGCGACCGTTTCAGCAGATATATCATGTATTGGTATTGCCTCAGGCCATCGGGTAAATCGGTCGACTGCAGTGAGACAATATCGGTAACCGTCTGAAGGTGGCAATGGTCCAATCAAGTCAATGTGGATGTATTGGAATCTGGCGCGTGGTAGTTTGAACGTGCCTAGCGCTGGTGTGACATATCGTGTGACCTTAGTGAGCTGACAGGCATGACATAATTTTGACCAGTTTTTGCAATCTTTGTTTATTCCGGGCCAGACATAGCGTTGCGATACCAACTTCGCAGATGCATTGGCGCCAGGGTGACTCAGTGAATGGAGGCTGTCAAAAACTCGTCTTCTTAGCTCTGCTGGTACGTATGGTCGAGGTGTCTGCGTTCCTTCGTCGCAGTATAACTCCGTCCGAGTTCCAGGTATGGTCACTTTGGTAAGTTTAAGAGATGTTTCTCCTTCCAATATCGACTTCAGTTCTGAGTCAGTATTCTGTGACTTGGCTAGAATGTTCAAGTCGATGGGTTGAATCAGCTCCTCAATTCGGGAGAGTGTATCAGCCACTACATTGTCTTTTCCAGCTATGTGTTGAATGTCTGTGGTAAATTGGGAAATGAAATCCAGATGTCGGAATTGACGAGGTGAGCATTTGTCTTTTCGTTGGTGAAATGCGAAACAGATTGGTTTGTGATCTGTAAACACTGTGAAATGACGTGCTTCGACGAGGTGTCTGAAGTGTTTTATTGCTTCGTAAATAGCGAGAAGTTCTCGGTCATATGGAGAGTATTTTCTTTGTGACGTGCTAAGCTTCCGGCTGAAGAAGGCCAATGGCTGCCATTCGCCGTCGTGCTTTTGTTGCAGGACTCCACCGATAGCAGTGTCTGATGCGTCTGTGACTAAGGCCAACTTCGCGTCCATATCCGGGTGTGCTAAAAGTGCAGCATTGCATAAGCTTTCTTTGCAATTTTCAAATGCTTTCAGTGTGTCTCCGGATAGTGATATAGGATGTGAGCCTTTTACTGTACCAGTCAGAAGGTCGTGAAGTGGAGCTTGTGTTTTGGCTGCGTCTTTTAGAAACCGACGATAAAAGTTTATCATTCCTAGAAATCTCCTTAGTTCCTTTACAGTTTTTGGGACAGGAAATTCCTTGATGGCTTCGATTTTGCTGTCTGATGGTTTAATGCCGGCTGAAGACACATTGCAGCCCAAGAATGCCACTTCTTTGGCACCAAATACGCATTTGGAAATATTAATGACCATGCCGTAATCACGCAGTCTTGCGAAAATCTGTCTTAGGTGGTCAATGTGGGTAGGCATATCACGCGAAAAAATTAAAAAATCGTCCAAATAGGAATATGAGAACTCTAGATCTCTGGTCATTTCATCCACGAATCTTTGGAATGTTTGTCCAGCGTTGCGTAAACCGAATGGGAGGAAAGGAAATTCGAACATTCCAAAGGGTGTCGAGACGCTAGTTTTAGGGATATCCTCTGGGTTTACTGGGATCTGATTGAAGGCCTTAACCAGGTCAATTTTTGAGAATACCGTACATCCAGAAATATCCTGTGTAAAGTCTTGAATGTGCCGGATGGGATATCTGTCCGGTATTGTTCTCGCATTCAACAAACGATAGTCACCGCACGGTCGCCAACCATTGTCCTTCTTTGGAGCGAGGTGTAAGGGCGATGACCATGGGCTTTCGGATGGTCTGACGGTACCATTTTCCAGCATCGTATTAAACTCCTGTTTGGCTATCTTCAGCTTTTCAGGGGCTAGTCGTCTTGGTGTATAGTGCACGGGTGGTCCAGGAGTAGTCCTGATGTGATGCACCGTGCTGTGGTTAATGACGCGGTGAGTCCCTGGTGGTCGAGTTATCTCCGGAAATTCGCGAAGAAGTTCGATGTAATTCGATTCACCTATCAACGTTTTCACCGAAGAAATGGCGTCAGACGATGGGGCAGGTGCTGCATTCGCTGATAACGATGTGTGGTTGTCGATGAGGCGTCGGTTTCGGCAGTCGACTATCAACCCGTAGTGTGATAAGAAGTCGGCGCCGATAATTGCCTTGTTGACGTCGGCCACAATGAAGCGCCATGAGAAAGCGCGACGCAGGCCTAAATCAAGATTAAGCTGAGCAAATCCGTACGTAGCAATTGGCGTTCCGTTTGCTGCGAAGAGCTCGTAGGCAGTTCGTGGTCGTCTGGGTTTGGCAGCGGAGCGTGGGAAGACACAGAGGTCGCTGCCAGTGTCGACCAAGAATTGCATCCTCGTTTTGCGATCCGTTACGAAGAGGCGACCGGAACTGGGGCAATCATCTGTCGCCATTAATGACCACCCTTGGCTTTTCCCGACTGGTAGTCACACGGCTTGACGCAGGTTCTCGCGCTGTCTCCAAACTTGCTATGATAATAGCATACCGGGAATTTTCTATAACTCGAATTCGATCTTGTTCGACTTTTATTGCGGTGGTTGCTATTATCCCGCGTGCGGGAACGTCTAGTGTCTCTCATCTTGAGCGCTTGTACTTGACGGCTAAGCTCCGCTACTTCCCTTGTGAGTTTCTCCAATATAAAAACAGGTACTGCATCTGCGGTTGCTACTTGAGGTGTTGAAGGTACAAGATCGTGTACCTTGTCTGCCAGGTCGGCGAGTGCTTGTAGGGATGACTCCGGCTGCGAGGCTATAACGGTCTGAAGGCTGGTTGGTAGACGGCTAGTCCAAACGGTGCGTATAAAATCGTCTGGTATATTTACGCCTGCCAGGTGTCGCAGGTGTCGCAAGAATTGTGATGGCCGCCGGTCTCCTAGCTCCTCGTGCATCAACAACTGGGTAAGTTCCTTCTCTCTGGATGCTGACAACCTCTTAATCAATTCAGATTTCAGAGTTTCGTACTTTCCCTTAGCAGGTGGATTTATTAAAATGTCTTTCACCTCGGATGCATATCTATGTTCAAGTTGTGCACTTACATAAAAATATTTCGTCTCGTCGTCTCGTATTCCCGACAACACGAAGCTTCCTTCGACTTGCGCGAACCATACTGCCGGTTCCTCAGGCCAGAACGGGGGCAATCGGACCCCAACCCGGGAAATGTCGGATGGTGTAAATGTCTTTCCGCCATCATCGTCTTTGTTTCCTGCCGCTTGGTTTTGTAACGACATTCTATGAATGGTTATGTCTTACTTGCTGTGCGTTCCTTTTCTTGAGGGTCACCAATGTAGTTATTTATATCCTCCACGGTTGTCACCGGTGTGAAGGTGCTTTAATAGCAAGAGAGAGAATAGCAAACCAAACACATAATAAACTTGCACTTAAGTTTTATTTTGCACAGTTTACAATTATAGTTCTGGCACTAAGATAGTTCGACACCTGAATAATAGTTATTATAATGTTCACAACACACGAAAAGTCCTTTTTGTTTACTGTTTATCGAGCGCGCGGAGAAATGTACGTAACATGCATCGGCCGTCGTAGCTATGCATCGACTGCTTTGGACCGGTTCGCCACCCGCCGGGCGCTAGTGCACGCGGTCTGCGTCATCGATGCGCCGGCGACGGTTGCCGTGGCGCGGTGGTGGCTTATTACAGCATTCTGTGCTCACGACACGACTCGACGATTTCGGGACGATTCTTTGGTAAGTATTATACTGTATGTTTTATATATTATTGTTTTATATACTTATATTGTATATGTTTTATTTCAGGTGCAGAGATGCCACACTCTAATCCAATTGAGCTAACATGACAATGAGTCATAACTCAATTTTTTCCTATCGTTTATCCATCGTATTGGGATGGAGCTGATCGCAAATTTGTAATTTTGTAATGTAATCCGCAGAGCATGGGATTACATTACAAAAAAACATATTTCTTGTTTGTGTTTTTAATATTAATTTCAGATAACTGACGTCTAGCTAAAACAGTCTAACTGGACGGAACGTTTAAATTATAGATTAAGTATGTATTAGTTAGTTCAATAAAGAGTTTTTTTCATGGAAGTTTATCATCTTGTATGGCGGTTGTTAAACTTAAAATAGGATTTAAATCAGGCACAAGGTATGTAATGAACTACAAGTTTCTTTGCAAATAGGTATGATAGATCTAAAAGTGATCTACTTTTCGGATAACAGCTGTCAAACGAAAAGGGCTTTATCTTGGAAACATTTGATCCTAGGCTACTAGTTTCTTCACAGAATTGAAAGATTTGTAGTGATCTTTTCTCTTTTATCTATTATCAATCGTTTCCTAAATAAAACTATTTTTCTTCTTAGACCTTTATTATGATTAGTTTGAGATGTTATTGCCTAGGTTTTGATGGTTGGGTAGGGAAATGCTAGCCTGTTAGTTACCGACAATATCTTTGATGCAGGATAGAAGGCATGGAGGAAGGAAATTGGAGCTCGACGAACGAAGCCATCAGCACCATTGCGTCCATGGTACCAGACGAGATCATCTACAAGCATTACGACCACTCCGTGAGGAGTTACGAGACTGCTCTTATGTTTATCGATGTTTCGGGTCAGTATCAAACTCCGTTCCACTTAAAAATTGAGAGAACCTATACAAGATAATTCTAAGTTACTGATACGTTACTGACCCTGGTTGGATTGTGTGCGGTTTTATAATAAAGTACCCAAACATATTACAACGCTCACAGAAAGAAAATTCAAGTTGCACGTGAAGAACATTTTGATAAAGAAATCTTACTTCATAGTTTGTGATTACTTCAACGACAAAAATGCTTGGAATAGTTCGCCTCTGCCAAGCTAGCGCCTGTCACCTACGTAATGTAAATAAATATTGTAAAATTTTACTATATAGTATGTAACACATTGTTAAAAAACTTTTAAAAGAATGGCCCCGAGTTTCTTGCCCGTTTTTCTTGCAGTGGCTCTACACTGCAAGACAAACGGGACAAGAAACTTTGACCTTGACAGAGCGTCGTAGACGCCTAAATTGAATAAATGATTTTGACTTTGACTTTGGATTAATACCATTCCACCATGAAGTTTGAATCAATCATTGAAAATTATTGTTGAACAAATATAACAACACTGAACGATGAGGTCCTCAGCTGCCGCTAAGACCCTCACATCACTCGGCTTACTCAGCTATCAGAAAACATGACTGCGTTTAAAGTGATGCGGCAGAAATGGATATTTTTATGCAGTTATGGACTTACGTACAAGGGGTCCGGGTTCGAATCCTGCGTGCTTGGGCAAATAGAGAAAATCTGTCGCCAAGCACCCAACTGTGTGTTCTGACAGCTGTACCTACTTGAGAGCCAGTAATCCCAGGTTAAGCATGTTGATCAGCCTCGACCACTTACCAGTAGTGGTATGTATACCTACGGTACATATCAGCTGTAAAAAATGTCACAGTTTGAGCAAATTAGATATGTTAACAATATGTAATAATAATGTTTAGGATTCACCGATTTATGTGAGAAATACACAAGAGCCGGCCGTGGTGGCCCGTCACGCCTGACCCAAGTCCTCAACTCCTACATAGGAGCTATGGTCCAAGAGATCCTTACTTACAATGGAGACGTGCTCAAGTTCTCCGGAGACGCCTTTATATCTATGTGGAAGAAGACACCAAGGTTGACCATGCAGGATGTCGTCCACACGGCTATCGACTGTGGGCTGGTCATACAGAAGAATTATGGAGCTTTCGTGACTGATGTTGGGATAGTGCTGAGGGGTTAGTACGATTTATAATGCATGCTCAAGTCGCCTTTAGCCGGCGAGCGACGCCGGTCCATGTGGCAGAGTTGCAGGATGTCGTCCAAATTGCAAACGGTTGCGGGCTGGTCGATTGAATGACATTTTCCATATACTCGTATGTAATCATTATTACACACATGAAATATCTAACTATGCAGCTTTTGGCATTAGTTAGCCCCTCCTATATTCCTCTCGTTAGTGGCTACTGTACTGCTGAGACAATTAATATTTTGCAGTATTTGGCACAAATTTCAACCCCCTTCTCTGACACAACCCCCCAGTAGATTTAGGTGATATAATTATATTTTTCGTAATAGTTTTCTGTTGCATGTGCCTCTTGTATGATTTATTGGGACTTTATATTGATATATATTATTATGTATATTTTTTTTATATAGGTACTTGTAAAAGTTTAAATACGATCATTGAAATTTTTAATTATACAATACCTACTTATTCTGTCCAATTAAAATTTTACCGAAAAACTGTATTTTTTGCATTATTAGATGCTGTATTAGAAGTGATCGCTACTTTCGTAATTAGATCGTATATTTCTTAAGGTTATAAGGAATTAGCGAATTTTTTTGTCATCTACTGTTTTTATATGCAGGTATAATCATGCAAAGTGCCCACGTAAGAGTTTGGGTGCATCCTTTGCAAAAAGAAAAGTCTTAAGGCGATCCTGGCCAAAAAACGCCATACAAGAATTAACTTTTCTCAAAGAAAAAACTCGGTTATTAAACTGAAAAAAATATATGTTATTTTTAAGCATATTCTTGAGTTAATTCATAAATCTGATCCACATAATAAATAACTTCACTCGATAGAAAAAAATCCTAAAGTTACCTCTATTTCGAATTTAAAAACGATTTTTGACTCCCTTTTTACCAATCTTTAATTTTAAATTATTTTTTTATACATTACTTATCAATAAAAGTAATTAAATCATAAATAAAAATGTAAAAAAGTTATCATGTTAATTTTATATGATTTTTTAACATGAATTCATGGCATCAGAGCTCGCTCACTTGACCGCCAGTGCGCTCGCAGAACTCGTCGACGTAGGACCTGTGTCAATTTTTTCGATCTACGCAGCGCCACACAGAACAGGATCAAAATGAATATCAAACAACAAAATAAAACATGCTCTGGGCTAACTTTCGACTCGTTACGCTTATCTTGATGACTTCCTGATTGACGGTGAATGACAATTGATTTCGTAAGTAGTGAAAGTTAGTATCGTGAAGGTTAATATGTGTGTTAATATTAAGAAAAGGGCTGTTTTTTTTTACAAATAAATGGAACTTTGAAATAACTTGTCGAACTCGGTACTGTGATAGTTCCAAAGTACCTATTATCACAGCAGCGCAAAATATTCTTCGAAAGGTTATTTTGTACTTTTGGGTGTTGAAGTCGGTTCCATTTTTTGGTAAATAAAATTATTTTTGAATCTTTGTAGTTACCCTTGCTACTTACGGGATCGATTGTCATTCATTGGCAACGACTATATCATCAAGATAGGTCAATATGTTTCAGTTATTGGAGTGTAACTCAAAAACGACTTGAACGATTTTGATAAAATTTAAATGAGACTAGACGACAAGCATCAGCTTTCAAACAAAAAAGAATTTTTGAAATCGGTTCACACAGTCAAGAGTTGCGGAGGTAACAAACGTAAAAAAACAGACGAATTGAGAACCTCCTCCTTTTTTGGAAGTCAGTTAAAAAAGGGGGAGGTCCTCAATTTGTCCGTTTTTTTTTACCGAACCGATTTTGATGATTTATTTGATTTGAATGTTGATGATTGTCGTGTGATTTTATTTAAATTTCATCAAAATCGATCTAGCCGTTTTTTGAGTTACACTCCAATAACTGAAAGGTTTTTTCCTATCTTGATGATATAGTCATTGCCAATGAATGACAATCGGTCCCGCAAGTAGCAATGGACACTAAAACGGGTGAGTATTTTTATTTATCAAACCTACTTCAACACCCAAAAGTGTGAAATAACTCTTCGAAGTCGGGACCATGTGCACAATATTGTGATAATAGGTACTTTTGAACTATCACAGTACCGACTTCAACAAGTTATTTCGCACTTTTGAGTGTTGAAGTCAAGCCCATTTTTCGGTAAAAAAAAAAAATTGAATTTAGTATTGAATTTGTTAGTAAATTTGAGGCGTCTTTTTTATGATTATAGAAATAATAAGTGACATTAAGCGATTTTTAAAACTGGATATAAATTAAATTATAAGTAAAAACATAAATCTGGCTGTATGGAAACTCATGTCACGTCACGACCATGATATGCGATGTCACACCCGTGACTTGAACTAGTTTTTTGATAACTTTCTAGGTTCAATAAGCTTGCTAAAATGCAATGAAATTATTGTTTTTATATCTAGTTTTAGCCAAATGCCTAGTATTTCGTACCCAGGGTCTAAGATAATGAAGTTAATAATCAAAGCCCAGTGTATGGGTATACACTGGGCTTTGAGTATTAACTTCATTACCATATATAATCAAATCTGTACTTTATAATTTTTAGTATAGATTTACTCCACCCTTTTTTAATTATTACATGATAATAATAATATATATATTATAAATTCAAAAGTTAGTATGTGTTTTAGCTTCTTAACCGACTTCAAAAAAGGAGGAGGTTTTCAATTTGTATATTTATTTTAAATGTTTGTTACCTCAGAACTTTTTACTGATAAACCGATTTATATGATTCTTTTTATATTTGAATGTGTGTCGTATGGTCCTATTTAAATTTCATCAAAATTGGTCAAGCCGTTTTTTAAGCCGTCGGCCCCGGTTGTTGTCTCACGATGGCAGTAGTATCAGCATGGTAGTAGGGCGTTTTGCATTTTGAATGCCCGCCTGGCTAGCTACCACCCTTAAGAAGAAAATCTGTCGCCAAGCACCTAACGGTGTGTTCCGGCAGCTGTCCTTGAGTGTTCTAGGAGTAATTCTAGGGTAACCTGAACAACATCCTAGACCACATCTTTAATAACCATCAAGTGAGATAGTAGTCCAAGGCTAGCCTATCAATAATTATAAAAAAAACATGCATTTATTAATACTCGTAGTAGAATGATACACAAAGTTGTCAGTGACTATGATTAAATGAAATCATCAACATTCATTTTAGCACCTTTGTGGCAAGCCCGCAGTAGCCACTTAATCGATCATTAATTATGTATTACTGATAATTAATTAACCTCAGTCACAAACGAGATGCCCTTAGTCTGCCATAATGAACACTGCATCTATTAGGATACTACTAGTCATAACAAGCGCTCTAGGCGCACGCCTATTAGTAAGGTACATATCGGACGAACTCAAAAATTTTGCTCTATTTTAGCGAACACGTTTTAGGTGCCCACCCCACCAACTTAAGCATAGTGAGGGGTAACCAACTCCAACTTCTTTAACAAATATTTGTAGTTCACGACCGTGTAGAATTAGTTTCACTCGTCTGTGGAAACCGCGGTGTAGTTGTACTCTTATCTGTTTTTTAGTTACACTCCAATAACTGAAAAGTTTTTTCCTATCTTGATGATATAGTTATTGCTAATTAATGACAATCGAATCCGCAAGTAGCAAGGGACACTAAAATGGGGGAATTTTTTTTACCCCAAAAATTGAACCAACTTTAACACTCAAGGGTGTGAAATAACTTGTTGAAGTCGGGACCATGCGCACAATATTGTAATAATATGTACTTTTGACCTATCATGGTACCGACTTCAACAAGTTATTTTGCACCTTTGAGTGCTGAATTCAAGCCCATTTTTCGCCAAAAATTTGCTTAACACCGCTGAATGGATTTAGATGATATATCATAAAACGTATTCTAATTTTTATCTCGATTTTCCGAACGGTTCCTGAAGGATCAGGAAAACCAATTTTGATGAATGGAATCTAGATATGTTGTAATTGATTGTTTGAAACTATATCTAACTCGTGTAGTTTTTAACGCAATTTGCGAACCATATACTATTAATATGTACACAATGGTTAAATTAAGGTTAGTAAATTGTTATCACTATTGTTAGGTCCAATGCCAAAAAATATGAGTTCAATTTATTCTGTTGTATCTCTTTATACTTGTTATCTGGGGAATCCTCAACTCAACTGTAATAAAATATATATTTAGATTTCTTTTATGTATATCACACATAAAAACTCTTTACATTTTCGCAAGCTCATTGAACCTAGAAAAATATTAAAATACTAGTTCAAAGTCTCGGGTGTGACATTGAGTACCATAGTCGTGACGTAACATGAGTTTCCATACAGCCAGATTTACGTTTTTACTTATAATTCAATTTATATCCATCTAGTATTAAAAATCACTTAATGTTACATATTACTTCTATAGTTATAAAAAAATACTACTTAAATTTACTAACAAATCCAATACTAATGCAATTTCTCAATATAAAAAAATGTTTACCGAAAAATGAAACCGACATCAACACTCCAAAGTGTGAAATAACTTGTTGAAGTCGGTGCCATAATAGTTCAAAAGTACCTAGTATAACAATATTTTGCGCATGAAACCGACTTCGACAAGTTATTTCACACTTGAGTGTTGAAGTTGGTTCCATTTTTTGCTAAAAAAAAATTAAACTCTTTTTAGTGATTCTTGCTACTTACTGGATCGATTGTCATTCACTGTCAAAGACTATAATATCATCAAGATAGGAAAATATTTTTCAGTTATTGGAGTGTCATTCATGATACTTGTCGTTCAATTTCATTTAAAAATCAAACGACAAGTATCAGCTTTAATAAAAAAAGAATTATCAAAATCGGTTCACCCAGTCAAAAGTTCTGAGGTAACACACATAATAAAAAATATAGACTAATTGCGAACCTCCTACTTTTTGAAGTCGGTTCAGAAGCTAACACACATACTAACTAACTGAGTTTATTAGAAATATGTTAAAAACCTTATCTTACAATTTTCATAAACTACTTTTATATAGTAACTTAAAATTCATTTATTAATTTTTAATTCCAAATAACATTTTGATTTATAACAGTGCGCGTATAGACACATTATATCTAAATATAGTATCTGTTGCCCTGTTTTATGACTTAATTTTTTTTAGTTTTACGGGATATGGTTCTACTGTATCTTCAATAATGGACACTATCTGGCAAATTTTATTTTTATTTCTGGCCAATTTTGCTAGAAGGCAAATATCTGCCTGAAGATGGTTGCCTTAATGAGCGATGATTATGAAGTAAGATTTGTACTCATTGACTTTGAATTGAGCACTCTGTACAGGACAGCTTTATGAAATTTATTACAATGGGGCTCCTGTCACAACCAAGACAATTGATACATATTTTTAGTTTCAAAAATGCTCTCTATAAGCGCTCAACTTAACAAGTATCGTTTTGGATAATATCTTTTTTATTAAACTTGCAAAACAGTTCATTGGAATGAGCTTAAATTATATCAAAAATATTGTGAAATTTGGTTTTATTTTTAACGCGAGATATAATTCTTTGAGATTTGTTATTATGTTGAATACATGGTCTGAAAATAATAATTTAAAAAAACTTAACTAAAACTAAACGATTCTGTCTCGACCATGGGCCACTCGCCACAACCGTGGTTCTATGAAAACCACGGTTGTGACGTCCATGGATGTGAAATGTTCGCACCGTGCTATAACTACAAAGATTAAACAAAAGTAGCCATCTTAAAACAATCACTAGATTAATTGTTATTAAACACACCAAATTAATAAAAATCTGCGAAGACATATTCATAAATACATATTTTAAGAGCCACGGTCTTGACAGCATAAGGGTACTCGTTTTACAAAATAACTAATATCAAACTTATTTTTACGCAGCTATATCACTCGACGCCATTAATTAATAGGACAACTGTGACAGACAGACTTGTTACTGAATTCTGGGAATCTCACATGACATGGTTGTGACATTTAATGTGTTCTTTTAATGAAGTTTATGTATATATATATTTATTTAAAATATAATAATATTACCAAATTACCATTTATGAATAGGTGCATTAAACGGCTTTCTCTATAATCAGTACTAATATTATGCGAATGTACTATAAATGCGAAAGTAACTCTGTCTGTCTGTTAGGCTTTCACGCCAAAACTACTGGACTGATTTGAATGAAATTTGGTATGGAAATAGTTTGAGACCCGGGAAAAACATGGGATAGTTTGTATCCAACTGCGCAAAAAGAGGTTAATGTTTTTGCGCGATAACCGACAAACGCGCGGGCGGAGCCGCGCCTGGAAAGCTAGTAAAAATATAATAGAACCTTAATATATTAATTTAATGTAGTTCTCACAAATAAAAATGTTTTTCTTAAGAATGATAATTTACCCATCTAAAATAACCGTAGGTACACAATAAACTGTATAGATATATAAACACTACTGTACTGATCGAACCCCTACAAGACCCGATTATTTTTCCGGCGTATGTACCAATACACGACAAATGTTAATTCCATTCTAAAATGTCATACTGACGTGATCTCCGCTACGTAGGTAGGACTGTACTGTACCTTACCTGGAGAGCTAAAAGCGTGCACGCGGCGCATCGCACACAACTCTGTGTCGCGTAAATGAATACGTCGCGCTCGCATAAAATACCTAAAGTCCGTGGAAAGCCTCGCCTTAAGTGAAGTAATTAAATGTATCGAGCCTACTGCACGTCGGGCCATCGCCTGTAATTTTATAAGGATCAGGTTAAGCCTCACAAGGAGTACTGCTATCTTGGCGGGGACTCCACAGTAGGTACCAGATTCTTCCATTTGACCACATTCAACGCAGAGTAGCTCGAATCGTCGACAATGAAGCACTCGCGGGTCGGTTCGACACGAATTGGCACTGCGTAGAGATGACGGATCACTCAGCAAATTTTACCGTATCTATCAAGGGGAGTGTTCCGATGAAATGTTCGATTTAATAGCTGCAGCAGAATTTCGCCATCGGACGTTTACACAAAGTCGGTATGGTGTTCGATAAATTTTATGTCGACGTCTGAAAGTTCACCATCGTGCGATTCTCACGATATTTTCTGACTAGCACTGCCACAATGTGGAACCAGCTGCCATGTGAAGTGTTTACGAATCGATAAGACTTAGGAAACTTCATGATGAAAGCATATTCCCTCTTCAAAGGCTGAAAACGCATCCTCAAGGCCATCCACGCGACCCCTGGAATTGTGGATGTTCGTGGGCGAGGGTATAATCACTCACCACTAGGTGAGCATAGTGGCTTTGAATGATGATAACAGTGGCAAATTACTTGCCAGATCACTTGTAAGATTACATATCCTACTACGAGATAGGTTGGTTTTGACCAAAGGGAGTGATTTCCTAATTTTGGTCACTTTGAAGGTAAACTACTCTTCAGAGAGTATTTATTTGGATGTTGTAAAAGTACGAGCGTTTTGGTAATAAATTAGATATGATGGTTTTTTTAAAGTAGGTTTAAAAAAAACTGATGTGCAAGTACAAGCTCCTAATTGATCAAAATCTCCCCTATATAAGTGCAGTAAGTTTCAATCAAACGAGATAGTGAGGTAATGAACTATTCGGGTTACGGGCATATTTTTTCAAATCAGTCTTCTACCTGCTTCAACGCAGCCACTTATTTCACTTATTTATCTTTACCAAACCTTCTACAGTGAAGATAGCAATATCAGCCGGTGTCTCGTTCTTTTCAATCATCGGTGGTGAGGAATCTTCACAATCGAGCTTCGTGATCGTCGGGCAGCCTGTGTGGGACGTGAAAATGGCCGAATACATATGCACTGCTGGTGATGTGATGGCTACTGCCAGCGCCTGGGCGTTTATAAATGAGTCTTGGTATTGCACACAGAAGGTTGATGATGGGAAGCATATAAAGGTAAGCTAACACGAGGTAGGATAGAGTATTCACTATAAGCAGTCAGGGACAGTTCCATGTCCTCCTGTTTAAATGTCTGGAGATGTGATAGATATAATGTGCCAGTATGCCACTATTATTTGCGCCAGCGCGCGAAGGGTAGGTTTGCTGCATTTTAGGGTGTTGTTTATACGTCTTTGATACCTAGTCAAAAAGTAGTCTTCATCGGTTGAATCACTAGTCGATTATTTCCGTAAACAACACGGCGCCGGCGTGCATCTGAACATAATAAACAACTTTGTTATGATTTTATAATTAATTTGCAAATGCAACAAGAACTATAGATAGATAGATAGATAGAACTATATAACGTCTTGGAGTGACGAGCGCAGTGTGGTGTCAAGTATAACACTGCAACTGTAATCGACAGGTGTAATGAGTGCTTACCATCAGGCGACCGGCTTGTCTATCTCATCACACTGTATCGAAATGAAAATAAGTTTCTTGGGGTGAACTACTTAATTAATTGGGTGGATGTAATAACTGCATTCCTTCTTTTTCTTTCGCGTCAATTCCTTCAACGTCAGCCATAACGTCCAAAGTTAAATAAAGCTTCCTCCTTCAGGGGGATGTGCCAAAATCCCCACACATAGCGCTTGGAAGGCGTCTAGAGATCGCAGTGTAAGGGGGAAGTTCTTATAAAGGCTCTGCCGCCCACCTTCTAGTATTTTTCCTTCCTCGTCCCTTACTACTCCCACAAGAAGATATGGGGATCCCAATTCTAGCCAGGCAGCGCACGGGGATATTCGCTTCAATAGGTACAACAAAACACCTATGTATATGCAATAATTAACAGTAGGTACGTCGTTGTCCATTTTTTGTTACGCGATCAAACGCTCGCTCTACAAAAGAATCAGACTTGTATATGATGAGATAGTCTGCTCAGACAATCGGATAATAAATGAGGTCTACTCCTGGCCTTAGTGAAAGCTTACGTTAAAGTTGAAAACGACGGTTAAGTACTCACATAATAACCTCACTTTCTTATGGAACCTCGTAGAACACTGCAAAAAAACTCCCTTTGCACCATGCCGGTTTTGGTGCTCTACGGGTCTTTGTCTACGGGTGATAGTTTCACGCTTTACATCTTCCTATTACCTTTAAGGTGCTGGGAGTTGGAGCCACATGGAAAAGAGTGAAGATTCTAAATAGCACTTTGGCGTTTTCGCAAGGTAATCTTAGTTTTAATGGAGTCCTTGGTTATGTACCTAAAGACACAATAACCGCCCCAGGCTTGGTAACATAATGCTTCTATTGTCTCGTCAATGTACCATAATCGGGAATAGCGCCCTATTGCCATCTACTCTGCACGACAGAGTGCTACTGAAATTTCTTGCAAAATCCAGGGACATGTCCGATCGCAGACGAGGACTTCAGTGACACCAATGATGCCAGTATAATGCCATTTCTGTCAAGACGTATTATAGGTACATTTTTTTTATGTGAGGAAATATAATACTTCATGTTGCATTTATCTTTGTTGCTAAATATATAGAATCTGGGGCTTCAAGTAAAACTGCTTAATAATTTCACCAGTCAAAATGTTCATATGTTCTTATGTATTTTAATTATGAATTACGTCTGGTGGAGTGAAATCGATATCCATTTCTCTTTCGGAATTTATTTTAAAATGATTTGCGACAGAATCATTTTAATTTATCAAAGCGACAGAATCGAGACCAACTCTCTTCTCTACTGGCATTATTTTAGGCCCTTATTGAAAGTTATATAACTTACAATAAAATAAAAAATAAAATTAACATCTTTCTTGTTTATATGTTTTTTTGTATATATTTTCAGAAGCCTCTCCTCGAGTCGATGAAACAGCTCTACCTGAAATACGTTATAGAGAATTTTCACGTAAGAACTTTTTGCTTCACGGCAAAAAAAATGTTTTGTCTATGCTTACAGTTCAAATACGTTTAGTTGGCTATAGCTAAGATAGTAGGACCTTATACTTATCAGGCAAAGATTATTGATAGTAGAATCTTAGTCTTTATTTTAGTAAACAGTACGGGATAACTCATGTGTATATGCCAGATAGCTCCGAGTATAGCTTCGACTACATCTGGTGGTCTTCTTCAAGGTTAGCTCGGGACGCCCGCGTTGACGTCTTGTTGTGGGCCAAACTATAGACGGAGCTATTCACGTATAGTTTTCCCGCACCGATTATTAAATGAGTTAAAACCACGTTAGTTTTTATAATAAGCTCTTAAATTTATTTATAGCTGATAGGCAAGCTTTTGACCACTACCTCACCTAATGGTAAGCGATGATGTGGTCGAAGTTGTTGTTCAGGCTAATCTTGAATGGACAGCTGCCATTGTTAAGTGTTAAGTGCATGTCGACAGATTTCCTTATTGACGGTGGTAGCTAGCTAGGCGGGCATTTGCAAAATGCCCTTTGACAATGCTATAACGACTGCAATAACCGGGCGTGCCGTCCGAAGCACGGAAGCGTGTAGATTACTTACTATATATTATCAATGTGACATTATTAACCACTAGCGGTCATCTAAGACATGACGCTTTACTTACCCTGTGGTTCAAGTCACGCAAATATGCGCTATTTGCACTGTGTGCTCGCAAACGGTCGGTTCATAACTTGCTAAACAGACACCGCGATAGCATAATGACGTCATCTTTGACGTCACCTCCGGCCGCAAACAACGCTCACAGAAAAGTGGTAGTGCAATGTATGCACAAACGTCAAACTCAAATCTTGACAGATAGATGAGGAGATTTTTAATGTTGTGGTTAGAATGTTGAACGTACAAACATCTGTTCACAAAAGAATGCCTTGAAATGCAATTCTTCTATTAGCAATAATTGACGTGACGTGTATTTTGGTTCGATTGCGAAAAAGCAAATTGACAGTTAGCAGATGTTATAAGCGCAGCTACATATCGGTTCACAAAGTTTGCGCGCAAACAGTGCATATTCTCGTATTTCAGTTATGAACCAAGCTTTTGTACTGTATGCAGTGACAGCAGTGTTTGCGTGATTTAAACCGTAGTGTTAGTTTATCGGGAGGGATACTAAACTTCAACAACTAAAATATCAACACCATATAACTCAAAGGTTAGTTTTGAAATGAACACGAATAATAATGACCTTTAAGTTTGAACAGGCCGGTCACTTCTCCCTACAAACTTCGTAGGGTGATAACTCCCTTATTTGAGATTTTAGGTCCAGAATTAAGCATAATACCGATTGATCTCGTCATCATCTAGGCTTGTATGATGCCGAAATTTTAAAAAGCTAGCTTTCCGGGCGCGGCTCCACCCGCGCGTATGTCGGTTATGGCGCAAAAAAATTAACCTCTTTTAGCGCAGTTGGATAAAAACTATCCTATGTTTTTTCCCGGGTCTCAAACTATTTCCATACCTCATTTCATTCAAATCCTTCCAGTAGTTTTGGCGTGAAAGCGTAACAGACAGACAGACAGAGTTACTTTCGCATTTATAATATTAGTACTGATATGAAAGTTATGAGCCTCGAAAACTTTATATGAAAATGTTTCGAGTTTCATAACTCTCGAGTTAATTGTCTTTTTAAAATTCCGACATCATACAAACCTAGATAATGATGAGATCAATCGGTATTATTCTTTGTTTTGGACCTAAATCCTCAAATAAGGGAGTGATCACCCTACGACTTTTCTATGGAGAACTGAGTGCCCAGTTCACCTTTAAAATAAACGCTTCAAAATATCAACACACAAAATGATTACCTAAGTAAGTAAATCCCATAGAATATACCTACTATTACATGTATTATAGTAGTTATGCCCCCCGGTTTCACCGCGTTTTAATGGATGATGATAAAGATGAAAAGTTTCTTTGTGTTGTGTTGATGTGATAATCCAGCGCCTCATCTACCTCCATACCAAATTTCATTAAAATTAGTCTAGTTAAATATGGGTGTGATTAGCGTGATGTGAATATTAAGCAAATCGAAAAATAATCAAGACACGCTTTGTGATTTGCGCATACTACCGGTTTACCATCATACACGCACAACAACCCGGCTTTTGCAAACAAAACTGTGGTCCGGTTAGGCGCATCCGATTACTGCGGATACACTAGTTGCACTGCCACAAAATCAGTCCTTTGATGTGATCCTTACAATGGAACTGTGGACGCTCGCGCTAGTCGAGTGCTGGAAATTTTTAGCTTGATTTACTAAATACACACATCAAAAGTGCCTAGGGATCATGTATATTTTGAACTATAACTGACTTGTATGGCAGTAAAACGAAAAAAATAGGCTTTTTGCTATGTTTATTGTAAAATTTTATTAATTCTTAATATATAATAATAATCTGTGTTTCTACCATTTACACTAATGACACAAGTACAGCGGTTTGGCATGCTTCGCAAAGGGATGATCGCTTCTGAAACAATACTCTCCGCATAAATCTGAGCATTGAGGTTGCCCCTGATCCAAATGAGATCTGTTTAAAACTAACTTGATTTACTCGAAAACGTACTTGATCCCTAGGCACTTTTGATGTGTGTAGTTATGTGTAGACTATGCGGTATTATGAAATCCCACGGCAGTTATTTCGTAGACAGACTGTAGTTGCCTTACGAAAGTTTTAACCGAGTACAATATCCATTTGGTCCGGCCATCAGTGCGTCCAGCAGTGATAGCAGCAATGCGCAGCTCGTGGTGGCCCGGGTTGCGATGCTTTATGTTGGCGCCGGTGATGCGCGCCGTGGAGAACGACGAGCCCATGGACTTCCTCACCGAGATCAGGCGTGTAGTCGTCGTCTTCATGAACATCGTCACCAAGACGGTCACGGAGAATGTGCTCATCGGTGTCGTCGACGGTGCTTACAAGTGTGTTTCTAGGTGAGTACTTGTGTAGGTGCTTCAGCAACAACGCTTACGTGAAAAATATTGTCTAAAATTCCGGGTGAAATTATGCAAACACAGCCTTCGTTGAATATATTGCAAACGCTCAGATCATTATGAAGTACTGGAATGAGCACAATAGATGAAATAAATATTAGGTTTAAAGAACTTTATTTCTCATAAGAACAAGTGTTCACTTAGAATGAGATTCACTTAAATATAGTTTAAAAATGAGTCGTCTGGCTTGGTAGGCATTACATATTTAACAAACTATTTACATATTCACTGTTTGCATGCAAACAATTTGAACAGGCTAGCAGCTGCGCCTTCGATATTTGTCCACTGTCAACTTGCTTCTTCGCAATTGACCGAAATTACAATAACTTTGATTTCAAGTAACGAAATTAGTACCTACCTACATAATTTTACATTAAAAGGCATTCTTTTAGGAACAAGATTATTAAAGGTATAAAGTTCTACGATACGATACCGCGACAATATTTCCTCGACTATCTGTAAAAAATTGAGTTTAACGTTTTTGCACTTGCACACGCTTTACTATCGTATATGGTAGTGCAGCAGTCTTGAGTTAAAACTTAACTCAAATCGTCAACAACTGAAGTAGTGTTGAGTCAACTGTTAAGGAAACTGCTGATCTCTTTTGCTTTAGTGAGTTTGTGAGATTTATAGAACTTCCCCTCACGGTAAAATCCCTATCCCATATACCCAAAGGTATACTTAGTGTACCTAGTAGTTACGTACTCCTTGCCTTTTTATATACCTTTTTACAATTATCCAGCGTGGTTTCCAACTCTGGAGGGCTAGTGAACAAAGTATCGATGTTCGACAAGGACATGATGTTCCTGGTGGTATTTGGTTTGCGGGGGCTGAAGCATGAAGACGAGGCACAGAAGGCGTTGCAGTGCGCTTACCAACTGAAGACTTCGCTTGATGACGACAACATTCTTAGCGTTTCTATTGGTGTTACTTCCGGTTAGTTCATACTGTATCAAATATAACTTTTCCTATTGGATATATATGATTAGAAAATACATTTGAGTAGGTACCTACATAGACTCAAATATATTTTCTAATCTTATAGACTCGATAAATAACTTATCTTCTTTTAATCAGAACTACCATGTACCTAACCCAAATGGAATAATTAATCGTAATAATTATCTAATAAACTCCGTAAAGTAAAGTTGGAAGTTTAGATGGAATTATACATGTACACAACTATAACTTTCTAATCTTATAGACTCGATTAATAACTTACCTCACATTCTTTTAATCAGAATTACTATGTATCCAACCCAAACGGAATAATCTATTGTAGTAATTATCTCGGTTAAGTAAGCGGTGTAGTTCCAACTTAGGTACATCTAAACTTCCAAATTTAGATGGAATTGTATAACACAACATTGTTTCTTCCATTTCTTAATACATAAGTATGTGATGTTTGTCTTCAGGAACCACGTACTGTGGAGTGGTAGGGCATGTTTTGCGGAGAGAATACACAGTGATTGGACCTGCAGTTAATAAGGTAAATAAGCATAGACTATGGTATGTTTATTGAAATTAATTGATCGTGAATCCCACATTTGTATCATGAAGTTGTGTGTATCGTAAAACTCTATTCCTTTCCAAAATATGGCGAAATCAACTACACATGGGCACCGTTTCTAGACGGTCTGTAAGTACTTCAACGTGTAAGTGTATCCTACACGTTTTACTATTTGCATGAGAAGAGGTTAATAATAATAAAAAAAATGTTCTCATACGCTTCAAATATGCTATACTTACTTACATATTATTTTCTCAAACATGCTTGGAAATATTGTCATTACTTTTAAATTAAGAGCACGCGAAGTATCGTGTGCACACCCAGAAAAAATATTTATAATTCATTGCCGGCGCGCAGGAAAGAAAACGCGCCGGGGCTGTCAATTTATTGCAAAGGTAACTTGGGACAAATAGCCAAAGTCGACTTTTTAGGAATTCAATATTTTGATGAATTCAACATAATAAGAATATAACTTTTTGCCAAATCCAAATTTCCGGGCCGAAAGCCTACATGTCTCTTTTGAAACAAGACGTAAAAAAACCGGCCAAGGGCGAGTGGGACTCGCGCACGAAGGGTTCCGTACCATTATCCGTAATCTTGCAAGTTACAGAGACTTTTTACTGTATGAGAGCCCCCTTAATATTTCTTTATTTTATTTTAATTAATTATATTAATTATAATTATTAAAATTTAAATTAAAATTTTATTAAAATTAATTATAATAACTTAATATTCTGTGAATAGTTAAAGCGTCTACCTGTCACCATATTAGTATCGAGCAAGAAACGGTCAAGTTAGTTGTATGGGAGCCCCCCTTAAATATTTATTTTATTATATTTTTAGTATTTGTTGTTATAGCGGCAATAGATACACATCATCTGTGCACATTTCGACTGTCTAGCTATCACCGTTCTTGAGATAAACCCTGATGACAGACGGACGGACGGACAGCGAAGTCTCAGTATAAGGGTCCCGTTTTTCCCTTTGGGTACGGAACCCTGAAAAATTAGCGTAAACTCTATTCTATTATTAAGATAATAAAAATAAATTAAAATTATTTCTAACGGATCCGAAAGTGATTGCACTCCACCTCATAGATCGGAAGCCAAATCAGAGATGAAAAACAGCTAGGTACCAAAAAAAGCATAAGTACATTAGTGTATTATATAAATATTAATTTAGACTGGTGAAAACATGAAGCATTTTTACTTGAGCGCTAGATGCTATATATTTTCCGTCAAAGTTAAATATAATTCTATTATTATTTCCTATAGTCTGTTTTTTATAACAAACGAGTACTGAAAATTTTACTGCGTTGCTATTGGCCCACGTAATCAACATAAAGTCCGTTCCATAAGAACTCTGTAGTAGACTGAATTCATCACTCCGACCTGTGCCGCCACGCCGAGCACACCTGTCTACAGCTCCGCCAGTATCTCCCAGTGAGACCGCAATAGTCCCCGCACTATTGCCGTCTCACTCGGGTCATCGTTCCGACGATAGTTGCAGACCAGTGCCTTGGAATACGCAGTCCTGACGAAGTTTTTGTTTTGTGTGCAGAAGCTGAGCAGCCGCCGAACGCCGAGCAACGCGAGCTACGAGCTCGCCGTGCCGTCGCGCAGAGGCGCTCTAAGACGTCTGGCATTACCACCTACCCAGTCCCTTGTTTCGGACGAACAACATCATATCGGGCTGGTGGTCTTGCTTCGACCGCACTTTTCGGTGCGCATTTCACCACTTTACTATCCGACACAACATAGTAACAGTCGCGTAACAACACACTTTGTGCTGTTAAGCGACGTCGTTCAGGCGTGGGGTAGCGTCAGCCAAACCCGTCTGAACGATCAAATCCGCCATTTGCTGCGGTCGCAGTGTGACACCCTACGGTGACAACGGCCACTGTTGTTGTTTTGGTTTAACCTTGCACCGTGGCCTTTCCCGCTTCACGGGTCAGCCGAAGCAAGCTGGGCTCCGGGATTCTGGCCTTGGGGTCACCCCTAGTCAAACCCGGAGTAGCGCTTAGGAGCACCCCTCTCCGCCGAGAAAAAAGCTCGGAGAGGGTACACAACTAGGGCACACCATAGGTACTCACTCCCTCTCACACAAGTGAGCTCACGAGTTGCGAGAGGGAGACAGAACCCGTTAGGCCATCCTGAGTATTCCCCTCAGGATGCAACGTCCCTCTAACGGTGAGGTGGAGGTCCTTCAGACCTTCGCCCTCCGCTACCCCGAACTCTACGCTGATCATCAGCAATCGCTTAACGATGCAGAGAGTGCCCGCCTCACGGACACTCTCATCGCTCCCTCCGGAATTCCAATTCCGGAGGCCATCGTCCCTCCTCTGACCCGGTCCTTCTCAGAGGACAGCCCGACTTCGCCCGCTCCGGGCCCTGACAACAGACGCACGGTGGCAGCCCCTCCCCGTGAGAGGTCTCGCTCGCGCTCACCGATCGGGAGGCCAGCGAGCACCCGTCCCTCCATCGCCGTTGTCGAGCCCACTTCGGACTCCGAAGCGGAGATGGAGGTAGATCCGAGTCGCGCCTTACGCACTGACTCGGACTCAGATAACGACGGCTATACCGTCGTAGATAGAAAGCGCAAGCGTGCTCCTAAAGCCGCTAGTTGCGCAACTTCCGCCCCTCCCGCCAAGGCACCCGCTAAGGCCCCCGCCTCCGGCAAGAAGCCGACCCCCGCCCCGCGCCCCGCGTCTCCTCCCTCCGCTCCGGCCACCACTGCCGCGTCCCCTCAGGACGCGAGCGCGCGCCGCGAAAAACCGCCTCCGCCCCTGTTCATTCAGGACAAAACCAAATGGGACATGCTGTCCCGTTTAGTTTCGGATCGTGGGATCCACTATACTAATGCCCGCTCCACGCAGCAGGGCATTAAAGTCCAAGTTTCCACCATTAGCGACCACAGAGCGCTAACTAAACTCCTCCGCCACGAGAGCATAAGTTTTCACACTTATGCGCTCGAAGAGGAGAAAGTCCTCCGAGTGGTCATCCGCGGTGTGCCCAAGGAGGTACATACCGATTCGGTATGTGCCGACCTGAAGGCACAAGACTTCCCCGTACATGCAGTTCACCGCATGTACAGCGGGAAGGACCGCAGCCCCTACGATCTAGTACTCGTAGTACTAGATCGTACTCCTGAAGGCAAGGCCATTTTTAATTTAAAAAAGGTCTGTGGCCTCTCAGGACTCGATGTCCAAGCCCCATACAAGAATGGGAGTCCCTCGCAGTGCCACAACTGCCAACTATACGGGCACGCCTCCCGATTCTGCTTCGCTCGCGCTAGGTGCGTTAAATGCCTAGGCGATCACGCGACAGCAGCGTGCACTCGCACCCGGGATTCGCCGGACCCACCCAGCTGTGTGTTATGCGGCGCTCAAGGGCATACCGCGAATTACCGTGGTTGCCCTAAAGCACCACGAGTGAACCACAGGGTGGCAAGGCATAGGCCGACCCGTCCCTCTTACGACCGTTACCAACGGGTAAGCCCCAAACTAACGGTAGTACCTGCCTCACAGGTAATACCCGCGCCGCTCCCAGCCCGTAACGCATGGTCTAAACCACCCAGTATGGTTAAGACCGTCGCTACCGCCCGCGCCCCGGCCCGCGCGCCCGCACCCGCGCCCGCACCCGCACCCGCCCGCGCCGCGGCCCCTGCCCGCGCACCGGCCCCGGCTCGCCCCGCGCCCCCGGCACCCGTCGCCAACACCATTCGCGCGCCTCCCCGCGCCGCTTCCCGGCCACAAGCTCCACCTATGCCATTGATGGCTGCCCCTCTTCAAGAGGCAATCAACCTAGTCAGCGATCTGGCTATGTCGGTTGACATCAATGAGGTACAAGAGCTATTCCACAAGATGCAATACGCTCAATCCCCAGCGGACGTGATCCAATACACATTGGAACACGCGAATTTACTTAGCGCCCTTAAGCGCTTCGTTCCCCAGGCCCCTCCCCAGTACAACCACTATGGGTAGTACAACCGCACGCACGAAACCGCGCTCAGTTTCGTTAGCGTCATTCAACGCTAACGGTTTCTTTAGACAACGTGACCTTGTCCACGACTTTTGTTGCACCCACCTTATCGACATTATATGCGTGCAGGAAACCCTTCTAAAACCGGGGAAGGCGAACCCTAGGTTTGCCAATTACAGAACGGTACGTGATGATAGAGTGAACTCCCGTGGGGGAGGCACTCTTATCTATTACAAAAGGTCCCTGCACTGCATTCCCCTACCTACCCCAACTCTTGTTAATATGGAAGCATCTTGTTGCCTCCTAGCTATGACTGGTCATCAACCTATAGTCATAGCATCCTGTTACCAAGCTTGCAAAAAGCCGATCGTCCGAGCTGACTTAGAAGCCCTTTTCTCATTAGGAAGCGCCGTCATTCTGATTGGCGACTTCAACAGTAAGCACATCCTATGGAATTGTAACGTCAACAATCCCAGAGGTATTGCACTTGAAAACCTAATCGCAGAACTTAACTTTGACATAATTGCGCCCACTGAGCCCACTCACTACCCTTATATGGAAGACCACCGATCTGACTTGCTTGACATGGCACTATTCAGAGGCGTAACACTCCGGTTACGCTCCATAGAAGTGGTTCACGAGCTTCACTCTGACCACCGACCCATTATACTGCGACTAGGTCCCGACCCAACGACTGACCTCCCCCGCCCCACTAAGACGATAGTGAACTGGAAGCAAGTAGGCGATGCCCTAAAGGCTATCAGTTCACCGGACCTAGACAAGATCCCTGACGACATCCTGACAAAAGATGACGTAACCCTTGCGATCGATTCGTTCACCAATCACCTCTCCACCGTAGTAGGTGCATCCGCAAAGGAGGTCATAGTGCCGGACGACCGGCGCCTTGTCATTCCAGCGGATGTGAGACGATTGGTGACGGAGAGTAAAGCAGTGACCCGACATTACGACTCTTACCCCAGTAAAGAGAACAAAACTAAGAAACGCCACTTTGAACGCATGGTTCAAAGTCGCATGTCTGAGTTGCGTGATCAACAATGGGGCGATAAACTTTCAAACCTCGTGCCAAGCCACCATGCTTATTGGAACTTGGCGCGAAGTATGAAAGGTAGTAACCATAACGACATGCCTCCCTTATACAGACCAGTCCCACTAGTCCCAGCGTTCTTTGACGAAGACAAAGCTGAGTGCCTAGCTGATAGCCTAGAGGCTCAGTGTTCCCCTAACGTAGATCACGTTGACCAAGCTCACCTCGATTCGGTGGATGCTGAAGTCGAACGTAAAAGCTCTGTGGTCACCTCTGAACTCCCACCTGCCACCTTAGCGACTTACGCTGAGGTGGCGAGACTGATCAAGGCCCTCCGACCGCGCAAATCCCCCGGTGCCGATGGCATCTCCAACAGGGTTCTTAAAACCCTCTCTCCTCCTCTCATCCATCTCCTAGTCAGCATCTTCAATGCTGCTATGAGCCACTGCTTATTCCCAGACACCTGGAAATGTGCAACTGTCATTGGCATTCACAAACCAGGCAAAAGCTCATCTGACCCCACCAGTTACCGCCCAATCAGCCTCCTCAGTGCCTTAGGCAAACTTTACGAGCGGTTACTTGCAAACCGCCTCCAGTCCCATGCTAAGGAACACCACCTTATCCCAGATGAGCAGTTTGGCTTCAGACCCGGACACTCATGCGTCCAACAGGTGCACCGCCTCACGGAGCACATCATTGAGGGCTTTAACAAGTACCCCAAACCCCAGACCACGCTAGCAGTCTTCCTCGACGTGGCGAAAGCTTTTGACAAAGTCTGGCACAATGGCTTGATTTACAAGCTATACCAACTTGGCGTGCCAGAACGTCTTGTGCTCATCCTACAAGACTTCCTTAAAGCCAGAAGCTTTCGCTATCGCGTGGAAGGCACCCTCTCCTCCCCCCACCCAGTCAGAGCCGGAGTCCCTCAGGGCTCCGTGCTATCACCCATTCTCTTCGCGCTGTATACCAGCGACATCCCACGCTCTCAGCCAGACGTCCTATTGGCCCAATACGCGGATGATACCGCTATTTATACCACTGGGTGGCGTATCAGCAGAAAGTCCATTTTCGCCCTCCAACGGGCCATCACCGAGATCGGTGACTGGTTCCGTAAATGGCGCATCGCGGTCAACCCAGTTAAAAGTGCAGCTATGTACTTTACTGAGAAGACTCGCCCCCGTTACCCGCAACCTTTAACTTTGTTTGACCAACCCATCCCCTGGGTTAGTAAAACAAAATATCTCGGAGTCACCCTTGATCGGAATCTCACCTTTAGCGATCATATAACAACCGTCCGAAACAGAGCGGCCTTTGTAATGGGTCGCCTTGGTCCCCTGATTCGCAAAGAGAGTAAAATGTCTCTTAGTAATAAGAAGACACTTTACACTGCCTGCATCCGCCCCATCATGACTTACGCATCAGTAGTGTTTAGTCATGCTAGTGAGGCCCATCTCCACAAGCTTCAAGTCATTCAAAATCGTTTTCTTCGTAGTGCAACCGGCGCTCCGTGGTATGTCCGGAACACCGAGTTGCACTGCGACCTAAACCTTCCCTCTTTAGCGCAGTTCAATAAGGACTGCGCTCGCCGATACTTTGATCGAGCGCCCCACCACTCGAACCCATTGGTTGTCCAGGCATCGAACTACTCGACCGCCTCTTCTATCCCATTTTTCAAACCCCCCCGTCGCCGACCACGGCAGGTATTAGACGACCCGGATGACCCCATCGCAGTCATTACATTGGCAGCTTTAGCGTTATCCGCAAGTCGTCGAGGTAAAATCCCCAGGTGTGAGGTAATTAGAGGTCACACAATCAAACACCGAGCCCGCCGGCGAGCTCGAGGCAAAAACAAGGTCACGATAAATTGCTCTCCAAATAGTCAAAGAGTTTTATTCAGTAGGGCCCAATTGTGCAACACTGCAGTTGCACAGAGGCATTTTGCTCCGATCCCCCCCATGTCTCTCGACAGTGAGACAAGCCGAGGTCCGAACCACAGTGGTGCCCTTGAGCTCGCTGTCAACCCCTCCTATAATAGCGGTACGTTTTCGGCGTCCGCAGGAGACGGAGGTAGAAGGCGCTTTTCGCCTTCTACGCCCGTCTCGGGAGAAGTGCCTTCGGCACTTCTCCCTCCCGGGCTATTGTAGGGCCAGGCCCTCGCCCAAAACCCGGTGGAGCTGGACGACCGCACAGGCGGTAGCCAGCATCTATGTCCTCCCTAAAAAAAAAAAAAAAAAAGAACTCTGTAGTTACATGTAGTGACATTCAGTTGAGTCTTCGACTACCTGCGCGTCGAAAAATATTGCTTGTATGTAATCAATACTAAAGTTGCAACTTTTGAATTAGGATAAGCAAAACAAAGATCGTTTTGTAAAAAAATGTTGTAGCTAAGTCAACAAATCGTCTCGTCATACGTTTGCCGACGTATTACTTACTGTAAGCTCAACCCAATTGAACTCGTTTGGTCTCAAGTGAAGGGCTATATGCAGACAAAAACAAAAGTTACAAAATTCTGAACTCTTGTTAAAAGAAGTAGCTAAAGTGGATAGATAAAAATGTAACTAAGTTAGAAACAAAAATGGCTATATGCAGACAAAAACAAAAGTTACAAAATTCTGAACTCTTGTTAAAAGAAGTAGCTAAAGTGGATAGATAAAAATGTAACTAAGTTAGAAACAAAAATGTACGGAGTCGACAATCCTGTACAAAATATGTTAGAGCAATTTATTATTGACGTGTCTGTAGAAAGTTCATCAAAAGGATAGCGATAATTTTTAAGAATACAAGAATTGTAGTAGAATTATTTGATTTGATTTATTCTACATTTCATTTTAGAAGTATTCAATGTGAACGGGCCATAACTATTTCAAAACAAGAACAAAGGCATTGACCAATGACGGTAATGCCCCATCTCACTCGGTCAATATCGGAAATGTGCGAGAGACATACTGAGTACTCGTTTGTTAAAAAAAAAAAACTACCCAAGAATGGAACCGACTTCAACACCCAAAAGTGTGAAATAACTTGTCGAAGTCCAGTTCCAAGTTGTTGAAGTCGGTTCCATTTTTGGCACATATTTTTTTTTCACTCTTTTTAGTGACCCTTGCTACTTACGGGATCGATTCTCATTTATTGTCATCGACTATATCACAGCCCTCATCATCAAGATAGGTGAATATTTTTCAGTTATTGGAGCGTAACTCAAAAACGGCTTGACCGATTTTGATGAAATTTAAAATGGGACCAAACGACAAGCATCTGCTTTCAATCAAAAAAATAATTTTCATTATCGATTCACCCAGTCAAGAGTTCTGAGGCAACAAACTTAAAAAAAAATACAGACAAATTGAGAACCTCCTCCTTTTTTGGAAGTCGGTTAAAAAATAGACTATAGTATTTGAGAAAAACACTATAATGCACGGCGGAAATTGCAATTACCTGTCTCGTATCATTGATCACCTAACTTGCGGTTCAGGTTTCAAAAACTAACACTCGAACTGTAAAATGCCTATTTCGCGGCTTTTCTTTTTATAATGCAGGCAGCGCGGCTGATGATGGCATATCCTAGCAAAGTGACCTGCGACAAAGAAACATTCTTGCGGAGTAAATTGGATCAAGAGTATTTCAAGTTGATGGAACCCAGGGCACTAAAAGGGATTGCTAAACCTGGACCGATCTATCAGTTCAATAAATTAGGGTTAGTATTGCATTATATCATAAATGGTTTATATAAAGGTAATTATTTAAAAAAAAACAGGATGTAATGTGCTTAAGTCTTAAACACTTGAACTTGCCTAAATAGGTAGGAGACAATTGTAATGGGCAATGGTATAATTATTTTATTACGTTTTTTTTATCAATCTTATGCATCGCCATCTTAAAGTGAAGTGAGGCTCAAAATGGCAAATTTCTGATTATGATTTTTTAAAAGAGTGTATGCCACGGAGTGTGTAGGTATATTATTATAGTACCTACCAACTCCATCTTGTTATACTGTTATACCCCTATGGCTGTTACATTGTACAATAAAAGGTTACTTTTCTAAAAAAAAGTAAAAATAACTTAAGTTACGCTGCATCCGTTTACCATACTTTAATAACTACATATTATGTTTACTTTAAAGTTGTCAGAGAGTAGAATTTCATTAAAAACACTGCGTAATCATTATGATTTTATTATCAGTATTGGCGTCTAAGTATAGGATTTTTTACCACATACCCAACAGCACGGACTTAAAGTTTTCTCCATTTTTTATTTTTTTATTGCTGATAGGTAAGCCTTTAGACCACAGACTCGTGATGAAGTGGTCGAAGGTGTTAACAGGCTTAACCTAGAATTACTGGCTCTCAAGAAAAGCTGCCGGAATTTTTAAAATTTCCTGGTGCAGCAGAGTTTGCCATAGTTGCTTTTTTTTTTTTTTTTTTTTTATTGCTGATAGGTAAGCCTTTGACTACAATCTCCCTGATGGTAAGTGATGATGTGGTCGAAGGTGTTAACAGGCTTAAAACCTAGAATTACTGGCTCTCAAGGACAGCTGCCGGAACACACCGTTAGGTGCTTGGCGACAGATTTTCTACTTGAGGGTGGTCGCTAGCCAGGCGGGCATTCGCAAAAATGCCCTTCCACCATGCGGTGAAGCTCAAGCCAGCGGCGGGATTCGAACCATGGACCTGCTGCGCGGCAGTCCATAGCCAAAGCCACTGAGCTATCATTGCTCTAGTGGCGTGTGCACATTCGCACTGTGCTGTATTTCTTCTGCTGGACTTAGCGTTTTATTTCAGTTGGCATGAACGCCTGAGCATGTGGCGTCACCCACTACTTGGTCGGAATGAGGAGCTGCGGAAGTACAAGTCGACTCTTCAAAACGCGTTGCAGCAGCAGCATATGACTTTCACTCGATGGCGGGACCACAAATTCGCTATTGCTTTATTGGTTAGTCTGCAATAGAACATAACTCTTTATCAGATGAAAGAAAACAAACTTCAATGTCTTCCAGGACACCTTAAGTTTTTTCAAAATGGTATGTGGTGTTTTGCATTGAAAATTCAATGAAGGAAAAATTTGCCAAAATATGGGCTGCAGCGCTATCTGAAGAACTGTCATTTACACTGTGGCCCCCAAGACGGAGGCCATGCGTAACGTAGTATTTCTTTCTTAGGTATAATGGCAAAGGGAGAGACTTTTGATCAATGGTGGATTATGGGATGAAGCTATGGATGATCAGTATCCGGTGAAGAAAAGTTTGCGTTGGGGACTAGATTCAGATAAAATGTCACTGATATTCTCGTAATGTTTGTGAGCTTATAACATTTTTTATGATAGGTTCGGAACCATAGGCTTCCTTTTTTGACATAGCATAGAACTGATCTCACCCGTCTTTGAGTAGGTAATATAGTAGCCGAGTAGACTATTTTTTTATGCCTGATAGGTTAGCCTTTGACCACTATCTCATCTGATGGTAAGTAGAAGAAAATTATTTTTTTCTTAGATACAATTTTTTCTTAGATAGAAGAATAGAATTAAACTAAGGTTATATGGCTTGATCTCAAAGATAGCTACCGGAACACACCTTCATATGTTTGCGACACACAGTAGGACGCCGATTATCTGAATTAATTGCGACCGGGGTCGATTCGGATAATCGAAAATTCGGATAATCGGACATAGACTGGTAATAAAGAAAAATGAACTGTCATATATAGTATAAACTTTATTAAGTTTAACAAGCACAGTTTTACATTAGCGCTCACTTGAACATCTCGATCAGGGTAAGTTGCAAACCCATCAGGCCTTAACAAAGTATAAAAATTCACAACTATAATAAAGGTTTTATTACGCTTAGGACCGATTCGGATAATTGGCGATATGGCTACGGAATCGAGGTTCTGACAATCGGCGTTCTTCTGCATTTTCCTTTTTATGAGGAGTGAATGTTCTCAAAATATCACTATGCTGTTGTTCAATGCCGGTCACAATTGGAACTGACGACAACCAGAGAAACTGCATGTCCATGCGCGAATGCTGAAGTTTCGTGCGTATCCATATTTCTTGCAGAATATACTTATTTGTAGGACAGTTATTGAAATTTTCGTATATATACGTAGCGTTTAAATTTCTAATATATTTGTACAGGGTCCGAGATTGGTTGGAAAAACACGCCTGTTAGAAGAATGTCTTAACATCACGCCACATTATATTCGTGTTGAGAAAGTTATACTGACGGAAGAGACAAAGGTAAAAATTAACTCTTGTATATGAACTAGGTACTTACACGAGATTGTGACAGGCTATCTTACCAAGAAATATATTATAGATGTTTCCGATTTAGGTAGGTGGTTAGTCGATACTTTTAGATATATGAGAGCAAAATTAAATATACGAATACATTTTATGGGGAATTTCAGGGCAAAACCACAAAATAAAAAGGCAAAACTAGAGTACCTACTAAGAGTTCAGACTGCCTGCGAATTTGTCCGCTTGAATTTTGTTTAATGAAACTATGTTGTCCTTAGACCAAATGCTGTCGAAGATTCTGTCTGTGTCTCCAGACTACAAGCGGTATATGTATGGACAAAATTTCTGTGTGGCTTAGGTGCGAAATTGTAACAAACAGACAGACAAACAAAAGGATGTCGTTATCGCCATCGGACGTCCAGACAAAGCATATGATGTAACATCAATGATGTTTCATCATGTTCATGTCGACGTCTGGAAGTTCACAACCACGCTATTCTTACGGGATTTCCTGCCTCGTACTGCCATAATGTGGAACCAGTAATCATGTAAAGTATTTCCGATATAACTTAGGAGCCTTCAAGAAGAGCATATTCCTGCGACAAAGGCCGACCAGGAGACCTTTGGTGTTGCGAATGTCCGTGGGCGACGGTGATCACTTACCACCACTGCCCATTTGCCCTCCTATCCCATTATAAAACGAAAAAATATCGCTAAAATGAGTCGCCTTTTGCATTCATAATATTATAGGGAATTATTCTCTCATATACATGTTCTCAGATCTGTTAAATCCTTATTATAATATTATTAATGTCCTGTTTAGTCTGGGTGTGATATAAACCCTTATTTACGTTTGTAGATGCCCTATGGGTTATTCCGGTTGATCATAGCTCGAACTCTTGCTGGAGGAAAAGCGAGGAACTCGCGAGAAAACTGCGAAAACAGAATAAGATACAGGTATGAATTAAATAATATCTAATAGTTAGACCTATGCCTTCATACTTAAAGGTTTTTAATTGCTGCGGTAAGCTAGCCTTTGGCCACAATCTTACCTGATGATAAGTTAGGATGTGGTCCTAATAGCAAACAGACATAACCTTGAATGGGAACTGACTCTCAAGGTCAGCAGTTGGAATACACTAATAGATGCTTGACGGCAGACTTTCAACTTGATAGCTTCGTTGTGGCTAATTATAGCTCTTAGTTCTATCATCATAAGGAATATAATATAGTACAGTCTTAGTTTCGATCGTGCGCTCGGTGAGTCAAGACCTCTTGAAGATGCTTCGTTTAGAAGCGACACTAGTCGGGTATTCTTCCGGTTAGGCTGCGTGATGTTTGTGACGTCACGTAGGTAACAGGAAAATTAGGCGGAATTGTCACTAGATATATAATTTTATGCTTTTTTTAGTGTTTTATTTAAATATTATTTAATGTTTTTTCTAAGATACTTTTAAAAGTATTTGTTATTATTAAATATGGATTTCCGCAAAGTAACGCCTGAATCTATTCATTAATATAGTACAGATCTTTTGTTGTTTCAGGTGGTCATTTTAGAATATTCAATGCCAAGTTTAGCTACTTTATTTAGCGTGTTGGTACCCACATAAAAATACTTCGGCTGCCGCGAAATCTATGGAGGGGCTGCTTTGCGAGGTCTTATACTTCAGAACGAACTACTAGTAGTTACCTAGAACGATCGAAAAGTTCTTGGCCTAACGTAGAAAGTGTTTAGAAAAAATGTTTACAACAATGAAAATTTATATACAGAGCGTCGAACAGCTATGCCACATGGAGGTGCAGTAGGTACTGTCTTTATACGAGTATAAAGATAACACATTTCCCTAGGAGAACACTTCATTTACATTATCTAAGTAAAGGTTAGTTTATGGCGTGATACAAAATATTTTATTTCTAATTTCAGCATTGATCTGGCTTCTACAACACCCATTCAGCTGCACGCCCTCAACACGATATTCGACACAAGGTTCCCTTTACCGGAAACCTTTAAGTTTTCAGGAGACCTGCTCAGTGAATACAGTGTTAAACGGATAATACAGGATATTTGCAAGACCGTAAGTATTCTTATCATCCTCATCATAACTGCCTATTCTTGTCCCACTGCTTGGCTGTGTCCAGTATTATATGTCTTGTCGAACAACATAAACAATACTAAGGGTTCGACTTCTGACTAATTGCCCGCCGTTTTCATGCCTGCCACGCTAATTGGGAATGTTCTCGTTGGCAGTAGCTGCCACGTTTCAGCTAATAAGGGCATGAGGATGGAAAATATAAAGTGCCTAATGTTTAGTTTCACTTTAATGACGTAAAAGTGTATAAGTATAGTAGTAGTAGTATGCTGCTCATTCGGTGCCTTTATTCCCTAAGTCTTAGTCTTTGACGCTCATCCAATGAGAAGATAGGGAACAGTTCTTATATTCTTAAATTTTAGCCGTATACAATAGTATGATACCGATTAAAAGTATAAAATAAATTTATAAATTTTCTTATTTAATTGCCTGCCTTTATTCCTTTAGTTTTGCCATTTTTTAGTCCAATTATTACTCATAAGTAGTTAGTTTATTTTTTCTATCTACATGCTAACTTTTGGCGATTATAAACACAGCGTTATATAGGTGCTTGGCGAGATACTTCCATCTAGAGAGTGGCAGCTATTCGAAAAACTTCCAACCACTTTGCGATAAGTTCTGCTATTCTCAGACAACAACCGGGACCGAAGGCTCAAAGTGCCTTACGAAGCCCGAAGCACCTATATAACGCTGTGTTCTATAGTGGCCAAAGGTTAGCATGTAGATAGAAAATAGCCTTTAATCCGCTAAACATCAAGTGGGCCTCGAGCTTGTTCAGTCACAACAACATTTAAAAAAGAAATAGCCGTTTCTATTCCATGTAATGACTCTACTATAAATCAGTAATAACGTCTCAATGCTTATGTACACGATGGTAAATGAAGTCGAAGATTCACCTAAGTCCGACAACCCGGGCAGAACTATCCACCTTATCTGGGCGTAAACAGGCGAATAAAGGCAGACTGAAGAAATCTCATGGCCGAATATTTTTAAGTCCTCTGCTTAGTCACGAAAAAATTGCGCTCCTCAGTAAATTATTGATGACGCTCATGTGAACCTACGGGTAGACGTATCTTTTGTATTGTACATTCTATGTAAGGTCGTTATAAGTTATTTAAACTCAGATAATCAAACTTGTTCACAGAACTACATTAACTTTTGGGTTCTGGCTGTAGAAGAAGCTCAGCATACTGACGACGAGTCTTGGCGCATTCTGCTGCTTCTACTGGACACGAAGACGATCTTTGTTCTGATGACCATAACGAATAATACTAAATTGACACGTTAGTTACTATTATATTCAGACGCTTTGTTGTGCCACTTTAGTTAGGTAACCGAATAACATATATTAGAAAAAAATACGTATTGTGTTAATAACGCATAGTTTTGTTTTTCAATTGTTTGCTTTGAAAGTCTGCAAAAACTTGTTCGGATTTCTTAATTTCTAAACGTCACCTGTTTCAAGATCGTATAATAACTCCAAAGCTTTGATAAAATAATGGAGTTTCAAAGAGATATACTATTTAAAAAGATATACTTAGTTGGTATATTTCTTCGAAGCTCTAATAGTTCTTCCGCTGAGGTATACCTACTATATAATGTAGACGTATTTTGCACGATCGTAGGGCATTTTTCGATAGCCCACCTGACTATGTGCTACCGTCAAGTAAAAAATCGTTCGCCAAGCACCTAATCGTGTTTTCCTCTCATGCCTTATCACCATGCTAAATATTTGATCTTGATTATTTGCAGCTATTGCATCCAGATGTCTCGCAAACGAAATGATCGTGAAAGTGAACCTGGCCGGAGTAGATCGATGGTACCACGCAGCTTTGGCCTGTCAGTTACTGGATGTGCAAGCAATACCGGCTGATTTGCAGAAGTGAGTTACCATAGAAGGGTTCTTTCTTTAATTTATTAACTTTACAAACGAATGCAAAATAAGACTCAACAAAATAATATACATATTTAAAAAGAAGTATATGCTTACTTAACCCTATCATATGTAGGTACATGCACACGTATTACACTTATAAATACATAGGTATTGCGTATTTTAACTCAGAAAATCTTGTTAACGTCTTAGAACGTAGATTTACATAAAAACATAATCAACGTATTACTAACTTACTTCAGTATAGTTAGGCAATGATCAATTCTACAGATTCTAGTTTCTATTTTTTATAATAATTATGAAATGGCAATTATCCTGCATTATTTAATTTATACTCAATCGTGGCCAAGATATTTCATATTCCTTGGTTTGACACTCCAGTCGAAGCGCACCTAACATATAGAATCGATTATTAATCTTTAACTTTGGGAAGCGCACCTATAATGAACGAAATAGGCGCACGTAAAGAACCATAAATAATGTATACTATATTTGCCTTCTTTAATCTAGGGTGATAGAAAGCGCAAGCGGCGGGATGCCAGGGTGGATCCAGAACTTTGTGATATCCCTCGTCCAGCGCGGAGCACTCACCGTGGTGACTGTCCCTCGCAGTGAGGCTCAAGCTGCCGGCGCTGTAATGCCGTCGCCAGCACTCTTGCAAAGGGCAGGCTATGAAGTTAATCAATACAATCAGGAAAGAAAGCCAAGCTATCAGGTAATATGAAAACGTTCTACGAGAAAGATGTGCAGAAGTGTGATAGTTTATAGGTTAATATAGATTTAAAACTCGATATATTCAATCTGCCGATTCTAAATTAATACTCTAAATTTAAAATTCACTAAACTTAGTTCTTATACTTTCGTTCTAAAATCCACATTCGTGTCACACTTAGGGCCCGTTTCAGAATGTCCTAATAAAGTTTCGGGTTACTATGCAACACATAAAATAACTGAATCATAAAAATGACAGTTGACATGCAGCGCGTTTCAAGCTTTACTTTAACCGGTGGATAGGCTAAATCGATGACTGTGAAACGCAAAGATAGTGTTTTGTTTAATAGATATTATGTTCTGGGTAGTAAAACCGGACGGAACTTACTCGAACATTCTGAAACAGGCCCTTAAAATGGCCATTCTAAAAATAATAATAAAATTGGAGCACGAAATTTCGGCTCGAAAGAGCGTGCGCCAGGTGACTGAGTGGTTTAAGCATACGGCGCGAAATCTGAGGACGCGGGCTCGATTCCCGCCCGGGGCATACAATTTTGTGCTCCAATAATTTTTGCAAAGTACTCGTATGATTTTCGCTTAGCCTGCGATAGTGCTTGTAGATATTTAGGAATATATATAGAAGGGTAGCGACATTATTGGAGCACGAAATTCCAGGTCGAAACCGCCCGGGGCATAAAATATTGGTCACCAATCAAAACAAGATTTATTAGAATATTATTATTTACTACTATTGAATAGTATTATTCTATTCAATTGTAGGCAATTTCGCATCAGTTTGGCAACAGGTTATAAACTACCTACCATAAATCATAATTTCATTCACAAGCTTTGTACGAATTTGGATTTTAGCGTGAACAGAATAAGACCTACCATATTTTGAGAATTTGTATAAAATCGACACTTCAATCTGCTGTATTTCTATGTCGCTTTGACTAAATGCTAAAAAACTAAATTTTGGTCACGCGTTAATCTCGTCTATCTATCTAAATACCTTGTTTAATATTCATATAATATAAGGATATGTGCGTAAATGTGATTGAGAATTGCGAGTATATGATTAACATTACTAAGGATGGAACTCGCAATCTATTAGCACATTATAGTATAGTTCAGTATTCTGTACATACATGAAACCTTGTTTCTCCAAACAAATAACATTTTATTCTATAAATGCCATTGGTAATCTAACCGCATCTGTAAGTACCTTTTTCACATACCGAACTCACCTGAAATTGTAATGTAATGTAAATACTTATCAAAAATGTTGAGTAGGTATTTAGAGCATTGAATGTATTTTTCGGTGATTATTTGTAATCGGCACTATAGAAACTGAAGAACACAGGGAGTCTCTTAAATCATTTATAATTTTATAGAAAATCTGAATGGGGTGTCATGTTGGTGAAACCTATATCAGTACTAATATTATAAATGCGAAAGTAACTCTGTCTGTCTGTCTGTTACGCTTTCACGCCATAACTACTGGACCGATTTGAATGAAATTTGGTATGGAAATAGTTTGAGACCCCGGGAAAAAACATAGGATAGTTTTATCCAACTGCGCAAAAAGAGGTTAATGTTTTTGCGCGATAACCGACATACGCGCGGGCGGAGCCGCGCCCTGAAAGCTAGTTATTAATAATTTTGAGTTAGGTACTCAATGTTTTTCAAATTAAATAGGTAGCTTAATTTAAATATCCCATAGAGCATCTACAGCGCGGTTAGCGTCAGCCTGGTGAGCAGAACTGAGAGCGCTTACACGGTCAAAGATCATGACATGGTGCAAATGGCTGTTCTCGCAGAAAACTATAACTTTGACGACTTGAACATCGACATGGCTATGGATGGTAAAATATTCTTGTAATATGTAACTTGTTCTTTCTGCAATAGGTACAAGATTTCACACATGATATGATATTATCCTAATGAATATTTCATCACCGTCTTCCTACCATGATGAGATCGATCCACATGTCTTGCGCGAGAAATGAGGCGGCGCTGGCGCACAATCGATCGGTTCTGAGTTTAGAGGTCTGGATTCTCTTTTCCCTGCACTACACACAGCGAGCGCCCGAGCGGTCGAGTTCCACAGTCACGCCAATATAGTTGCCGGTCACACACACGTCCCATGCTTAGTAATTAAAGAAAATATCGCTTATAGTAGATCTACGGAAGATGAAGTCCTGCTGTTGTGGAATCAAAGAAAAAGAGAAAGCACATTGTACACAAAGAATATTAAGGTCAAAGATTGCGACCATACCGCGGTCAAATGAAATAGAACTCCGACAGTACCTTCTATTTGACCATTGTGTGTATATTCATCCAACGCAGTCCGCAGAACTCACAACTCCCGCTCGCTGTGAGGCCAGTGCCTAATAAAGAGTTTCCTGTCATATTTTTGCAATAGTTAGATTGTGTGTAAAGGATTAGGATCGCTCACATCAATATAGGAGCATTCTGCTCATTCGGCACTTTTTCTCTTACCCCCGGTTTCTGAAACGCAAATCAGCGACAAATTATGTTAAAAGTTATAATCCATTGTCAAACGCAGATTGGGTTGCTGAAAATTTCATGTGACTGTTTGTCAACACTAATGTCAAATCTCCAATTAATCGCCAATTATTGCAATTTTGGGTTTCTGAAAAGCTTTGCGGTATGTTAACAGTTTGTCAAACTGGCTAATTCTAATTGCCCAAAATCGATCAATTATTCTAAGATTAACGTCTTGATATCGTAAAAATATATAAAACAGTTTTAAGAATTCCTACCTACAACGTTTTCTCTTATAACTGATAAGATAGAACAAGAACAGAATTATATCAAGTATGATTACTCTAAAAACACATATTTTTTATACCGTAGGTACTGGGTAGCACTTCACCACGATCGATGATGGAGCGCGCTTACCCAGAAGATACATATTCACTCCTGTTTTGAAGACCCCCGTAATTAACCAGAAACACAGACTCAGGCAGAGTGTTCCATTCCCTAGCGGTGTGTATGACGAACGAGTATAGAACAAGAGTCCGATTATACACTCGAGAGCAATGAATCCGGGTCACTTAAAGAATGTTAAAAATCTCGGAAACTAAAAATGATAGGTTAATGCAATAAATTGTATTTAATAGACAATGTAATACTCCTTAAATGAAAGTAAAAAAAATATGAGTCACCATACATTTTATTAACACAAAATTACATAAAGAAAAAAACTGCTGATCTCTCCTTAAAACAAAAATAGGAAACATGAAATTTTTGAACTTTATTACGATTTTCTTGAATTTTAATACTTCGTATTGCCTCCTCGTGCTTCCATTACTGCGTTTACGCGGTTTGGCATGCTGTACACCAAGTTCCTTATACGATTTTGGGGAATATTCTCCCATTCCTCTGTGAGAGCAATTTTGAGCTCACGAAGCGTGATTGCTCGTCCCAAGCATGCTCGATCGGGTTGATATCCGGGCTGCGCGCTGGCCACTCCATACGAGTAATGTTCATCTCTTGAAGGTAGTCATTCACAATCCTACCTGTATGAGGTCGGGCATTGTCATGCATAAATATAGCATCCTCACCTAAATTGACCATAAATGGACCAACGTGATCATTGAGGATTTCTTCCACATATCTTACGCTAGTTAAAGAGCCGTTTTCTATGATCACCAGCTCTGTGCGACTTTCAGAAGAAATTCCGGCCCACACAAGTACAGACCCACCACCGTAAGCTACTTTTTCTTCGATGCATGCTTGCTTGAATCTTTCCCCTGGTCTTCGATACACTCTGTGTCTTCCATCGTGCTTGTAGAGCATAAATTTTGATTCGTCGGAGAACATAACTTTTGACCAATCTTCAATACTCCAATTTACGTGGCTCTGGGCATATCTTAGTCTCGAAATACGATGCCCACGCTCCAGTTTAGGGCCGTTTGCAGGTCTAAGGGGTTTTAAGTTAGATTCAGCAAGCCGACGTCTTACTGTCCATGCACTTGGGTTACTTCCTCCGAGGCGTCGAAACTGAGTTCAGTTCCTGTGAGAAAGCGATTTCGAAGCATGGTGTTCACCAAGTATCGGTCTTCTCGTGCTGTGGTACACCTGGTTCTGCCCGTTCCTGGTCTGCGTAGGTTAGAACCAGTTTCTTCGTAACGTCGGAGAACTCTTTGTACTGTTGACAGCGACACACCGACAGTCCTGGCTGTATCGCGCTGACTCTGGCCGGTTTCCAGCATTGTAAGTATTCTGGTGCATTCTTCAGGCGTAAGCGACATAATTTCAGCTTGAATAATGAATATAGAGCACTATCAACATGGTTTATGTACATAAATGACAGATTACAAACAAAAGCAAAACCAAATGCTGTAATTTCGTAGTTCCATCTTCGAAAGTGGCCCTTTTTCAAATTTGATTTTTTTATGATATAACTTTACAATAACTAAGAAGTTTTAATACCTTCATTTAAGGAGTATTACATCGTCTATTAAATACAATTTATTGCATTAACCTAGCATTTTTAGTTTCCGAGATTTTTAGGATTCTTAAGTGACCCGGATTCATTGCTCTCGAGTGTAGAACTACGTAAATATATTACTAAAGACTACGTGATTATAGTGTTGTTGCTCATTCGATACTCAATAGTGTGCTATAACATAACCTTAGCAGCCTTTAAATAAACGGCAGCTGGGTAGATAGTACTACCAACAAAAGCATTTCCAAGATAAGTTATGGACCTTCCAGACCCCAACCCTCTTTGAGAAAACACCTTTCGGCTAAGGGCGTTAAGATATGGTTTAAAGCTCTGTTGTGCGCCTGATGTGCGGCTACAACATATTCAAATTGATGTGAGAAGTGGTATTATTTTGTATTGATGCGCAGGAGGTCCATAGTTAGAATCTCACCGCGGTCTTCCACTTCACCGCATGATGCGAGGGTGGGAGTTTTTAGAATCATTGATAGGCTTAATAGTTGTTGGCCCTCAAGTAGAAAATGTAGTACCAAGCATCTAATGGTATGTTACGACGGCTGTTCTTGCCTATTCTTCTCTACTGACCTCATCATCATCAGACGTCAATCACTTACCACCAGATGAGGCTATAGTCAAAGCGCAGCCTATCAGCAATAAAAAATCCTGTTCATTATTTTTTTTATTTTAATCGATTTTTACGATAAAAAGCAACAAGTGAGGGGAGACCGCTTTTTTGCGAAAAGAAATATGCAAGAAAATGCAGTTCCTTTTCACCGTCTAGCAAAACCAAAAACACACATTGAATGCAGCGTTGTATACAAGCTTGCCATAATTTACACTTATAAATCGATCAATCAAAGCGGCACGCTTGGACAGCACAATCAATGAACTTACATAACAAACACGCACATTTTCACGTACACTAGTGACTTTCACTATCAATAAACTATTACTGACATGGGTAATAACTATAAAACTAATGAGTATTTATAATCATCATGATGGTATTGAGGATAAAGGGATTCATAAAAATTCATGAATTTACATAATGCCACTAGCGATCACCCATCAAAGTTGACATTTTAGGTATTAGAGCGTACACTCGCAGCACTGGACTCTGTCAGTTAGAAATCCGAGCGCAAATAGTATTGTTGGATGTGAATGCCCAAATGGGCTTGTATTTTGACAAAGAGGAACGCTTCGAACTCCTCTCTCTGTTTACGATCATCCGTCATATTTAATTGGTAACCATAGTAACGGTAGCGATGCCAAAAATGATTTGGGATTAATTTCATGTCAAAACAGAAGAGACAACGCTATGCGTTAAAATAAGACAGAACACTAGAGAATGAATGAATTTGAACGACATTTTCAAATTTCATGCTATCATAGATAAACAAGCATTTTAAGGTGTTCTGTAATTTTTCATTAATATGCGTTCCAGAAACCCGTTGAAAGTTAGCAGATTGTTAATTGGCTTGTTAAATGAATTGAGTTTTGATACGCGTACCGGAAACCGGCGGTTAGTCTCCTTTGACGATATCCAACAGGAAAATATGGAGGAGTCCTTATATTTTCTAAAGGCTGGAACTGTATAGCCAATTATACTATAGTTGTATTTGACCGTTTATTGGACAATTTTAAATAATCTATTAGATTGGTTTTTGTTACCTGGTAGATTGTAGTTAAATGTGTGATATGAATCTAACTGGCAAAGTTTTCTTTTCCAGTGATAATACTAAAGACATACGATTCTCTTACACCGTTTGAGAAAATGCTATTGAAATGCGCTTCTGTTCTTGGCGACGTGTTTTCAAGACGAATGTTACTGCACCTCCTGCAAAGTGATTCTTCGAGGAATGTCGCTCAAGGTAAAGCTGACGAACTTTCAAAAACATTTCAATATAAAGTTATTTTGCTAGTTTATATGTTTTTGCTACCTATCATTAGTGTAACTCGCTCTGTAGCGGTACTAATTATGAATTAAATAAATAAATATGTTTCCGTATATATTTGCATGGTGGTAAGGCAACGCTATTTGCGAATGCCCGCCTGACTAGCTACCACCCTCAAGTATCAAATCTGTCCGATTACCCGCAATAAAGCATTGCAGAATATCTATGGGGATTAGTGGTATACCATCAAACAGCTGTCCTTGCAGAGAACTAGTCTCGATTCTAAGCTAGATCTGTTTACTATTTTGGAACACTCATCATTTACAGCAATCAAGTTTAGGCCTAATTTCACCATACCACGTTTGTTTACGCTAAATCAGGCATTAGCTAATGGGTGTTTAAAAATAACAGAGCTGTTAAATCAGTCTACGTTCTATGAAGTTAACTGAATTAATCATCCATTAACAGTTGGTGGGACACTCGGTTCAGTTAACAGTCCGTTAAAAGGATTAACAAGGCGTCAAATAAATAACAGAGTATGGTGAAACTAGGCCTTAATTTTCTAAATCACAAAATTGCCCTAAAATTAGGACGAAATATAAAAAAAATAAGACTTTATGATGTCAAGATGTTCAAAATCAATTCACATTTTTTTTATTTTGAAATTAGGTCTTGTAATAAACGAATATATTTTTATCTTGTAACAATTGAATATATTTGTATCTCGCGTATTGCACGATCAAGTACCTACATACTATAGTTAGACAGACGACCTTGCAACAAAACAAAATAAAATATTTAGTTATATAAGTATTTTAAATTTTCTGCCACAAATATATGTTAAAATGTATATCAATGAAAAAATCTAAATGAAAAATGTATCTACCTAACCAAACTGAAGCTACTTTGCGATGGATGAGATGATGTGGACGTCCAAATAAACTCACTAAACCTATGTTCCTACCAATTTTTTTAACCCTCGGTGCAAGGGGTGTTATTAGTTTACGTGTCTGCTTGTGGCATCAATGGCCCGATTTCAATGCGATGTTTTTGTGCAAAATCTGACGTGATCGAGATGGTTTTTAGCTACAATTCATGAAGATATCTATCGGGGGTTACTTAAAATGTTCAAATGTATTCTTCACCAATGAAACGATCGCACAACGATTCAATGTACATATTCTTTTATACAATAGCATTGTATATAGGTACCCCAGTCAAACGACAAATTCTTAAAACGGGGATGATTAATGTAATTTGCAGCTTAAAACAAGCAAACTGTAGTTAAATAAACAAATGTTACTCGACTTTTTTATCATTCTGCCTAAGCTGTGGCGAAACTATTCGCCATTCGAGTGTTGGAGTGTGAAGGTGGGGACTTCACAAGAGACACATCACTGGTGCTGGTGCATCCTGCCCCGGCGATGCCGGCAGCCAAGCCTCCTTATTGCGCTTGTCTAGGGACAAGGAAACCGCGTTAGTATAACTATACTTTTGCAAAATATAGCTAGACGTAGAAACTATTCGTCATTGTGAAATGAACACCAACACTGCGGGTATTTGAGCTTTACCTCTTGTTTATATTATACCAGATGGTATAGGTCTTACGCCTTGGTGGAAGCTATACCGCACGCAGGCGCTGTGTCGCATATTTTGTTTAGAGCAGTACATATTAGATATGACAGTGTTTAAGCGTGAAAGGCGCTGTATTCATTCAACTACTGGCGAACGAGAGATAAGAACTAATATCTCTAAGAACTGTTACTGTAACTGTAAATGGGCAGGCGTGGTGCTTACCATCAGGAAGCGATATGCCTGTCTCATCACTTCATATCATCACAGACACAAGCAAGCGTTTGTCCGCAGTTCCACCAGTATGGAAAGCAGCGATGCGCAAGTTGCTTGCATAATATATTTAACTCCATAGAGATTTCCTACTTAAAATCTCCTAGATTATAATCCATCAGGAAACAGCGACGCTGGAGTATCGCAGAGCTCTAAAAACGTATATATCAGAAACGGATTGCTCAAACTAAAGTACCTACCTACTTATTTATATGGAATATAGTTTGCCCGTGGGGCGTCGGGCTAGAATGTCACCCTCAATTTCTTCCCGTGGGAATCGTAAGAGACGGTTAAGGGTAAAATACCAGAAGGTGGGTAGCAGCGTTTTCTGAGGAACTGCTATCTTACCCTGCGACAACCAAGACGCCTGCCAAGCGTGGGGATATTGGCAAACCCACCCATTAATGGGAAAGGCTGTGTTCAGCAGTGGACAATCCAGCTGATACATTTTAGTTTCGCTGGGACGCTTGCAGCACACGGTTGACTTGGTGGTAACAACGACATCGGTTTGATTATAGAGGTGTCTTGTTTTTCTACGTACAAGCATCTTCTCCCTACTATTAAGTATACTAAGGTAAGTACTTATACTATGCTTTAGTTTCAAATATTATCTCTTATCTTATATTCGCCTGCAGCAACCTGTCAAGATCTGCCAATGTATGCTTTCTGTGGATACATGAAGTTTCGTCATTCGCTGTTCAGAACTACTACGTACGAGCTGCTGACGGAGAGCCAGAAGGTATCTTTGATTGATGAAAAGTCAGAAAAAGTTTATAAAAGACATTAAGAAAAGACAGTTTTGTTGGAGGTTTTTTTTATTATATTGTGATGGAACAAGTTCCTATAACAAAGTGCCTATAACAGCTGCAGTTAGTTACAAGTGGCGAACTGCACTGCGCCCTTCACCCTGAAGCATCCTCATGCGCCTGTAAATAGATATAGTGGCAGTACTTAAAAAAAATGATATTATGTAGTTTGTAGTTTCTAATTAGTTACTAATTTATGGATTATTTATTAACTTATTAGGAAACTGCTAAAAAAAAGTTAATATGGATAAAACTCGCGATAGTTTTCAAAGTGAAGAATATTTATTAAACCAAAAATTATAATTTATTTCTAATTTGATGCCAAATAACACTGATTATTTTATCACTAGATTGCTTCAAAAACAGAAGAGTAAATAAATATGTGTGTAGCACTGTAGTTTTTACGCAAAGAAGCTGTATAAATGATGAACTTTGTTTTCACAGTTGTCCGGCATCGGTGGTTTAGGTGATGGCAGCCTTAGGAAAAGGTGGCTTAGGTACATAACATTTATGTGTTCTTTATTTTGTTACAGTATGAAATGCACGCAAGAGCATTGTTGTTTCTAGAACGGTATACGAGACGATGCTTTGTCTGCGGCTCAGGATGTTTCATCAAACTGCTGGGTCTTCGATGTGATGATGTTAGAATTTACGCTTTTTTATATATATACCCTAATTGTAGGGGCACCAGGAAATATTATTCCTTGTGTTTCTACCAGAAGGTGCACTCAAGCACCGACGCAGCAAGCGACAGAATTTGAAACATACACTCTCCTACTTTAACCGACTTAAAAAAAGGAGGTTCTCAATTCGGCTGTACTGGGTGAACCGATTTTGATAATTATTTTATTTGAAAGCTGATGCTTGTCGTGTAGTCCCATATAAATTTCATCAAAATAGGTCAAAATCGACCTTTTTTGAGTAACACTCCAATAACTGAAAAATATTTTGCTATCTTGATGGTAGTCGTTGACAGTGAATGACAATTCATCCCGTAAGCAGCAAGGGTCACTAAAAAGAGTGACATTTTATTTTAACCTAAAAATGGAACCTACTTCAACACTCAAAAGTGTGAAATAACATGTCGAAGTCGATACCATGCGCCCAATATTGATAAGAAGTACTTTTGAACTATCATGGTACCGACTTCAACAAGTTATTTCACACTTTTGAGTGTTGAAGTCGGTTCCATTTAAGGTAAAAAAAATATTTCTGTCGTTATAAGTATTGTTATTGCCATTGCATAATTGCGCCATCTTGCTAGAAAGTTGCTGGCAAAAAACGCCTTTAAGTAGATGTCACAAGTGATATTTAGGCGAAACATCTCTGCATTAATGTATCTTATATCAGAAGTCTTCCATCCAGGGTTTAGTAGAAGAGAGTGAGGAGCTGAAGCGGACCCGCGCGCAGATTTGTGCATTGAGTGCGGAAACCAGAATCCCTGGCGAGGCTGAACCTGCTTCACCTTTTGTACAGGACAAAGTTACAGAATTGAAGGTCAGTTTTTCCAACATTTATTGACCATGCGAGCGAAGAGTGTCCGTTTCTGCTAGGTGACTAAATTGCTTTCGTATGTTTGTCCATCGGATGAACGGTTGTTCTCCTCTACAGGTAATATTTCACAACAAGTTTCTCGTGAAATCTTGTGAGCATGGTTGATCATTATTTTCGTGTCAATTCAGTTTTCTGTTTTTTTTTATAACGGCGTAGATATGGGGTTTGAAAACGTTAAAAAGACATTTCAGTCGTGAGTTCTTCAGCTCACAGAGACTGTAGTATTATAATCTTATATGGGTTATCGGTTGACATCCTCTTTTCCTCACCTAGAATGGGAATCCAGAACTGGCTCTCAAGGGTAGCTACCAGAACACAACGCAATGTGCTTGACATATTATCTTGTTGAGGGTGGTAGCAAAACAGGCGAGGGCTAGCAAAAACCCCACAGGAATTACAGATATAAATAAAATATTTAATATTTTAGAGAATATGACAAATACAATGATCCGACAGATAAAAATCTAGAATACAGCTTATTTCGCATGAAGTTTAGTTTTAGTCGTATTTAATACTTATTTTATTTCTAACTATTATGTAGCGCTCGTAGCCAAGTTTGCTTAGCCGTTCTGAATCGATCAGCAAAGTTAAGCAACGTCCGCCGCGGTCATGACTTGGATGTGTGACCGCTGGTTGAGCATTACTACTGAGCGCTTCCGTGCTTCGGAGGGCACGTTAAGCCGTCGGTCCCGGTTGTTGTCTTAGGATAGCAGTCGTTACAGCATGGTGGTAGGGCACTTTGCAAATGCCCGCCTGGCTAGCTACCACCCTCAAGTTGGAAATCTGTCGCCAAGCACCTAACGGTGTGTTCCGGCAGCTGTCCTTGAGAGCCAGTAACTCTAGGTTAGTCTGAACAACATCCTCGACCACATCATCACTTACCATCAGGTGAGATAGTGGTCAAAGGCTAACCTATCAGGCACAAAAAAAAAAAAAAAAAAAAGCAAGCATGTGCTCAGTACCTGCATTTTTTTATGTTAAGAAAGACACATTTTATGTGAATTTATTTAAAAAAAACGCTCCTGATATTTAAATATTGCGTAGTACTGTTTCGCTCACTCGCATGCGAAATGAGATCTCTACGTCTACTACCAATTAGTCTGAATTTTTTTAAGGACTTCGTCTTAATATATCCAATATGGTCATAATAATACCACAGCGTACAATATCCTTATGTATTTTACACTGTAATAATAATGTTACGTTAAGTATTGTACATACTTATCACGTAAGTTTTCTAAAAGAGAATCTGATTTTAGGTGAATCTAGGAGAAGATTTAACCAGTTATGCTCTTTTGGAAACACAAGAGACATTGGTCAGTCGGTTTTTGGGTTAGTAGTAGTTAATTTTTCTATTAAACACTCTCTTCGTAAGGGATTGGAAGGTTTTGATGTAATTTTTGTGTGTTTCAGACAAAAGTCCAAGATCCTCGACACAGATTTACGAGAGGTATCGCAGAGACAAACGAGTCCGATCATTTACTTCTTTAGAACTGGACAACTGTGAATGTTTGGCAATCTTACTGTTTGTATACTGTCAGATCATAGACCACTGTCGTGGCGCTGGTGAATATTTCATGCCATCTATATTTTTATTATGAAATGTGTAGATTTTTGGTCCTTCGAGCCGGGTGCATGAGGAAATGCAATGAAAGGAATATATAATATACTTCTTCTACTTTTCATTTTTCAATATTATTTTAAATGTGTCGTATATGAATTTCAAATATCGTCTAACTATAGATTAAGTAAACGCTTTGAATTCGCTTTTGTCCGTTACCAAATGTTGTGTAGGTACACCAGCTCATAATAATTACTGTTAGGTCTCAATAAAATGAATAAAGGACTTGTTCATTTGATTCAACTTTCAATTTGAAATTTCAGGAGAATATGAGAAACTTTATGAAGCTTATTTGGAATACGCAGATTTGAGTATTATAACTTTGAACATACCTCAGGCCGTTCGCTTGCTATTCGAAGTGGAGACCTTTGTCCAGGTATAAAACTTTCTAAGATTAGAATCTTCTAAAATTAATTTCCTTTCATTTCCTTGGAAAGTGCTAAGGTGAAGAAATAACATATTTTGTTCTTTCTAAACATAACAAAACTTCATTTTACATACAATTTATCACTTGAGAAGTTTTGGTGACGTTTTACGCTTGAAAAGCATTTATTGATTCTTAAAATTATTTTTTACAAGAACCCTGCTTAAGATGTACTTAAGCTTCTTAATTCAAGCCCTATTCTCTCTGTTCACTAGGATCCACACGCATGGTATCATTTTCCACGTCGATGCACAAATCGATCTATTATTTTTATTTATTCTTTAGTTATATACAACGCCTCAACGTATATATATAATATAATTATATATATAATAATTATAACAGCTGATAGGTACAAGTATTCCAATAGGGAAGGATCGATGTTGACAGTCTGTCAGGCCGCTAATGTGTGCAGGTAAGTTAGCATCAGAGACTGACTTCTTATTTCTGAAAGAAAATCTTTTATAGGTACAAATAAAAACCTGGGCGTTGAAATATCAGGCTCAAAGACAGCTGCAAAGGTTTTCTACTTCGTCGGTATCTGAAGACAGGTGTGCATTGGCATTACATTCCCTTTCACCACGCAGCTGAAGCTCAAGCCATCGGTATGATTGTACCCAGCGACCGTTCGATATGCATTGATAATTAAATCACTACCACGGCGATCATAGCCTACGATGATGGCTTCGAATAACAATAAAACTTTCATTGAATAATACAGTCTCAAAGAAGAATATAAACTCCATTTCCACTGATACATTCCTAGTACTATTTTAACCTCAATCGCTGGTGTCTTGCGCAGACCCGCAAGTTCTACAAGATGAACATCTGCGAACAATGGGTGATGAACTTTCAATTGGCGAGGATCTGCTCCATGCGTGGAGTTTGCATGCTGGAGTCTGGAGACATGAGTGAAGCTAGAACACAGCTATTGGTCGCTCTCAAGCTCTACTGCATCCCTTTTCCGACTACCAAGTACTTTTTTGTATTTTTATGATAATTAGCAAAATCATAAACATCTGTGAATAATGGACGACTAACTTTCAACTGGCCAGTATCTGCTCTTTGCGTGGGGTCTGATTGCTTTTGAGACATGGCGAAGTTAGAACTCGGCTATTGTACGCTCCCAAGATCTATGCATATTATATTGGATTTATTATCAAATCATGGAAAGTACGATGCGCACCTACGGCTACCGAATGTAGGTACACCCTAGTCTTTATAATTTACCTCTCCGTGACAATTTCAGGCCGCTGAAATAACATTAATAAATCGTTGAAATGAAATTCTCACAAAGTTTTGAAAACTAAAATGAAAGTTTCACACATATTTAAATATTATATTAAGTATATAACCGGCAAGCCCGGGAGCTCGCAGACGCAGCTGCGCACTCGCCCTGATGATGAGCATCTCATATGCTCGAAACCCGGGTCGACGTATTCGATCCCTCACGTGAGTATTTTTGCCGGTTATTGTATAATATTTAAATGAATAAATCGTGTTCGTCAATTTCGTTAACGAGGTAAATCATCGTAAGATTTGAAATCTCTTGTGCTATCTCATTCTTACAGCCACGAGATAATATTTTTTTCTTTTAGTCGTACCCTTTGCATCGCTGGTTTGTCTGAAGAAGTATGGAACCGATCGACCGATAATCTCACTTCGTCAATGTGATGAGTATTTCTCGATTGATGTGCTTGGACTTGGATCAAAACTTCCCGACGAAGCGCCAACAGCCATGACGTCCACAAATTGAAAGATTGAACAAATGCCTCCCTCATTAGGGGAGGTTTGCCATAATCACAATGCTTGGCAGGCGTCGGAGATCACAGTTTAAGATGGCAGTTCTTCAGAAAGCGCTGCTGCATACCTTCTGGTGTTTTTCCCTTTCTCTCCCACAAGAAGATATGGGAGGGTGCAATGGGGTGGCAACCCACGGTATTCAGTAGTAGCTCGGCTGCCATCTGATGACTAGAATAGCGAAAATTATTGAAAATTGTTTTGGCTAGGTAACGTGGCGTTTCTGACGTCAAGTGGCGGTCTAAAATAGTCACTGATCTAACATACTAATCTGTAACCTAAGCTGCTGGCGGAATTATAACTAATCCATACTATTATAAATGCGAAAGTAACTCTTTCTGTGCATCTGTCTGTATGTCTCGCTTTCACGCCAAAACTACTGGACCAATTTGGATAAAATTTGGTATGGAAATAGTTTGAGACCCGGGGAAGGGCATAGGATAGTTTTTATCCAACTGCGCAAAAAAAGGTTAATGTTTTTGCGCGATAACCGACATACGCGCGGGCTTAGCCGCGGCCGGAAAGCTAGTATACTTATAATTTTATTTATGCTTTTAAATACGCAAAGTAACGCCTGCATCAAATGATCATCTTATGTGTGCTGGATTTTAGGATTTCCGTACGTCTGGCCAGCTTGCGAGCGTCGTTACGGCAGACAATAGCGTTGTTCATAACTCCTACATGCTACATAGCTACAGAAAGACCGATCGATCCCTCTGGCTACTTCTTTGACGACATTGCCAGGACATTGAACCATCTCTTCTTGTTATTTGCTGTAAGGATTTATTGAGTTTTTGCCATGTCATTCGAATTTGCGTATTTTCGATATGTAGGTAAACTGTGTTAGTTTATGGTACAAACTAAACTGTGTTAGTGGCTATTCCAAGCCAACCATCGGAACTTGCTTTTAAAAATAAATATAAAAACGTTGCAATGAATTGACAAATTCCTTTTTTTTTAGTATTGAGACTCAATTGTATTCATTATTCCGTTTGGGAGTCGTCACAGTCACGGCAAGTTTGTCAATATATTTCACATTGGATTAATATCTCTATTTCCAGTACAGTATACGTATCTATTATATATATTCCGGCAGCTGTCCTTGAGAGCCAGTAATTATAGGTTAGCCTGAACAACATCTTCGACCACATCATCACTTATCATCAGGTGAGATAGTGGTCAAAGGCTAACCTATCAGTCATAAAAAAAAATCTAATCTAACAACATATTTTTTCCTCTCTTTGTAATTTTATAATGTAATCCATGGAGTCTACGTCATTGCTTAACCTATGTATATGTACCTAGTATGGAAAATTTAGTATGTTTCTAGAAGGCTTAATTTTTTTGTGATTGTGACGTAACATGCGGGAGGCCCACCCGATGTTAAGTGGACTAACCTACGCCTATAACAGATGCATTTCGTCACAAGCGATGTATTGCACTGCGCCCGTCACACTAAAACATAGTGTTTAAGTCTCATGAGCCTATAATTTTACTGGCTCTCCTGGACTGCTGCCGGAACACACTGTTAGGTGCTTGGCGATAGGTTCTCAAAGGGTCTACTTGAGGGACCACCCTCAACCGCCTGGATAGCTACTAAGCTAGCCAGGTTAGCATTCGCAAATTGTCCTTCCACCATGCGATGAAGCTCAAGCCGCCGGCGGCGGGATCGAAGCATGGACCTGCGGCACTGCAGTCCATAGCTAATAACCGCTCGGCCATCATTGCTTCAAAAATTTTATATACCTTCCGATACAACTAACACTAATTTTATGCGCGAAATCTTGTATAACTTGAGGTTGAGCTCTCAGAATTGACCCCATTACTTCTTAAGTGGCTTACTGATAAAGCTTTTCACAAGCTATGATATTTTGCAGGAATCCAAAGAAGGTGAAAACGCCACATTGGCAGCAAAGCTTGCGCTAAGCTATGCTCTCAAAACCAATGCTAACTTTCGTGTGCTTTGCTTGTCCTACGGAAATCTGATATCGACATATCGGCAGCAACAAAAGGTAAGTTAGTATTACATAATAAAAATTATAGTAATATAATTTTGAAGCGTCCGAAGCGAATCTTGCAACGTCTGCCACGGTCATGATTTGGATGGGTGACCGCTAGTGACATTACTATTGAGCGCTTCCGGCGTGCTTCGGAGGGCACGTTAAGCCATGTCGGTCCCGGTTGTTGTCTAAGTGCAGTAATAACCAGGGCATTTTGCGAATGCCCGCCTGGCCAGCTACCACCCTCAAATAGAAAATCTGTCGCCAAGCACCTAACGGTGTGTTCCAGCAGCTGTCCTTGAGAGCTAGTAATTCTAGGTTAACCTGAATAACATCTTCGACTACATCACTTACAGGTGAGATAGTGGTCAAAGACTAGTCTATATGCTATATATACAGGGTGTCCCAGAACTCAACGTCATGCGGGCACGGCGTGCGAGGGAGGGTCACACTAGTCCCGGGAAAAATTAAAAAATATCCCTATTGCATATTTAAATTTTAACTGACAAATTTATAAAAATTCGGATAATCAATACCTTTAACCATATTTGTTGGTACTGTGACCACAAATTCCACAATTTTACGGTGATTTTTTCACTAACGTCGTCCTTAATAAACGTACTAACGAATTGCAGTCACAAATCAAGCATAAAAGATTGCTAGGTTTGTTAAAATTATTTCCTTGACTTGTAATTGAAAAAATAATATCGCCGAACTTTGACTCTTCATAAAAAAAAAACTATAGGACTAACCTCGGCAAGTTACTTCAAAAGATGGCCCATTTAGCTAAGATTTTGGAATAGTATAGCACTAGCTACTTTTCTAGCTACAGCAGCTATTCGATTTTTTTTTCTAAATATCACCTTATTCAAAATCAAAAACTTTAGTCAATACTTTACTTCAGTACAATGCTTGTTTGTAAATTCGGCTACTTATTTAAGGTTAATTAAGAGCTCGTACTTGAAAAGGTGCAGAGCCTGCATTCGTGAAGGTAGAAAACAAATTGAACATGTAATAAATTAGATTAGGTCGGAAATATTTGTTTATTTTTTTTTTACCTTTTTGCTTAATTTAAGTTACCCACACTTAGATTAGACACTTTCTTAAACAAGTTGTTTGTAAAAAAAAACGGCCAAGTGCGAGTCGGACTCGCGCACGAAGGGTTCCGTACCATTAGCTTTACAACATTAGACTTCAAATTTTAACCTTTTTTTGTTTTAACGTGCACGATTTCGACGCGCACTTGGCCAACTTTTTGTATTTGTTGTTATAGCGGAACCAGAAATACATGATCTGTGAAAATTTCAACTTTCTAGCTATCACTGTTCTTGAGATACAGCCTGGACGGACGGACAGCGAAGTCTCAGTAAAAGGGTCCCGTTTTTACCCTTTGGGTACGGAACCCTAAAAATGGCGGTAATGCACTAGTATCGGCTACACTATCCATCTCGCTTACACATGTAGCATAAGATCGTAGCTATCTCGCTCTATCACATCTCTTTATCGTTGGGTGTCCTATATAATCTAATTTATTACATGTTCAAACTGTTTTCCACCTTCACGAATGCACGCTCTGCACCTTTTTAAGAACGATCTCTTAATTAACCTTAAATAACTAGCCGAATTTACAAACAAGCATTGTACTGAAGTAAAGTATTGACTAAAGTTTTTGATTTTGAATAAGGTGATATTTAGAAAAAAAAAATCGAATAGCTGCTGTAGCTAGAAAAGTAGCTAGTGCTATACTATTCCAAAATCTTAGCTAAATGGGCCATCTTCTGAAGTAACTTGCCGAGGGTAGTCCTATAGTTTTTTTTTTTATGAAGAGTCAAAGTTCGGCGATATTATTTTTTCAATTACAAGTCAAGGAAAATATGCTAATTTTAACAAACCTAGCAATCTTTTATGCTTTGTGACTGCAATTCGTTAGTACGTTTATTAAGGACCACGTTAGTGAAAAAAACACCGTAAAATTGTGGAATTTGTGGTCATAGTACCAACAAATATGGTTAAAAGTATTGATTTTCCGAATTTTTATAAATTTGTCAGTTAAAATTTAAATATTCAATAGGGATTTTTTTTTATTTTTTCCCGGGACTGGTGTGACCCCCCCTCGCACCCCGTGCCCGCTTGACGTTGAGTTCTGGGGCACCCTGTATATATATTATTCCTTAAATGTTCCGCAGAAATGATACGAGATGGCAGATATTGATAAAATATTTGTTGCTTAGTTTTCCATGTGCTTGAAGCTGGAGAAGAGGGCGATGGAGCTGTGTCATCGTAAACGAGGCATTTTAGATGTGACTGAAGTGCAAGCGGTCTGCTATCTTTACACAAATATATTTTTGTTCTAGTAAGTGAAATCAACATTTCAGCTTCCTAACAACTACATCAAATGAAGCTTAAATATAGACATTGAGAGTACACGATAAATGCTATTTAACGTAGAACTAAATTAAATAAGACACTTATTAATTGTATAAATAAGAGGATATAAAATTTATAATACAGAGTTATCAAGGGTTACCAAGATACAGGCTGCGCCTAGTTTGGAACCCATTGCCTAAACATGCATGAATATACTATATGTTTATTAGGATTATTTAGATTAGAAACTAGGAATATTATAATGATGTATGTATTTGTTAACACCTATATGAATAATTAACAAACAATAAACAATTTCATTTGATTAAATAATACATGACTCTTGTCCCATCTGAAATAATTAGGCAGAAGTCACTGTACATTGGCAGCTGGGATGTATTTACGTTAGATAATAAATTAATGATATACCCAAACTACTTTCCAAATTATTAGATGAAGAAGAGGTATACCTCTGCCGTAGAATTCTAGCAAGTAGGTACAGCTAAAACTTGCCTATACACACCAAATAGTAAACCTTGCCAGTGAATGGTCATCTATGCCTGCTAAATGGTTATTATTTAATGTGCATGGCACACGTCTAGTCTTTGGGGCATGGTAATGTCCAGTTTCGGATATAACATGGATGAAACGGAAAATATAACATAGTATGAATTAAATTAGACAATGTAACACTGCGTGTGGCGGTTACGACCTTTTTAACCGACTTCCGAAAAAGGAGGAGGTTCTCGATTCGTCTTAATTAGTTTTTTTTAATGTTACCTCAGAGTTTTGACTAGATGAACCGATTCTGAAAAATCTTTTTTGGTTTGAAAGCTGAGCCTTGTCTTTTGGAAAATTAAATTCATCAAAATCGGTCAAGCCAAAATATTTACCTATCTTGATGATATAGTCGTTGACAATGAATGGTAATCTATCCCGTAAATAGCAAGGTTCACTATAAAGAGTGAAAAAAAATTTGGATCCGACTTCAGCACCAAAAAGTGTGAAATAACTTGTCGAAGTCGGTACCATGCCATGTGCACAATATTGTGATAATAGGTACTTTTGGCTATGACTTCAACAAGTTATTTCACACTTTTGGGTGTAGAATTCGGTTCAATTTTTTTGCGTGGAACGCGCGAAAAATACATAAAATAATACTTTTTACACGGTAGTCATATTTTTCAATTTATATTACGGATTTATTTAGGATATAATTGGTCACATTTTGGTGAAAGTATTATGATGTGAAAATTTCAGTCTAGTTGGGGAGGAGTTTCAATATACTATTAGAAAACAGCTACCTTTTATATATTTTTTTTACCTGTTATAAAAAAACGTTGATAAATGTCCTGTTCCTGTTGATAAATGTCCGTAGCAACATAGTATATTTTTTCTGAATCCAAACTGATCCTCTGAAGACGAGTTTACTTTGGAAGACGTTCGGGTGGCCTTATAACTCCGAACTTCGTATGGTGGTAAGGCATTTTACTAATGCCCGCCTGGCTAGCAAGCACACTTAAGTAGAAAATCTGTCGCCAACCATTTAACGGTATGTTCCGGCAGCTGTCCTTGAAAGCGTAACAATCCTGCCGTTTTAGTGTTTATTATCAACAACCACATTATCACTATCCATTAAGTGAGATTGTGGTCAAAGCCTGGACTAAAATAGAGAATATTATATTTTGTACAGGGTTATTGGTAATATGCTAACTACCTCTTAGGGTTGACATCTGCTAGTCCTAATAAACATTTTGAGATATTTATTTTATTGTTTTAAAAAAAAAAATGTGTTTTTATTCCTACTCCGAACCAAGAGCGTTCACCGCGTTAACACTGGACCGCGCCTTGCTCCCTTTGAATAGAGTTTTGAATATTTACGTCGAGCAAAGTAATAAAAAATATGAAATAGGTAATACATTACAGGCACAAGAGACTTTTAACATTAGATGGGCCTCGTACTTATTTCGCCAAAAACACAGAAAAACACGAAAAAAAAATTTTTTTTTATCACAAAATGTTTGTTAGGACTAGCAGATGTCAACCCTAAGAGGTTGTTAGCATATTACCAATAACCCTTTATATGTATATCCTAACATGTGTAAAGATTTTCAACTTTGCGGTTTCATTCAACTGGGTTCCACTCTAAAATCCAAATACTTGAGTGATCCCAAATTCACAATCATATACTTATATCTTGGTATTTGGTCTTCCAGCGTGGAGTATGGCAAGAAGATGGAGAGCCTCGAGTTCGGTCTGTCCGTTATGCATATGATGACCAACCTGATAGATCTGAGCACTCGCCAGATGCTGGTTATATGGATGTTGAAGCTCCTACTGTCAGACTTGAGGATCGACGATATGATAGCCATTATGAGAGAATTCTTCTACATGACGGAGTACTACGATCTGAGCTGTAAGCTTTTTTAATTTTCTCATTCTTTTACTTAGATCAGTAATTAATAATTACCCACTGGGAATATTGAGGTACACTATTGAGCAGAGGAGAGTATCTATATCATGGAGTTACTGATAATGCATTGTATGAAAATTACACTGCGTTCCAGAGATATGACAAAAAAATTTAACCGACTTCCAACACTGAAAAGTATAAAATAAAACGGTCGGCAACAGCAAATACCATTAAATAATTCAGGTAAGCGAATACCTTTTCAGTTAATTGACTATAACTTAAAAACAACTCAACTACTCAGCGGACTGCTCTATAAAAACTTATGCGCATACATTAAAAAAATTTTACGCGACGAATTGAGAACCCCCCTCCTTTTTTGGAAGCTGGTAAAAAATAACGCGCTTGGTGAAGCTAGGCATATAAAGCGATTCTATTGCTTATTATTTGTTAATATTAGGTAAGGAGTGATAGCTTGATGAGTAGGTATTTTTTTTGTGTATTATATTGTGGCCTCATATCAATTATCACTTATCTTATCACACACCACAATACAAAATTTGACTTCCTACAGCTCATTTTGTCTTCTATGCAATGAATGCATGAATAGAAACGTTAGTGAACCAGGGAACTGCGGCCCGATCGCGCTAAATTGAAACAACGCTAAACGGTTTAAGTTCAGCTGCGGTTTGGTTGCAATTGCGGTACAGTTTCGATTCAGCTGAGACGAATTCGGTATCGCACTAGTTACACGTACATGCTTGACTGTGCCGTTTTGGGAGAAATATACAGGTTAACTTATTATGAACCGGCTAGGACCCGCGTACTTTAAAGTTAGAAGCATATGCGGCTTTCTTTAAAACTTTAAAGTTTCTTATAACTTTAAAGTTATTTAGAAAACTGGAATAAATAAAACGTACAAACCTAGTCAATGATATGTTCAATACATGAACAAAAAATCACCGTAATCGGGCGTAATAGTAAGAGGTAGAAAAGAGCTTTTTCTTTTTGTATGGAGAAGTACGCGCTATGTAATCCTATTAATATATATCGTAAATAACGTCAGGAACCTTACCTTAGCACATTTTTTCCCAACAGCTGAAACGTGGTATTACTACTACGCCATAGTGATATTCCTTGACACGGGATACTGTGTGGAAACATACGGTACCTGTGAAAGATTCTACATAAAGAAGGGAGACGCTATACTGAGGTCTAAAACGCCGGAAGCCGCTTGGAACTTCTTCGTGGTAATGTGGCTGATGTAAGATTACTCATATACGTATATTAAAACTTAAAATTTCGGTAGGCAGTTTGACGTTTTGCCCGGGGACCACCCTGGTCTTCGTAATTATGGATAAGCAATGTATTCAACGTAATAGCAGTGATGTAAAAAATTGTTACGTACCTAAAAATGGAACCAACTTCAACGCTCAAAAGTGTGAAATAACTTGTTGAAATCGGTTCGATTTTTATGTAAAAAAAATAGTCACCCTTTTTAGTGACCCTTGCTACTTACGGGATCTATTGTCATTCACTGTCAATGTGACTATATCATCAAGATAGGAAAACACTTTCCAGTTATTAGAGTGTAATTCAAAAGCGGCAGAACCGATTTTTCATAAATATATATAGTACCACCCGGGAAGCATCAGCTTTTTAATAAAAAAAGAATCATCAAAATCGTTTCATCCAGTCAAAAGTTATGAGACTTATGAGGTAAAAAACCTAAAAAAATTACAGTCGAATTGTAGTACTTCCTCCTATTTTTGAAGTCGGTCAAAATTAAAGTATAATAGGCTAGTTGTATCTCACAAAGCTCTTAAAAGAGCTATCCCTTGCGTGGCGACCTTGTGCGTGGCGTGACATTTTAATATCCATATTTTTTTGTTCTTGTGAGTTGGTTTGGTTTGGTAATTGGTTGGTTGAGTTGAATCGGTGAAGTAGTTACATCGAAGTCTCTGGCGGTTCATGGCTACGAGTGTCTATTATTAAATGTTTCTTTTTTCAGGACAATCCGAATTGGAGCGTGGGAGAAATCAATTCTGTGGGAAGATAAAATAAAGCAGATAATGTCGGTAAAGCTGGAGAGGCACGAGTTCAACATCATGATCCTTTCGAGGCTGGTAGAGGGACTGTTGATCACTCTAGTCAAAGAGGTGCTTAGAACCTTTTTTACACAAGACATACACACATCACTGAAACTATTTTGATTAGTTAGAAAAGATGGTGATTCTAAAACACTAAAGTAACTTTCAGTGTCTTTAGTTACTTATACTAAATAATTCTTCCCCTGGGGTCGAACACAATCAAAAATTCTTCTCAGCAAGTTGTGGATTAACTTATTTAGCAATTCTTGTGGAAGTCTTCTTGTTTCATTCTTGAATAACTAGCTTCCTGATATCTGACACGCTGAATATGAAATAACTCGATTACGATGCAGGCTTCGGATTAAGAAACTCGGCTATACCAGGGTTATTGGTAAAATACTAACAACCTCTTAGGGTTGAATTCTGCTAGTCCTAACAAACATTTTGAGATGTTTTTTTTTTTAGGAATACCAGAAGTCAACTCTGAGAGGTTGTTAGCATTTTACCAATAACCCTATATAATAATTCTCGAATTATTTGCCTCGTAGCAACCTTCCTCACTAATTATCCTTGCTTGAAGAATTTCAGACAAGGCCCTGTTTTAGTGGCATTTTAAGATGAAGGACTCATTCACAGTCACTAAAATAGCTCTTTGACAGAAATCAGGATGATTGTACTTACATAGGTTACTCTCTTCATTAAGATTCTCAATTTCTCAATTCTCATCAGATCAAGGTTTTCATTTATCTATTTTCGGACAATGTATTTTCAAAAAATATTCAATCAAAATGAAATCTTGTAGTGTTTCTTGTCTTGAGGATTTTAAATTGATTACAACTGTTTTTGCTTTGTAACATTTATACGTAGAATTAAGTAGCTCGGGGTCAAAGTCGCGATCCTGCACATCCAGGATATGCATATTTGTTAGCAGGAATATCCGCTCTGGGGTCTTGGAACTTTTGTTTGTGGTGTGTTAGTGTGATCACGTGTCTTCTGCGACATAAGGAATCACATATTCAGATATTTATGAGCGTGTAGGAGGAATGATGTAGGTACAGGCTATATTTATACATACCAACAAGAGAAGGTTAGGTAAATAAACTCCGATCGAAACGGAAATCCTTTGATTGTTACAGATGGATAACTGGAATATAAAGAAAATAATAATATTTGAAAAGTCTATAAAGATCATGTTTAACGATATGAGCAGCGCTTGCAACCAGGCACCGATGTACAAACCGAGGTAAGTTTAAAGTTCTCATCGAAGTTTTGACAAACAGATCGTAATGTGGGCCGCAATGTTATTTTACAAACATACCTAGGTGACTACATGACATTAGGCGTTAGCTACGTTTTCAGTTGAAACATAAGACTTCTCTATAATTTTAACTCCTATTTGTGGCCCTTAATTCGTCCCTGTCGTAAAATTATCAAAACAATATTTTTTATTCTATGTCGACCGAATTTATTGTTCCTTACTTCAAAAACGTAGGTTTGACTTTCATAAAACTTCAAGCCCTTTTATTCGGCTCTGTTGAAAATTCCGTTCGTGATGTTTTACCTATAGTCTACAAACCTGCCAAATAACATGCTACTAACTTAAAAAATATAGAAATATCATACAAATTTAGACTCCCTAATTCGGCCCCGTCGCAAATGCGTTTTATGCTGACGTCTCCTACCTATAAACTACCTACCTGCTTCATAGGTCAAATAGTTTTCGAAATTTCGTGTTTAGTCATTGATTGACCGAAAAGGTTCTTTTATATAAGTAGGTACGTACGTACCTATATGCAAAAATGTTAATAAATGGAGGATCGTTAAAGTTGTTACTTCGACGATCCCCCATTTATTTGCCATTATTATTCCCCATTTATCCCCCAACGATTTATTTACATTTTTAGTTTCAATATATAATTTTTGCAACTAATTTCGTTGATGATACTATGAATACTTAGGTATCGTGACTTACGGACGGACAGACAGACAACATAGTCTCATTAGGGTAATAGGGTTCGGTGTAGGTACGGACTATACGGAACCCTAAAAAGCAGATGGTTCAGAGATGTTTGAAGAGGCGATAGCTCTTTGGAGGTGTTCCTACTACGATTCCTACTAAGGCAGTTGTCTCACCGGAAACGATCTACGAGTAACGGGTTGGCGAGCAGCGGGAAGCGAGTGCGTATAGTTCCGATAGTTGTGTAACTCGGCTATCTTGTGATATAATATGAGTGTTATCTTTCATGGTTCTTGTCGTTCAGCGACAAACTAGTGAAGCGAGTGCTCGCCGGCAGTGTGAACAGTCAGCGATCAACTATTTGTATATGCATCTCTCTTATTTACACGGAATGTATTTCTAGTGTACGTTTCTTGAGCGAGAAAATAGTCGATAGTTACTCGTTTTCTCGTCGGCGCGGCGGTGGGACAAGTGCCTAAAGCGGGCACCCCAAAATATGTCTCCGTTGAAATGCCAGGTCCATTAAAGATAGGTGTAGACTGGCACTATCTTCGACCAGATCATCATTCTCCTACATATGAGATTGGTGATTGGATGTCAAAGCTGTTACACAATATTAGAATAAAGAGTATACTTTTCTCAGATATTACCTTCTGCTGGCATATCACCACTTCATCAGGGGTAAGAAATTGCGGGCATACAGCCTTCTTAACAAATCCCTCGAAATGTCGAAGCAGTCCGGGCTTGGAAACATCGTAATTTGGGCAGAACATACTAGAAACGTAAGTAAACCTTTTTATATTGTGTTCAAATATTTCGTGCACGGGCAAAGGGAAGGACGATGACTGCGACGAGGTACCTATACGCTTAGTTGCTAAAGCAGGATCGGGTATTGGAACGAGAAGCATTATGCCGTTCTGGCTATAGCTACCTCAAGAAGAAAATCTATCGCCAAGCACCTAACGGTGTGTTCTAGCAGCTGTAATTGAGATGCAATTCCTATTCCAGGTTAAGCCTGTTTTACATCGACATTAATTAATAATCATTCATCACATTACCTACCGAGAAGTGAAATCTACACTAATATTATAAAGAGGAAAGATTTGTATTTTTTATGTAACGATTAACTCAAAAACTACTGGACTGATTTGGATGGAATTTAGTATGTATGGAAATCGTTTGAGCCCCGGGGAAGGCCATAGGATAGTTTTTAGCCTATGGTTTTTATCCTATATATAGATTGTTTTGCGCTATAACCGATATACGCGCAGGCGGAGCCGCAGCAGGAAAGCTAGTAGTTTCTAAAAGGATAACTCTTTTTAGCAATATAAAATGCATTTGAAAGCGCGGCAACACCTAAGATAATCTTTATTTTATTTAGACCGAAAAAAAACCATATCCGTTAATAAATAAATAGTAGGTACTGGCAAATGTCTCCCCTAGGGGGGCCATCAAGAGAGACACATCAATTATCCTGTAGGTGTCATAGTCTGTCTTAGGCATAGAGCTTCTAAAATCTGCTCGAAGGTCTACTTTAGCGTGAATATGCCTTATACAAGCCAAGTCCATAAATTTTGAAGCGCTCGTAGCGAAGTTTGTTTAGCCAGTCTTAACCAATCAGCTTGGATGGGTGACTGCTAGTGACATCACTACTGAGCACTTCCGTGCTTCGGCACGTTAAGCCGTCGGTCCCGGTAGTTGTCTTAGGATGACAGTCATTACAGTACGGTGGTAGGGCATTTTTCGAATGCTCCCCTGGCTAGCTGCCACCTTCAAGCAGAAAAACTGTCATGAAAACATCTCCACATTATTACTTACCATCAGGTGTGATAGTGGTCAAAGGCTAGACTTTCAGCTATAATTATAAAACCAATATTTTGATTTGGCTAATGTATTATATATGTATTATATATAATGATTGTGGTGGAAGAAATACCGTATTGTTTTATTCGTGTTAGATAAATACAAGCATCTTTTTACTGTCATGAAGACAATATCAACTAATGGGAATGAGGTCATTCACGCCCGCCACGCTCTGCTCTAGTTGAATTGGTTGATTAATTTACAAGGTAAATGGTAAATTCACAAGATTACGAAATTAGGCGAGTCAATTGAATTTGTGGCAGTGACTTGTTTTGGAAATGTTCGCAGCGGAGATTGCCTGTACACCAGCTAAGAACAATCTTCTATGCGATCTATAATACTTTTATTTTATTAATTGCTGATAGGATAATCTTTGACTACTACGAGTATCTCACCTGATTGTATGTGATGATGTGGTCGAAGATGTTGTTCAGGCTAACCTAGAATAACTGGCGTTCAAGGACAGCTGCCGTAACACACCGTTAAGTGCTTGGCGACAGATTTTCTACTCAAGGGTAACTAGACAGGTTAAAATTCCCTACCACCACGCTATTACGACTGCTACCCTAAGACAAGAACCGGGACCGTCTGCTTTACGTGCCCTCCGAAACACAGTTGAATAGGAAAGTAATAAGTTGAATAGGTGACTGGACCGTCATGGCATTTAAGTACTTCTGATCTACCGCTTCCGATATTCTGAAGGCACTTCCGGTGGTTATAAGATAGCAGTCGTTACGTCGGATGCCTTCGGGTGGCTTAAAAATATTGTCACTGCCTGGTCGTAGGGCATTTTGTGAATGGCCGCCTGGCTAGCTACCATCTCAATTAGAAAATCTGTACCCAAACACCTAACAGTATGTTCCAGCTGCTGTCCTGGACAGCCAGTAATTCTAGGTCAACCTGAACAACATATTCGTCCACATCATCACTTACCATCAGATGATATTGTAGTCAAAGACTAGATCAGCTATGAAAAAAAAAGCTTGCACTCTTATATTACGTATACTTATTTAGACTATGGGTAAAATCCACAAATCGAGCTTGAGAGTAACTTGCTCGATGAATCCACGCCAAAGTGAGTTTTTCACTAAGCATATAAAATTCCATGTATTTTTTTCCAGCACTGGAAAGGGATTCTAAACCCCAAATACGAGAACTACTGGGTCGAGCACACTGAAGTTGACAACTTACTGGACTGCAGAGATTTCGATCCTGAAAAAGGGTTGATTGTGCCCTTTACCTTACCTTTGCCTAGAGACCTAGATAGGCACTAATGCCACTTTGACCTGTATACAGCGGGTTCCCCAAGGAGCGTGATTTCGGAGACCGTCGCTAAAGATTGACTGGTATTTTTATGGGAAAATTTGTTCCAGTAGCTTCTATTAGTTTGGTTAGTCGTGGGCCCGCTAATTTACTGAACGCGGCTTCAACGCCGTTTAGCAGAAGCAGGCGCGGACGAGCTCATCTCAGTGTAAGCTGGAAAGTTTTACAAACATGGCACTGACTAGCTAAAGTTGACCTCACTCGCAACTGCAGCGGACATGGTTTTAGTTTAGCTGTTTGGTCGGTACTTTGTGGAACTTAAGAACTGACCTGATGCCCTTAGCCATTGATATGATAAGAAAAAACTACAAGATCATAATATTTGTAAGTTAATACTTACCAATATTGTTATAGTATCACGTTGAATAATTGTACATAGGTAAATGCATGCATGCATTTAGAGTTTTCAGTTCTAAGGTAGCCACTTATTTTAAGTTGATAATTTGAATGATACATTAAGTTTTTCCTATTTCAAATAAATATTGTTTTTTTTTACATCAAATAATTGATATATTCTATTCAATGTTATGTGTTTCAAATTATATAAAAAAGAAGATGCAAAATATTTTAATTTCCAAATAAATTAAACTTAAAACTTGTTCTAGGGTTTTTGTCGGCACCAACTCATTGCATCATAGAATTAATATATGGAATTCAATGATGTATTAATACACAGGTAGTCTGGAAACAATAGGTAGACAAGTAGGCAATATTATTTGATAATACACCTCTCAACAGCTATCATATTATGTACCTACATAAAAAAACAGTATGCGGGTAAAGCTGAAGTTTCTTTAATGTGATTGCGACGGAACAAGCTCGAGGCCCAACTGATGTTAAGCGGATTAACCTCTGCCTATAACAGACACATTTTGTCATGTGACGAATTGCACTGCACCCGTCATATTGAGGCATACAGTTGTTAAGTGTCATGTGCCTGGATTTTTTCTGGCTGTCAAGGAATGCTGCCGGAACACACTGCTAAGTGCTTGGCGACAAATTTTCTACTTGAGGATGGTAGCTAGCCAGGCGGACATTCGCAAAATGCCCTTTCACCATGCGGTGAAGCTCAAGCCGGCGGTGGGGAGGGGGTAGGTAATCTGTCGGATCGTACCAGGGACCTGCGGCGCGGCAGTCCATAGCTATAACCGCTCGGCCATCATTGCTTAAAAATTTTGATATTTTATGTCTCCTGTTAGTTATATTACGGAACCCTCAAAACTATCGGTTTCTTTTTAAACTCTTATTCTACTACCAAATGTAGAAAGTTATTGCCATTTTAGCCACAAACACAAATCAAATTCTACCTAAGCTTTTCCCATGCAAATACATTAACCATACTAAGAATCATGACTGAGGGACTGAAATAATAGGTTTTCTAAATTTAACACACACATACTGGGTGTGTGCCTTCATACTATGTACCTACCTATCTATCTACAAGTGGAAAAAAAATCTATAGCAACAGAGATTCAATCAATGTACCTTTAGTGTGGGTAGGTCACATAATTATAACGAACAGTAATCTGATTTCTCAGTCCGTAAAGTGCTGCATGTGTAATGAGAACCTCCTGCTTTTTTCAATTAAGTGAAAAATTAAATACTTACTAAATATAAGCATGTAACAATAAATATTATATACTTATTTGTATAGCTAGCAGGAAATACAAATAAGTATATAAGTAACTGTACTTCAATGTTTACTCCAGCGGTCAGCAACCTTTCAGCAGACAAGGGCAGTGGCAGAATAAAACTAAGGCAGCAGCAATTATCAATATTTATGCAAGATAATAAATGCAAAGCACAGAGATACTGACTGACATCTGACCTTTTTATTTGCTGTGCCTTTGACCGAAAGTCACCTAAGAAAGTAAGAATTATGTGGTTGAAGATTATAAACAGAATTACCCTATGGAAGTGCCAGAGTACACGAGTTATATGCTTGGTGGAATATTTTCTAGTTTAAGGTGTGCCAGGAGGGCATTCGCTGTCTGAAAAGCCACATATTAGCACACATTATGCTCCATTTACATTATTTTAAAACAGGTCTAAGCACCAAGTTATTTTTGTTATCCAGAAGTCAGAACGACTACATAATAACTTCCCTCATTTCAAAACAATCTGTTCGATCGATGATGAACATACAATGAAAACTTTACCAATTCCCATCAATGTTAAAAAAAAATAAGATTTTGTATGAGTTTCTTTATATTATTATGTAATATATAATTTGGACAAAAGATAGAACATTAATTTATAGACCAGATGGGTTCGAAATCTGAATCAGATAAATGTTTAAAGTGGCCGGGGGTGGCATTATCCTTCAGAAGAGCGGAACATATTCAGAATCACGAGTCGGCTTTAAATACTAAAACTATTAGTATGTAGATACCTACATACTAATAGTTATATATCGCATACGAGTCATTCCTGATGTCCCCCCGTTTTTCGCCCACGGAAGATTTTTTCTTTTCAGTCAAGTTCAAGTAATGTTATACGAAAACTATGATACAGGTGTTTATTTTACGTTATCTGACACTATCGTGGTGCCCACTAAGACGGACCCTTGCTATAAAGAATCCTGGATATTTTTGTAACTTTATGCACGTTGACGTATTCACACTATAGTACTATTCGAATGTGTTAAGGATTGGCAACTCGAAAACGTAATCGATACTTATTGTATCCGGTTTGTCCACTGCTAAACACAGCCTCCCCCATTGTTTGCCATAATCTCCACGCATTGCAGGCGTCTTGGGGCACAGAGTACTTTTTTATATACTTAAAAAAAAATTATCTTGTGGATCGCATTGTAAGAAACCAACGAAACTGAAAACTGCAACATCAACTGTTACTTTGACAGATGTCACATCTAAGGCATTTTTTCGGAGTTATCCAATAGCAAAAATATATATTATTTGTAATATCGATGAAACAGTTGATTTAGTTCCAACTCTAGGCTATGGGTGGACGGGGCATCGCCCAAAATAACTCCTCAGATGGTGCTGCCCACCTTCTCGTATTGTACCCTTAGTTGCCTGTTACCACACCCACGGGAAAGGATGGGGGGGGGGGGAGGGGGTGAAATTCCAACCCGTCATCCCACGGGGTCATCGATACTTATAAATACGTAATGAGTAGTACTTTAAAAATAAACGTTCAAATAATCGTTATAATTCGAAGTGGTGATGATGCAAGCGGGTGGCCTTTGTTCGGTGTAGGTAGTAGGTATAGTCACAGGTATAGTGGTGTTAAGCTTGTTCAGACAAATCTATAATGAGTCCAACACAGCTAAGGTACATAGCTAACGTTAGTTCTGGTTACATTGATAGCAAACGTGATAGCATCATATAATTGTGTTCTCAACAGAACTACACACAATGCCAAGTTCAAATGTGAATATAAAAATTAGAAGGGGGTGGAACAGAACTAACTTTCACCAATCATTAATTAATCTGAGCAGGTACCTAGTTCGTTTATAGATAGAAATCAATATCATAATTACTACTAAGCAAAATTACTCAGTAGGCAAATCGAACAATTTGCAGAATGCCAGAATCGTAAGTCTAAGTAGCATATGCATTATTAATATATCATGATTCATGCATAAGCATGTCAGATGTAGATTATTATAAAATTAATGTTAATCTACATTTGCAGATTTAAGAGAAAGTATCTAATATTAATTGATTAGATGCTTTTGGTCGTTGGTATCATTTGAGCGATTGACTCCCAAAAGTTAAATACTATTAAAGATACTATCCACTCGTGCAATAGTGAAGGTTTTCAAAATTAACGAATTCGACTTTCACAAAGTGATTTTTTTTCTAAAATCGAATAAAGTAGGTAGTTTTATTTTCAGTCAAATATGACTATATGATAATTTACGCTGTCGGAGGTAGTTTTAAAAATATTTATGATTATATCTAAACCTATTCAAACTCAATATCACTAGTCTAGAACCTAGAATGTAATTTCGTCCAAAAGATATATCTAATAAAACCACTTAGATAGTTCAAGCTGCTATGGGTAATTTTATATACAAATACAGGTAAAATTGAAAGTTTGGAGACAATTATTTGTGGCGCTGTTACTTCAGAGTTCTTTTCTGTGTGTCTGCTATTCACTCATTCTTGTGTTGCTGATTTGTTGTTTCGAGACTAAGGCACATTGATATGTGTTAGGTACGGTTCATGGTCTCTAAGGCGTCATATATATCCACTGAGTTTGGAATTGAGTATGTTGATTTGGAATTGACACACGGTAGGTACAGTTCATACTCGTGCCCTCCATAGTCTGATTATATATAAGGTATGTTCAATTCATCTTTACCGGAGAATTAGTGCACTATTTTACTTTATTGTGTGACCTGTTACCCATTCTAAGTGGCTTGTTACACTTTGCCATATTAATTATCCCTGCTGGTGGGAACCACTCTCTGCATTGTGCACTAATTCTACATCGCCATATACTTATTATATCAACCGAAAGCTGGCAAATACGGCAATTGATTTTCAAAGTCATAGCATCTTTATAAACAGACTTCGTTACAAAAAAATTTTGGTTCATATAAATTTACAACCTTTACCAACCCAAATTTACCTATGTGAAAGGAATGAATTGTAACACATAATATTAAAATTCAATGTGTACTAGGTTCTCTACTGAAAAATATTCTAGTATTATTTACAATATTCAGATCATAAAGCATAGGTTCAAGTTCCTTTGGAACTCTCCCTAACTTTTTTTTTTGTATTTATTTATATTATCATCATACATAATAACATCCAGGTTAATTAATACCGTCTTAAAATCTAAGTTAGATTTGTCTAGACAGTATCGTTCTCGTAATGTCATCAAGAATACAAAAAAATATATATTTCCAGGAAGTAATTAACATAAAGCACATAGTCGGCCGCGCGCATAAAATCGTTCAGCTAAAAACAACAACAAAATAAATGTAGGTAGATGTGTTGAGTGAGATTTTGGTTTTGCTATCCATCCCCTCTCGTGTGCCATAGTGTTATAACTGTGATTGTGTGCGCGCAAACATAACCGGTCGATATATATATATTAACTATCATCGAGGAATTAACTTAACAAAAAGCTTAGTAAGTACAGAGCTATTAATGCATTATAAATGTGATACAACATATTATTATTTTAGTTTTTATATAAAATATAAACTAAAGGCATAACTACTAATTTCTACCTCATCAATTTACACAATGTCTTTCATAATATTTTTTATTTACAATCCATATCATACATACAGCTTCAAGCCTCTTACAGAAGCTTGGGTGATTACCTACGAATAAATAAGTATATCTTTACGTATTATTTATTCGTACGTGAATACAGAGGTTCAGCTATTATTATAAAAATATTAAATTAATGAAGGTTATTTTCCCTTTACTGCCTGTGGTTCGCTTGCATAGTTTACCAGCCTACCAGGGGCTTGATTTTGCCATGTGACGCATGTACAATATCATTTGGGTAGTCATACCAAGGGCAACACATTTATGCATCTGATACTAATGAAGCCTTCTTGACAGCTGCCATATAATGAATATTAAGTACACTCTTAAGCTTAAGAGATAGTAAACATTTAATTCCAAGTTAAATATCCTTCATTAAACTTGGTTGATACTTAGCTGTATATTTTTTAATTCAAGTTGCTAGTAATTTATGACGTTTAAGTACAAAATCTACAAGTATGGTATTAGAGAGCATGAAACAGTTGTTTAGTATTGATTTGATTATATAAGTAACAATTTTCCAATGAGATGCCTTGTTGCTTACTTCTTTCAAATATTATGGTTCTATAGTGAAGTATAGTGCTTAGGTCTATTTAATTATTTTTTCTTTGATTAAAAAGAGCCATGGGCAAAAATAAACAGCTTTTTATGTAACTAATAAACCAAATAGCTCATGAAGAACACTCTCTTGGTGGAAACATGGGACAAAAATTGCCCCAGGTATGATTAGTCAAAGTATCCATGGGATTAAACAATGGGCACATGTTACATACTAATATTTATTCTCTGATATTACAACATAAAACAGATGCATAAAAAATGTGTACCCCTTCACATAAACCTGGCTTGGCTAAAGGTTTGTTTTTTTTTCCTCATTCTTCTCACTGCAATAGGCTTGGCCATAAGCAGGAATGTCGTGCATGTGATTATTTTAATTGTTGATTTAAATTTTAAATTTATCATGCCTGATGAAAGTTTAACATCTTTCATCAAATTTAATTTTCATTATAGGTATTCTGTAAAAACTACAATGTGATAATCTATAGCAGAATTATAATCACTACAAATTTTAGTCATAATTAATGAAAAATATATAAGTTATATCCAAAAGCAGTCTCTTTAAAATTTTAAGTCTTAGGTAACCAAAAGTGGTTCGCTTACTCTTTATCGGAAAATTTACCGAGAATCTTGGCTTCCTAACATAATGAAAATTATTATTTTAATTGCATGTGCAGGGTATAAATATCTCAGAGTATAATATAAACCCATAATTTTAATATTTTTATTTTTGCAATAACATATCCTCTGCGTGTCTGTTTCATTACAAAATTACGAGAGGTAAAAATATAGTAATGAGCGGGAATCGAATTCGCGCCATCCACCCATATAGCTGGGATATGCTCAGACCGCTAAGCTAACGTGACATATGACTCATACTCTAATTTGTTCCCTCATTCTTAACTTATAGTTAAACTTAATTGTACTACAAACAAGACAAAATTTTTGCAATTAGCATTAAACTTGTTTACAATGATGCAACCCTATAATTTTTATATTTTTAATATTGCAACATTATTGCATACTCCATAGATTCACTAAAGGCACGGTAATATTATCTATACAGTATTTTAACTCGACTCTGTCCTTGAAATAACTACCTACAGCCACGCTGTACGTAAACATGCGATAGGACTGCCCGCCTCCAGCATTTTAATTACATTTGCCTACTTTGTGTTTTCATTTCAAGTGTCGCAACTGTGCCGCAGAGACGAGCGAATGGTTTGTTGTTTTATTAACAATAACCACGCAATTTTTTCACCAAAAATAAGTTCATGTATTTACATATTAATCATGACGAGTAAGATATATTGTGCTGTTTTTGGTTATATGAATTCATCAAAAAACGCATCCAGAGATTTCCAGACTTTTTTTTGCTTACCTGGAAACAGAAAGGTAATACTAGTACTTACTAGTAAGTAAAATTATTTTATTGTCTACATATAGTTGAAGATACATAATGTGAGTCTTTTTAATGGACAAGTATTTCCTTTTATCCCCAAAAAATAATGTCTAAATTAATAAAAAAAGTGAATAATAGTAAAGGAAAGTGATTGACACGATTTAAATAGGTAGTTATAAAATATATAGTAGAATGCGGATTTTTAAGACTTTAAAATTTAATAATAAAGCATTTCGTATGTCTCACAAATATTTTTCGGATGCAATTTTCTAAGACCAACTTTTTATTCAAACATAAGCATGGTTTTTTGATTAAATCTACATATGTGTCAAAAAACAAGAGGCATTTTAGTGAACACTTCCTGATCAATTCACAAAGTATTTTATTTGTTTATAAATAAAAAAGTATATTTACAATCACAGAGCTAAATGAAAACACAAAGTAGGCAAATGTAATTAAAATGCTGGAGGCGGGCAGTCCTATCGCATGTTTACGTACAGCGTGGCTATAGGTAGTTATTTCAAGGACAGAGTCGAGTTAAAATACTGTATAGATAATATTACCGTGCCTTTAGTGAATCTATGGAATATGCAATAATGTTGCAAAAATAAAACACCAAACCATTCGCTCGTCTCTGCGGCACAGTTGCGACACTAGAGACTGTCTGCGTGCCGAGCGCAGGCCGAGATAGAGGTGCATAGGTAATACTTGCGTTTCGTCCGCTATGAAGTTGAAATACTGTATAGATAATATAATCGTGCTATAGGGGTTGTGTGGGTTCAAATCACACATGACTATAATTTTTCCTCTCATAATTTTATATTATATTCCCAGTAGTAATAGTGACTTAAATATTTGTTAGTCCCAATTTTCCTAGAAAGAATGATTAGTATTGCTAGATTTTCGAAAATTGTGATAACCAAATATTTTAAACACAAAATCCCACTGGGTTTATTTTCTCTAAGCTATTACTAATATGACTTGAAATTAAAATTCAGATTATTTTAGGAAGCCAACAATCCTATTATTCTTGGCCTATACAAGAAATTGTTCATAAGCAAAAGGCAGTTACACCTACAACATAATTTGATATAATGGACAAGTAAAGAAATTAAAAAAGGAAAAGAGTATTTAAAATGCAACTAAGACTGAGGTAAGTAACTTCTAGTGATTACCATTATTATTTAGTTCAAACCATCTTCTTTAGAGTAGATTTAACACTTGGCTTACTAGGGTGAGTATTGATGCATGTAGTTGTATGTTGGTAGGTTAAACAAGGACCAACCAGCAAAACTAAAGCTGCTGGCTGTCTTCTGTCAGTAATTTCCATTATCTTTTACATTTTTAATGTAAAAATTTTAATGATGTTTAGGCATTATATATTTATCTTCTTGAGCTTTAATTTTCCAATCACTTGGTTTGAAAACTCAGATCTTGCATTTTGATATTTTGTATCCCACATCTCTGATTTGGATTTTATTTTCTCACCCTTTAGTTGGAGAACCAGGCTTATTGTCATTCCCAAACTACTGTTTGAGACAGTCTATGACATTAAGAAGTCCTTCAAGCATTTTGGTAGTGGCAAAGCTTTCACAGATCCATTATTAATGTACTGGAGAATTGCGTCTCTACATACATTTTGGAGTGTTTTCACTGTAAGATAAACAAATAATTAAAACCAGCTTCTCATTATCACTTGATAACCCAGGGGTGTTATAATTCTGGTTTTTGTTTGCATTTGGGTGTGCGTGTCTGGTGGCATTGGTAGCTCCAAATTAGATAAATTAATTCTGATGTTATTAATTGAACCATGTGTCATACAGTATCGGATCTTAGTGATTATTATATATGTATATGTTTCTGACTTAACCCAAATGGTAAGTATGGCAGGATTTAAAATTTCATAATGTAAATATTTTTTTATATAAGATAGTCATATACTACATAAATAAATATAGGTACACAAGAAACTTACCTCCATATAATTGGACAATCTTAACTTGTTTTGTTGTTCCATAAACATCAATTACCGCATGTAATGGCCCCCGGGTGTATGGTATGCCTTTGGTGCAAGGGCCTTGATCCTCTCCATTGATAATGAAATGCATCTCTGCCATATCAGGGTCATCTTTGCCAACTTTAGGGCATGGAACGAACATGACCCCAATTCTACTACCGGCATCCATGGGTAATATACCTTGAGGAGTACCATTTTGAGATAAAGTCTGTGGTTTAAGAACCATTTTCGAAAAGTTACCGCGAGGGGTACGCACTACGTGGCCATCACCTAGTACAGATACGCGAGGCTCGCTATCGCGGCGACCGCTATTTACTTGGTTCACGAGTTCAACGAGAACATTATTTTGGGACTTTGAAATAGGGAATATCCAGGACATACCCGTGTTAGCAAGGTCCGGTAGCGCATATTGGGGCAGCCCTTTGTCGCCGAGAGCAGCGGTTTGTGGATCGAGCAGGGTGAGACCCAAACGCATGTGACCGCTCCACCCTCGCTCAGTCTTCTCAATTTCCACTAAAAATATTTCTCCCGGCAGCAATGGCTTTTCGCTAAAGGTCAAACCATGAGCAAAACTAGCTTTTCGATACGCTACAGTGTTGTCATCGAATAATATGATATTTGTTCCGTGATAATTATGGAATCTGGTAAGCATGATTGTAAACACATTTAAATTTAATTTTTCAAATCTATGTGTCCATTAGTATTTTCGGTGAAAACACAAATAACATAATTCCATTCTCTGTGACAATTTCCTAACAAAACTTGTTTTTTGGTTGGCCGTCAGATGTCAATTGCTGTAGGGATGTTCAATGACCATCGAAAATCGATTACCGTCGATATTAAGAGGCAAAACAGATGTTCTAACATCGCTTTCATAACATATAGTCTAGTCAACAAGTTCAAAAACGTGAAAAATAGAGATAAAGGTCCTAAAAATATGAGCGATAGCTCATTGGATTCGGAATCACCTCTAGAAAAATGTTTTTGAAGGATTTTGGTGCAGGTAAAAATGCAATTCTTATTAACAAAATAAGACGAAAAAAAATGATATTTAGTATTTCGTTAATAACTCGAAAAATATTAATATTTAAGGAATTTCGAAAAAAGCTCGTTAAAGAGGAGAAAATTTCCAATAAAAACGTCCGTACTCCCGGAACTCTATCTCTATTATTTATAATTTTAATTTGACGTTGAAAATAGGGCTCCGTGCGGTTGTTACGGCATGCGCGCGCCACCGCTAAAATAAGTTCATCAGATAAAATATTTTTTTTACGACATAAAAATTAAAGGTCATTTTAAAAATTTTAAAAAAATTCTAGTATATATAGGAAAAAATGTTTTATCACCATTTTTCAAAAAGTTATTCAATTGTTAACTAACACATTTTTTCCTAATCTCCGTTATCATAAATAATGGAATAAAAGTTATAAATAATTGGCCTATAAATTTGAAACTTCGTTGAGCCCTTTTCATATATATCAGTACTAATATTATAAATGCGAAAGTAACTCTGTCTGTCTGTCTGTCTGTCTGTTACGCTTTCACGCCAAAACTACTGGACCGATTTGAATGAAATTTGGTATGGAGATAGTTTGAGACCCGGGAAAAAACATAGGATAGTTTTTATCCGACTGCGCAAAAAGAGGTTAATGTTTTCGCGCGATAACCGGCATACGCGCGGGCGGAGCCGCGCCCGGAAAGCTAGTACTTTATAAGATCCTGCGATTAATGTTCATAAAAGTTTATTAATTTGTTAATTATGATTTTTTATAACTATTGCAAAATTATATATCTAAAAAATGTTGATAATTTTTTTTTTCAATTAATTTTTAGTTATGCCTGTTTTCACATTGAACAATGGCAGTAATTTACATAGGTTATGAATTATTTACGTTATTTGTTTATAAAATTGTTTTGAACAAATAGAGAAATTCTATATTATTGAAAATTTTTTTTTTTGCTGTTTTGTTGTTAAGAGAAAATTATGTTTTTTTTTTAAAAAAAATTCTAAATTTTATTTATGAATTGTTTAAAATCGTTTTTTTATATTGCGATTATCTAAATAATTAGTTAATAAATTATTTTACTTTTAAAAATCATAATTGACTTTTTTGAATAGTTTTGCAAAAAATATTTTTTTTTATTAATTATTTTATTGTTTATTAGTTCAACAATTTGTTATAAACAAATTGTGACCAACGTTATATATTTTTTCTGAAGCAAAAAAAAATTCTTTATTTTCAACGTCAAATTAAAATTATAAATAATAGAGATAGAGTTCCGGGAGTCGGACTTTTTTATCGGAAATTTCCTCCTCTTTAACGAACTTTATTCCAAATTCCTTAAATATTAATATTTTTCGAGTTATTAACGAAATACTAAATATCATTTTTTTTTCGTCTTATTTTGTTAATAACAATTGCAATTTTTTACCTGCACCAAAATCCTTCAAAAAAATTTTTCTAGAGGTGATTCCGAATCCAATGAGCTATCGCTCATATTTTTAGGACCTTTATCTCTATTTTTCACGTTTTTGAACTTGTTGACTATACTAATACCTAATATTGTAATATCATGCTTTGATGATATCGATGTCACATGAAAAAAGTCTATGATTGTATTAAAAATATAAAGGTATTTTGACATTTTCCATTATAACTACATCCCAAATGGCGTAACAAGATCAACGATGTCACACATAGCACCGATGTCGCATAAAAACTGTTTGATAGTATTACATTTTATCAATGTAAGTATCGAAATGTGAAGACATGTTATTATTATTAACCGACATCTATAAAAAGAGGAGGTTAGCAATACGACGGGTATATATTTTTTTATGTATGACCACGCATTATTTTTTACAGAGTAGTCCAATTTTGATAATTCTTTTTTTTTATTGGAAGGGATATCCTTCCAAGGTGGTCCCATATAAATTTCATTAACTGGCCAAAGGTGTGGACGCGTTTTGTTGAATCATAATTACGGCTCCTCCGTTCATGGCATAGTCTCTCCTTACTGCGACAATATTAAGTTCATTGTGGTGTGTAGTGAAACAAATAATTCCGTGCACTAAAACAATTGGCGAGGGACGCTGCGAGTTAGATCACCCCCGGCGAAACAAGACGGGCTGCGAAGTTTTTAATAATCCGTCTCCGTCGCAGTGACCCCACCGTTCACGACCAGCCGACGAAGGCGTGTAAGCAGGTAATAATTGATAACTGGTTTTCTGCGAGATATCGTTGGATTGAACTACCTCAGGATGGTAAATAACTGTGCGGCTTGTTCGAAACTGATGCTTTATCACAGGTAATATACAAAAAATGGTCTTATACATTGGGTGAGCGCTGTGGTATACCATTAAGGTGTGCAACATATCATACATTTAATTATTAGTATCTATTAAATTATATTATAGGTACAATATAAACTGAAATTACAATAATTAAATTAAATAAAAGGATATATATTATGTCAGTGAAATAAAAATAGAAAATAATATTTATTTAATATAAAAAAAAAAAAAATAATAAGTCAAAATTTATCATTTAAAAAGTCATTTATTGTGTAGTAGCATTTTGCAGTCAATATATTTTTCAATGTCCTTTTAAATAAATTATGTTTCATGTCTCTGATATATTTTGGTACTTTATTATAAATGTTAGGTGCCATTCCTAATATCCCTTTGTGCAACATCTTGCTTTTGCCTGGATGTATAGACAGTTTTAAATTATCGCATCTAACGGCATCCGATTCTTTTAAAAATAAATCAGGATTGTTTCTCACAAACATTGCTACTTCAAAAATGTATAGTGACGGAAGTGTCAGAATTTTATATTTCTTAAAGTATGGTTGACAGCTATCAATTGTCTTTAGCCCGAACATGGATCGTACGCAGCGCTTCTGTGCCTTAAATACTAACTCATTATCAGTTGAGTTGCCCCAAAAGATAATACCATACCTCAGCACAGAGCCCGCTAAACCGTGATAAGCTGTAAGCAAAGCAGTTTCATCGACTGTTGGAGCTAATTTAAATAGAGCATATGCCGAACTACTTATTTTTCTGCAGAGTGCTTCTATATGTGCCTTCCAGTTAAGTCGTTTGTCAATTGTCATCCCTAAAAATTTTGCTGTGTTAACTTCACGTATGGTGTCATTTTTATATTTTAGGACAATGTCAGTTTTTTTCCGGCGGTCTCTGATTAAAATGTATTATTTGAGTCTTATTTAAATTAAATTTCAAATTATTAATGTCAAGCCATGAAATTATTAAAGATAGAGATTTATTTATGTCAGATTCGTACAGTTCTTTTATTTTACAGTCAATCGTTATAGTGCTATCATCAGCAAATAGCGTCATTGGATAGTTAGTAGCTTTGGGAAGGTCATTGATAAATATTAAGAACAACAAAGGCCCTAATACATTGCACTGTGGAACACCGCATGCAATTGACCGTATATTGGATCTATGGGACTCTACAAACTTAGTTTTTAAATTGAATCTACTAATTTCTGTAACTTGAGTTCTTTTTTCAAGGTAAGATTTTATTAATTCCAATTAAATTTTTATTTTATTGAAATTATTTATAATAAAATAAAATTTATTAACCATATAACTTATAAAATTTTCAAAAATGTATTAATCATTATAAAAATTTAATTTAAAGCTTATCCCTTAAAATATAAAATTTAATTTTCTCATAATTAATTAATTAATAATGAAAAAAAAATTAAAATTAAATTTTTTGTTAATGTAGGTGACGTTAGAAAGATAGCAGAAGACGTAAAATCTACGTGGTGTTGTCCTATGTGCCTGTGTAAGGCACCCAGGACCGATAACTCTATTACACCTGTAAGAGGCTGCGCGCTCGCGGTGACCGATGCGACCGCTTGTGGCGCGTCAATAATCCCTACGATAACGCTGAGGGGAACCGGTTCCGGAGGCAGCTATGAGAGCCGCGAAGTCACGCCTCTGGCTAGCCCTTCTACAGATATGAATGCTCCATCTTCACTCTTCATTCTCTTCATTCACTGACCATATACTGCAGGCGTTTACTCGTCTAGAGACTTGCGAGTCAAACGTAGCCCGCATAGAGACTAAATTACTCGATTTAATTGAGCATCAACATGTAATAGCTAATATAATTTCCAAACTAAAGACTGATACTGCACCCGGAGCTGACTTAGTAACAGTAAAACTACTCAAGCAATGTTTAAATTATATTATAATTCCTCTTACTCATATTTTTAATCTGAGTCTAGAATCAGGTGTTTTTCCTGAGCGCTGGAAAGTTTCTGCAGTATCACCCATTCATAAAAGTGGACTGAAAAATCTTCCAGACAATTATAGACCAATAGCATTGCTTAGTGTCATTTCTAAAGTGTTGGAGAAAATAGTCAACGTCCGCCTTGTAAATTTTATGGAAAAACACAGTCTGATATCAGACAGACAATTCGGTTTTCGTAGAGGAAAGTCGACTGAAGATGCAGTTACACTCTTTACTAATCTAGTTTCGTCACACATTGAAGTAGACGAAAAATGCATCGGTGTGTTCTTGGATTTAGCTAAAGCGTTCGACACCATCTCGGTTGGTTTGTTACTTCGCAAAATGGAGTCCATGGGCATAAGAGTAGTTTCACTTAGCTGGTTCAGAAGTTATTTATCGAGCCCGGTACAGTTTGTAAAAATAAATTCACACTGCAGTGAACGTCTGCAAGTAACCTATGGCGTGCCCCAGGGCAGCATTCTGGGCCCAACGCTCTTCATTCTCTACATAAATAGCATACTCAGCACACCACTAGCCAACGCTGAAATCATTCACTGCATATGTCGATGATACAGCAATTTTATTTTATGGTAAAACATGGGAACAAGTTTACTCTGTAGCAGAATCCGGTATCTCTTCTATCGCTAAATTATTAGACAAGAACCTTTTAACTTTAAATATAACTAAAACAAATTACTTAGCCTTTGCAAAAACAATTGCAGGAAGTCCCGAAATTCATCAATTCAAACTACACTCATGTAATCCTGGTAATATAGTTTTACCACTAAATTGTTCTTGTAGTGCGATTGTCCGTGCAAAGTCAACACGATATTTAGGTGTCCACCTAGACGAGAACTTAACTTTTAGGAAACACATATCTGACCTCTCTGCTCGCACAAGAAAACTAATATTTATAATGAAAAAGCTCCGTGACTGTACACCTAAAAATATAATACGTCCTTGTGTATTTAGCTCTTTGCCAGCCGATAATGCAGTACTGCATATCAGAAGGGGTAGTGCCGATGAAACGCATTTTATTGCAATAGAAAGAGCTCAACGCGCACTTATAAAAGTAATGCTAAAAAAACCCTTCCGCTTTTCAACAGACCTACTCTATAGACCTACTCTATTCGGAATTTAATGTTCTTCGGGTGCGTCAACTGTTCATCCTTAATGCTACAATGAAAATACACAAAAGTCTTCCAAACATATACCCCTACTTTAACTTTCATAATATCTTCTTACCGACAGTTCATATACATTCACTACGCGCACATTTCATCACTTAATGTTTCTAAGACCAGACTTGTATTTCTGCCATTTGTGCCAAGAACCCAAGAGTACCTTCCAAGTAAATAAAGTTTATATTTGTTCATATCGCTCTAGAGCCCCAAGATACAGGCCTCGAGCCTAGTTTGGGTCTCACTAGTAATAAACTAATTTGAATACTGTTTGTCCAACACTTAAAATTTACCTACTCCTAGTGTAAAAATATGTATTTTCAGGTAATAATGTTATTATATTATAACTTCATAATCCACAGGTTCTATCTACGGAGCGCCACTACATTCCCAGATTAGTCAAGGAAGCGATTGAAATATCCAATGTAAGGGTTTCAATAGGGAAGAAGGCTATAAATTCTCCGGCACGTGGAATCCAGTATTAGGAGTTGCACAAAAAGTTACACGTTCACATAAAAGTGACTCTAATAACATGTGCAGTGATACTGTGAGTGTATTTTGTCGAAACTTTCAGTCGAATTCAAGTTCTAGTGGTACGCGTAGCAAAAGAGTAAGAAAGAGGGTATACCGTTTCGTCTGCTCGTGATTTGTGTCAACCGCTCGTCTCTTCAGTCACCCCGCGATCATGATGCATGTAACTGCGTCGAAATATCGGGAGCTCAAAAATAAAAATCGCCCCGGTACAAATAGATTAAGTGATAAAAATATTTATGATCAAAATCGTGATAGTCTAAAAAAAGTGTTCAAATATCAAATTAATGAATGATTATGAATGTAAAATAAAAGAAACCTATTGATCTTGAATACTTACAAAGATTTATTCCATATTATGTCATCGATGTTACGATACTGGAAATGTTGTAATAATAGAATTAAAACAATATCTAAGAAAATGAGACCGACTTCAAACACTGAAAAATATGGTATAACTTGTGGAAGTCGGTACCATGCTGATTCAAAACACCGACCTCACATTAGCATGGTCCGACTTCCACAAGTTAAGATCGCACTCTCAAAATCGAAGTTCGATCCAGTGATTAGGTCCCGAGTCTAGCAAATATTCATCAATGGCAGATTTGTGCACTTCATTGTTTTTCACTGCCTTTATGTGCTCCTTTATGCGGCATGATATAGTTCTCTTGGTTTGTCCGATGTAAGAACCTCCGCAGCTGCAGTTGATTTTATACACACCGGAATGTTCAAATAAAAATCGCCGCGGTACAAATCCCGTAAGTGAAAAAAATATTTTGACATTTGAATTAACAATAAGTTATTCACAGACACATAAATTCAATATCGTATGTTACACTGCTATAGGTTTTCAATAAAATTAAACTGTACAAAATTTACAATTAATATGTGCACAGTGTCTAATATTAATTTTATTATGTAACATCATGGTCACGCTAAAAATCAAGCTACAATTACTATTAACTTAAAAAACTTACAAGTGTGCTTCTGCTCAATACCGAGATCTTAAGTCAAGTGGATTGTATTGCATTTCACTATTTTTACATGTTTATAAACAAATAAACAATGATTTGTCTACGTGCCACCCTTAGCCAGGTGGTCAATAATGAATGAATGATAATAATTGAATATTATATATACATACCCTCTTAGCTTGCTTCATGCTCAAAGAGATTCATTCAGAAATGTGCGCTTTATATAAGATCGGAGCCAGACACTTTTCTATCGCCAAACTGCATATCAGGCTCCGTGTCAGGATTTCACATTCTGAAGCAACCAAAAAACGGCCATAATGTGTAAAATATTACAATGTGCTAGCAAAAACATCTATATTTTGAGCTCGATTAACATCGGCCATCGACGACAACTTTAATGTTTTTGCAACATCGACATCCCTATTGCTGTCATCATATCTTCAAGCTGTCATCCACAGATTAGTATAGTTATATTAATGTTAGGAAAGTTTTTTTTTTCTTTCTTCTTGGACACGACGTGGTTTGCGTATTGTGCCAGCTTCATGTTTCAAGTTTCAACTTTCAGTTGTTTTCCTATGAGAATATCCTTTTTATTAGGGCTTTTGTTTGCAAGATGTTTTGTATATTTGTTTAGTTTAAACATAAATATATAAAACAGGGAAAATCGGTATTCTTATTATATCGGGATTCGGATTAATTACATTAAAATAACTATATCTATCTGTAAAAAATTAATGAAGGCACATTGTGGTGTATACTGATTCTAAAGACGAGCTCATGTTAAGCCTATCTTGTCACTGATCGGCAAATCCAGCATCCACGATGGGCTCAGTATAGAAAATCTGCTGCATGTCACCTTCCCAGAGAACTTGCCATGTTGTTTAAGGTTGCGCCGTACATAATTGGCTCACCAAAAACCCCATACATCTTGGTATTTACGAGTCCTACGAGTAAAATGCTATTTTATTTTGAAATTTTGTAGTTTTGTCTTTGGTTCTTCAAACCTGAAAACACGATTGGTAAAAAAAACCTCGATAGAAAAAAAATATGAAAAATGTGTGTTTTACACACGTTTTGTTATTTATATCACAAACTACTTGATAATACAAGATGATTTTTACTTTGATAAATGGAGAATAACTATTCCCTTAGTTCCTTAATCCAGTTATATCATTAAATGATTAGTTTTCTCATAAATAACAATTATTTGATGTGGCGCTTTTGACCTTTTTAAATACTGTAAGTGCTCACCACAATGACACAGTCTGTCCCTTTCGTAAGCGTTGGTTTCCCATGGCACGCTGTTTCTTTCTATCTCTCAGTCAGTATGCCCCGGCATTCTTGCGAGGTGGACGTATCGTTCAGCTTCCTGCCACCGCGTTCCAAATTATTTACGTCTTTTTTTCAGTGTTCATTAACTAACAGGTTTTTGGAATTATATTTTTTGTGCCGGTGACGATGGGAAAACCCAGAAAACTTGGTCATAGACAATATAAAAAATATTTACAAGAAAGGGCCAGTGAAATGAGGAAGAAAAAGAAGTAAGTTTACCTACATATTTGTATTTTTTTAACTTCCTATATGCCTTACAACCTTCAGTTATTCTTTGATTATTTTTGTGCTAGTTCAAGTGGTTTGGTGTTAGTATTTATGAAGATTGGGATGCAATACCTGCTTATGGGTAGGTAAGTTAACTTTTCCTATAATTACCTACTTATGTACTACTAAATTCTTTACAGAAACCAAAACGGTTCTTCCATTGACCTTCTGAATGTGACCGATGCTGCTCAAGCACAAGCTAGCATTGATAACGCACGGGCGTCGTCATCTGATCGCTCAGATCATACGACGATGGGGTCGTTGACCCTTCTGCCAGAACAAAGTAGTACCGAGACGACTTTCGGAACTCGGGCGTCGGAACTGGACCATACAAGGTTGGTTTCTTGCCTGATATTTCGCACTTACCTTCTACGAACCACTACTGAATAAAATTTAGAAACCTATATACCTATATCTAATTGCCTAGTGTTATTGTTTATCTACGTATAGTTACCTACCTGACTTATCCCCGCGGACTTACCTACCATATCAATGTTAGGTAGGTGCATACCTATACCACGGTAATATTATCTATACCACGGTAACATTATCTATAAATATTACCGTGCCTATACCAACCTTGACTAAGATTCGTCCAGCCATATTAGGTATATAACATACCTAATAAGAATAACCTACTTTGTTACCTAAGCTCGTAACCAAAGTAAATCCATAGTAAATCTATGTTTTTTTACAGCTAGCACCTGTTGGTGATAGTTTTGTCGGGGATGGTAGGTAGCTAAACGGACTTGGCCCAGAATTATTCCTGGCTCTCAAAGACTGCTGACGGAACACACTGTTAGGTGCTTGGCAATACATTTTTCTACATTGGGTGGTTACACAAATTGTTATGCTTAGGTACTGCATGTATCCTACCTAATATTATCATATTACTTAGATATGTAGAAAATGGGTAAGTAAGTATCTATGTGAGTTTACTACTAATATCTATTTATACCACCAAATATTTTGTAGAAATCAAAACGATTCATTTATTGAGCTCGTGAATGTGAGTTACGAGACTTACGAGCCCGTTCAAGCACTCAATAGCGAGGATAGAACGCAGGCGCAGGCGATGGCGGTGACGGCGGTGCTGTCCTGTCAACGTGCCGCAGAAAAACAAGCCATAATGACAGCACTGCCAGAGCAAAATTCGCCGGCGGCAACGACTTTAGAAGTGGACTCGCCACTACTAGAATGTGTCGACAATACATGCAGGTATTATACCTACGAGTCTATTTATGGACATATACAATTTTCATCTAAATCTGTTCACTCAGTAGTTTTGTGGTGATACGTGATAGTATACCTACCTACTAACTCATTCATATCATCATAACATTATTTTTCTCCATTGACCACGCGGATGAATGAGCGTCAGTCACTACCTATTGTGTGACTTTGCTTTCAATGTTTATTAGACAAACTTGAAATGATTACGACTTTGAAAAAAAAAGGGAAATAATACAAATTGGAGATTTCAATAATTATGTGAGCCTAAGATTTTTTTCAAGTCTCTGATGTGAGCGGGCCTTGTTCTACCAGGGCTACCAAGGCTTGCTATACCGCTATTTTATGATAACGTTAATATTGAAAATAGGTGTGTAACGATACCGATGCCGTCATATTAGCACCACCGATTATTTAGTCATTATTTAAAATCTGAAAATTTGTATATTAATGATACGGTTCTAAGTGTTTATTAATGTAATATTCTTATAGTACAGTCCGTTAGCGACATAAATTGCCTTAACCTTACATTTTTTGACACAAGTATGAAACTTGGCACATTTGATCATTGAGTCAAAATAAGCCAATTAATCTTAATTGGCAATTCCTCCGGTATCCCTCCTCTGGCGACGGAGGGGGGATTTAAAGTGCTGCTCCGCCCGGCTTCATTCTAAAAATTGTAACTGTCCATGTTTAGCTAATATGTCAAGTTTGGTATCGTTTTCGTATAAATCGATAAAGTAGAATCCATTTCTAATATAATAAAAAGCTATTTCATATGTAGTCTCTTAATAATTTAACAATGTTTAAAAATTACAAGTACATTTTTTATTTCAGGTTACCGTAAATATTAAACTGGAGATTTTTCATACAAATAAAAAATACGATAACAAAGCCGATTTTATGCAAATTAAAAAAAAAAAAATTATGTACATTGTCTAACAATCAATAGCGAAAAAAAAATTAAAGGACGTGCGCCGCCAAGTTAAAATATGCTACGAGGTGAAGGACGCGTACCTACTAGCAGCAGAGCGCTTGTAGAACTATGCCTGTTTCAATCTTTCAGTTGTTGTTAGTCAGTTCACCTGCGTACTACATTTTCTTTATTTCCGAATGAAAATTAGTTTAAGGGCCTTATAAATTTGTGAATGTTATTGAAAAGTGTTTACGCAACTGGAATTCCTTGATAGTAAGGAATTACTAACCTTTATTTTAATAAGTTTCATACACACCTAACCTTACCTAAACATTCATAAAACGGATTAAACCGACACGTTTACTAGAAAAAATATGGAATTTGACTGATCTATGGCTAAAGTATCGTAAATTCATTCATATTCAATCATACTTGTATTTTATTGCTTTTTGTACCAACGCATTACGGGTGTCAGTGGCGTAGTGGCGGAACGAAGAATTGCTGTCTATGCGTTACCTATGAGACTTTCATTGTCTTTCTATTACATAAGTAGGAACCACTTTTATATTATACCGACTACTATGACGGAAAAGAAAGTGAAATACCTGTTTATAAAACCTGGACGATATATTATGTTAGATACAACATAAAATAATATAATAAAATTTTTAAAAATGTATTCGATACTCTACAGTCAAATAATCTTATTTATCATATTTACCGGAGGGCTGCCGATCTTAATTGGCTTATTTTTACTCAAGGATCGAATATGCCAAGTTTTATAATTGTGTCAAAGAATGTAAGGTGATTTCACTAACAAGTTGTATTATTATCGTAGAGTTCGAGGTGAAGACATGGAGACATCCAATACCAACTGTCCTGGACAATCAGATGAAAGAAGAATCGTAGATATTAAGTATTTTTTACAGGAGTTGAAAGCTATATCCGAACATTCAAAAGCTTTTGGTTGTGGCATTAATAATTTAGAACTAGTAGGAGAGAAAAGACTAGGATTATCTTCGAAACTACATTTTAAATGCACTATGTGCCATGTCGTACTTACTGTTAATACGTGCAAAATAAATCCAGACGAGAATTTAAATATAAACACTGCTATTGTAACAAGTGCTAATATTACAGGCGTAGGATTCACTCAATTGCAAGAAATTTTTTCTGCAATAAACATTCCGTTTATGTCCGACCGATTTTACAAAAAAATTGATAACCAGGTTAACACTGAGTGGGAAAAAGTAGCTTCAGCTGAGATGGAAGCTGCAGCGCTTCGTGAAAAGCAATGTGCTCTAGACGAAGGCAGAGTAAATGGAGATGGCATACCAGTTATAGAAGTCATAGTAGATGGATGTTGGGCCAAAAGAACCTACAAAAAAATTACTCTTCTTTATCAGGCGCTGCTGCAATAATTGGAAAAAGGTTTGGAGAAGTGTTGTACGCTGGTGTAAAAAATAAATATTGTTGTGTATGTGCACGTGCAATGAATAAACAAATTACACCAAATGACCACACTTGTTTCAAGAATTACACTGGTTCTTCTACTAACATGGAATCCGAAATCATATTGGAGGGCTTCAAGCAATCTGTAGAAATGTACGGTCTTATTTACGGGAAAATGGTTGCAGACGGAGACGCTTCAACTTACTCAAAAATTCTGCAAGCGCGACCATATGCAAACTACACAGTCGAAAAAATTGAATGTAGGAATCATTTACTCCGTAACCTGTGCAATAAACTACAAGCACTCATAAAAGATACCAAATACCAATTGCAGCACAGAAAATATTTAAACACTCAAAGAATTTTGGCTATAAGAAAAGTTATTTGTACTTCGATAAAATATATAAAGACAACCAGTTATTGCCGTTCTAAACAAATAAACGACCTCTTTACAGCTATTTCTAATGCATATTATCATGCCTTTGGGTGCCATACACATTGTCAAGATTTTTACTGTAAAAGTGAAAAAAATAGTGAAGACATTACTGCCAAATTAAAAAATTCAACGTTAGAAAGTCAAATAAAAATGATTGTCGGTTTTACCGCAGCAAATGCACGTAGTCTTATCGAAGACGTAGACAGTAATCGATGTGAAGCATTTAACGCCATAATTGCCAAATGTATTGGCGGCAAACGCATCAATTACTGTCTTCGGCAATCATATCAGGCAAGATGTGCCACAGCTTTGGTATCTTTTAATAGCAAAAGGCCATTGTATAAACTGCAGAAGTCAATTCTCGGTGTTAGCCCGATGTCAAAGTCTAAACACCTGGAATTAAAAAGACTAAAAAGGAATAGTTTGAGGTCTAAAATTAGACGCAGAAAGCTGATATTTACTCAAAATGAAAAAAAGACAGAAGATGAAAATTACGGAGTAAATTGTTTGAGACCTGATTTGCCTGCTCAAGATTTGGAAATGCTAAAAAAGACATTTTTAGAAAGTTTGGAAAAATCTGATGCAGATATATTAAACATAGAAAAAGAAACCGTCCTTCAAAGTCAGAGCAGCAAATGGATGGAAATGAGAAGAAACTTGATAACAGCATCTAACTTTGGTAAAATTGTAAATAAGCGGAGCACAACATCAGCCAGCTTAGTAAAAAGTTTATTATATAAAAGAGATATATCGAACGTCACCTCCATCGAACATGGTAGAATAAACGAAAAAAATGCCTTAACTCAACTTGAACAACAGGAAAATGTAAAAATATTACCATGCGGTCTGTTTATTGATAAAAATAATCCTTTCTTAGGAGCAACGCCCGACGGAGTGATCGACAAAGACATGATAGTAGAAATTAAATGCCCAATATCAGGATTTAGAACTTCTTTGGAAGAAGCAGTGCAGAAAAGGAAAATAACCTTTTGGAACAAAGCTTTTGTCATAAATAAAAAACATGAATGGTATTTACAAATGCAGGGCCAGCTAAATATTACAGGTCGTAAAAAATGCTTATTTGCTGTGTGGACTGGCTCAAATCGCCCTATAAGAACTGAAATAATTAATTGTGATCAAGACCTGTGGAACAAAATTATGATACCTAAACTAAAAAAATTTAACATGGAATCTTTGTTACCAGAATTATTAGACCCCCGAAAAACCAGAAATATGCCACTCAGAGAAATAAATTCACAAACTACCAACATAACGACAGCCAAAAGGAAAGATAATTTTGATTCTAGCCAACACACTCCAAAGAATATAAAAATACAAGAAATAGTAATTGGTTGTGACAACATGTAACAACTTTAAATATAGGAAGTAACGCGGCAGAAACAGCTCGCAATATCAATGTTGCGTTTGTACAGACTGGTAATGAAGGACCGTGCGATCTGGGTTTAAGCGTTTTCGTGATGGAAACCTTGATTTGAAGAACGAACCACTTGGAAGACCGCCCACACAGGTGAATAACAATGAATTGAAAGAGATGGCGAAAGCTGATCCGAGCCAAACTACCCAGGAATTAGCAGCATGTTTTACGTTACCTTAACGCATTTGCGTCAAATCAATAAAATAAAAAATAATGAAAATTGGGTGCCTCATGATTTGACTGATCTGCAGTAAGAAACGCGTTTTGAAACTTGTGTTGCCTTGGTGAATCGATACAGAAATGAAGGATCGAATTGTGACATGTGGTGAAAAGTGGATTCTTCACGATAACCGTAAGGGAAAAATGCAATGGCTGACCACAGGTCAATCACCACAACAGTGTCCTAATCAAAGCTTACCAATAAAAAGGTACTGGTAACTGAGTGGTGGTCTCAGCATGGTGTTATTCACTGTAGCTTTCTCCGATCTGGTCATGCAATAACAGCAGATATCTACTGTGCCAAACTCCGCACAATGATAGCAAAACTAACAGCACGACAAACCGTTTCAA